>CM019066.1:313711836-314911836 GCA_009667805.1 Leptobrachium leishanense
TGGGGTACACCACACGTGACTGGAAGGGGGAGGGAAGCGCTGTCGGAAATGGACACATATTGCGATCGATCCGATACATATGATCGAAACCAGGTTAGCGTGCGATCACCAATACCTGAGTTTTTAATGGCATGGGAATTCTAGATTTGCAGCTGCTCAAACTGAAAGTATTCAATTGAACAAGTTTCGTAGCGCCAGCGCAGAACAATGGATAGGGGTGGTCTCAGAGAGGATGACGGTAGCACTCTCTCTGCATGCCGGTGTCACTAGTGACCGATCTGGTGGCTAGCAGCTGGGAAATTCAAAGTCCCGGCTTCTGGTGACACTGTGGTGGGTGGTGGACCCTCCTTTATTTCACCCAGCATTTCTGTCAGATCGCTTCAGAAGGGAGGAGAATGTGGGAGACTCTCCACATCCTGAGTATAGTGTTCCTTTAATCTTTGTCAGTGGCTGGTCTGACGTCATTAGAACGGGTTTTATTTACTTATTTGTAACACCAGAGGATGAAGGAAAAATGCAATGATTAAACTCCTTTTCTTCTTATGTTCCATTATCGTCACTTCGGCTGCAACTAAAATGCAATTCTCTTGACTTTCGGCAGGATTGTGGCTTTTATGCCATCACTTAAAGCACTACGGTGAGTGAATTAACAGCAGAGTGGTGGGCAACCTTTTTTTTCAACTGAGCCAAATCTCGCCAAAACCACGATTGAAATTTATTTTGAGAGCCACATTTTTAAAACCGAAAATACATAGGATGGTACACTGTTTTTAGTTTCAATAAGTTTTTATTGACAATATTCTGCATGCAAGTATCCACATAGGTCGGGAGGATACAAATAACACAGCTAATAAACAAAAACTTTAGAACGATATTATTTATCGATAACGTTAAATTCCGTAAAATTTGCCTTACAATGTAGAGAAAATTACATCCTGACAATGACTGACAAAGTCACAACCACTAATGTGAACATTGGCCTTGCATATCCTTGGATAGTTTGAGTAAGTCAGGTTTGTATGTTGTTGTTTTTAATTTTAGGCACGATTCCAGGTTCTCATCGATGAGACGATTTCTCAATTTACTCTTGATAAGGTTCATGCTTGAAAATGATTGTTCGCATAAATATGTAGACCCGAAAAGGAAAGAACAGCAAACGCTAGCTTTTTTAGTTGATTATATGAGTCAGAAATACTATTCCAGGTGTTAAAAATCAACATATCTTCCTTCTCCAGGTCTTTCAAAGCAGACCACTTGTTCTGTGAACTAAGTTCACATTTATTTTTCTCCAATCTTTCTAAATCAGCACAAAGACGTTCAAATTTCGAGCTCCACAGTTCTTTGTTTTTTAAATCCAGCAATTGCATTTCAAAGTTGCCAATGTCGATATTAAAGGGAGAAAAATTTAATTCCGTTACAGTGGCATCCAGAGGTTTTTTAAAAAAGGCCAACGTCGCTTTGCTGTTTCTGAATTCCTGAAACCTCTTGAGAAAAGCTTCCCTCATATTTAAAAGTGCTGTTTTAAAATAGGTAATGTCAATATCAGAATTATTTTCTTGGCGATGTTTCAACAGGCTTGGAAAGTGAATCAAAGTTTCTCTGTCAAAATCTTGAGCAAAAACAGATAATTTGTTTTCAAACGAAATAACTTCTTCTAACATCGAAAAAATTGTGTTTCCTTTCCCCTGTAGTTTATGATTAAGCTGATTTAGATGGGAAGTAACATCCACCATGAAATATAGTTTTTGGATCCACTGATCGTTTGTTAATTCTGGATAGTGAACACCCTTCTCGAGGAAAAATGCTTTGATTTCTGATAATAAGGAAGCAAAACGTTTCAAAACATTTCCTCTTGATAACCAACGTACCTTGTTTCGCAGCAGAAGATCTGCGTACTCACTCTCCATTTCAACTAAAAATTCTTTAAATTGGCGATGATGAAGAGCTTTAGCTACAATGGAGTTGATCATCTTAATCACCAATTCCATAACTTTGCACATTTCTTCTGGAAATGTCTGCGCACAAAGTGCTTCTTGATGTATGATGCAATGGTATGTAAGTATCTCGTGACTAATTTTTTCTTTCATAATAGCAAGAAATCCATTTCTTACGCCGGTCATACTTTTTGCCCCGTCTGTTGCAATTGAGACGATTTTATCAAGTGGAATATGATATTTTTCAATGCAACCAATTACAGCATTTGCTATATCCTCTCCACGTGTTTGACCTTTCAGTGGCAATAATCCTAAAAGTTCTTCTTTAGGACCTGTAGCTGACATAAATCTTACAAAAAGTGAAACTTGAGCTGTATCATTTAAGTCACAAGACTCGTCAACTGCTATTGATGAAAGCTGAAACCACTTTAAGATCATCAACTTGTTGGTTGGTTATATTGGAAGACATTTTGGCTGTTCTATCCTTCACTGTTTTAGCAGACAATGGCAACTCTTTAATTTTTTTTAGAATTCTTCTTTGTTCTTAAAACCCCTGAATAATTCTTCTGATGCACTTATAAAACAACGTTTTATGTATTCGCCATCTGTATATGGTTTGCCTCTCTTAGCAATCTCTTGACTAACCGCAAAACTTGCAAAATTAACATAGTTGGAAGACTGCACCCACTGATTAAACGCAGAACTTGATTTTTCTTGACTCTTCAGAAGTTCCTCAACTGCTTTCTTCCTTGCATCACCAACAGGATATTTATTACTAAAGAACAAGTGTTTTGTCGTAAAGTGTCTCTCCAAATTAGATTTTTTGTTATGCGCCAATTTTTCTTTACAAATAAGACAGGTCGGAAAGCCATTTACGTTCTGAAACGCGAAAGTCTCGGTCCATTCCACTTTAAATTCACGGTTTTCGTCTTCCGTTTTTCGTTGTTTTTTCTTTGTAGCCATGTCAAACAGGGCACCTATAAAAATGTTTCATTTTAAAATAAAGCCACCAACACCAAACCGGCATCCTTAATCACATAAAGGAAGTAATATTGGATGACACACTGTTATTTATCTGTGGATGACGCACTTTTATTTATCTGTGGATGACGCACTGTTATTTATCTGTGGAAGACGCACTGTTATGGGGGATCTGTGGATGACGCACTGGTATTTGTCTGTGGATGACGCATATATGGCATCTTATGTGTGTGTAAATAGTATTATAAAATATGGCGGCTCATCATGGATATTTTAAGCAGGGTTCTCCACCTTGATGGATACACCCAAGCAGTAGGCAAGAAGTAAAAGTAATAAAACAGGCATGCACACATTGCACTGGCTCTGCAGTCAAGTTGAATAAAAGTAAAAAATGACAACATAAAATGAAATAAAAATCAAGATACAACTAAAAAAGTACATATAAAAGTATGTGAAAACACACTCAAATAGTCCTCACTGGTACTGTTATATATTGACCTCAGAACCTGGCCACTAACTTATTTTGTTAGCTCCTAGATTACGATATTCCACAATTTTATGTCCACACCCCCCTTTTCACATCAACCCTTTTTATGTCAATCCCACAATGTCACATTTCTGCCCCTCATGTCACATTTCACCCCCTCATGTCACATTTCTGCCCATCGTGTCACATTTCACCCCCTCGTGTCACATTTCACCTCCTCATGTCACATTTCCCCCCTAATGTCACATCCCCCCCTCCCCTCCATGATGGCCCTCACGCCTTTCTTTTTACCCAGCCCTGTTCACATCTCTCATTTCCATAGTTAGGCACACTTAATTCATAATCACCACCCCCCCTCCCATGATGGCCATCAGTCACCCCTTTCTTTTTGCCCTGTTCACAGTTCACATCTCTCATATGAGTACATAATTCATAATCATCCCCCCCTCCATGATGGCCATCAGTCACCCCTTTCATTTGTCTCTCCCTGGCCCTGCCCACATCTCTCATTTCTAAGTTCCAGAGGCATATAGTTCATATTCATCCCCTCCCCCCCTCCATTCCCCCCAACCCTTCCTTTTTCTGTCACAGAAATTGAATCCCCAGAGGCAGGCAGGCCAGGCCATTGCTACACCTACCGGATGACACGCTGCTGATTTGGGAGGCACAGTCTTCTTCTGAGGGCGGCAGACAGAGAGAGGATGCTGCCTCGCTGCCGCGGCGCTACACAGAAAGTCACGCCCCCCCATACCACATGACCCGACTGGAGCTGTGTGGAGCCGGCCACCGGGGCTGCACACAGGGCCCGCACTGACAGAGGCTAGCTGCAGAGTCCTGACTTTTGGAGCGGCCGCCCGAGAGGAGGGAGGGGAGCGGGAGCCAGGCACAAAGAAGAGCCGCATTAAAGTGTGTAAAGAGCCGCATGTGGCTCGCGAGCCACGGCTTGCCGACCACTGGCCTAGGCCATAGCAGACACCTCATGTCAGATCTCAGTCCTTTGGAATAAAGTGCAGGAGGCAAAACTAGGTGGAACCAAACGTGTTTTATTTTATTAAATCCGCCTTTGTGGAACCAACATCGGAAGCCTGGGGAGAAAAGATCAACATATTACAATTTGCTTCATGTGGCACAATAGTACAAAATAAACAATATAATTTTCAATTTTACTAACACTTTACTTGTATTGATGGAATTTGCTACGAACCCCCCAGCAGTGATTCTATTTACTATATTGAATGAATGGGAGTAAGTGAAGGCAGCAGCACAACCCTGGCATTCACCCTACCCATTCCACGCATTCGACCTTTCGGTCTTCCACGGGTCACGTACAACAGCCGCAGCTTTAGCGGAAGCTGCAGCATGTCAGATCTGGATTACACCAAAGGGAGCCCAGCACTGGATTCAAGAGGAGTTTTCCATTCATTCTAAGGTTTACAATGGCTGGGGAGAATGCTTGGAGGGTTAGGAAGGGTTAATTCAGCCCGCCCTCCTCTTGTTTTAACCCTAGAGAATCCCTTTATTTTTACTTGGAATCTAGTTTCCTATCCCTTAAACGTAAACTGCTCTACTGCAGCCAAATAAAACCCCATGTTATTCTATAAGTACTGGTAAAATCATTATCAGACATGTGCCTGACTTTAACTTCTTCAAATATTAGGTGTATATTAGTCATGTATATGTAATAAATATCTTAAAAGAAGAAGCCAGAGAAACAAAACTTAGAAATTACCTTGAAAGCTGTAGCTCAGTGGGACATTCCAGAAAACATGCAGTAACCAGAGATTGAATCCATGATATCAAGCCCAGGTTACTTGATACATGTCGCCAATATACATGCTGTAAAAAAACATGAAGGTACAGGTTACGGTTTGATACTGTATATTAAGAAACTTAAAGCCATCCGAATAGTATGTGTCCAACTCCCGCCTTCAGGACTTCTCCTGAGATACCCCCTTTCTTTGGAACTCCCTCCCCCGCAACATTAGACTCTCCCAGTCACTCCAGTCCTTCAAGAAGTCTCTGAAAACACATTGCTTTAGAGAATCTTATCGGCTCACTCCATAATCCCCCATTGTTCATTTCTTGTGCCATCTTTCCACCCAGCCCACATGCACCCCACTGCTTCTTATACTCTATTCACCCTCACCTAGTGTGTCACCCCTCGCCTCTTAGATTGTAAGCTCTCAGAGCAGGGTCCTCTCTCCTGTTCTTTGTGTGTAATGTGTGTATATATTTGGTATTCTGTCTCTCTCATTGTACAGCGCTATGGAACGTGTTGACGCTTTATAAATTATTGTAGCTGTAACTTTAGTGGCTCAAACATTTTACACTCTCCTTGTTTAACCTGATCTGTCATCACGATTGCTTGCCATTGGTTGCCCTAAATTTCCAAGCATTTGTCCTGGCTGAGCATTAACAGAAAATGTTGATGTTGTTACTAGATTCGCTTAAAAAGCAGATCCCCCTCCCATTTCAGATCATCAGCAAACATAAACTATTCACTAGCCTTCCATGATCTACTTTCTTCAATTTCCAACACTGGAGGTCACTCCTAGACCTTCCCGTGGACTTACTTGCTCCTCCCCTGAGCATCTCCTGTATGTGAATCCGTCACGTCTTCCGCAAGTCTTCTCCCTCGCTCCTCGCTCAGTGCACACAGTAAGGGCTCTTCCAGCCGCAGCCGATGGGCACAGGAAATCCTTGCTGGAAACGAGACAAGAGGGATATTGCTGTTAAACTATGTACTGAAAGGAAAAGGCTGAGAAATTAAACAAAGATTTGCAGAAGGTTGTTAGTGTATTATATTACTACACTAGATACAGGTATTTATCTGAGAGCAAGGCCGCAAATGTGAGAACTTCCGCTACAACAGAAGATTCTGTTATAATTGCTCATTAAAAAGGTTATTACATTGCAGAATGAGATGCTAATATTGCGAGTTCTCCTTTTTCACTATGGTATAAAAGAAATGAATAATTATTAACACAGTGATTTACTTACCTGGATTCGTGCTTAAGTTGTATTTGTCTCCGGGCCAAGTCAGTCAGTCACTCCAAGTCATGTATGTTGGTGCCCATGGGTGTTCTGTTTGCCAACTTGGTCCTGAAAGTTCATTCCATGGATATTTTCATGGGTAACTGGTCTCCAGGCCTAAGCCATCTTCTCTGTGAGTTGTCAGGTTTCAGCTTTGTGATGTATAATGGGAGTTGCTTTGATTACAGTATCTTTTTTGCCATGGTTTTTATGTCATTGTAGCCTTATTCCACTGATTGTATTTAGAGTTCACTGTATTTGTTGTTGTTTATATACAGCTGCCTCCTTTCTGGCTCCACAAATGTTGTTTTTCTGGTTACTTGCATGGGGAGTTGTTTTCTGTTTAGCTCCGATGTTTATTTCATGGTGCGCGGAAGCGCAGGCAGTTTGACAGCAGCAGACTGTAAAGGAGGCAATCTTCTCACTTTTGGTACGGTTTGCTGCTTTAGACAAACACTGACACCTTTCATTGGCGGTGGTGTCTTTCCTGCCTTTATAGTGGCGGGCTGCTTCGTGTTACTGCATACATCTTTCTTTAAAGAAGGCAGCTTCTTGACCGTTGCAACAATGTTCTGCTTGGTTCCACCAGTGACCTTTTTTAGTATGGGCGGTAACTTCACTGGCTTCTGAATTGTGGGAAACTTTGGTCCATCGATGAAGTTGAGCTTTTGCACCGTCTGGAAAGTGTGCTGCCTGGGTCCAGCACTGGTGTCTATCTTTATTTGAGGCATCTTGCGAGCGCTCCGAATGGTGGGCCGCTTGATCTGATTAACGCTCTTTGCTTCTAAAGGTGCCAACATACGCTCATACTCAGCCATGTTTGGCTTCACCTCAGCTATGCTTGTTCTAGGCCCTGTCATCTCCTTTCCAAAGAGGCGTTTGCAAACCTGGTTAGTTAGAGTTGGACATTCCAATAAAAGGCCATATCGTTGCAGGGTGTCAGACCTAGGGAATATACGAATAAAGCCTCCCCTTCTCGCTTCCTCGTCTTTGGCGTTCTGCTCCAGCTTCAATGACTGTTCGTGATATCCCATGGTTCGGGTCTGTGCTACACTCTTTTGCCGTGGATTCTGACACTCTACACCGACTAATGTTAACGTGTCAGCCAGCAGGGTTGCTTTGACCTTTGTTTCCATGGGACTTGCAGAACTCAGAGCTGGTGACAAGTTCACCTCCAGCAGCCAAGCCTTGAGGTTCTCATCCACTAAAATGTCAAAGCCGTACAGTTCAAAACAGTTGTTCTTGTACGGGACCGTGGATCGACAAGCTGCGGCAATAGGTCCTCCAACCGAAATAATGGTCTTAATAACAATGTCCTCTATTTGAGACATGAGAACATCTGTGTCCATCACTTCAACCTCTTTCAAGTGGCGCAGCATGGCACTAAAGGTCCACATACTACAGCAGCCGTCCTCTCTTTGCTGGTCAGTATTTCTGATGTATTTTGGGCTCTTATTGTTCACGCTGCTATTTGTTAAATGCATGAACTTGTTGAATTCGCCCTTTCTGATTAGGTCACTTACGTCGTACATCTCTGTGGCAAACCTTGTGAGCCCTTCTTTGTACATATAGATGGTTAGAGGATTATATGATGTTACCAGGACATAAAGACGGAAATCAAATTTATATCCGTTCACCAAAAGCGGGTTTGCGATGTACTGAGATACCAGAGCTTTCTCTGCTCTGTTGACCTCCTCCAGTGAGCTAATGATCTTTATTCCCAGTCCTTGGGACGAGTTTACTGGCTTTTTGATCCAGCACCCTTGATCTTTAGATATAGCTTTACTGAAGTCGTCATATTGTTCGGGCAGCACGTAGCTCTTGGGGAGGAAGTTGAATCTATGGCTTCCGAATTTCTTTTCCATTCTCTTAATGTTCATACTGAGTAAATCCTTCCGACCCAGTTGCTGAGATTCTGGAAAGTGATTTATTTTCTGGAAGGGTTTAAGGTTTTCGAAGGTGGAAGTTTCAATGTTGGGGCCCATCCACATCAAGTTGAAACTTTCTCCAGGTTCCTTGGCTTCCTTGAACCCGTGTCCAGATAGGATTTGGCGGATTATCGGACTGGAATAAGGACTTATTTTATAGGCGAGCTGGTAATGTTCTCCTACCTTACGCATGGCATGATCACTGCTTACAACTGCATTCGCTTGAAACCTGACAACTGGTGTTTCCTGAGAAGATCCAGTCCACGCGATGTAAGGATATTCCCCCCGGCGCTCCTTCTCCTCCCGCTGGGGGGGAAACCTTTTATGCTGCTCCTTATACATGATAAGGGTGTTACCGGAATCCACCTGGCTTTTTACGGGAGAAGACCGGGCCGGCGCAGACAAAGGCTGTCTGGACACGAGTCTCTTCAGGAAAGGCAAACTTTATTGTGACGTCACCAATCAGCCAGGATTGAATCGCAAAGACTGAGTACCATTTACATTCAAACATAACATTTTATACCCTGAATAGATAGTCAGGTACTTCCCAATTAGCCCACCCCACGGTGACACTATCCCACCCCACGTGGGTCTGTACCTTCCCCTTACTGAATACTAAGACATTCCACAAATTGGCAGTAAATTGGCAGCTTTCCCAGTATTTTGACAATCGGATAATTTACAACCCTCCCAGATCCTGCTTGTGTCTTATCTTCCTAGAACGTGTTTATTGTATACTTCAGATAATGAAGTGGAATCAGGCTGAAAGATGGTTGCTACTATGAGCCAGGCAGCCATCTTGTTCAGAATATTGGTTCACCAGTAAATAGAATAGATTTTATTTAGATGTGAGAAACGAAGTTTACATAGAATTCAAAGAATGTGTGGTAGATTAGGGAACTAGCAATAAAACCAGGCAGAATCCGGCCGGTTCTTGGCACGGAGAGACAGGAAGATGAATGAATGGGGCAAGGTCATTGAGACGTGCAGAGAAACAAAGAGATCGTAGAAAACAGACCAGGCCCCAAGCTATCTCAAATAAACACAGCCTATAGGGAGGACGGCACTGCACTGAGAAAGACAGCACAACAAATCACGGACTGTCAAACTAATATGAAGTGTATCAATTTATAGCTAGAATGTGGAATTTCTTTGTACTAACGATGGGAGGTATTAACCCACGTGGGGTGGAATAAAGTGTCATCGGGAGGTGGGCTAATTGGGATGTACCTAATTACGTATTTTTGGGTATAAGATCCCTTGCACGGGGGGGGAGAAGGGGCTCACTCTTTGCGATTCAATCCTGTGTGAGCACTTGTGTGACGACACAATAAAGTTTGCCTTTCCTGAAGAGACTCGTGTTCAGACATTCCTTGCTTGTGTCCGGTCCGGCGCCGTCTTGAAAGTGAATCTGTTTTTGTCCGCCTACATTTTTGGGGGCTCGTCCGGGATACGGGCCCTTCCCGGGCACACAGTAACGGCTGCTGAACACACTGTGGCAATTGACTGCAGGTGCAAGAATCCCGCTGGTTGGGCGTCCATTGAAGGTGAGCTGACATCTGCAGGCGCCAAGCAGGATTTCCTTTTCAGTGGACCTCGTCTCGTCCCAAACGGACTCCTGACCCGGGAACTGGGACACCACTGAGTCTGAGGAAACAGCAAGCAGCGCCGGCGATAGGTAACGTGTCTTCTGTGTTTTGTATGTCTAAAGGAGATACCGGTATCTAAGGGAAACGTCCAACTGAGATAGACGGATAAGGGGATGCGATGGCAACCGTCCCGTTGGCATATCTAGCCCGCCGCTGATAGCACGGACATTGCTAAGGAGCCAGAGTGGCTAGCGCATGTCTGGATTCGAGGGAATTGAATGCCAACCAAAGGGTAGTTCTGTAAGAGAGGGAGAAGGTAGCCACGTGGAGTTGCATAGTCATATTAGTCAGTGTTTGTAAACAGAGCTTCGCCACGTGGGTAAAAGGGAAAGGAGGAGGGATTTTCTGTGACTGGGCTGAGAGCCTGAGTCAGTGCTAGTGTGTACGTCGTGTAGTGAAGAGGGCTTAGTGAAGCCAGAGGTAGCTGCAGAGATAGTGGTGCCGGGTGGGTAGATTATCCATAAGGCAAATTGGAATTGCAGACGGGAGTATAGATATAGAAACGGGTGCACATAGTCACACGCAGTCGAGAGTTAGAGTTCAAATTACGGGGTATAAGGAGCCACAGAGGAGGGACTGAGTACCCTCGGCTAGTAGAAAGAGTTGAAGTGTCTATGTTTTGTTATGTGCTGAAAGTATCTGATACAGTATGTGCTGTGA
Organism: Leptobrachium leishanense; assembly: GCA_009667805.1. Taxonomy (NCBI): domain Eukaryota; kingdom Metazoa; phylum Chordata; class Amphibia; order Anura; family Megophryidae; genus Leptobrachium; species Leptobrachium leishanense. Next base: position 313,722,509 of record CM019066.1, read on the forward strand.
ATGAATTGACTCGAGTGCTGTGAGTGAACGTGCGCCTACTCGCCCCGCGAGGAAGCAAATACGAGATTTGACCCCTGATGTACGTTTCCGGCTCAGGCGACTGCAGTCGGCTACTGACGGGGGAAGCGCCTCAGACACGAACGAATTGTTGGCTGAAGTATCAGACTGTAGATTTTAACTGTTGTTGAAATAATATATCTGTATTGCAAAGGGTACTGTTTTCAGGAGTAATAATGGGTAACGGGTCATCTAAGCCCAAGAAGGTGAAGGAGGGTGAGACGCCCCTAGAATATATGGTGCGGAATTTCGAAGCATTATATAAAACGCATGACTATGGTGTAGAATTGACAAAAGAGAAGTTAAAAGTAATGTGTACAGTTGTGTGGCCGTTATTAGTCCCAGGATGGCCAGAGCAGGGGTCAATGGACCCGGAGTTGGTACAGAAGGTACATTCCCAAGTCACAGAGCAGTACGGACATCCTGAACAGTACCCGTATATAGATATATGGAGATATTGTATTAAAGACAAGAGTCATTTTATAATGGTAGCGGGGAAAAATAAGAAGCAGGACCCCCTAAATAATGAAGAGAGAGGGAGACCGGTGTTAGTAGAACAACCGGAAGAGAGTGATGTCTTGGCCATGTCCTACCCATCATGTTATGGGGCAGCTAGAGAAGCTTTGAGTGCCGTGGTTGCGCGGGCGGAGAGGGGGGAGCGGGCAGCTGCTGTGTCTCGGTCAGCTCCCTCAGCTCCGTCCCGTGGGATTGCGGAAGAGGAGCAGGGTGCAGCGGGTGGAGGGGACAGAGAGGCTCCACCAGAGAAGATTGAGATGCCCGATGGGAGCATATATAAATTAGTATCCCATAGGGATGGTGATAGTGAAAAGGAGGATGAGAAACAGGGAGCTACCACACGCGCAGCGAATAATATATATAAACCCCGGGATCCGTACCAACACAATCCCTACCAGAGCGCTATGCAGATGCCCTTGCGGGAGGTGCCAGGCCCTCCACTAGCCGATGGGGCACCGGGGCCAATGCAATACACATACGTCCCATTCACGACAACAGATCTTTTTAACTGGAAAACACACACACCACTGTATTCCACAAATCCCGCAGCAGTGGCCAGTATGATAGAGTCAGTTATGCTCACACATAACCCCACATGGGCAGATTGTCAGCAATTAATGTTGACAATGTTTACCACAGAAGAGAGAGCCCGAATAAATAGTAGCGCGCAAAAGATTTTACTCGCCCAGGCTGTAGCAGATGCTAAGCCCCAGCCAGAAGCGTGGGCAGAGGAACATTACCCCAAAACAGATCCTAAATGGCCGTACAACACACTTGAAGGAATTGCCCATCTGCAGACATACAGAACAGCAGTAATAATGGGTGTTAAAGCGGGAGGGAAGAAGCCCACAAACATGGGAAAAATAGCAGATGTGATACAAGAGGTTAAAGAATCCCCAAGTGCGTTTCTAGAGAGATTGCTGTATGCGTACAGGATGTATAGTCCTATTGACCCTGAGGCGGTGGAGAATCAGAGGTTAATTAACTCTTCGTTTGTGGGTCAGTCACAGAGGGATATACGGAACAAAATACAGAGAATAGATGGGTTTTTGGGGAAAGGTATTAGTGAATTAGTTGAGATCGCTAATAAGGTGTATCATAACCAGGATCTAGAGGAGATAAAGAAACAGAAGGGACATACCGGGGTGGTCGGATACATGGGGAATGGTGGAGGACGAGGTGGCCCAGACAGAGGGAGGGCAAGGGGTAGGGGGGCTAGAGGAAGAGGAAGGGGAGCCCCTAGGGAACCCCTAGGACCCAATCAGTGCGCGTGGTGCCGGGGTGAAGGTCACTGGAAAAACGACTGTCCTGCATTTTTGGCTAAATTTGGGGGACGGTGAAGCTGGGGAGACGGGAGGCCAAGCCCCTAATGGCCAGGTAGCAGACGGAAGGTATGAAAGGAATGAGGGGAATGGAGCGGGGTTTGTGGGACTGGCGGGGACATCATTTGAACGGCAGGATGCATATTGACGGGGACCTGGGCCCATCCCGCTCGGTAACCACGAGCCCACGGTCACAATGAGAGTGGGAAATGAAGATGAAATTTTTATGGTTGATACCGGTGCCGAATATTCTGTTGTAACAAAGCAAATTGCACCTCCAATGGGAAATGAGGTTGATATTATGGGAGCAATGGGGGTGTCTGCTAAATATCCTTTTCTTGCTTCTAGAAAATGTAGCGTGGGTGGGCATAATGTTGAACATGAATTTTTGTATATGCCCGAATGTCCCATCCAGCTCCTGGGGCGGGATATTCTTTGCAAATTGCAAGCCCAAATTACGTTCCTTCCCGGGGGTCACGTTCAATTAGACCTGCCGGAGGGTGGCAGCTCTGCTCGGCAGCATAACCCAGCCAGCCAGAATCACCCACAATCTGTAAAAATCGCAGTAGTTATGCCAAGGGAGGAAGAATGGCGCACGGCACCTACTCTGCCTGCCGCGCTGGATCCGCACGCACTACTCCTTGAAATTCCTGGGGTATGGGCGGAGGAAAACCCGCCCAGACTTGCCATAAATTTACCCCCGATATACGTGGAATTAAAGCCCGGCGCAACACCTGTGGCCCTAAGACAATATCATATCCCACAGAAAGCCAAGCAGAATATACAGATACATTTACAGAGACTTAAAGATCACGGCATATTAAAATTCTGCGTGTCACCTTGGAACACACCCCTATTGCCAGTCCTGAAAGAAGGGACACAAGAGTACCGCCCTGTCCAAGATTTACGAGCTGTCAACGAGGCCACAGTAACACTACACCCTATGGTTCCTAATCCATACAATTTGCTGGCATTAATTCCCGGAGATACAAAATATTACACAGTGCTTGATTTAAAAGACGTTTTCTTTTGCATCCGCCTGGCTCCAGCAAGCCAGCCCCTTTTTGCATTTCAGTGGGAAGAGTCTACCACGGGGGCGCGCCATCAAATGACGTGGACGCACCTCCCTCAAGGTTTCAAAAATTCGCCCACGATTTTCGGGTGCGCGCTTAGCCAAGACCTCCTCGCCTTCAACGCTCAGCCAGACAAAGAAGTGTTACTCCAATATGTTGATGATTTATTACTGGCTTCCCCAACAGAAAAAGACTGTTTATCCGCCACAAAAGCCCTGCTACATCTGCTAAGCCAAGCAGGTTACAGAGTTTCTAAAAAGAAAGCACAAATATGCAAACAGAGTGTAAAATACCTGGGATTCCAGTTAACAGGTACCAAACGTGCACTGGGGGCAGAAAGAAAAGAAGCAGTGTGCCGCATACCCCAACCAAAGACCAGGAGACAAGTCCGTGAGTTCCTGGGAGCTGCAGGCTTCTGCCACCTGTGGATCCCCAACTTCGTAGACATTGCCAAGCCGCTTCATCAAGCCACGAAGGAGGGAGAACAAGACCCCTTCCATTGGGAAGAAGAGCAGACAGCAGCGTTCCTGAAATTAAAGACTCTGCTGATGGAAGCTCCTGCACTGGGCCTGCCAGATCACAGCAAGCCCTTCCAGCTATTCGTGCATGAACATAATCAAACAGCAACAGGAGTATTGGTCCAGACCTTTGGCTCATGGCTGAGGCCTGTGGCCTACCTCTCCAAGCAACTCGACCCTGTGGCCTGCGGCCTACCCCCATGCCTGAAAGCAGTGGCTGCCACCGCAATGCTGATAGCAGAAGCAGACAAGCTGACCCTTGGACAAGTTCTTCATGTCAAGGTGCCCCACGCTGTCAAGGCCCTGCTGGATGTGAAGGGAGGTTACTGGTTCAGTAACAGCCGGATGACGAAGTACCAAGCCATGATGTGTGAAAACCCACGGGTTCATTTGGACCTCATCGCTACCCTGAATCCTGCTACTTTACTGCCTGACTGTGAAGAGGATCCAGATCATGAATGCCTCCAAGTCATGGAAGAAGTGTTCAGTAGCAGGCCAGATTTAAAAGACGTACCCCTAGACAAATACGATCTACAGCTATTCACCGATGGTAGCAGCTACATGGATGATGGGAAGAAAGTCTCCGGCTATGCAGTAGTCTCAACAGAAGAAGTCATTGAAGCAAAGCCACTGCCAGGCCATACATCTGCACAATTGGCTGAAATAACAGCTCTAACCAGAGCCCTTGAAATTTCTGAAGGCAAAAGAGTAAATATCTACACGGATTCCAAGTACGCCTTCATGACAGTCCATGCACATGGTGCACTCTACAAAGAGAGAGGCCTACTCACGTCGTCAGGACAACAAATCAAATATGCAGCTGAAATCGCGGCCCTCCTGGAAGCAGTATGGAAACCAAGTGCTGTCAGCATCATGCACTGCCGTGGCCACCAAAAAGGCCATGATGAAATTCCAAAGGGTACAGACGCGCAGACCAGGCCGCAAAAGCAGCTGCAAAACCGCCACCTCAACAGAAGATCAAGCTAAAGTACTGATCTGCAAGCAAGAACCTCAACCTTCCATGCAAATTACGAGTTCTACATGAATTTGAGAAAGTTTGAACCCACGGCGAGTTCATTGAAATAATATTGCACAAATGGCAAGATGATTATGAACTGTTAGAACTCAATCATGATTACATCCAATGGCTTTTCCCAACTCGGACACAAGGCCGAAATTTCCACTCTACTCCTCTAAATCCGCAAGAGACACGCCTAATGGTTAACACCTCAGAAGTTCAGCAAAGACTGCGCAGAGCCTACAAAATGATGCTGAAATTCTTCGGCGTAAAAATAGTGGGGGAGGAGGAAGACAAAGAAATAACTGAAGTTGAACGAGCAGAAAATTTCGCGTCACGTTTTGAAATTTGACAATCATTCTCATAATAATCTACGAATCACACGAATACTGCACAGTCTGGGAAATTGGGAGCAGAAGAATATCAAGTCCCACTGGTGAGGTTCTTCCTCAAGGAGATCCTTATCAAGACAGACTGCCAGAATGAAGAAAAGTGCAATGAACTTTTTCATACCAGCAGTAAGAGATTCACAAGACAGACAAGATTTGTTATTTTTCGCATGGCGATACTATTTCCAAAAGAAGAATTCACCTGGGGAATCATGGAGAATTGGCACGATACAAACCAAAACCAGTGGTGGCTGCACTTCTACCGGCGCCACTGAGCGAATGGACCCTGTGTACTCAGAAAAAGAAAAGAAGTGGCTGACAGAAGAACCCGGAGGATATGGAGAAGATGGATGGTTCCAGATGGAGAATGGACGATAGTTCTACCAGCAACACTGGCTCCTGAAATCGTAAGAGCACTTCACGCAAGTACCCATGGAGGGAGAGAAATGATGGAGCAACAGTTGGAGCCACATTTCTACGTACCAGGATTGTCAGCAATCTGCAAAGCAACAGCTCAGCAGTGTGTAACATGTGCCAAAACAACCCGAGAACAGGACCATCTCAACCCCCAGGGAAACAGCCAATTGGGCTATCCCCAATGGCATCATTACAAATAGACTTTACAGTGTTACCACCCTGCAAAGGATAAATATTTACTAGTGATGGTGTGCACTTTGACAGGATGGGTGGAAGCCTTCCCAACGAGAACTGAAAAGACTACAGAAGTGGTAAAGAGCCTGATGAAAGAAATAATACCACGTTACGGACTTCCACTCGAAATAGGGTCGGACAATGGCCCTGCATTTATCCAGAACTGTTTACAACAACTTGCCCGGCTACTGGGCATCACCTGGAAGCTACATACTGCCTACAGGCCCCAAAGTTCGGGAAAAGTTGAAAGAATGAACCGTACCCTAAAAACTTTGATGTCCAAACTGTGCCAAGAGACGTCACTGAGCTGGTTGGACTTGCTGCGATAGTCCTTTTGCACATTAGGTGCAGACCAACCCCCAATTGAAGCTAAGTCCGTACGAACTTATGTTTGGACGGCCCACCCTCTGATTAATGGACTAAGGGGGGACCTTCGGGCATTGGGAGAGACTAAACTAAATGATCAGGTAGTAATGCTGGGTAAATCAATGCAGAAATTAAATACTTGGGTGGGGGATAATATACCGCATTTTCTGTATCCTTCACTGCATAAGTATTGTCGGGTGACTCAGTATGGGTAAAGAGTGGAAAAATGATCCACTAGGTCCAAAATGGAGAGGTCCTTATCTTGTCCTGTTATCAACCCCTACAGCAGTAAGGTTGCCGAGGTGGTCCCGTGGATACATCACTCCAGAGTAAAAGCAGCTGCAGCCAGTCCTGAACCAGCATGGAAGGTCGTTACCAACGAGACCAACCCGCTGAGGCTGAAGCTGTCAAAGACCACAGCCATGAGCACCTAAATGATCCTAACCCAGATAATTCAGAGGATCACAACAAGTGGGTGTTTTGATGGGCACAGGTCCTGACCACCCGCCAACGGGGGATACCCACGGGTGCTTTTTAGGGGCCCGGCCCCCACCCTTGATCATCCAGAAATGTTCTTTACTTTTGAAATTCCGGTGGGGAGGGATTGGGTTTATGTGACTGTGAAAAGAATTGCCCAAGGAATTCTGACATTCGGGCATTTGTGGTGCTGATTTATATCTTGCTAATCTGATTTATGGACTCTCACGTGGAGCATGCCCCAATTTGTACAAGCACCGCGGGGAAAGTGGATATTTCCCATATCTGGAATGGTACGCACCCGGTGATGGAGAACCGTACCATGTGGAGACAAAAACGAGAAGTATCATCCGAGATATTGCCAAGAGGACATTTACTTGTGCAATTTAAATATGACTATGCTAAGAATCTATTCTGGGCAAAGCAGAGGGCTGAGGCAGCAGAAGATGCACCCAGAGACATTCATATCCCATTTGCTTCTGTTCCTATGAACCTGAGTATGTTTGCATCAGGGAATATCACAATACACTCTTTTCGGCCACCCAGGGAACAACCAGAAATGTATGAGGGCGGATACCCGTAAATAGGGTACATATATCCCCCGAGTGGTGTTTCCAAATAGGACCAGATAGAGAACACATAAAAAGGAAGGGTGTTATTCAAGCAAATTCAATTGGACATCATACATATACACAATTGACACAAAGGACAGTCACATTTTCTATACATACAGTGCAGAAAACTCACAAGTGAGCAAGAAGAAGTGATTGCAAGTGAGTCTGGAGGGAAGCAGAGTGTGCTGGAGACAACGAGACGAATGAGGCGAATGATGTTAGAATTAGCAAAGGGAACACTACACCTATCACCATTCATGCTAGAAGAGGGATACCAGGTGTGTTGTGGCAGAGTGTGTTACACATGGGTTCCACCCAACATAACGGGAATGTGTTATTTGGCTAAACTGGTCCCAATCCAGAGACTAAGGGGAGAAGACACAAACACAGACACAGAACTGCACCTAGGTACCCACTGGTGTTCGAGAGACAAAGAGAGAATTGTTTGCGAAAATGGATCGAATATGGACATGGTTGCCAGCATGGACTGGATGGGGAGGGGAGATGATGAGGTGATTGAATAGCTACGTCAATCTGATGGATGAGATTCTGAATAGAACCAGTATGGATATCCAGCTGCTGAATCTGGAAATGCGTGAGTTGCGAAAGGTGCAGATGATACATGACATGGCGCTTGAGCAGATCAGTGCGGCCTTGAATGGATTGTGCGAAATGACAATGCACTATGAATGTTGCACCTTCATCAGGAACACTACACATGAAGTCCCAGACTATTACCAGGTAATTCAAGATCACCAAGAGAAGGTAGCACAGTTGCAGGGCGCAGCCAGGAGGATTGCTGCCGAAGGCTGGAATCCGCTCCGTGGGTTCGGAGCAATGGGAGAATGGTTTGGTTCCATCTTGAGATTCACCTCACAGATTGGATCCATGATACTCATGATAGTCACATTTTCTATACATACAGTGCAGAAAACTCACAAGTGAGCAAGAAGAAGTGATTGCAAGTGAGTCTGGAGGGAAGCAGAGTGTGCTGGAGACAACGAGACGAATGAGGCGAATGATGTTAGAATTAGCAAAGGGAACACTACACCTATCACCATCATGCTGAAGAGGGATACCAGGTGTGTTGTGGCAGAGTGTGTTACACATGGGTTCCACCAACAATAACGGGAAAAGTGTTATTTGGCTAAACTGGTCCCAATCCAGAGACTAAGGGGAGAAGACACAAACACAGACACAGAACTGCACCTAGGTACCCACTGGTGTTCGAGAGACCAAGAGAGAATTGTTTGCGAAAATGGATCGAATATGGACATGGTTGCCAGCATGGACTGGATGGGGAGGGGAGATGATGAGGAGATTGAATAGCTACGTCAATCTGATGGATGAGATTCTGAATAGAACCAGTATGGATATCCAGCTGCTGAATCTGGAATGCGTGAGTTGCGAAAGGTGCAGATGATACATGACATGGCGCTTGAGCAGATCAGTGCGGCCTTGAATGGATTGTGGCGAAATGACAATGCACTATGAATGTTGCAGCTTCATCAGGAACACTACACATGAAGTCCCAGACTATTACCAGGTAATTCAAGATCACCAAGAGAAGGTAGCACAGTTGCAGGCGCAGCCAGGAGGATTGCTGCCGAAGGCTGGAATCCGCTCCGTGGGTTCGGAGCATGGGAGAATGGTTTGGTTCCATTTTGAGATTCATCTCACAGATTGGATCCATGATACTCATGATAGTGGTGATCTTGATCATAGGGATACTGATATACCGCATAGGGCTATGCCTATGGCCACTGTGCAAGACAGCACTGACACCCACACAAACACAGAAGATACCACTGATAATTCCACAGGGTATGTTCCCAGTGAAAGAAACCCCCCAGCCCCCCAAGAACAAGGAGTTTCAGAATAGTGGAGTGTAATGGCTACAAGTGCCAGGAAAAGATCCTGACACTTGAGCCAAGGGGGGAATGAAGTGGAATCAGGCTGAAAGATGGTTGCTACTATGAGCCAGGCAGCCATCTTGTTCAGAATATTGGTTCACCAGTAAATAGAATAGATTTTATTTAGATGTGAGAAACGAAGTTTACATAGAATTCAAAGAATGTGTGGTAGATTAGGGAACTAGCAATAAAACCAGGCAGAATCCGGCCGGTTCTTGGCACGGAGAGACAGGAAGATGAATGAATGGGGCAAGGTTATTGAGACGTGCAGAGAAACAAAGAGATCGTAGAAAACAGACCAGGCCCCAAGCTATCTCAAATAAACACAGCCTATAGGGAGGATGGCACTGCCCTGAGAAAGACAGCACAACAAATCACGGACTGTCAAACTAATATGAAGTGTATCAATTTATAGCTAGAATGTGGAATTTCTTTGTACTAACGATGGGAGGTATTAACCCACGTGGGGTGGAATAAAGTGTCATCGGGAGGTGGGCTAATTGGGATGTACCTAATTACGTATTTTTGGGTATAAGATCCCTTGCACGGGGGGGAGAAGGGGCTCACTCTTTGCGATTCAATCCTGTGTGAGCACTTGTGTGACGACACAATAAAGTTTGCCTTTCCTGAAGAGACTCGTGTTCAGACATTCCTTGCTTGTGTCCGGTCCGGCGCCGTCTTGAAAGTGAATCTGTTTTTGTCCGCCTACAATAAGGCCCATCTGGTCTCACATCATTCATTGTTCTGGCCTCTAGCTCTCTGACCTTGTTGTAACTAATTTCCATCCTGTCACTTCGTGCCAGCGTCTGCCCGGATCTTGTTAATTTAATTGCTTGGCCTGTTAGTTTAAGGCATTCCAGAGAATCTATGCAAGCTAGTCCTAATTGAGCTAATATTTGCTATTTACATTCATGTGAGTCAAAGTTCTAAGTAAGATGGCCGCCTGCAGCAAGATGGCGGCCTGATCCTGGCCTGAGTCCCTTACAAGGGCAGCGCTGTTGTTTGTATGGAATACGTCAATACCTGTCTAGAAAGTCTAGAGAGATATATCAGAAATATCCAACAATGAATTCGCTAAAGCTCTACGAAACGTCTGATCAGCCTGTATCCAAACTGTCAAGTGAGCTCAGCAAAGGACTTACAGTCCTTTTAAGGAGCCAGATAATGTCAGCACTGTGATGTAAGCAGTGTGATGTCAGCATTGTGAGGTCAGCAAACCAGTACAGTTTGTTTGTCATGATGGTAGTCCTTTTAAGGAGCCAGATAATGTCAGCACTGTGATGTAAGCAGTGTGATGTCAGCATTGTGAGGTCAGCAAACCAGTACAGTTTGTTTTTGATGATGGTAGAGTGCTGTTAAACCGAGACTATTTTATATATATATCTAGGCATGTAGCGGATTTCTCTCAAAGAGGAGGCTGCATTTTTCTTTATATTAATGGTGTTGCTGTGTTTGTAACATGAGAATATATGGAAGCAACAATAGAAATTGTTGCTTCCATTGAGAGATGTTTAGTCTCATTGAGAGATGTTTAGTTTATCGATAAATTGTGGTTCATAACAAGTTAATAATACATAAGACACTACCGCACCTCCCAATAGTCCCAAATTTGGTAGGTCAGTTCAAGTTTTGTGCCATTGGGTTTCTTGACTCTGCAAAATAGGAAGCTGCGTTTCTGAATTCTTTCCATATATATTCCCGTTTATACTTTCTGTTGCCCCACAGACAAATTTATAGTTCAACACAGTTACAAGTATTTATAAAGCGCTAACAAGTTCCATAGCGCTGTACAATGGGAGGCAGAATAAGAAATATACATACAAGTTAAACACACAGAACAGTAGGAGAGAGGACCCTGCTCAAGAGCTTACACTTTTATATGCAACAGACAGGACTTTGTAATACGAGTCACAAGTATCATAGCTATATGAATACCCACGTGGTCATCTTTCGGGCAAAAGCGTTGTGTGCCAGTATTAATTATCCGTATCAGCTGCTTTATATCAACCTCATATATTCACATCAGAACTAGGACCTCTGTAAAGGCAAACAGACCTATCTCAGACTCAGGGGAAGCATAGCTGTATGTAGAAGGTGCGCCCTTTTGTCCTTTGTTAAGGCCCAGCTAACACTTTTTGGATGAACACACTGCAGGGAAAAGGGGCACTGGCCCCAGGCCTTGTAATGAATAATTCATACCTTTATTTCACATACTTCACGTCTCACTTGTCATTTTTATGATTATCCCCTCACATGATGTTTTGGTAGCATGAATTAAGGATGTATATCTTTTAATATTAATTAATATGAATTATTTTCTGTTAATGTGTATATTTGTGTTGTTTTTTAACATCTTGCATTTTATTATTTTGTATTTCTGTAAAGACTGCAAAATTTCAATGTTCTGGAACCCAGGACAAACTTGAAAATGATAGAAATCTCAATGTATCCTGCCTGGTAAAATACTTTGCAAATAAATAAATATTCTTTGCACTCTATTTAGCGCTTATTTTCTACATGTGACACTGATTTATTGTATTATGTGTGACTTCAGCGCTTTAGTCTTTAGAAAATATATACACTTTTGTTAATGCAATTCCTTTGTATTCTCTGTGGTTTTTTTTAATATCTTGCATTGTATTACTTTGTATTTCTGTAACTGTAACACTTCAATGTTCTTGAACCCAGGACATACTTGAAAACGAGAGAAATCTCAATGTATCCTTCCTGGTAAAATCCTTTATAAATAAATAAATAAATAAAATAAATATATATTTTAAAAATTAATATGTCAGTGTTGAGGGGGATTTTATTCCGTATGTGGACACGCTAATATTTATGCTTATGATTTCATTAGTTAGATTGTATAATATTTAATGTGTGTTACTTTATATTATGAGAAAAAGTAACAATGGTGAGAGTACTGAGAACGGGTAACAGTATAAGGATTTAGCTGTATCACAGAGAAAGCTATTCCATATGCAAATCAGACAGCTAACAAGAAAGGGCTATCCATTACTGAATTGCCAAGGAAGTCCTCTCTGCGCGAGAGGTGAAACAACCCGACAATGATCGTTGTGGATGATGTGGATGATCCCATATATAGAGAATAAACCATATATCAGGGGTGTGGAAATTTAAAAAAAATCTACTTGTCCAACGGACTAAGTAGTAGTCCAATCTACTTGTCCCTCAGGACGATCAACTTGTCCTGATAATTTCCCAGCTCATGGATATACTGCCCCAGCTCACACATGGATTTGCCCCCCAGCTCACACATGGATATATGCCCCAGCTCACACATGGATATATGCTCCAGCTCACACATGGATATATGCCCCAGCTCACACATGGATATATGCCCCAGCTCATGGATATATGCCCCAGCTCATGGATATATGCCCAAGCACACGGATATATGCCCCAGCTCACGGATTTGCGCCCCAGCTCACGGATTTGCGCCCCAGCTCACGGATATTGCCCCAGCTCATGGATATTGCCCCAGCTCACACATGGATTTGCCCCCAGCTCAGACCCCAGACCCGACATGGGGCGGCTGTTTGAATGCTCTATCGGCATTCAGACAGCCGCCCCTGGAGCTCTCAGCCGCATACTTACCTTCCCGAGCAGCACCGACAAAGTCTTCGCGCCTGCGCTCTTTGAAGGACCCCCAGCCGCGATCACGTCGGACTCCCACGTGATCGCGACTGGGTCCTTCAACGTGCGGAAGCGCGGAGACTTTGTCGGCGCCGCTCGGGAAGGTAAGTATGCGGCTGAGAGCTCCAGGGGCGGCTGTCTGAATGCCGATAGAGCATTCAAACAGCCGCCCAAGCCCCTCGGATGCCGGCAAGCCGGCTCAATGCCGGCTTCTGGTATCGGGGGCATCCCTGTAATTAGTCCACAGTCCGGCGGGCTTCTAGCCCACTGGACTGCATCTGAAAAAAAACCTACTCGCCCGGCGCCCGGATCTTCATGTCCTGGGCGTCGGGCGATACAATTCCCACACCCCTGTATATACATATTCCAATTGAATATGTCTCCTGCTGAGGCAAATAAAATGACCATTGTGAGGCTAAATTAAATAACTACAAGTTTAATCCAGAATTTAGCCACAAAAATGTATAGATAATACATTATTAAGTATAAAAAATCTACTAGTGAAAAAAGTGGTTTATTATTAATAACTGAACAAACATAAACTATCTGAACACTAATCCTATCCATTTTACTCGAAATCACTCTGAGTATGTAAGGGACTCAGGCCAGAGGATGGCCGCCATCTTGAGCCGGGCGGCCATCTTGTTCAGAATATTGGTTCATGTGAATGTAGATAGCGAATATTAGCTCAATTTAGGATTTAGCTTGCATAGATTATTAGGAATGTTTTAAACTAACAGGCAGAGCAATTAAACTAATGAGATCCAGGCAGATGCTGGCACGAAGAGACAGGATGAGAAAGTGGTTACTTCAAGGTCAGAAAGCCGGGGCCTGAACAAAGAAAGATGTGAAAACCAGTCGAGGCCTTATCTAGAATAAACAATAAACAAGCTCTAGGGAGGTAGGCATCCCAAAGAATGGTAAATTCTCAATTGTCAAAATACCATGAAGGCTGCCAATTTATGACCAATGTATGGCATATCTTTGTATTCAGCTAAGGGATGTACAGACCCACGTGGGGTGGGATAGTGTCACCATGGGGTGGGCTAATTGGGATGTACCTAATTATCTATTCGGGGTATAAAACCCCATGTCTGAATGTAATCTGGACTCAGCCTTAGCGATTCAATCCTGACTGAGTGGTGACGTCACAATAAAGTTTGCCTTTCCTGAAGAGACTCATGTCCAAGCAGTCATTGTCCGCGCCGGTCTGACTCTACTCCCGAGAGAACCAGGTGGATTCCGGTAACAAGTATACAAAACCTCAGTGTATGAACAAAATTTGTGTACTATTGCTGTTTAGCACATTAAGGCAAACGTTGATGTGTACTTTCTGTCATTAAGGCAGGGGTCTGCTTTGTGAAGCTGATAAATTCTACATTGAAGCCTCTAATTGTAGCTTTGGCCGGGTTTGTTTGAAGCCCATCAGAATTCAAGTAGCCAGTCTGTGATAATTAAGCCATCCCATAGAGCCCTTATCGGATTTCTGAACCCGTCCAAGGCAAATGATCAGATTATCTTGATGGAGTTGCCTAGATTGTTGCTGGCTTTACCCTGCACCTGTAACCCAGCACTTAGACAAAACCCAGTTAAGTGAGGAAACCCCATATCTGACAGATCAGTCCTTAAGAGTGGCTGGATCTAAGGTAAATAAAGAATCTTAAAATAAACACAAGGTCAATACATAGGAGTGCTGAATCCACAGGGATAAGAGAGACAACAAAATACAAATACAAAGCCAAAGGTCGGTACAAAGGAATCAGTATGATCTATAACCATTCAGGGACAATAAAGTAAAACCAGAATCCAAATACCCTAGCCAGAGTTAGTACACAGTATCAGTATAACAGATAACCAGAGTCCAAATACCCTAGCCAGGGTTAGTACACACAATCAGTAACAACAACCAAACAGGGACAAGAGCAGAAATCAGAACCGAGACTACTTAGCTAGAATCAAACTGAGGGATCTAGAACATAGAGATTCCGAAACGAGCTGTGGGGTCTACTGGAGGCCATGGAAAGGCACAGAGCTGTGTCAGTTGCTGCTATTTAACCCCTTGGCTGCGGAGGACGTGTGGGGAACGTCCTCATTGACTCCCACTATATGCGGAGGACGTTCCCCTACACGTAATCCGCTACAGGGAGCCCAGGGAGAGATACTCACCTATGTCTCCGGGGTCCCGTGGCGTTCTGACTTCCTGGAAGTCAGACGCCGAATTTATGGGCCTCCCCGCGCAAAATTACATCATTGCACATGCGCGATGATGTCATTTTCAGGCGACCCCCCCTGCAATGCCAGGAGATCGCTTGAAAGGGAGGGGGGATGCTTTCGGATCCCTCTCCCTCCCGATCGGGAGGTCCCACAATGAAAAACTAGGCTTTGCACAGTGGTTATAAGCTAAACCCATTGCACACCACCAGGAGATATCCACCGAGATGTGAGGAGACCTGGCCAAGAGGTATGGTGCCCACCAATAAGTGGCACTACATGCCAAGCAGATGAGCCTGGGCTTCTAAGGCTCCAGAATCGGTGTGAACAAATCATTTAACATAAATTGTGCTATTCTATATTACGCTATGGGAGCACCGACTCTCTACCTCTCTTCTGTTTGAGAGACTCGTGGTGACAAAACGAAGGGCAAACAGACACTCTTATTTGACTCAAGGCGCTTCAGGCTCTGAAATATGTGAGTGCGCTTTTGTCACTTAAATTGTTCATTTTACCTAGACGTTATTGCACTATCATACTATCATCTCCTCCATTTCCTTTCTTTCTCCTTGTTATTGGGAGCTGACTAGGACCAGAGGAGGAATCATTGTGACAGAAGCCCAACGGACTCTCATTTAAAGGTCATTATTGACACTTGTCTGTGCACTTTTTATGTGCACCGTCTAAGCTTATCTAGGAAACTCTGGACACAGGATATTGGACATTATTGCACATTTATGCACTTTTCTGGACATCGCTCCATTTTGTATTTATTATATGGATTTGTAGCACTACCCTCTGTGGTACCATCTGTGATACTACATCTTAGGCTAGTGTCAGACGAGCGTATTTTATACGGACTGTGCGTCCGTGCTCAACGGACGTACTTTCTGACTGACGACAAGTAGGGATGAGCCGAACACCCCCGAGTTCGGTTCGCATTCGAACTCTTCAAACGTTCGAACTCGAACTCAATACAAGTCAATGGGACTCAAAGTTCGATTTTTAGAGTGCCCTCCAAGAGGGCATATATGCTAGATATTTGCCATAAAAGGTGTATGGGGGTCCGGGTAGTGCCCTGTCGGACAGGAAACAAGGACAAAAAGTTTTTTAAAAAAAACGTTTTTAAAGGGACAGTGAGTTTTCCATGAAATAAGGGTTAAAAATAAAAATGAAAAATTCCTTCAAATATCGTGCCTAGGAGGTCCCCATAACCTGCCCGTGAAGTGGCGGATTTCTAGGATGTATAGAAACATTTAAAAAAAAAAAAAGACGTTTCAAATGAAGGTAAATGCTTTTCCTTTAATCTATCCATAAACAACTGCTTGGGGCGGCAGCCTGTATGAAAAGACATTTTAGGACGCGCAGAAAAAGTTTAGTGATTTTTTGGCTGAATTATGGTGAAACTTATGCAGGCTTTGGATGAAAGTAACAATAGGTGCTTTAAAATTGTGCCTTTAGCGTCGGCAACAGTGCCGTCACACCATAACCCCTCTGTGGTATTGTGAAAGAGTGCAGGGGTGGACCATGCGGTCCTATATTAAAAAGATATGAATCTGGTAAAGGCGTCAGTGCACTCAAATATTGTGCCTTTGGTGCCAGGCCTGCAAGTGCCATCATACAGTAACCCCTCTGTGGTATTGTGGAAGAGTGCAGGGGTGGACCATGCGGTCCTATATTAAAAAGATATGAATCTGGTAAAGATGTCAGTGCAGCCAAATATTGTGCCTTTCATGACAGCAAGTGCCTTCACACCATAACCCTTTTGTGGTATTGTGGAAGAGTGCAGGGTTGGACCCTGTGGTTCAAAAAATTTAAATTATATAAATGTGGCACAGGTGTCAGTGCAGCCAAATATTGTGCCTTTCATGGCAGCAAGTGCCTTCACACCGTAACCCTTTTGTGGTATTGTGGAAGAGTTCAGTGCTGGAGGTTTTGTGAATGCAGAAGACATCCCCGATCTATTCTGTTATGTCAGCATCAGGGGATTGATAGCTGCTGATCCAGGACTGATTCATTTTTATAAATGTCAGCTGGTCTACAGAGTTGGTGGAAAGACGCACTCTTTTGTCTGTGACAAAACCTCCAGCGGCACTGAACGTCCTTTCAGAAAGCACGCTGGATGAAGGGCAACCTAGTAGCTGCATAGCATATTGGCTAAGTTCTGGCCAGTGATCCAATCTCAACACCCAGTAAACCAGTGGATCATCTGCTGGAAAGGTATCCAGGTCTGCCCTTGCCCCTAGGTAGTCCTGCACCATATGGTGAAGACACTGGCAATGGGTGCCTACATTTGATGTCCCTAGGCGTCGTGGACTAAAAAAATTTAAAAATGCATCAGTCAAGCGGCCCCAGCCTTCACCACTATTCCTCTGATCGTCCGCAGCCTCAGAAGCACCTGTGTCATCACTTGGTAACCTACCAGTGCCTGAAAAAGTGTTACACAAGTGTCGTTTTAGAGCGTCCTCAAGTTTTTTCATCCTGTGCTCCCTCTGTGCGGGCAGGATGAGCTCTGCAACTTTACCCTTGTATCATGGATCAAGAAGGGTTGCCAACCGGTAATGATCCCTCTCCTTGATAGCACGAATCCTGGGGTCCTTTAGCAGGCTTTGCAGGATAAGGGAGCCCATGCAGCGTAGGTTGGAGGTGGTATTAGCTTCCGAGTCTTCCTGGTCAATGAGGAGGATGACCCCATCGTGCACTTCCTCCTCCCAGCCACGTACTAGTCCTTGTGTTTCTGGGCACACAAAACCCTCCCTTGAGGAATCTCCACCTTCAATGCCCCCACTACTTAAATATTCCTCCTACTCCTGTCTGATCTGAGGAGGACCCGCTGGAATGCTGTCTGCGGAAAGACTGGGGCCTTCAGAGCTAGGGAAGGCCTCCTCTTCCTCCCGCTGCTCTGTCTCTAGAGCCACATCTATAATTCCCCGCAGAGTGTACTCCAGCAGGAACACTAAAGGAATTGTGTCACTGATGCATGCACTGTCCCTGCTCACCATCCTCGTTGCCTCCTCAAATGGTGACAGTACAGTGCACGCATCCTTGATCATCAGCCACTGCAGGGGGGAAAAAACAAGTTGACCTGAACCTGTCCTTGTGCCATACTCACACAGGTACTCGTTGATGGCCCTCTGCTGCTTGTGCAGATGCTGCAGCATTGCTAATGTCGAGTTCCACCTGGTGGGCATGTCACAGATCGGACGGTTTATGGGAAGGTGGAATTCTCTTTGAATTTCTGCCAGGCGAACACTTGCTGGGAATGACCGTCTGAAGTGGCTGCAGACTTTTCTGGCCTGGCTGAGAAGCTCTGGCAGCCCTGGGTACCTGGTTAGGAAACGCTGTACCACCAGATTTAGGACGTGTGCTAGGCATGGTACATGAGTCAACTTACCCAGGCGTAGGGCGGAGAGAAGGTTGCTGCTATTATCACAGACAACCATTCCCAGCTGAAGCTGGCGTGGTGTTAACCATCTCTGCACCTGCCCCTGCAGAGCTGACAGAATTTCTGGCCCGGTGTGGCTCCTGTCCCGTAAACAAACCAGCTCAAGCACAGTATGGCATCTTTTTGCTTGAGCCATTGCGTAGCCCCTGTCAGGCGTCGGTTTAACTGCCACTTCGCCAGAGACACAGAAGGAGGAGGAGGAAGAGGTGGTGGTGGAGGAGCAGACAGACCTCATACAAGCAGCTTTCTGGAGGCGTGGTGGATGAACAAGCTCCAGCACAGAGCCCCATCTTGGATCCCTCCCAGCTGCAATCAGAGTTACCCAGTGTGCTGTGAAGGAAATGTAACGACCCTGTCCATGCTTGCTGGACCACGTGTCTAAAGTCACATGCACCTTGCTGCTGACTGCCTTTCCCAATGACTCGATAACATTGTCTTCCACGTGCTGGTATAGTGCTGGAATGGCCTTCCGTGAAAAGTAATGGCGTTTTGGAACATGCCACTGTGGTACAGCACATTCAGCAAATTCACGGAAGGGAGCAGAGTCCACCAGCTGGAAAGGCAGCAGCTGCAATGCGAGTAATTTTGCTAAACTGGCATTTAGATGCTGTGCTTGGGGATGGTTGGGACTATATTTTTTCTTACGCTGCAGCAGCTGGGGCAACGTAATCTGACTGCGTAAATCTTCAACTGATGGGATGCTGTCACATTGTGAGGAAGGACCTGGTACATCCATTACTGTAGCATCATCCCTGTCAGTGGAGGTTGTAGGCAATGACATGGCAGGACATACAGTGGGGGTAGACAGATGATGAGGAGGAGGACCTACGCAAAGTTTTGCGCCAACGGGATGCGTTGCAGGTGGTCATATGTCGCCTCAAGCACGTGGTACCCAAGCGTCTGGTGTCTTTCCCACGCTTGAGCCTCATCTGACATAGATTACAAATAGCAACGGTGGGGTCTGCTGCACATTTCTTAAAAAACTCCCAGACAGCAGAGTTCCTGGATGTGTGCTTTGAGACAACAGCGCTCTGCACCTGAGCAGCTCTGACATCTGATGCCTTGGACTGGCTAGTGCTACGGTTGGTCATAGAGGATGTTGTGCCTCGTGTTTGTTTTGCCTCCTCCTCCTCCTCACTTGACTCCTCTGTTCGATCAGGCACCCAGGTGGAGTCAGTGACCTCATCATCATTGTCATCACCCCCTATCTCCTCGTCACTGGAGCCAACTTGGCAGTATGATGCAGCTGCTGGGACAACATGAGTGCCAGTTATTTGTGTGTCATCACTGGCACCCCCTTACTCTAGGTTGATTATACTCCCTTCCTCAACCTCAGAGATTGAATTAGAGCACTGTACTTGCTGCGCATCCTCAAGCAGCATGTCACTGTCATTGTAGTCAAACAATTCAGCTGACTCCTCCGTGTGTGATAGTGAGGCTACGGCAGGAGTAGCTGTGGACATGGAGGCTGCATTAGATGCTTTGGCAGCGCGGAGGTGGACTGTAAAGCACTACAAGCCTGGCTGGCATAGGACTCGGAGAATGAGGATGGCCTGGTTAGCCAATCCACCAAATCCTCTGTATGTTACTGCTGCTTAAGATGGCCAGCACCAGTTAGAAAGGACAAGCGTGCCCCTGCAGAGGATGCACCACATCCACGATGACCAGAGGCACAGCCTCCTGACACAGAGGCTGCTTGCCCTCTTATCTGTGTCTGGGAGCGTCTGCCTGTCCTTCTTGGTCTTTCTGACATGGTGAGTGATATATAGATTAATTATATACAGAACTCTGATTCAACTCTGGTATAAAGATTAAAGATTTCCAGAACTCTGGTATAACTCAGTGAGACACCCTGATAGCTGGCAGCCAGTGACAAGACACAGATTACAATTCCCAGAAACCTCCTATAAATCAGTGAGACCCCCTGATGGGTGCCAGTGACAAGACACAGATTACAATTCCCAGAAATCTGATAGAAGTATGTGGGACCCCTTGATAACTGGCAGTGAGAAGACACAGATTACAAGTACCAGAAACCTCCTATTAATCAGTGAGACCCCCTGATGGGTGGCAGTAACAAGACACAGATTAGAACAATTCCCAGATATTTTGTAGAAATGACTGACACCCCAAAATTCTGGGTGGCAGTGACAAGACACAGATAACCTCAATTCCCAAATATTTTGTAGAAATTACTGACCCCCAAAATACTGGGTGGCATTGACAAGACACAGATTACCTCAATTCGCAAATATTTTGTAGAAATTACTGACCCCCCAAAATAGTTGCTGGTGGCAGTGACAAGACACAGATTTCTACACAATATTTGGGAATTGAGGTAATTACTGACCCCCCAAAATAGTTGGTGGCATTGACAAGACACAGATTACCTAAATTCCCAAATATTTTGTAGAAATTACTGACCCCCAAAATACTGGGTGGCAGTGACAAGACACAGATTACCTCAATTCCCAAATATTTTGTAGAAATTACTGACCCCCCAAAATAGTTGCTGGTGGCAGTGACAAGACACAGATTACCTCAATTCCCGAATATTTTGTAGAAATTACTGACCCCCCAAAATAGTTGCTGGTGGCAGTGACAAGACACAGATTACCTCAATTCCCAAATATTTTTAGAAATTACTGACCCCCCAAAATAGTTGCTGGTGGCAGTGACAAGACACAGATTACCTCAATTCCCAAATATTTTGTAGAAATTACTGATCCCCCAAAACTTCAGGGTGGCAGTGACAAGACACAGATTACCTCAATTCCCAAATATTTTGTAGAAATTACTGACCCCCCAAAATAGTTGCTGGTGGCAGTGACAAGACACAGATTACCTCAATTCCCAAATATTTTGTAGAAATTACTGACCCCCCAAAATACTTGCTGGTGGCAGTGACAAGACACAGATTACCTCAATTCCCAAATATTTTGTAGAAATTACTGACCCCCCAAAATTCAGGGTGGCAGTGACAAGACACAGATTACCTCAATTCCCAAATATTTTGTAGAAATTACTGACCACCCAAAATAGTTGCTGGTGGCAGTGACAAGACACAGATTACCTCAATTCCCAATATTTTGTAGAAATTACTGACCACCCAAAATAGTTGCTGGTGGCAGTGACAAGACACAGATTACCTCAATTCCCAAATATTTTGCAGAAATTACTGACCCCCCAAAATTCAGGGTGGCAGTGACAAGACACAGATTACCTCAATTCCCAAATATTTTGTAGAAATTACTGACCCCCAAAATACTGGGTGGCAGTGACAAGACACAGATTACCTCAATTCCCAAATATTTTGTAGAAATTACTGACCACCCAAAATAGTTGCTGGTGGCAGTGACAAGACACAAATTACCTCAATTCCCAAATATTTTGTAGAAATTACTGATCCCCCAAAATACTGGGTGGCAGCCAGTGAGAACACATGGATTATAACAATTCCCAAATATTTTGTAGAAATTACTGACCCCCCCCCAAAACAGTTGCTGGTGGCAGTGACAAGACACAGATTACCTCAATTCCCAAATATTTTGTAGAAATTACTGACCCCCCAAAATTCAGGGTGGCAGTGACAAGACACAGATTACCTCAATTCCCAAATATTTTGTAGAAATTACTGACCCCCCAAAATAGTTGCTGGTGGCAGTGACAAGACACAAATTACCTCAATTCCCAAATATTTTGTAGAAATTACTGATCCCACAAAATACTGGGTGGCAGTGACAAGACACAGATTACCTCAATTCCCAAATATTTTGTAGAAATTACTGACCACCCAAAATACTGCGTGGTACTGGCTGTGTGACAAGACACAGATCACCTCAATTACCAAATGTTTTGTAGAAATTAGTGACCCCCAAAATACTGAGTGGTACTGGCTGTGTGACAAGACACAGATCACCTCAATTCCCAAATATTTTGTAGAAATTTGTGACCAACCAAAATATTTGCTGGCAGTGACAAGACACAGATCACCTCAATTCCCAAATATTTTGTAGAAATTTGTGACCCCAAAATACTTGCTGGCAGTGACAAGACACAGATCACCTCAATTCCCAAATGTTTTGTAGAAATTACTGACCCCCAAAATACTGGGTGGCAGTGACAAGACACAGATTACCTCAATTCCCAAATATTTTGTAGAAATTACTGACCCCCCAAAATAGTTGCTGGTGGCAGTGACAAGACACAGATTACCTCAATTCCCGAATATTTTGTAGAAATTACTGACCCCCCAAAATAGTTGCTGGTGGCAGTGACAAGACACAGATTACCTCAATTCCCAAATATTTTTAGAAATTACTGACCCCCCAAAATAGTTGCTGGTGGCAGTGACAAGACACAGATTACCTCAATTCCCAAATATTTTGTAGAAATTACTGACCACCCAAAATAGTTGCTGGTGGCAGTGACAAGACACAGATTACCTCAATTCCCAAATATTTTGCAGAAATTACTGACCCCCCAAAATTCAGGGTGGCAGTGACAAGACACAGATTACCTCAATTCCCAAATATTTTGTAGAAATTACTGACCACCCAAAATAGTTGCTGGTGGCAGTGACAAGACACAAATTACCTCAATTCCCAAATATTTTGTAGAAATTACTGATCCCCCAAAATACTGGGTGGCAGCCAGTGAGAACACACGGATTATAACAATTCCCAAATATTTTGTAGAAATTACTGACCCCCCCCAAAACAGTTGCTGGTGGCAGTGACAAGACACAGATTACCTCAATTCCCAAATATTTTGTAGAAATTACTGACCCCCCAAAATTCAGGGTGGCAGTGACAAGACACAGATTACCTCAATTCCCAAATATTTTGTAGAAATTACTGACCACCCAAAATAGTTGCTGGTGGCAGTGACAAGACACAGATTACCTCAATTCCCAAATATTTTGTAGAAATTACTGATCCCCCAAAATTCAGGGTGGCAGTGACAAGACACAGATTACCTCAATTCCCAAATATTTTGTAGAAATTACTGACCCCCCCAAAATAGTTGCTGGTGGCAGTGACAAGACACAGATTACCTCAATTCCCAAATATTTTGTAGAAATTACTGACCCCCCAAAATTCAGGGTGGCAGTGACAAGACACAGATTTACCTTCAATTCCAATATTTGTAGAAATTACTGACCCCCAAAATAGTTGCTGGTGGCAGTGACAAGACACAGATTACCTCAATTCCCAAATATTTTGTAGAAATTACTGATCCCCAAAATTCAGGGTGGCAGTGACAAGACACAGATTACCTCAATTCCCAAATATTTTGTAGAAATTACTGACCACCCAAAATAGTTGCTGGTGGCAGTGACAAGACACAGATTACCTCAATTCCCAAATATTTTGTAGAATTACTGACCACCCAAAATAGTTGCTGGTGGCAGTGACAAGACACAGATTACCTCAATTCCAAATATTTTGCAGAAATTACTGACCCCCAAAATTCAGGGTGGCAGTGACAAGACACAGATTACCTCAATTCCAAATATTTTGTAGAAATTACTGACCCCCAAAATACTGGGTGGCAGTGACAAGACACAGATTACCTCAATTCCCAAATATTTTGTAGAAATTACTGACCACCCAAAATAGTTGCTGGTGGCAGTGACAAGACACAAATTAGAATTCCCAAATATTTTGTAGAAATTACTGATCCCCAAAATACTGGGTGGCAGCCAGTGAGAACACACGGATTATAAAATTCCCAAATATTTTGTAGAAATTACTGACCCCCCCAAAACAGTTGCTGGTGGCAGTGACAAGACACAGATTACCTCATTCCCAAATATTTTGTAGAAATTACTGACCCCCAAAATTCAGGGTGGCAGTGACAAGACACAGATTACCTCAATTCCCAAATATTTTGTAGAAATTACTGACCACCCAAAATAGTTGCTGGTGGCAGTGACAAGACACAGATTACCTCAATTCCCAATATTTTTTGCAGAAATTACTGACCCCAAATTCAGGGTGGCAGTGACAAGACACAGATTACCTCAATTCCCAAATATTTTGTAGAAATTACTGACCCCCCAAAATACTGGGTGGCAGTGACAAGACACAGATTACCTCAATTCCCAATATTTTGTAGAAATTACTGACCACCCAAAATAGTTGCTGCTGGCAGTGACAAGACACAAATTACCTCAATTCCCAAATATTTTGTAGAAATTACTGATCCCCCAAAATACTGGGTGGCAGCCAGTGAGAACACACGGATTATAACAATTCCCAAATATTTTGTAGAAATTACTGACCCCCCCCCAAAACAGTTGCTGGTGGCAGTGACAAGACACAGATTACCTCAATTCCCAAATATTTTGTAGAAATTACTGACCCCCAAAATTCAGGGTGGCAGTGACAAGACACAGATTACCTCAATTCCCAAATATTTTGTAGAAATTACTGACCCCCCAAAATAGTTGCTGGTGGCAGTGACAAGACACAAATTACCTCAATTCCCAAATATTTTGTAGAAATTACTGACCCCCCAAAATAGTTGCTGGTGGCAGTGACAAGACACAAATTACCTCAATTCCCAAATATTTTGTAGAAATTACTGATCCCACAAAATACTGGGTGGCAGTGACAAGACACAGATTACCTCAATTCCCAAATATTTTGTAGAAATTACTGACCACCCAAAATAGTTGCTGGTGGCAGTGACAAGACACAAATTACCTCAATTCTCAAATATTTTATAGAAATTACTGATCCCACAAAATACTGGGTGGCAGCCAGTGAGAACACACGGATTATAACAATTCCCAAATATTTTGTAGAAATTACTGCCAGCCAAAATAGTTGCTGGGAGTGAAAACACATAGATTAGAACAATTCCCAGATATTTTGTAGAAATGAGACCCCCCCCCCAGTAGCTGGTGGCAGACAGGCAGTGAGAACACACACTAACACAAGAACAATCTCCTCTCAAACGCGTGCTGAAGTGCTGTGTGAAGCCTTATATAGTGTGCTGCGGGACTTAGCTCTGTGAGCCCATGATTGGGCAAAATTTGCCCAATCAGGACTCTGCCATGATTGGCATAGTCTTGAACCTGTCTTGCACCTGACCTGTGGTCAGGTGCAAGGCTGTAGCCAATTACAAGCTTCATGTAAACAAGAAAACAACACAGCGCTTCAAAAGACCAAAGTCCAAAAAGAAGAAAGTGAGATAAACACTCAATATGTCCATAGACCAAAGACGTTGTCTTTTGAGGGTGGATCTTCTCAGAGTAATACCGATGGAGTGTGTACTGTAGGGAGAAAGCACAAACACAGAGGACCAAAATTGCGCAGTAGGACAGTACCCAAAGTGAGAGTATTATATATCAATAATCAACTCACATTCTGTGGAGCCTACAACCGGCTCCCAGGAATAAGGCGAGTAGGGACTTTATGTTGGGTGCCCATAAAACCTTCACACGGCTTCTTCAGGATTCACCAAAGTAAGGGTAACGTTGTTGAGCCTCTATTGGCTCCGTCACAATACGCTTAGGGAATCATAAGGTGTTCCCCAGACCTTCTTTGCAGGAGTTAAAAAGGCAGACAGCAAATAATTTTTTTAAAAAAAAAATTAAAAACATTTATTCACTTTAAAATAAATAGATCATATCTACCAAACCAAAGACCAGGACGCGTTTCGCCTACAAAGGCTTCCTCAGCTGGTTATCATATGTCTAGTCTTGCTGCTGCCTTTATATACAATATACATTCTCTTAACAATTTAACAATCACTTTAAAATTAACATACTTGAATTCAGGTGTGCTTAAGTGGCACCTGCCTTTTGCACATAATTAATGGCCCTGCGTGTCACCCCGGAACGCGGAAGTAGTAAATTAATAGGGTAAAAAAAAGGAAATATATTCCCCTTGTTAAAAACATTGCGCCCGCCATTTTGCGCATGCGCACTCATCCCGCGTCTCAGGCTGGAACGCAGGAACTCCAAGGAACCACACGGCTCCCCATATGGCCTCAAAGACATCCTCAATAAAATTTGAGACATAAATGCAACAGCCCCTGCGGCGCTCTGCTAGTAAATGGGATTTATAATGGCAAATAATACTATTTACAAAGGGGACACAACGCTGTATAAAAAGCGGATCACTAATGGGTGATACCACAGTACCATGGGACATATATAGGAGACGAAATTGTCTTAGACCTGGGGGAAAGTGTAATTTAAATGTAACCAATGGTAATATCATATAAATAGTGGAATATATTGGCATTAAGGATATGGGCATGGATCCGATGTAGTGAAGAAGTGCATGGCATTAGGATATTAATCCTAGAGTGCCTAAAAGAGATTAAACTCTGTATCATTATATGTGCAAATAGCTGTAATAATTGTGATAATAAAGTGTGCTTATAAACATTTTATAAATTCTATAAACCACTTAGTAATCATGTGGACACAAACTAAGATAATTATGTATCTATCTTCATAGCAATATTTTTCACAGTAATATTTTCACTTGTATGGATATCAGGGGATGTATAATTAACACCACTAGTATATGAGTACCTTTTAATATATTACATTTTAATGAATCTATTACATAATTATCTTAGTTTGTGTCCACATGATTACTAAGTGGTTTATAGAATTTATAAAATGTTTATAAGCACACTTTATTATCACAATTATTACAGCTATTTGCACATATAATGATACAGAGTTTAATCTCTTTTAGGCACTCTAGGATTAATATCCTAATGCCATGCACTTCTTTTGGTGCATTTCAGAAAGAAGTTAGCACATATTATATTCATCATTGCACTTTATCACTTTACACAGATTAATTTTAATTTTATATTTCACATGGATTATATTCATTATTTATTAGTTATTATCATATAAGCGATAATCTAATCATTAGATTCCATTTATATTTTGGAATTCACCTATTATAATTCTAAGTATTAATATTATATTCATTCTCCCCTTTTTATGATACACTATAGACCCAATTTCGGGCTTATCCCTATTTATTTACATCGGATCCATGCCCATATCCTTAATGCCAATATATTCCACTATTTATATGATATTACCATTGGTTACATTTAAATTACACTTTCCCCCAGGTCTAAGACAATTTCGTCTCCTATATATGTCCCATGGTACTGTGGTATCACCCACTAGTGATCCGCTTTTTATACAGCGTTGTGTCCCCTTTGTAAATAGTATTATTTGCCATTATAAATCCCATTTACTAGCAGAGCGCCGCAGGGGCTGTTGCATTTATGTCTCAAATTTTATTGAGGATGTCTTTGAGGCCATATGGGGAGCCGTGTGGTTCCTTGGAGTTCCTGCGTTCCAGCCTGAGACGCGGGATGAGTGCGCATGCGCAAAATGGCGGGCGCAATGTTTTTAACAAGGGAATATATTTCCTTTTTTTACCCTATTAATTTACTACTTCCGCGTTCCGGGGTGACACGCAGGGCCATTAATTATGTGCAAAAGGCAGGTGCCACTTAAGCACACCTGAATTCAAGTATGTTAATTTTAAAGTGATTGTTAAATTGTTAAGAGAATGTATATTGTATATAAAGGCAGCAGCAAGACTAGACATATGATAACCAGCTGAGGAAGCCTTTGTAGGCGAAACGCGTCCTGGTCTTTGGTTTGGTAGATATGATCTATTTATTTTAAAGTGAATAAATGTTTTTAATTTTTTAAAAAAAATTTTATTTGCTGTCTGCCTTTTTAACTCCTGCAAAGAAGGTCTGGGGAACACCTTATGATTCCCTAAGCGTATTGTGACGGAGCCAATAGAGGCTCAACAACGTTACCCTTACTTTGGTGAATCCTGAAGAAGCCGTGTGAAGGTTTTATGGGCACCCAACATAAAGTCCCTACTCGCCTTATTCCTGGGAGCCGGTTGTAGGCTCCACAGAATGTGAGTTGATTATTGATATATAATACTCTCACTTTGGGTACTGTCCTACTGCGCAATTTTGGTCCTCTGTGTTTGTGCTTTCTCCCTACAGTACACACTCCATCGGTATTACTCTGAGAAGATCCACCCTCAAAAGACAACGTCTTTGGTCTATGGACATATTGAGTGTTTATCTCACTTTCTTCTTTTTGGACTTTGGTCTTTTGAAGCGCTGTGTTGTTTTCTTGTTTACATAACTGCCATTTGGGTATTTAGAGAAACCCCCTATACAGCATTCAGCGAGTGGGATAGACACCATTCCGGTGGGCGCTGCACCCCTCTTTTTCTTTTCTTTAATTACAAGCTTCAGGCCAGTGGAAACGTGCATTGTGGTCCATTGTGGGCGAACATGCGGAAATGTTCGTAGTTCGCGAACATGCGAACAGTCGATGTTCGAATCGAACTCCGAACCAATCGAACCGAACAGCTCATTGCTAACGACAAGGTAGTGTCCACACAGTCGTTTTTTTTTAATGGACGTTATTTTTGACAGATGTAGCAGGGAAAATAAAATGCAAAACCATTTTGTCCGTCAAAAATGCTGGACGCACAAATGCAGTCCGTCTGACCTCGTTCATCACTCACACACAAAGCTATGCGGACGTTCTAGCGGATTTACGTTCTTGCCTAACCTGCGTCAGATTGCCGCGTCCACACTTCGTGTGTGGGGCTCCATTGGTCATAATTATATGCTATAACGGACGTACAAATGTGCAGCAACACGGACGTGATCAGTGCGCTCGTCTGACACGAGCCTTATACTGTATGCACTTTGCTATCACGTTCACACTTTATGCATATTGCACTTTGCATTTATCGCACCTAATGTACTGTTGTTTTTTGCACTATTTATAGTTGCACTTTGATATGGATTACAGTAGAGAACAGCGCACACCGACTGTGCCTAGCAGATTGGTTCAGCCACTGTATATTTTTTTTGCGCCACTAGGAACTTTTCCCCCTTTTTTCGTCTGTATTTCAGCAAATTTTTTCGAGAGTTTGTGCCTTTTCCCTGTAGGCAGCATTATATACACACTATCATATACATACACATTAGCGCCTCCACTGATTCTCCCTCTTATACTGGTAACAGATATTTGTAAACTACAAATTGTCTTTAAGATTTCATAATTATTTTAATAATTCAGCTCAGACTGTGGAGTGAAGAGGCTTATTTTTGATATCCGGGCATGGAGGGCTAATTCAGGCATAGAATGAGAACCGTGCACAACCTGTAGTGCTTACACTCTAATGGTAAGGAAGGGAAGGTTACACAAAACCATGGGAAATAGAAATGCAAAAAGTCCAAAGTGGAAAGCAGCAGGAATGTGAGGTGTAAAATAGGATCTCACAGACCAGTGAAAACTAGGGAGTATGTGTCATGCACATGCCTGTTTTTTTGCGCTGTGCCAGATTTAAATGCAAAATGTGTGTTTTTTATTTCCTATCTCCTTTTGAAAGGATTTTCACATAAAAAACGATGGGCCACACCAAAGTAACCATAAAAATAATCTTTATTCACCTCCCAAGGGGGCTAAAATTGCGACGTTTCGACTCTAGGCCTTAGTCATGCATGACTAAAGCCTAGAGCCGAAACGTTGCAATCTTAGCCCCCTTGGGCAGTGAATAAAGATTATTTTTACGGTTACTTTGGCGTGGCCCATAATTTTTGTGAAAGTCTGGCACGGGACAGCAGACTCTCTGGTGGAGCACCCAGAGGGTTATCAAACAACTGGTTTGCTTCCACTGTGGTAGCCACACTTTTCTGCCTCCTTCTCAAAGGAGCTACCTCTCATTACGGAGTCGGCACAGGGGACAAAGGAATATGGTAACCGGGTCATGTTTGAAATCAAATGAAACCATTTGTCCTGATGAATAATAATGGAGTAACTGGGACAGTAAATGCTAACTGGCAGTTATTAGACACTATTAATATCCCACTAGAGAAAGCCAGATGCTTCAAGCTTACCTGCTCTTATTTATGTCCCCTTCTGATAATCTGTTTTCCTCGATGCATGGGTGAATGGAAACATGATCCAGGGAATGGCATCCCTGAACCAAATTGAGCGGGGGTTGGTGGGAGAAGGACTTTCTTTATTATGCATGCTCTCAGAACCGCTGTATTTCGTAAGGACTTTTGTTGAAGGAACATCTAAGAACATTCGGGGACTTAAAAAGCCAAAATACCCATGGAAGAGTTATCCATGTCCCATTTTATTTCAAGAACTGTACTGCACATTTTGTTATATTTTGTATGTCTTGTTTTTATGTGATCTTGGCACTGTGTAAAGTTTTATTTTTGTCTTTTACCATTAAACCTTTGTATCTCAGTCTCTGGATGATTCACGTTTCTCCTGCATAGCTTGGGTCTTTGTGTTTCATAGAATTTCACATTTGGGATATTTTAGCTGTATATGGGGAGACTCGAGGATGGGGGTGATATACAGTTACAGGGTAATTGAAAGTGCCCTATTACTCTCATTGTGGCAGCATATTTTCAGAAGGTTATGTAAGGTTAGGTTAGCATAACTTGGGGCCATGAGCGGGGGGGTTAGAGTTAGTAAATCCAGAGGAGCTGTTAACCCCTTGTACACCCTCCCTCCACACGTGACGACTGGACAGCTAGCAGGTGGTCGTCACTGTATCCACAAGCCAGGATGTCATCTGGCTGCCAGACTTATGCTGTATGAGCCATGTATAGAGGTATATCCCAAAGTTTATGGAATACAAGCAATGCACGGATCAGTAAAATAGCATCCTTTGCAGAGATCCCTTCCTATAGCAGGCGCAGTCTACTAGAACCGTAACCTGCTATCTACCACTCCCTCCCCTCTGTTTGCTCCAGGACTGTAACGCCAAATCCTTGCCAGTCATCAGAGGTTACCACTAGGTTTGCAAACTTGTACTTGGTTTGATCTCCACTTTCCCTTTTATTGTGGCTCTAGATCAGTGTGTACGAGGACATTATCTGACATTTACATATACAATCCCTTGTATTTGTTGGGTCTATTGGCTGAGATGGTATCCGCATATCTGAAAAGATGCAATATCCGACGCTCTTAAACCTTTGAACCGAACAGGACTGACAAGATGAACGTATAATGTAGAGAAATATCCCTGCTCCAGGTCTTCTGTTCCTAGGATGCACCCCTGCACCTGTTTTGTCCGTCACTGCACTGTTGCCAACAGTGGAAAACGCAGGAACTCTGGCTGCTATTTAACGTTACATTTTACAATTTGCAATAAATATTGTAAACACAGAAGTAGTCATTAGGATTTCTTGCAGGATTAGGAATATGAAGCTTTGCAGTATTAGCAAGATATGACCCGTTCCTCACCGTGCTGCAGAATGGATAGGATTTTGTGCGCCAGACTTGTGAAAGAATTCTTTCACAGCAGTAATATAGCAGAAAACGGGTCTGGTCTTCACAGCCTCCTCGCTTATTTCAGGCAAGGTAGCGCAATACGTCTGCATTTTGATGTTGCGGCCTACAAACCTTAGTCCTGTAGTTTTGGGGTGTATAAACAAGCTATGAGGCATCCACAATAATGTGTCACATACAGCTATGGTATTTGGAGCATATTATTTTGTTTTACTCTAAAAACAAATGCCTTGTACCTGTAAAAATTAAACATAACCACACCGTTTCATGTGCCATATATACAATGTGTTTTTTATTTTACTGGAAATAAATTACAGGAAACAACTTGATTTATTTTCTTTCAACAGGACGATTCACCAAAAAAAAAAAAAAAAAAAAATATACGCTCATTTTCTCACCTGCTGGAGTGAGACAGCAGTGATTTCAAGGCAGTAAATATCACAAATATATCAAAACTTTAGGTCGGTTTTATGCATTCACACATTTACATGAGCCCACAGATGTTCCCCGTGCAGGGTTTTCATTTCAGCCTACGACAGAACCAGGATTTGGCGAGGACTACAAAAAAAGTCATTACAAAAATCGGTATTTATAGTATTTATATGTCATATACATGCCCTGTTCGCTTATAGAAAATAGCTAATGCTGTACAGGTGATGTGAGCTTGTCTAGCTGTATGTTCTGCTTCTGGATGGACTGGAACCCTAAACCACCCCCTCCCACCCCATAAAATGAATGGCATGTTGTATGTATATACATAAAAGGCTAAAGAAAGGGGGGGGGGGGAGGTATCACCTAGCCCCGTTATGCACCTATGGTATGGCAGGTTTGTAGATTAGGGAGGGGTGGGGGAAGGCAAGCTATGTCATCTTTAAGAAAACCAGTCTACATCCATGCCATCCTATCACCATTATGAATGCAAGGGGAAATAAAAACCAAAACAAAAAAGGAAACAAAGGCAGTGAATTAACCCAGCAGAGTCCTTGTTGACCCACGTTACAGTAAACCTGACAGTCTTTATCATTGATGTCAATATTGAAAAATTATAAATACTAGATAAAAATTACAAGAAAAACAAAAGCTACATTCATTAAGTTAAAAGTAGATCATGTACAGTATGTCATGAGATTGATGAAGAGGAAAGAACCAAAAACAAACATGAACATGGCACAACGTCTGAAATAATTTAACCCCCGTGCTAGAGGGGACAATGTCTTTCCTGGCGCGGGTCAGCCAAGGCCTTTTCACGACACGCCTACAGCAGGCTTCATGTAGCTTTTCTTTGGGGGGGGGGGGGGGTAAAATGCCACTTTGATGAGCCCATCTATAAGTTACATCTATGGTGGGAAACGTAAACTTTGGTTTCTTTTATATCTGTTTTTATTTTCTTAATATTTTTACAAAGTTCGCTGTTTAAACAAGCAACAGGGAAGATTTGAGAAAGCCTGTGGAAGGAGAAGAGGTGGACCGTCAGTCCGTCTTTAGCCGTGCCGCTTGAGTCACTTGCTCTGTAAGACCTGCCTTGATGGAGTTTGTCACAGTTTGTCTTATGTTATCCTCCATCAAAGTGTCGCTCATTGGCTTCAGCAGCTGGAAGTGTTGAGAAAACATGGAGGGGAAAAAAAAAAAAAAAAAAAAAGAGTAAATGAGACATAAGCAGTTATATACATGTAGGTAAATGAATGTACAAGTGAGAAAGTGGGGGAAAAAAAAAACAAAACTGTAAAACGGACAAATAATGGTGGAAAAATGACATTGTGCTGTACAAAATAGTAACTGTTCCACCTCTCAAAGGGAAACCACATCTAAATTCAGTGTTTCAGGTCAGATGAACGGATGTGCCATATTATGCCCTACGGAAACCTGGTACTTGTAAAGTTTGTCTCCTCCTTGACCCTAAATCGCATGAACAGACATAGAAAACATGGAGGTCAAAATACTGGTCAGTTTTTCTTCTTGTTATTGTTGGATAAGGTTCTGTGTCGCTGCGTTGAAGCGATGGCCCTACGAGGCAGCCGGCGTTTACATACTTCATAGAGTTTGGATATCACCTGGAACATGGAGCGGTGGGTTAGCAGAGCGTTTTTATTATTAAAAGGTTAGCACAGGTTGAGCATCCCTTATCCAAAACACTCCAGACCACAAGCATTTCAGATTTTGGAATCTTGCCACGACTTTACGAAGACACAGGAGAGCTATGAGGGACACGCTGCATGTCCTTTACTGGCACCGTGTAGAGCATGGTTTCCCAAACCTGTCCTCAGGACCCTCCGCCTCGCCATGTTTGCAGGATATGTGAAGCACAGGTGATGTGATTTGTTGCTCAGTGATTGCAGGATTCAGTCTGCTTTTCCCCAAGGTGATCTGCAAAATCTGGCCTGGTTGAGGGTCCCGAGGACAGGTTTGGGAAACACACAGGTGTAGAGGGTCCCTCAAGGAACACGCTGGAGCTGAGGGGGCCATGCTGACACGCTGGGAGGAACGAGAGAACGGACACCGACATGGAAGGAGTGGTAGGAAGTGAAGGATCTAAGGGCACAACTGTAAACAATTGAATGGTTCACGGAATTATGTTTAAGGGGTGCTCAAGCTGAATTTTCAACACATGAGAATAGTCCTATTATACGGAAGCTCACCTTCCTGGGATTCCTCTGCACAGCAAACAGAAAGAGCAGAAAGAAAAGAATGAGGTAAAGACACACAGGGTAACGGAAGATACAGATATTACATTAACAGATTGTGCCTTTGACACTAAGCACCCCGTTACTGTACAGCAAGATGAGTGACGAAAGATTAACTTGAACTTGTCATGCAATTTAAAAGTCTTTGGTGAAACCATGTTCTCCTGGATCACATGAACTAATGCTAGATGTTCTTTAAACCTCGAGTTGAAACCAAACATCAAGATGTTGGCAAAGTGGGCTCAGGATGCCAAATGTAAGACATTGTGGTCCTACCTCATCCTACCCATTAAACGATCTGTAGAACAGGTTAGGGATAGGGACTTGGATTGGCCGGCAGGGACAGCACAGCAATACGGGGAAGCTCCCCGCAGCTTCTCCATGCATTGCTGGCTTCCTAGTCTCCCTCAGCTGACATTATGACCATCGCTGGAGTTTACCTCACAGGGATCAACACACCACATATACATTTTTAAAGTACAGTTTGTATAATTCTGCAGGGATTATTTAGCTCCCGATGAAACACACCCATCCTCTAATACAAACGAGTGGTTGAGAGGTTAATATATTAAAAATGAGATTGGTTGGGCATGCTTACAGGTCTACGCCAGGGGTCTCAAACTCCAGCCCCCCAAATGTTATTTGCCTACAAATTCCCAGAATTCATTGAAAGCAAAAGATGGCCAGAGGATCATCGTGTTGTACTTTAGAAACATGGGGGGGAGATGACGTTTGAGATCCCTGAGCAAGTCAGTGTGACCCTTCTTGGAGGATGTCATACAACACTAGTTATTCACATTTCCTGCACAATACAAAAAGGTTTACAAAGGTCACTTCATTGATTCAGTGTTGTGCGGGTGAAAGAAACCCAAGAGAGAAAAAGAAAATGTAAAAAAACACCAAAGAGAGAGATATCAGATTTCTCCCGCATGGAGGAGGAGCTCCACTCTGCTAAGCACACGCTGTTCAGCGCTTCTGACAGCCTAGCTCATTATACAACGGTGTGATCTAACTGGGTGCTCACTTCATCTCGTGAGTGCAGAGCCTTACTGTATGAACCTGTGGAACCTCATTCAGGTACATCGATCATAGGACTTGTCAATCCCTGGGCTTCCGGTGGTGTACAGACTATTCTCACCCAATCCCACTGCCCCTCCTTCCCTCACCCCCTATTTGGCCTACAGGCCCCTATCTGCCTGAACTATAACTGTCTAGGACCTGTGAGTACTTTCTGCTGGATTTTGTATATTTCTTCTGGGAGTGTGCGTGTTCCAGCCTGTATTTAATTTGCGTTTGATAACAAACAGAAATTTACGGGGGGGGGGGGGGGGGTTGATTTCTATGCAAGAGCAGCATGGGGGGGGAAACCCGACCCATGGCACAGGGGGACAGGAAGGAGAGGCAGTGTGATGCACAGAGGCAGAAAAGACAAAGGGGGACAGTATCCAGTTTTATGTGCTGCAGTGAGAAAAAGACATTAGGGGATGGGAGGAAAAGGGTGGGGAGACATTAAAGGTCTAATGAAAGCGTGCTGGACACAGGGAGAGGAGACGTCTCACATTAGTGGGTGGAAAAAAGGGCACAAGGAATTAGAAAAATAAATGACAATCAACTCTAGGACTGCCTAAAGCGCAAGAACATCTTTGTTAAAATCCACTGATGTTTGGAGATTAAGCGCAGGTGTCGCTCCTTCCAAAAAGAAAGATTTACACCATAACATTCCACAGATCAGTTTTTCACAAACCTGTCCTCAGGGCCCCCTAAGGCCGGGTGCACACGAGCGCACTCAGAGTGGAAGTAACGTCCGCAAGAGTTGGCGTTCCTTCCACTCGACGCCCGCCTGCCCCCCCCCCCCCAGAGCTGCAAAGCGCAATCCAGGGGAGGCTTTCTAGGCGGATGCTTGCTGTGCGCGCACTTCATGCGCGCGCGCACACAAGCATGTGACCGACCCCATCGCAGCATTACTTGGCTGCGCCGGTAAGTAAGTGTGCTTGTGTGCACCCAGCCTAACAGGCCAGGTTTTCCAGATATCTGTAGCACAGCACAGGTGATCTGATTTGCTGCTCAGTGATTGCAGGATTCAGTCTGCATTTCCAAGGTGATCTGCAAAATCTGACCTGGTTGAGGGTCCCAAGGACAGGTTTCAGAAACACTGCTGTAGCCTTGTACGTCAGCAGATAGGGCGGAAACTAAATCGACAACCATCGAGAATAGTTAAAACTATATTTGGATAAAAACAAATTTTTGTTCTAATGAATCTATTTTTTATTTTTTTTCCAATTAATAAATAGTCCATCTAATCAATTATGAAAGTAATGGTTGGTTGCAGCCCTACCAGAAGACCGCAACAATGCACACATACTTATGCAATGCTTCACAAAGTGCCACAATATATTGCAATGACAAACTTTGCAAGGGAAATTCAAACATCGACAGGCAAAGCTTCAGAGAATTTTCTCCTGCTGATGTTTGATTGTCCGTTTTGGGATTGCAGAGAATTTACTGTTTATGCAACGAAAACAAAGGCACTTTGTGAAGAACCCTTACTGACGTGACAAGCCCTTACTTTGAAGAAAGTGAATAGATCAATTCCCATATTGTTTCACATATACCCATGATTCTACGGGTCTTTAAAAGGGACTACGACACGATGGCTAACTTCACCTTCTCCACCTTCTATTTTATACCCCTTCTACTTTAAAAAAAAAATCGATAGTTTTAAAACATACCTTCTTTCCAATCATCCAGACATGATGCAAGCTGGAGCATCTCACGTGACAGCTCGGAGGGAGTGTCCAGTCAATCCATTTGCGGTGTAGGAGGAAGATGGGATCCAAATTGGTACCCACTTCCTGGCTCCAATGCCTGAAGCCCAGGTCAGTTACCCCTGATCTGAACTTCCTTGAGTAGCCAAGCCCCTGCACTTGGAGGCCAGAGCCAGGGAAAGAGGGGCAAGGAAGCTCAGGATACTGTGGCACAATTTACAATACATGATTATAATGCGTAGAGTGCCCCTTTAAGAATAATTTGATAGGTTCATAAATAATTTATAAAAAAAAAAGCCATTGCTCCAGTGACCTGTAACAGCAGTACGCTAACAATTTGGAAATCTGCAGAAAATGGATTGTCACGGTCACACACACGAGACAAAATAACCACCATGCTGCCCACATGCAGAATGAGAAAAGAAAACACCTGGTGATAAAACATGGGCAGTACAGGAAGAAAAAAAAAATATAGAAAAAGTTCCACCAACCTGTTCCCATATGATCTCAGCAATCTGATCTATTAAGGACCCCAGCTCTCTGAACTCGCCGGAGTACTTCACATACGCCCAGGTGCAGAAGGACAATAATGCTAATCCCATGATTAAATTGCAAATCGTTGCTATAGAGTTCAGACCAATGAAGCCGGTCAGCCCTGAGATAATGTACATGGCAAACATAATGGCAAACAGCGTGGCTGGAGTACGAGCAGCATAGAAGATGTTTTTGCCATCATTGTGCTTCATAAAGTTTGCATAGGTTTCCTCTAGCTCTGCCTCCAGCTGTTCCTGATAGCGGCGGCAGAATTCCTCCCCTCCCATCTTCTTCACTGAACGGAACTGCTTTATACAGACATCTTTCAAATCCAAGTGCTTCCTCTCCAGGTCTGAGGGTGCGATGTACGGCTTATCTCCTCCGCAAACCTAACGGGAAAAGAGGTGCATTTCAGTATAGGATTTCCAAAAGGCATAAAATAACACACAGTGCTTAAGACAATTTTAACAATATGCCCTTACAAAGCATGCACAGCTTTCAATGATCTCTCCAAATATCTATGTACCTCTAGTGTATATTTCTACAATACCAGCTGTAACTAGGCCCTCTTCAGGAGTTATCTTTAGGAGACTCACCATTGGCCTGGACTGAGGGGATCCCGGCTCTGAGCCTGTCATAGCATAACAAGCCAGGGCACCGCTTGAGGAGCAGATAGCAAAATATAAAGACAACTACTCGCAAAACTATGAGTTACGCTTTGTGTAAATTTCTCTTTTATATAGAGAATACCTCTGTGGCTTTAAACGTGTTTTTTTTCTCCATGCCACTTTGAGTTTTAGTCTCGACATATTCTCACGCGAGAGCCGATTGTTCTGATATCGTCACGCTGCTCACCACCTTGCTATATTTGCAGCTCTATAGAGGCAGTGAGAATCCAAGCAAAATGTAATGCTCCATGCAAATCATTCAGAAACCGGCAATGAAATTTCCATTATAGCACATCTTTTATATATGGGAAACGTGTAAATTAAAACCCTTTCCGAGCGTGCACCCTGGGGTCAAAGTTTATTTCATGTGGTGTCTTCACAGAGCACAATTAAAAAAAAAAAAAAATAAAAAAAAAAATAGATCCATGAATGAAAAAGTATCAACATACCTGCTCCATGCCTTTGCTGTACGTGTCTTTTGCCCCAGCTACAGCCGCCAAATTGTTTGCTTCCGCTGTTGCCTACAATTATAAAAAGGAAGTCATTTCTGAGCTCAATCCCTTGACTTGTGCATTAGGTTTAGAAAGCATCCGAGAATTCTAAATACCTGAAGCATGGATTTTGGATGGGGTAGCTCTTCTCCCTGATAAATTTTAATGTAAGCCTGAAAGGAAAAAAAAAAAAACCAAAATAATTTTACGTTCACATTAGGTGCCATCAGGACAGGCTCGACACAATATACTTAAACATTAGTGCTGATATCTGTTCCTTATATTCCCTCAGTGTAGGGAGATCACAGCTTGTAAAGTAGTAGCACCACCTCTGCAGGGTTTTCCTGGCACCAGGCGTGCAGAATAAACCAGTGTTTGATGGGGTGACGAGTATTATTCCTATAATACTCAGCCATGATTTACACGGAGAAATGTAGTTTAGGCCTCAGCAGTATGAGGATTACCTACAGTGTGCACAGTATGTAAAGTGTTAATGTCTATAACATTAAAGGGATACCATCTCGTAATGTGTCATGGTGGCTAGTATCCTTTTTATTCTCTGCTGTACAGGGGTGTGGAAATTGTATCGCCCAACGCCTGGGACATGAAGATCTGGGCGCTGGACAAGTATTTTATTTTTTTGAATGTAAAGTTTTTATTTCAGCAGTAAAGATAACAATGCAATTCAGTTAATAAGCATAGTACAAGTCGAGATAAAAGAAAATTGTTACAATAAAGACAGTGTATCGTTATATAGTAAGAACAAATAGTATCACAAGTATCGTATTAAAATATGTATTAAACTAAATCTGGGTATTAAACTAAATCTGGAAACCAGTACGCTTCATATATCTTGCTCCATAGTCAGTGCTCCCAAGGAAAGCATCTGTCAGCGTAGAACGCTTACTTTGATAGATCAATAATATAAGATAAGAATCATGACAGAGGAAAAGTAAATCAGAAGTAAAAAATAAGGAATTTTGCGAAAAATAAAGGATCCAAGCTATAGGAGGAGATGTTATAAGAAAGGAGAGAAGTAGGGAGGAAAAAAAAAAAAGGGGGGGGGGGAAGGGGGATGAGGAAGGGGTAAAGGTATAAGCAGGGTCAGGAGCTGGTGTACTAAAGGCAATCATAGGAGCTATCCCCATGCCACTAATGCAGATCAACTATCAGTTCTGGATCACTAAAGATTAGTCATCCTCAGTTTTTTTTTTTTTTTTTTTTTTAGATGCAGTCTGGCGGGCAAGAAGACAGGACTGCGGGCTAATTCTAGGGATGCCAGCATTGAGCTGGCTTGCCGGCATCCGAGGAGCTGGGGCGGCTGTCCGAACAGGCCCCTGCAACTGACAGCGTTTCGTCTACCTTTCAATGAGCGCCGCCTGCACAGTCTTCCAGCGGCCGCTCATTGGGAAGCCCCCAGGCGCGATCGCTAGATCTCGGAGCTCGCGCCCGGGGGCTTCCCAACGAGCGGCCGCTCGAACACTGCAGGCGGCACTTGTTAGAAGAAATGCGGTCAGCTGCAGGGGCCTGTCCGTATGCCGTTAGAGCATTCGGACAGCGCCCCATGTTTGGTCTGAGGTCTGAAACATTTTAGTGTGTGTATGTACACACACACTCCGAGGAGGGGGGTGGTGTGGTGTGGTTGTACACCTCAAAACTCAGTATGTACACACACAAAATAGTGTTTAAATAGAGTTCTTTATTCAAAACAGTCTCTCTAGGCAGCATCACATGTATCTGATGCTGCCTCTCTAGGCTGTTATGAATAAATACCTCTAAAAACTATTTTGTTGAAATTATTTTTCTTATCAGGACAAGTAGATCGGACTACCACTTAGTGCATTGGGCAAGTAGATTTTTTTTTTTTATTTAAATTTCCACACCCCTGCTGTAGTTTATCACTGGCAGTGAAAGCAACCACCAGCAGCATCTGAACCTTAGAGCCTGCAATGATGGCCATGAAGGAAGTGAATACAATTTCAAATAAAGATGTGAACACAATTTACCATCAGCTACTCACAGACCAACACATTTTCCTCTATTCAGAAAACTCACAACTGCAACACTGAAAGAAAGTGCTTTACCTTGAAATATTCCAGCAGATCTCGACAAGTCACCTTGGTGCCACTTATTTCTTTCTCTACCAAGTTGTCAGGAGTGAGCAGTAATGGAACCAGCCGCTGCAGTTCCTTTTTGAAATCATCATCAATGTCTGTCAGGGAAAGAAATTTGACAAGGTGTAAATGACAGGAGAATGACAACTGTGCACCTGCGACTGACACATCTCCCAAATACACAGATACTTTGATAAAATTTGATGAAAGGGCTTCACGTTTGTTTTAACACCAGACATCCTGAAAGTCAGGTGAACAACTGACCATAACTGAGCAAGCACAAAAAAACGACATTCAAGTGCACGTTTAACAGACCCTCGATGTCATGCATTCTGCACTCCATGCTCACTTACCAGCTAACTGTCCATCAAAGTTTGGGTTGGTGGCAACTTTGAGACCAGGATGTGGCAAAAGGAAGCAGCCAATGTTTGTAAAACAAGAGTGTATGTGCTTCCTGACATTCTGTAACTCCTCGTGCTGGTTTTGTTTCACCTGTAGGAACACACACACAGTGTATAAGTTATGACGACAGAGGCAGAGGTTTAGAAGAACAGCAAAATGTGGTACAAGCCAAAAAAGGGAAGATCAAAGCTAAAGTAGATTTAAGCGTTCAGGTGTCCAATGAAAATCAAATCGAAGTTATCAGATAGTGGAATACAAGTAGCTACTACAGCCAGACATAAGCAGAACTATTTAATCCAAAAGTGTAACGGGTCTTCCTTTTAAATTCACATCCTTTTTTGTTTCAAATCACTCAGCCAGTTGTTTCCTCGATTTGGCACAATTTAAAATCAAGGTCAAGCGCAATTTTACTCTTCTGTAAATGGAGCAATCAGAATATTTTTTAAATGACGGGGTGTCCGTCTGAGCATCGGCAGAGCTGAGAGGTTTGACAGGTGCCTGCAGTACCTGTCAGCTCTGCAGGTGTGCAGATAAAAACTCCATTAAAAAAATTAAAAAAAATTCCAGTCCCTGATCTATAGAAAAGTCAAATAGTGTTAAATTGAGTCACCGTCAGATTTGATCTCGCGATCTTTGCGAACAGACCTTGGATGTTTTCCTCAGATGTGTCCTAGGAGTCTATTTCCACATTACCTGCAGCCTCTTCTCCAAAAACATGTATCCACCTTCCAGGCCATACGAGTGTTCGTAGGGATAGCTCCAGTCTCTGATTAAAAACATGAGTGTCTGGAAAGAAAATGTGTCAAACACAGCACTGTTAGAAATGTGCTATGCTATGAGGAGTTTAAGCGAAAACTACACAAATTTTACTATGGTCACATTGTGGAGTTCTTCCTACTGTGTGTACAAACTGACTTTCTATACAAAAGAAATGAGGACACACAAACACAAACCACTGCAGCAATTTTTAAACCGGTGAGATCTACAATTATGCACGTTGAAACAAATATTTAAAAGCACCAATAGAATACTATCAGACATAAAAATATAAATAGGAGCTCAATTCCAGATAAACCAATGGTCCACTTAAAAATAGAAACTGATCAGTAACATTTGCAAGTCACAACTTTAAGCCTATTTTGTTGAATAGAAAAAAAAAAAGATATATCAGTAATTGTTCCAAATTTTATACACTGCTGATTGTAAAAAACAACATCAAACATTTACCTGTAGATGTGCTCTCTGGCTAGAATGACCAGACACCACAGAAAGGTCACTGATCAGAAACAATTTGCTTATAGTTTTCAGACTCCCCCATAACACCTGTATTAGCTGTGGTGGGGCTTTGATGTTCTAGCTGTTCAGTAATTAGTTTCTAGGTCTCAGCATTTTGTTTATCCCTTTGTTTTCAATCATTTACCTGAAAGGGCTTTTTATAGATCTCCTCCATTGCAAGTCTTCCATATTCTGTAAACAGCTATAAATAAAAATACAGGAACATTCAAGAGATTAGAGGATGCTAGTGTGTAGCAATGTGACATCTAATGAGGGGAAAATTTTTTTTACAAAAAGGTTGCTGTAAAAGCAGTGAGACCGGTATCAATATTTAATCCGCCCTTTGATATGAAACAAAATCAATAAGCCCTAATGGCTTTTATTTGTAAACACCGCAAACTGCACCCAGGACCTACTTGAAAACGAGAGAAATCTCAATGTATCCTTCCTGTTAAAAT
Organism: Leptobrachium leishanense; assembly: GCA_009667805.1. NCBI lineage: Eukaryota > Metazoa > Chordata > Amphibia > Anura > Megophryidae > Leptobrachium > Leptobrachium leishanense. The sequence goes on from CM019066.1 coordinate 313,765,478, forward strand.
ACTTTTGCAAATAAATTTACATCTACAACAGAAACTGACCTGAAATGAAACCTGTCAATGTTAATGGATTAAATACGGAATTTACATGCAAAGAACAAAAAATAACAGCAGTATGTTTCTTAATTTTTGGTACAACGCAGAAGCAATTTAATTACAGTTAGTGCTAGACTAAAAAAAAAAAAAAAAAACAAACATACATACTACATATAAACAGAGTGGGCCATAATCATGGCAAACATTTAGTCATGGAGTTAAGAGCTCAGAATGTTACTTATGAAGTGATCATCTACAGCAGTGCTTCCCAAACCGGACAGGTCAGGTTTTCCAGATATCTGAAGCACAGCACAGGTGATTTGATTTGCTGCTCAGTGATTGCAGGATTCAGTCTGCATTTCCAAGACAGTCCTTAAAATCTGGCCCGTTAGGTGTTTCCAAAATCTGTCCTCGGGACCCCCTATTTACAGGATGTGATATTCAAACCATGAACAGTGAAGCAACTAGCAAACAGCACCTTGGTTTTGTATTACACGTAGTCCTTAGTAAATGTTCTTGTTCCCATTCTAGAAATGAACATTTCAAATCTGTCCCCATCATTATAGCCCACTGCAACGAACGCTCAGTATTTTGTCACTTTACATTGATTCTCAACCTGGGACAACAATATCTTCTCCATTACCTTTTACATTAAATAGGACCAAATTCTGCTGTGCTAAAGCTCTTAATAACTTGAGATCCTTTGATGGAATCATAATTCTCATCTTTACAATTCCAAAACAACTAAAGGGGGTAGGATTTAGGATATATCTTAACGAAGAATTGCCAATCCCATGACTGGCAGGGACTGTGAGCGCAGAAGAGCTGACCTAGAGAAATTTCTCTTGATCTCTGAAGCCAGTATGACAGCTGAATAAGGAGCCGACATCCCTGTGGAGGGCCAGGTTCATGCAATCACTCTCTAAAGAGGCACCCATTGCCCAGTGAAATGATGGCACAGGATGCAAGGAAAGTTCCGGGAAAGGAAAGTACATCAAATCAATATGTTCATTCCACTTCAAGGCTTGACATTCCTCCAAATTAGAAGTTAACACAAGCTAAAATCTGGTTTAATGTGGAGGGATCAATCGATTCAAATTACTTTCATGGGGAAACGGCTCGGCTATAAAAGTGATGTTTTTGCTATTCTTTTGTATAGAAGACAAACATTTACCTGTAAATGCTGCAGGTCATCTTCTTGAATGTTCTGGGATAAATTATAAACCTGGAAGATGAATAATAATAATAATAATAATACCACCTGTGCATAACTATACAGAAACACGTGCAATAATGAATTGTTTGAAAAAGACTGAACAGGTCCAATAATAAACTATTACTAGAAAAAGCTTCATTCAGGCACATATATTTAAATGAAAATGTTATTTCAATGTATTAACCCTTCACCATCAGCATAGATGTTCTATTTCAGAGAGGCTACTGCGTTACAGCGAGGGAAACCAGTGCTGCACAAAAATGAACTCCACTGTTAAAGCCTTGTTCAAGGTGCAATCTATCTGTACAGTATCATATGAAATTATATCCTACACAAAAGAAATGTAGGACCACGGATGTACTTGCGAGAGAGGAAATTGTAAGATGCATGAAATAAGTAATAGTGTATGTGCCCATTAATAGAGAACTAACCTGTACAGAGCTCGTCATGGTGCTCAAAGCAAACACAGTTGCACAGTCTTTGATTGTTGACTGGCTATCAAAGGCTCCTTGAGTGTCCATGAGAAGAACAGCAACCTGGGGTGAAAGGACAGAAAATAATGAGCAAGGAGATGATCGTAGAATGCAAGAAATGCATGTATGACAAATTTGTTTTACTTCGAATAAAAAAATAATAAATAAAAACAGCAACACACACAAACCACAATATGATTTGTTGCATCAAGACCCAGAAATACTTTAAAACACTGAACAGGATAAACAGTCTCCTATACCATTATTCCTGGGGCACCATTGTTAATACACTGGCAGCCATAGACAGAAAGCATCTACAAATATTGGGAGAGCGAGTTTAGTTCCACATAAAACAAAAAAAAAAAAACAACTGTATTTTCTTACAGCAAAGTTTTTTCCATAATTGTAGCGCTAGTACAAAATTATTCCCTCCCGATAGAAAAAAAACCTTCTGCTTTGTTACTTTGTCTGGTGTGGATTGTGAAAATTTTTCTCATGCACCTTTAAAAAGGACCACGATCACCAAATGAAAGGTGTTTATTTTATGTTGCTGATATCGTACGTGTGCTTTGTTTTTCGCTTATATGTTTAGTGAAGAAAATATTTGACTCCATGTGTCACTGGGTGCATCCATTGTGCGATCTTTTGTGTTGTAATCGCCCTCCCCCGGTATCTTTACATCACTTGCTCCTCACTATGTGGCATTGACCATAGAATGTAGTCTATGGGATTATCAATGACCTGCATCGTTTTATTGTGTGGGATGTATTCAAAGGACACCACCAGGGGGTAGATTAGATGTTTTTTAAGCTCCCTGTCGTTTCTCAATCAACTCATCTCTTTTTTCAGTTAGCCTGGAGAAAAATAGCCTCCTGCTGCCTTATCTAAGAGCAGTCACTCTTCATCCTCAAACTGTTAAATACCGCAGATTAAATAAACAAGAGCAGTAAAGAAAAGCTTTTGCACAGATTTTGGTAAATATTACCTCAAAGGGGGGGGGGGAATCCAGGTAAATGGAAACCGGAGATAAATTGGGGAGGGGGGGGGGGGGTTGTTCATTTTTCCCATTTACACACAATTACTTCAACGAAAAAGAAACAGCAGCATGTGTTTTATAAAGTGGTTTTGTTTGTGATATATAAGCTGTAGCTAGATTACTTGTGCAAGTGGTAGTGTCCCTTTAGGACTCAGGGGTGGATCTGGGGGGGTGGATCCCCTGAGCAGTGCAGTTGCCAGGCTGACCTCCAAAGTAACTCAAATCACGATGAGTGCAGTGAATGCAGACATCACGATTTGAAGAGGCACACACTGCGCAGAGGCGAACACGTGACTGCTCGTAACCCGTCCGTATTTCTGCTAGACTTATGGAATAAAATATATAGAAAACTTCAGTGTTTTGTGCACTGGCAGGACTGTCCTGAAGGTGGCAGCCAATGCACAAGAGTGTGCGTCAGACAGACCATAATGTTAAGTATTTAAACAGGTTGCTCTTAAGTGACGCTGAAGGAATCCACATGGTAAGGAAGAGACGTAAACATAGTTTACGTAACGAGTGTCTTGTGACGAGGGGAATCACAAAGAATCATTTACAATGGTTTTAAAATGTTTTACAGCATCCACTTTACTGGATTACTGAACACCGTGACACATCTCTGGCTTGCTTTTGCATCAGTCATCCAAAAAGACCTGCAGGTCTATGACAAGGAATTGTTAAAGAGTGCAACGGCTATCTTCCAAGGGTTATGTGGGAAGCTACAATACCTGAAAAATCCTATGAGTGTTAGCAGTGACCCATTACATGTGGCAGAAGCCATAATCACTATGTGCCGTCTGTCAAACAGGATATTTTTTTTAAAAGAATAAAAAAATATGACAAAATAAACTATCCATGGGAGGAATACGAGGCATGTCTAAAAAGTTTGGTGAATGGTATCAGAAAACAAAAAGATACAAATAAATTACCTTTATTGGCATTCAAAATAGTCGCCATCCTTCACAACACACTTTTGGCAAGGTTCATAAAGCGTCTGGAAATTGTCAGCAAAGGCCTCTTTAGGAATCGCTCGCAGAACCACTGTCATACGTTCTTCGATTGCTGCCACGTTCATAAAACAGCAATCAACATTGTCTTGACCTGGACTTTTGAAGATTTTTGGTCGTGGGTAAGATGAACGCCATTCCATCGATTGGTAGCAACAGGTCTCATCCCGTGACAAAGGTTTGCAGAAAGGATGGGTCCAGGTCACACATTTTAATGAAATCGCCAGATGTTTCCATCCGTTTTGTTTTCCGTTTGTCAGCTTCTACGGCACAAACCGGGAACAGATCTTCCACTTAAACCTTCGCGGACGATGGTGTGCACCGTGTCCTTGCAATCGCCCAATTCCACCACCAATCTTCGAGTCAGTCGTTGATCTAGTGCAAGCATTTGTCACACTCGCTTGAGCAGGTCTGGTGTTCTGCATGTCGACGGCTGACCCGAACAGGTCTCATCCTCAGTGTCTTCCAGTCACGAAAGCATTTCATCCAGTCGTAAACACATTTTCTGGTAACCACGTCCGTCCCGTACACTTGCACCAACAGTTCATGCATCTCCATTTCCCCCAATTTGTAGCAGAACTTTATGTACACCGGTTGCTCCATTGCAATGTGACCCTACCTCCTCTCACACGAACTACGTTCCACCGCCCTGAGTGGGTTCACCTTGACAGTCACGTGTATTCCACACTAGGTGGCGCTTTGACGTGTCTCTGGATAGTCATGTACATGGGCTCGCACCTGGCCCATGCTGCCATTGAGATATCGGACCATTCACCAAACCTTTTAGACACACCTTGTAGACTAGCGCTTCGGCAACAGAGTGCCTAATGTTTTCAACACAATGTTTCAGCTAGTGGTCTTTGTACCAGGCTTTAGGAAATTACCTGGCAAAGTCAGACTAGTTGAACGTGTGGACTCCCGTCTAATGGATGGCTCTGAAATAAAATTTTAGTTGTACCATTACTGGCCAGGATAACGAATATTCTTGCGACAGATGGTTTGCTCCTCTAGCACAGCAATGGAGTCTTTTTAATATAATGGTGACTTTGATTGCATTGCCGCTAATTACATACGCAAAGACTTACCTTGGACCCGTCAGATTTCTCTACCACAAACACCTCGCTCCAGATCTGTATGCCGGTCGTTTCTCGTTCACACCCTCCACGCCACGTGAAGCCGATTAATGGCTCATAGTCTCCACCTATCCAGCCAGGCCTCTGGACACATAAACAGATACACATTTAACATCCCGGAAAATAATAACGTGCAATAATCAGGTCTTGCAGAGTAAAGGATGTAGGAAGAATGGCTATACACCAAGTGCAGCAGCCGACACCTCTCTAATGTATTTATATATCTATATATGTATATAGAAAAGGGGGAGGAAGAGGGGATTTTTGTCCCCCAATTACAATATATCACATATACACAGATATAAAATTCTATGGCTATTATACTAGTTAAAATCAGCCAGCACTCAGAGAAAAACTGTACATTTCAATTCAAAACAGGGGAAAAAAAACAAAAACTTTCAATTCGCCAACACTGGTCGTCTCCTTAAGCACCACCCCCTTTCCTGCATTATCCCCCACATTTTTATGCCCTTCTCTAGCATGACTGGACAGAGGACTCCCTTAAGACCATCCAGAAAACCTGGACCTTCTTTATGGTCTGGACTCCATGTGATATCTTTGACCCAGCTACACTGTCAATCTCATTTTTTAGTATATACTAAAATGGCACTTCCCTACAGTTTCTTAGACACGGACCCCAAATACCTGAACCTATACCCAGCCTTTATTTCCCAAATTCCTCAGCCAACCATCCTAAATGGGTTTCCACATTAGGCCATTATGTTGATTTTGTGCGCACTTCTCTTTCATGAATGCCTGGAAACATGCTCGCAGTTTTATTTTGGTCAATCGCTCTTCACAATATGTAGGTGCCTGAATCGAGGAAAAAAAAAATACGAAAAAAAAGCACGCGCTCTGCCTTCGCACACCAGTCTGATCCATTTATACATACCATAGAAGAATGGACATACTGACCAACAAACAAAAAACACTTCACTACTGTAAAACACAGCAGCTGACGTTTGGCCTGTGCTTATAGCCTTTAGCGTTATGTTTGAAAGTATTAAGATTTTGGTTTAAGACCTCAAGATCCACTACAGCCGCGTGATGCACCACTTCCGGTATCCTGTTGGCGTGCTGTGGACAAACGCACATCATGTGCTGCGAGTACATAACCATTATGTACGTTCAGGTCTGCTTTACCTTAAAAAAGCTCAGAATGGAGCAGTAATTGTCTTTTGCGTATAAAGCTAGGTTTTTATTTATTTTGCCAGCGAGTGCGTCCTTACGTTTTTGCTGTATGTATTTTTTTGGACCACTGCACCCTGGCATGAGCATTAATCTGCAGTGGCAAGAAAAAGTATGTGAACCCTTTGGGATTACGTGGAGTTTTGCATGAATTGGTCATAAAATGTGCTCTGATCATCTAAGTCACAACAATTTGAAAAAGACAGTTTGCTTAAAATAATACAACACAAACATTATATGTTTTCATGTTTTTATTGAACAGAACATGTAAACATTCACAGTGCAGGGTGGAAAAAGTATGAACATTTGGACTTAACTGGTTGACCCTCCTTTGGCAGCAATAACCTCAACCAAACCTTTTCCTGTAGTTGCAGATCAGACCTGCACAACGATCTGGAGTAATTTTGGACCACTCTTCACAAAACTGTTTCAGCAATATTCTTGGGATGTCTGGTGTGAATCGCTCTCTTAAGGTCATGCCACAGCATTTCAATTGGGTTGAGGTCAGGACTCTGACTGGGCCACTCCAGAAGGCGTATTTTGTTTTGTTGAAGCCATTCTTTTGTTGAATTACTTGTATGCTTTGGGTCATTGTCCTGTTGCATCACCCATCCTCTGCGGTGCTTCAGTTGGCAAACAGATGGTCTTACGTTTTCCTGCAAAATGTTTTGATAAACTCTGGAATTCATTTTTCCATCACTGACAACAATCCGTCCAGGCCCTGAGGCAGCAAAGCAGCCCCAAACCATGATGCTCCCTCCGCCATGTTTTACAGTGGGGATGAGGTTTTGATGTTGGTGTGCTGTGCCTTTTTTTCTCCACACATACTGTTGTGTTTTTTCCAAACAATTCAATTTTGGTTTCATCTGTCCACAGAATATTTTGCCAGTAGTGCTGTGGAACATCCAGGTGCTCTTTTGCAAACTTCAAACGTGCTGCAATATTCTTTATGGACAGCAATGGCTTCCTCCGTGGTGTCCTCCCATGTACTCCATTCTTGTTTAATGTTTTCCTTATTGTAGATGTGTCAACAAAAATGTTAGCATGTGCCAGGGATTTCTGTAAGTCTTTAGCTGACACTCTAGGATTCTGCTTTACCTCATTAAGCATTCTGCGCTGTGCTCTTGCAGTCATCTTTACATGTCAACCACGCATAGGGAGAGTAACAACAATGCTGAACTTTCTCCATTTGTAGACAGTCTTACCGTGGACACATGAACATCAAGGCTTTTGGAGATATTTTTGTAACCCTTTCCAGCTTCATGCAAGTCAACAATTCTTGATTGTAGGTCTTCTGAGAGCTCTTTTCTGCGAGGCATGGCTCACATCAGGCAGTGCTTCTTGAAACCAGTAAACCCAAAACTGGTGTGTGTTTTTAAAGGGCAGGACAGCTTCAGCAACACATCCAATAATATCACACTGATTGGACTCTAGGTTGGCTCACTCCTGGCTCCAATTAGCCCTTGGAGAAGTCATTAGGCTAGGGGTTCACATACTTTTCCCACCCTGCACTGTGAATGTTTACATGTTATGTTCAATAAACACATGAAAACATGTGTTTGTGTTGTATTATTTTAAGCAGACTGTGTTTTTCAAATTGTTGTGACTTCGATGATCAGAGCACATTTTATGACCAATTCATGCAAAACTCCACGTAATCCCAAAGGGTTCACATACTTTTTCTTGCCACTGTATGTTATGAACAAGAAGCTCCTTGAGGAGCAAGTGCAGGTTTTGAGGGATCCACACAAATACAGGCAATGATTGCAAGTTCTTACAGGACGATGCACAATGTAATGACATAGCGGTGAGAACACAGGCAGCAATTACAGTCTGTTTCATTGCTTAAAAGCTGTTCTTTAATGCAACCTTTTCCTTAAATTAATTTTATTGCTTCTAAAGAATTAATCTGCGCTCTCAGCTACTTCTGGAGTGAATTATTGCCTCAATCAACACAGATGAACAATTACCATTTAGTTTAATCCAGGTATCGATGTGTCATTAGAAATCAAACCAGTGCAAATTATCGAAGTGGGAAAAACACATTTAGCTCTATTTCATAACACCACCTCGGGATATTCCTGTGACATATGAATTTCACTGACATATATATCATTTTAAGAATGAGTAAGACCTTCCAGAGATCAAGAAAAGTGCTCACCTGACTGTACATGTACCGAAGCATGAAATCGAGCAGAAAGGATTTGCCTTTGCGAAACGCTCCGGCCACAGACACGACCACAACGTTCAGATCTCGCAGGTGCTCCTGCATCAACACGCTCTCCAACGCCTTCTCATCCAGCTCGAAATTATGGTCGTCTTCGTGTGCGAGAACAATCTGGATCGGACATGGTTTTTCCATCAGCTCTGTGTCGGCGTTAAGATGGAGCTCTTCAATGTGGTCTTCATCTGGAGGACGAAAGGAAAAGGGTTAGAAGAACAGAACGTATACGCAGAAGTGCATAAAGAAGACTGGACCTGCTGTACAGCCCAAACTGGGAGTAAACACAAAGTGCACATAGAAGGAATATCTTCAAATTGTAAGCGCCAGATAAGCAGGGTGCATAAAGAAAAGGAGTCGAGTCTCTAATGGCAGGAGGGGAATTGCATAGGATGATCAACAAGAATATTTTGTGTAAGAATGCGATTTAAATGTAACCACTAAATGCCAAGTGTCATAAAATGCTGAAAATTTTGGGCACACAGTCTAGAGAACTGGCAAGCAAATTTTGTTTGCAGTAAACATATTTCCTTTGTTTTGCTCCAGAATTTAACCAGATCAACTTAAACCAATCTCAGGCCCCTGTAGGAGTTTTAGGCTGGCGTCAGACGAACGCAGTGATCACGTCCGTGTCGCTGCACAGTTTAACGTCTGTCGTAGCATAGAATCATGATCAATATAGACCCACACACAAAGTACGTGCGCACCGAACTGCACACGCACAACGCACGTAGCAAACGGACACAAGTTAGGTAAGAACGTAAAACCGCCAAGACAGATGTGCAGAGTTCGCCACATCTGCGTAGCAGCCTGTGTGCGTTATGCTGCTACGCCAGACGTAGCGCATTTGCGACTTCCATAACGTTGACGCTCAGGTTTCTTTGTCTGGCTGACTGTACCTGTATTTTAATTATTAAGTTTTGATTCCCATATTTCCCTTTTTTGTTCAACATCCATCAAAAAAACAGCCCGTGTGGGGTCTACAGTATCTTCAGTCCGTCCGTCCGTCCGTCATGCACGCAGAGTGCGCTCAGACTGCATTCATCTGACATTAGCCTTAGGAAGACAACAGTAAGTCAGTCATGTAATGAAGGGGTTAAGAGTGTTGCGTGCCTGGAGTACCCCGTTGAAGGTGACAGGATTACTAAGGAAACTTGCAGAGACTATATATTGTGCAAATACAGTGTTCCTGCAAGAAGAACAAAAGGGAAAAAATTTATATAATATATATATATATAAAAACCATAGTATAGGAGTATATTACAAGCTGTTCAATTACTATGATAACGTGATACAAAGACCCATGTGATGCAAAAAACAGTGCAACTAAAACTGAAGCTTTTTTTAGCCCAGTGTGACACGGGTAAGGCGTCAGACGAGCGCACTATGTGCACCCGTACTGACAGGTCTCCTGGCGTCTGTCGCAGCAGTGTGACGATGCGACAGGGCCGGGCACACGCTGTTGCGCGCGCATGAATTGTAGCAGCAAGTCTCCCCGAAGTGCTACGGCGCGCATTTGACAGGGCTGCAAAGCACAGTTCTCCATAGGAGGATCGAGCCTTGCAGTGCTGAGCGCATTAACTGCACTCAGCGAGGTGGCCAGACGGGCGTCAGAGTGAAAGGAACGTCCATTCACAGACGTTCCTTCCACTCGTATAAACGATATAGTCTAACACTGGCCTAACGAGGCTGAATACGAAATGAATAAAAATACTTCTGGTTAGGAAAGTCATATGGCTCAACAACAAGGTGTACCACCAGGACATACTTGAAAACAAGAGAAATCTCAATGTATCCTTCCTGGTAAAATCCTTTATATAATAAAAAATAATAAAACTTCGACTTTTGAAAAAGCAATTCAAGCCCAGACAACCTTAAAATGCATTTATTGTGGTGGTAAAGCATAAACAAATAGAAAAGATAAAAACTACGGTTTACTAGAAATGTCACAAATGCCGGCAGCTCTGCCCAGAACCAGGAAGTAGCTCAGCCAATCAGCACTACTCATTCTCTGGCCTATGGAGTTCGAGCTCTTGCAACACTCCCCTGTAAGCTAGACCCCCGGAATGGCTCTCCATGTCAGACAACGCAGAGGGTATTAGTGGCTGTGGAATTTGGGGTGCAGCTTTAAATTACAGATAGAATAATCTTCCGTTGTTATTTAGTGGTTTCTTAATTTAAATTCCGGAAGGCAACGTGATTTGGTTTGTCAAACCTAAGCATTTCTTTAATTCCTTACCCACTGCTTGAAGAATGGGGAGCTCTTCTCAGCACATTCCTGGACCGGTCTTTCCAGCTAGGTTTATACGGCTTTAAAAGGAGCATTTTTATAGACATTCCTGTACAGTCTCAATAAGAATTTACAGGTGGCTTGTGAAAAGCCCACATGTTGGTCTGAAACATTGCCACTTGTCTTGTTGCTGCTAAACACAATTATTAATGAATTCACAGAAACCAGACACTGGCCTGTCCCCTTTAAGAACAGTAAGACAGCAGTGAGGAGAAAAGTATCCCATGTATGACAAAGTAAGCAGAAGAGCCAGTGCTGACCCAATCCTTTTTGCAAAGCAAACATACCACCTGCTGCACTGCAAATATTACGGTAAATTATTAACTGGGAGACTTCAGCGAAAATGCTTTATTTCCAGTAAAGTGTATAAATAACATCTAGGTTGTATAAGCCGGCCTCCCCAGCATCAGATCTTACAGGGACGGAGTCAGAAATAGACAGCGCTGTGCAGCATTCCTCTGGCAGGGACAGAGAGCAGACACCAAGGAGAACGCTGCGATGCACAGAGGCATCAAATCAAATCAATGGCCCTTAGAGGGGCTTTAGGAGGCTTGTTAGGGGACCTCATCTCTGTATCAAAGTCAAACACCTGCAGAAGATTGGATTAACACGATTTATCCAGAGTATAGCTGTACATACAGATACAAGCTTTCGAGAGTATAACTGCAGGTCTGGAAGCTAGATTGATCTTTTTTTTTGCTCACAGAATTGAACACTAAACCGCAGAGCAGAAGGGTAGATGTAAATACTGAATAGTGGAATAGTATGGTCAAGAAAGGTAAACAGGAGAGATCATAAGCACATAAAACATAGATAAGCAACATGATGACTGAGCCTGAAGAGGAAGAAAACAGGTATCCCTAAAGTACTGCTATACGCTGGTGAATATTATACACTCACCGGCCTCTCTATTAAGTACACCACCTTGCTAGTACCGGGTTGGACCCCCTTTTGCCTTCAGAACTGCCTTTGTGGCATTCTACAAGGTGTTGGAAACATTCCTCAGATTTTTGTCCATATTGATATGATAAATCTGCAGCAACTGCGTGATGCCGTCACCTGCACATCCATGATGCAAATCTCCCGTTCCACCACATCCCAAAGGTTATCTATTGGATTGGGATCTGGGGACTTGAGGCCACTGGAGTGCAGTGAACTCATGGTCACATTCAAGAAACCAGTTTGAGAAGATCTGAGCTTTGTGACACGGTGCATTACACTGCTGGAAGTAGCCATCAGAACATGGGTACACATAAAGGGATGGACATGGTTAGCAACATGCAGCTCCTTCACCCAGTGGCAGTATCCTATGTTTGTGTTATAGTTCTGCTACGGTTTTAAAAACGGAATAAAAACAAACTGGTTGTGTCCGACATAACCCTATAACTAAATCATACCTAGTAAAGCAGCGGCGCGTCTTCTCCAATCAACTCTGAAGCTGAGGTTATTTACGTTTAACTCAGTCTGACTCTAAGGCTGGCGGCACACGAGTGTTAACAGAGAGAAGAAAGAACGTCCGTGAAAGAGGCCATTCCTTCCGCTCAGCGTACAAAGCACGATCCTCCTATGGAGAATCGCGCTTTGTATCCTGTCAGCGTCCGTTTAGCTTTTTTGATGGGGAGGGTTTTTTCACGTCCGGTGGATGGCCTTCCCAGTCAAAAACCCACGGACGCAGGGAAGTGCGGGCGCACACGAGTCGTAAATACGCTCGTGTGTCAGGGGCCTAAACAGTGTGTGCTGTACACAGGACGATTAATCAACACCAATTAATCGATAATGGAAATAGTTATCAACTATTCGCATTATCGATTAACCCCTAAGTGACCGGGCGGTTTTACACAAATCCGTCTTTTAGTGACCGCTGCTGTTTTTACGTTTCTGCGCTGTTAGTGTTTAGGTCAAATTTTCCTCTTACTCGTTTATTCGACCCACACATATTATACACCCTTTTTCCCGCCATTAAATGGACTTTCTAGAAATACCATTATTTCCATCATATCGAATAATTTACTATAAAAAAAAATATGAAATATGAGGGAAAAAAATGGTAAAAACACACTTTTTTGTAATTTAATCCCCAAAATCTACAACCACCCAAAACGACCCCAGCTAAATAGGTTTAAAATTTTGTCCCGAGACTAGAAATACCCAATTTTTACATGCGTTTGCTTTTTAACCCCTTCACTGCTGAGACAGTTCACCTATGTGCGCTGTGCTCATTCTGACCATTTTGTGCTATTTATTTTTAGATGACAGCCTAGGTCCTATTTAATTAAACTCCCCCCAGACAAAAAAATTTTTTAAAGAAAATTTTTTTTATTTTATTTAATTTTTTTATTTAATTTTTTTATTTAATTTTTGTTTAAAACCAAACCTGGTCATGTTTGGTATCATTTGAAAGGCCATAATCAGGCCTTTCAAATGATGGCAAATATGACCATCTAGCTGCCATGGATCGGGAGATAAAGGGATCCTTAGGATCCCCTTATCTCTACATGGCAGCTAGAGGGTTAACTGGCCCACTGACATCCTCACACATATGGTGAGGTTGTCAGTGGGTGGGGGGGGGGACCTGGAGGCTTGGCTGACATCCAAGATGTCAGCACCCCTCCAGGTTTGAATCGCGTTTTGGCGCCAATTGGTGCCGCAACGTGATCCGGCGGCGAAATGGTTAGTGCCATACACCGCTGGAAAGGGGAGGCTCTCCCCTCTCCAGCGGTGCAAACGGCATCTCCCTTGCTTTAATGGTTGGGGAGATAGAGGGCTCCGAAGGAGCCCCCCCCCTCCCCTCCATTGAAAAGCATGGGGACGCCTGCTGATGACGTCACCACGCAGCGTGGCGACATCAGCCTCGCCTGCCCATGTAAATCACCGTGGGATCCGGCGAGGGAGGTGAGTATCGGGCGGGAGGGGGATTAGGCACCGCTGACGTACCCTGTACGTCCGCGGGTCTAAGGGAGACCCGAGTTCAGGACGTACAGGGTACGTCAGAGGTCCTTAAGGGGTTAATCGTTGCAGATTAATCGATTTGTGTTCACATACTGTTTGGAGTCAGAGTTAAAGGTTATAACCTCTGACTCCGCTTTGGAGCTGATTGGAGAAGATGTGTCGCTGCTTTAATCTGATTTAGTTCTAAGTTTATGTCAGACATAACCAGTTTGTTTTTATTCAGTGTACAACTCTAGCACCTCTATAACACAAACGCTGGGATACTGCCACTGTAACGCTGGTTTTTCATACTTGAGTCCTGTGCCACCACCTAAACCTGCCTGCCACCCATCTTTGGTCTGGAGCTGCCATCATTCTCTCCCTTTGGTCCTGTACCTTCCCACAAACTCCCTCCCACACTTAGGTCCAGTCTTTTGCCCAAACCCACTTCCTCTCATACTTTGGTCAAGTCCCTTGCCCCAAACGCACTCCCACCTCAGGACCCTCCTCCTGCTCAGGTTCATGAAATCATTGTAAAGGGACTCCATGCACCCTGACCACTTTAGTAGCTTATGAACGAGGTCAGGCTGCGTGGAGTGCTCCCCTTCTCATCCTGCTTTCGTGCCGACATCATGTCTAGAGCGCTCGTAGCAGTGTTCGTTTGGGGAGAAAGCGGACATGGGCTTAAACTGCGTACGCGGCATCAATCCCTCACTGACCAGGTGCTTGTGTACCTTGTGTGCGAAAAGTATGCAAGTAATATACACTACGCAAATTGCTTATGAAAAAAACAGGGGGGTTAACTTTTTTTGCATAAAAGGAATATGTATTTTTTTATCTGATGAATCGAAAAAATAATCGGCTGACTAGTAGATTATGCAAATAATCGTTAGAGAAGGGTTCAAGTCTGTAAATTAAAAAGAAGGAATATTGAAAATCATCAAGCAACCTAAACGGGACCACTTAAAGAGGATTAACCCTGGAGATGGTCCCACGACTGTTCTTTCCAAGCAGCGTCTTCCCAGTACTATTTCCATCCCTGCGAGGTGTTCCAGAAATAGCCCCTAGTTAAGCTGAAGCCTTTGCATTCCACAGGGTGCGCAGCAAAGCAATGACAATATGCAAACCCGCAATTTGATTACAGCTGAGCAGAGGAGGAGGAGGAGGAGGGGGGGGGGGAGGGGAAAAAAAATGATTTGGAAGATGTCCCTGCAAATACATGTGTACTGTATATGAGTAACCGCAATTATACCAACACCTCACACCCAGGTTGTGAGATCTGGAGCATACGAGTAGGAATTACAGCTCGTTCTAATGAAAAGATACAAAATATTACACTTGTTAAAATATTTAAGATGTTTTAAAATTGTCATTTTGTCTCATCACACCGATAAAAAGGACCATGGATCAACACAATTTCTTCTTACAAGCAACAAACCAGAAACACCGTGTACAATCATGTCAGCACACATAACATAAAATCTTCACATCATCACAGCATTTTATGGAAAGGGGGGGGGGGGGAGGAGAAGAGACACATTATGTATCACAATAAATAACAGAAAACCCAAAGCTAACAACATACTTACTCTTCTGGTATCACAGCAAAAATAACCACCCCTAAATAACTATGTGAACCCAAAATTAAGTTTTTCAGGGTTTTATGTTCCATCAGTGACCAGTCTGAAAATCAACCTGATGAAGGTCTCCCTTTACATCCTCAGAGTTGCACGCCTTGCTAGAAGATTGATAAAGACCATACACAGCACTTTGTGCCAGGTTTATAACCCATACACCAAAATGTTCAATCTGTAGGTGGCACGGAACTCACCCCTGGCTTTCTTTGCGGCGGATTTAAAGCGCAATATCAAGCAGTCCAGACACAGGTTTCCCATTCCAATGGACGGTGTCTTTACGGGTGCTCCATATGAGAAGCTTTGTTGTTTATTCCCCCCGGGTGCGCCGGCACACAACATATCCACATGCTTTGACTAGTAAATCTCTGCAGCCTGGATGGCACAAAGCAAAATCCGGCAGGTAAAAGTAGAGAGGAAATGTACAACGCGAAACCCAATGATAAATTTATCTCATAAAACCGGATCCCAGTGACCCAGATAAGGGCATTTCACAACATGGAAGACAAAACTTGATTATTGCAAAACCAAAATGTCACAGTAGAAAGCAGGGGTGATTACATCATACTTTTATGGTGGAATGATAAAGAGATCGTGATCCGACTCCGCTATTTAAGGAGACACAGAGGGTCTGGATGGATGCTGACTGCCTAGTGAATTACAGAACATGAGAAAAATAAATGCATTTTGGTTGCTGGCTTTCTGCTTTAATTCAGCAAACACCGGTGCTCTTTGATTAACACAATAGCGTTCAACTCCTGTCATCAATACCACCCCCCTCAACAGGCCAGGTTTGCCAGATATGTGAAGCACAGGTGATAGGATTTGCTGCTCAGTGATTGCAGGATTCAGTCTGCATTTCCCCCAAGGGAATCTGCAAAACCTATTAGGGGAACTTGAGGACCTGAGTGGAGTAACACTGCTGTAGAGTATCTACCAAAAACTGCTCTTATTCACAACCTTTGTGTCAGGAGGCATGGAATTTGGGAGAGTGTCATGGAAAGAAAAGCTTCTTTCTCAGAAACCTTTACCTCTCCACCTGGGAAGCATGGGGGCTGTGAGGGGGATAGATCAGGAAGGTGTCATGGAATGAGCCAATAGGCATCTCTAAAAGGTAACGCAAGTGTTTAAAAACCCCTATAGAAGTGATGTCCAAGCTCTGCATCAGAAAACACACACCACAATGTATTCCGCACTGACATCTCTCACAAGTCTCCATTCAACCAGAGGTAGCCAAATCCCTCGTTACACAGCCCCGGTAAGGAATTATTTGGGGTTACATGATGTGTTGGGGGCAGAGACCGTACAGGCTGAAGGACACTCCACAAGCTTTCAACTTTACCATGCTCCACGGAGGGTGAATGACAACATCTGACAACGTGCAGCTTACTGGAAAAAAGAAAACAAAACCAGCTTTGTGAGGTTTAACAAATCAGATTTGCAGGTTGTGATTAAGCAGCAGATTTATGTGAAATGAGATTTAAAGTACAAGAACAAAAAGCTCACCGGGTATTACAATTAGCAGGATTACAGAGTGAGAGGATTACAGGGCAAATAAGAGTCCAATTCAATGCTTTCCATATTAAACTTGTTTCTTTAAGAAAGGCCAGAGCACGTGTCTTGGTTGATGGCCAAGATAAGATAAGTATCTGCCTGTATTTCTCAGCATTGAGAACACCATTAATCCTGACCAAATCTCCCAACTCCATTTGAAGAAATGCAGCCCCAAACGTTAAAGGAACCTCCACCATGCTTCACTGTTGCCTGCAGACACTCATTGTACCGCTCTCCAGCCCCTCGACGAACAAACTGCCTTCTGCTACAGCCAAGTATTTCAAATTTTGACTCATCAGTCCAGAGCACCTGCTGCCATTGTTCTGCACCCAGTTCCTATGTTTTCGTGCATACTTTAGTCGCTTGGCCTTGTTCCCACGTCGGAGGTATGGCTTTTGGCTGCAACTCTTCCATGAAGACCACTTCTGGCCAGACTTCTCCGGACAGTAGATGGGTGTACCTGGGTCCCACTGGTTTCTGCCAGTTCTGAGCTGATGGCACTGCTGGACATCTTCCGATTTCGAAGGGCAATAAGCTTGATGTGTCTTTCATCTGCTGCACTGTTTCTTTGGCCGACCCCTGCATCTACGATCAACGTTGCCCGTTTCTTTGTGTTTCTTCAAAAGAGCTTGAACAGCACATCTTGAAACCCCAATCTGCTTTGAAATCTTTGTCTTCTGGGAGAGACCTTGTTGATGCAGTATAACTACCTTGTGTCTTGTTGCTGTGCTCAATCTTGTCATGACATGAAACGGTCTTTCACAACCTCACCTTGGTAGCAGAGTTTGGCTGTTCCCCACCCAGTTTTAAGCCTCCTACACAGCTGTTTCGGTTTCAGTTCATGACTGGGTTTCAACCTACATGTGACATTGATGATCATTAGCACCTGTTTGGTATACTTGATCATACACCTGACTAGAATCCTACAAAATCCCTGACTTTGTGCAATGTACCTATGAGAATTGATGCTGGTTTGACGGCAAAAAGGTAGTAACACCAAATATGGATTTGATTTAGATTTTTCTTTTGTTCGCTCACTTTGCATGTTGAAAATAGACAAATCATTTATATTTCTGAAAGCATTCTTTGTTTACAGCATTTTTTCACACCTGCCTAAAACTTTTGCACAGTACTGTATATATTGCGCAAAGTCTCACAATTTCTCCATGTGTTATAATGCACTTTTATTGAAGCACATACAGTTGCAAGAAAAAGTATGTGAACCCTTTGGGATTAAGTGGAGTTTTGCATGAATTGGTCATAAAATGTGCTCTGATCATCGAAGTCACAACAATTTGAAAAACACAGTCTGCTTAAAATAATACAACTAGGGATGCACCGATACCACTTTTTAAAGACCGAGTACGAGTACCGATACTTTTTAAAAAGTACTCACCGATACCGAGTACCGATACTTTTATTTAATATCATGTGACGCTTTCCAATAGGAACAGACCTCATATAAATTTTTATATGGGATTTGGCCCCCAGGTCTCATGGATTTGGCCCCCAGGTCTCATGGATTTGGCCCCCAGGTCTCATGGATTTGGCCCCCAGGTCTCATGGATTTGGCCCCCAGGTCTCATGGATTTGGCCCCCAGGTCTCATGGATTTGGCCCCCAGGTCTCATGGATTTGGCCCCCAGGTCTCATGGATTTACCCCCCGCTCGAACGCTGGGGAAGCTGGCCGCGTGCATGTAAAGCACGCGGCCAGCGTTCCCCTCCGGCGCGCCAAATACTCACCCTTCCTGAAGTTCCGGTCTCTGGGCAGTGATGCGGCCACGTGACCGCCGGGCGCATCTGTGACGCTGCCTCCAGCCGAGAGGCCGCGTCACAGGAGCGCCCGGCGGCCACGTGACCGCATCACTGCCCAGAGACCGGAACTTCAGGAAGGGTGAGTATTTGGCGCGCCGGAGGGGGAACGCTGGCCGCGTGCTTTTCATGCACGCGGCCAGCTTCCCCAGCCCCGCGGATACCGGCAAGCCGGCCCAGCGCCGGCTTCCGGTATCGGCGGGATGTATCGGGCCGTTTGCACGAGTAACAAGTACTCGTGCAAACGGCAATATCGGCCCCGATACCGATACTAGTATCGGTGCATCCCTAAATACACCACAAACATATGTTTTCATGTGTTTATTGAACATAACATGTAAACATTCCCAGTGCAGGGTGGAAAAAGTATGTGAACCCCTAGCCTAATGACT
Organism: Leptobrachium leishanense; assembly: GCA_009667805.1. Classification (NCBI taxonomy): domain Eukaryota; kingdom Metazoa; phylum Chordata; class Amphibia; order Anura; family Megophryidae; genus Leptobrachium; species Leptobrachium leishanense. Next base: position 313,784,392 of record CM019066.1, read on the forward strand.
TCTCCAAGAGCTAATTGGAGCCAGGAGTGAGCCAACCTCGAGTCCAATCAGTGTGATATTATTGGATGTGTTGCTGAAAGCTGCCCTGCCCTTTAAAAACACACACCAGTTTTGGGTTTACTGGTTTCAAGAAGCACTGCCTGATGTGAACCATGCCTCGCAGAAAAGAGCTCTCAGAAGACCTACGATCAAGAATTGTTGACTTGCATGAAGCTGGAAAGGGTTACAAAAGTATCTCCAAAAGCCTTGATGTTCATGTGTCCATGGTAAGACAGACTGTCTACAAATGGAGAAAGTTCAGCACTGTTGCTACTCTCCCTAGGCGTGGTCGTCCTGTAAAAGATGACTGCAAGAGTACAGCGCAGAATGCTTAATGAGGTAAAGAAGAATCCTAGAGTGTCAGCTAAAGGCTTACAGAAATCTCTGGCAAATGCTCACATTTTTGTTGACACATCTACAATAAGGAAAACATTAAACAAGAATGGAGTACATGGGAGGACACCACAGAGGAAGCCATTGCTGTCCAAAAAGAATATTGCAGCACGTTTGAAGTTTGCAAAAGAGCACCTGGATGTTCCACAGCACTACTGGCAAAATATTCTGTGGACAGAATTTGGTTTGGACAAACCAAAATTGAGTTGTTTGGAAAAAACACACAACACTATGTTGAGAAAAAAAAAAAGGCACAGCACACCAACATCAAAACTTCATCCCCACTGTAAAACATAGCGGAGGGAGCATCATGGTTTGGGGCTGCTTTGCTGTCTCAGGGCCTGGACGGATTGTTGTCATTGATGGAAAAATGAATTCCAGAGTTTATCAAGACATTTTGCAGGAAAACGTAAGACCATCTGTCCGCCAACTGAAGATGGGCAGAGGATGGGTGATGCAACAGGACAATGACCCAAAGCATACAACTAATTCAACAAAAGAATGGCTTCAACAAAACAAAATACGCCTTCTGGAGTGGCCCAGTCAGAGTCCTGACCTCAACCCGATTGAAATGCTGTGGCATGACCTTAAGAGAGCGATTCACACCAGACATCAAGAATATTGCTACACTGAAACAATTTTGTGAAGAGGAGTGGTCCAAAATTACTCCAGATCGTTGTGCAGGTCTGATCTGCAACTACAGGAAACGTTTGGTTGAGGTTATTGCTGCCAAAAGGAGGGTCAACCAGTTATTAAGTCCAAAGGTTCACATACTTTTTTCCACCCTGCACTGTGAATGTTTACATGTTCTGTTCAATAGAAACATGAAAACATATAATGTTTGTGTTGTATTATTTTAAGCAGACTGTGTTTTTCAAATTGTTGTGACTTAGATGAAGATCAGAGCACATTTTATGACCAATTCATGCAAAACTCCACGTAATCCCAAAGGGTTCACATAATTTTTCTTGCAACTGTATAATTAAACTCTGCAGTGATTAGTGTCCCTTTATACTGATGTGTGCATAACAGTGAAAGAATACAGTATGTATACCTAACTGTCCAATGTATTTACATTAAACCACTGGTGTTTGATTATATAACACTTTATCCATTTAGAACTCAGAACAGTAATGGAAAGTGTTGCATTGGATTATACCCCATTACCCTCACCATGCACACATTTTTTTTCCTTAAGTAGCCGTGCATCTACTACTGAATCTACCTCTGTGTTTTCTGCTCCGTCATGTGCTTTTAATGCCCATGTGAGTTATTATCTGGAGCAGGATCTCTCTATACAGTTGGACAGGTATAAGGTCCTAAAGGTCTTTGCCGCCACTTTACACTGAAGGGAAAGATTGCTCTTTGCTCAAAAGCAGAACAATCTGCTTCCACAACAAGATAAATGGCATTAATACAAAAATAAAACCGTGGCCTGCACTTGCAGCCTTTTCAACGAAACACTGGTTTAGGACTTTTCCTGAGGTCCCCCCTGCCTGTGCGACTCTTCCCCCCCCCCAACATTTGACACTCCCTGTGTCTCCAAAAATGCATTACCTTAGAGAGTCCCATCAGCTCACTCCATAAATAAATAACCCCCCTATTGTACCTTTACTGATCCATCTCCGACACAGCCACCATGCATCCCATCACTTATCACACTTTGACAGCAAGCGCTCAGGCACGGTCCTCTTTTCCCATCAATCTCCATGTATTACAAGGTGTTTGTTAATTATATCCTAGCCATTGTACAGCACTATAGAATAGGTTTGTGCTTTATAATGGTTTCAGGCACTGAAAGCCTGCTCCCATTTTACGCAAGATTTTCACTAGAGACACATGGAGCTCTCATGGGACCGTCAGTAAACAACTGTACCTTGTCTTATCTACCATCATCGGCCGGTTATTGGGTTCTATCCACTCACACACGTGTTTTTACACTGGCAGAACACGCTGATAAAAACAAAACAATACGAGTTCCTGAAACCATACAAGTAAAAGATACTCCTGCTCAGCTCAACACACACGGCCTGGTTTTGTGAACTCTGACATATTAGATCCAATAGGTCCAACGCCACCACCAACGCCACCACCATCTCTGGGACAAGGACGGACCTTAAACCAAAATGCCTACATTTCATAAAGATACAAATCATTGTGGAAAAGGTACATCCCCAGATTTTGCAGAACAACCCCCATGATGCTTTGCCAGTCACATGGATGCTAAGGCACAAATTGGTAGTTGCAGGTGCAGTAGGGACAAGGTCTTTTGAACATCTGTCACCAAGACTGGGGTCAGACGAGCGTAGTGTTCACGTCCGTGATTGCGCCTAAAAGTACATCCGTGATCGCATGACAGAAAGCCCGTTACACGAAGTACGTCCGCACTGAACTGTGGACGCACAACGGCCACAAGAACGTACAATCCCTAGAACGGCCGCACAAAGTGCGCTGCGTCCGCAACGTCTGCATAGCTTTGTGTGTGAGTGATGGAACGTGGTCAGACGGGCTGCATTTATACGTCCGGCATTTTTCACGGACAAAATGGTTTTGCTTTTTATTTTATTTCCCTGCTACATCCGTCAAAATATATACGTCAGTGGATAAACGGACTGTGTGGCCACTACTACGTCTTCCGTACTGACGTACGTCCGTGTGCACGAACGTACAGTCCATAGAAATCACGCTCGTCTGACCCTAAAGTGTTTTGAGTCTTTTAAAACGTCTAGCCATGAGCAGACTGCAAGGCATACCCAACAGCAGGGGTGGGCAATTACAGCCCTCCAGAGGTTTTGAAACTTCATTTCCCGTGATGCTCGGCTGCTCATTAGGTTTGTAGAGCCTCAAGGGAAATGTAGTTTCAAAACATCTGGCGGCCGTAATTGCCCACCCCTGCCCAACAGTAAAGACAGAGCCCATGGGTACTATCACCCAACACGACCCAACACTAAAGACACGGTGCCATGGATGGAGAGAGTCCACACCTTCCCAAAAATTACCAGGGAACATATCTTGTCACTTAAGAGTTCTTTGTTCATGTGTACCTCTGAACACCGTGAAAACCAGATCTAAAAACGGGGATCTGTCAGACAGACTCCCCCATTTCGTGGGGTATCTATTCAAGCAATTGATACGCAAGAAGATTATCAGTAATCGCTTGATCAGATCTCAGACACCATCACACTAGGACAGCACACTGACAGCAAGTGAGCCTTCCATGGTGTAAAGCTCCCGCGCTCGACCATCACGTCTTGCCGGCACAGCGGCCTGCTCGGATCTATGCCATTGGTTTGAGTGACAGGCATGTGAAGGGGACACGAAATGTTATGAAAACAACATTTAATAATGTCTACATTTGGCATCTTGGCTGGAATTCTACTCCCGATTTCAATGAAAGGTGTAGGAACAGGACGATTTAGCAGGATCTTTCAATAGGAATAGGGGGAATAAAAAAAATTAAAATACTTTACAGGTATATATAATATATATATATATATATATATACACTAGATGTAAAGCCTGCCCAGAGGGCAGTCTATTGAAAAGTGTGGTGTGTATGAATGTTTGTCGAAAGGAAAACACAGAAGCATCAAGTAACGTTAAATATCTTTAGTGACTATTTCGAATAAATTTCTTTAAACACAACATTTTTAGTAAAACATGCATCAGTCTTGTGCTCTGCCGAGTTTATTCTGATGGGTTTTGCAGTTGTTTATTCCGGTGTGCTTGGCACCGTGCGTGGATCAGTGACGTTTAATGTGCTGCGCTCTGTACGGGATATTGTGCTGTGCTCAGCTCGGTGGCATTTATTGTGCTTGGCTCTGTGGCGTTTATAGTGCTTGGCTCTGTGGCGGCTATTGTGCTTGGCTCTGTGGCGTTTATTGTGATGTACTCAACTCTGTGGCGTTTATTGTGCTCGGCTCTGTGGTGGCTATTGTGCTGTGCTCAGCTCTGTGGCGTTTATTGTGCTGTACTCAGCTCTGTGGCGTTTATTGTGCTCAGCTCTGTGGCGTTTATTGTGGTTGGCTCTGTGGCGTTTATTCAGTTGTGCTCGGCTATGTGCTTGGCTCTGCGGCGTTTATTCAGTTGTGCTCGGCTATGTGCTTGGCTCTGCGGCGTTTATTCAGTTGTGCTCGGCTATGTGCTTGGCTCTGCGGCGTTTATTCAGTTGTGCTCGGCTATGTGCTTGGCTCTGCGGCGTTTATTAAGTTGTGCTCGGCTATGTGCTTGGCTCTGTGGCGTTTATTCAGTTGTGCTCGGCTATGTGGCGTTTATTCAGTTGTGCTCGGCTATGTGCTTGGCTCTGCGGCGTTTATTCAGTTGTGCTTGGCTATGTGCTTGGCTCTGCGGCGTTTATTCAGTTGTGCTCGGCTATGTGCTTGGCTCTGTGGCGTTTATTCAGTTGTGCTCGGCTATGTGCTTGGCTCTGTGGCGTTTATTCAGTTGTGCTCGGCTATGTGCTTGGCTCTGCGGCGTTTATTCAGTTGTGCTCGGCTATGTGGCGTTTATTCAGTTGTGCTCGGCTATGTGCTTGGCTCTGCGGCGTTTATTCAGTTGTGCTTGGCTATGTGCTTGGCTCTGCGGCGTTTATTCAGTTGTGCTCGGCTATGTGCTTGGCTATGTGCTGGGTTTACTGGCGTATATAGTGATTTGTGCCTCTTTTTATACACTCCTGTATTTTCTTTTGCTTTGTTCTTTAATTTTCTGCTGTGCTGGGCTCTGTGCTCCTGGCTGGGCTCTGCGCTGTGCTTCGTGCCGTGGCTCAGATTTCTTGTGGTGATTTCGCGCGCTTTCATTGGTGGATCAGCGGCGGGAGGCGCGCGCAAACTCCACAAACTGTTTTGGCGGGAGGCGCGCGTTGAGCCAGCTGCGTGCGCATCCTACCTCGCAAGACGCTTTTGGTGTTCTTGCGGCGGTGGGATGCGCGCGCACCTGGCTGGGTGAAAGTTAAAAAAAAATACTTCCCTGAATCGGCCCCGATCCTCCAGCGGTGACCGGCTGCCGAGCGGGCTGCTCAGCCGGCCTCCAGCCTCAGGCGGGCCCCCGGCTCGGCTTGGGCCTACAGGCCCAGCCGAGCCGGGAAATCGCCTGAGCCTAGAGGCCGGCTGAGCAGCCCGCTCGGCAGCCGCTCAGCGCTGGAGGATCGGGGCCGAAGTTTAAAAAAACATACATAGCCCCATAGGTCGTCCCTGAGCTCCAGCGGGGCCCGGCGGCCTGCTCGACGGGCCTCCAGGCTCAGGCGAGCCCCCGGCTCGGTTTGGGCCTACAGGCCCAGCCGAGCCGGGGACTCGCCTGAGCCTGGAGGTCCGCCGAGCAGGCCGCCGGTCCCCGCTGGAGCTCAGGGACGAAATACCCATAACATACTCAGATACATGGGCCCTGAACTCCAGCGGGGACCTCCTCCGGTCGGGCTGCTCGGCCGGCCTCCAGGCTCAGGCGAGCCCCCGGCTCGGCTTGGGCCTACAGGCCGAGCCGGGAGTCGCCTGAGTCTAGAGGCCGGCCGAGCAGCCCGCTCGGCCGGAGGAGGTCACCGCTGGGGAATCAGAGGCCGTGGTACACTAAACATACATATCCCCCTAATGCGTCCCTGTGCTCCAGCGGTGACCGGCTGCCGAGCGGCCTGCTCGGCCGGCTTTCACGCTCAGGCGAGGCCCCGGCTTGGCCTGGGCCTACAGGCCCAGCCGAGCCGGGGACTCGCCTGAGCCTGGCCGAGCAGGCCGCTCGGCAGCCGGTCACCGCTGGAGAATCGGGGACTAAATACCCAAAACTTACGCCCATAAATCAGCCCAGAGCTCGACCGGTGACCTCCTCCAGCTGAGCGGGCTGGTCGGCCGGCCTCCAGACTCAGGACAGCCCCCGGCTCGGCTTGGGCCTACAGGCCCAGCCGAGCCGGGGACTGTCCTGAGTCTGGACGCCGGCCGACCAGCCTGCAACAGTCGAATGACTGCCACCGGTTGAGCTACGGGCCGATGTACACATACTCACCCACATGGGCCCTTAGCTCCTCCAGCGATGGTCAGCCCGCTTCCAGCATCTTCAATCTCCATTGGACGCCGGAAATGACGTCGCGAAAGCCTTTGACCCCGGGTCAACATGCCAGGGTCAAAGGGCTCGTGACATCATGCCGGCGACCAGCGGAAAGAGAGGACGCTGCAAACGGGACCGCCATCGCCGGAGAAGCTAAGGGCCCATGTGGGTGAGTATGTTTAGCCTACAATCCCCCTACATTGACTCGGGGCTCCAGCGGTGGCTGTCACAGGCTGCTCGGCCGGCCTCCTAGCTCAGGCGAGCCCCCGGCTCACCTGGGCCTGTAGGCCAAAGGCAAGCCGGGAGCTCGCCTGAGCTTGGAGGCCGCCCGAGCAGCCTGTGACAACCACCGCTGGAGCTCCGGGCTAATGTAGGTGAGTATATGCTCTCAACACCCACCCTTTCTAAGTCGGCCGGTATCCAAGCTTAAGGAAAGCCCCCGGCTTGGCGTGGGCCTAGAGGTCCAGCCGAGCCGGGGACTCGCCTGGGCCGGGAGGCTCAGGCGAGTCCCCGGCTCGACTGGGCCTCTAGGCCCAAGCCGAACCGGGGGCTTGCCTTAATCCTGGATACCGGCCGAGCTATAAAGGGTGGGTTTTGAGAGCATATACTCACCTACATCGGCCTCGAGTCCTGCGCCAGTTGAAAACATACTCACCCACATCGGCCCTTACATCCTCCAGCGATGGCGGTCTCAGCTCACAGCGCCCTCTCTCTCTTTCTCAGTTGGTCGCCGGCATGATGTCACGAAAGCCTTTGACCCCGGGTCAAAGGCTTTCGTGACATCATGCCGGCGACCAACTGAGAAAGAGATAGAGGGCGCTGTGAGCTGAGACCGCCATCGCTGGAGGATGTAAGGGCCGATGTGGGTGAGTATGTTTTGGCAACTTACACCCTACATAGGCCCGGAACTCCAGCTGGGGCTGTAGCAGGCTGCTCGGCCGGCCTCCTAGCTTAAGCGAGCCCCGGCTTGCCTTGGGCCTACGGGCCCAGCTGAGCCGGGGGCTCGCCTATGCTAGGAGGCCGGCCGAGCAGCCTGCAACACTCGGCCAAACTGCTGGCTACTCGCCTGAGCATGGAGGCCGGTCGGCAGCCGGTCACCGCTGGAGCTCAGGGACGCAGTAGGGGGTTATGTATGTTTTGTGTACCGCGGTGACCTCTTCCGGCCGAGCGGGCTGCTCGGCCGGCCTCTAGACTCAGGCGAGTCCCCGGCTCGGTCTGGGCCTGTAGGCCCATGCCGAGCCGGGGGCTCGCCTGAGCCTGGAGGCCGGTCGAGCAGCCCGCTCGACCGGAGGAGGTCACCGCTGGAGTTCTGGGCCGAATTTTTCGATTGTGTTATGGGTATTTCGTCCCTGAGCTCCAGCGGGGACCGGCGGCCTGCTCGGCGGACCTCCAGGCTTAGGCGAGTCCCCGGCTCGGCTGGGCCTGTAGGCCCAAACCGAGCTGGGGGCTCGCCCGAGCCTGGAGGCCCGCCGAGCAGGCCGCCGGTCCCCGTTGGAGCTCAGGGACGACGTATGGAGTTATGTATGTTTTTTTTGAACTTCGGCCCCGATCCTCCAGCGCTGAGCGGATGCCGAGCGGGCTGCTCAGCCGGCTTCTAGGCTCAGGCGAGTCCCCGGCTCGGCTTGGGCCTACAGGCCCAGCCGAGCCGGGGACTCGCCTGAGCCTAGAGGCCGGCTGAGCAGCCCGCTCGGCAGCCGCTCAGCGCTGGAGGATCGGGGCGGATTTAGGTGAGTATGTTTTGCGAGCGGGCTGCTCAGCCGGCCTCTACGCTCAGGCGAGTCCCCGGCTCGGCTGGGCCTGTAGGCCCAAGCCGAGCCGGGGACTCGCCTGAGCCTAGAGGCCGGCTGAGCAGCCCGCTCGGCAGCCGGTCACCGCTGGAGGATCGGGGCGGATTTAGGTGAGTATGTTTTGCGAGCGGGCTGCTCAGCCGGCCTCTAGGCTCAGGCGAGTCCCCGGCTCGGCTGGGCCTGTAGGCCCAAGCCGAGCCGGGGACTCGCCTGAGCCTAGAGGCCGGCTGAGCAGCCCGCTCGGCAGCCGGTCACCGCTGGAGGATCGGGGCCGATTTAGGTGAGTATGTTTTGTGAACTTCAGCCCCGAACCTCCAGCGCTGACCGACTGCCGGCGGCCTATTCGGCGGACCTCTAGGCTCAGGCGAGTCCCCGGCTCGGCTGGGCCTGTAGGCCCAAACCGAGCCGGGGGCTCCCTTGAGCCTGGAGGCCGCCGGCAGCCGGAGGACGGTCAGCGCTGGAGGATCGGGGCATCTGGCGGCCGTGTAAACACGGGTAGCTGCGCGCGGCTCGTGCCGTTTTTTTTTTTTTTCACGCGGCCGGCACGCGCAGCTACCTGTGTGTTTTAACGGCCGCTTTCAAAAGTCCGTCGCGCATGCGCAGACGGCTTTTGGCGACGGACGTTTTTAGGCTTATTCTATTATAGTATAGATATATTTCAGCTCTCAGTGCCCACAATAAACCTTCCTCTGCGTTTCCATGGAAACCTCATTAATGCAACGAACATGTGAATGGTTACTACCTGCTCAAGGCCAAGAATATTCAAAAACCTTTTGAAGTCCGATTTAAAGCACATTTACAAGTAAAACAACAGCTTTCATGCAGCTTTTTATTCTTTTTGGATGTTGAACCTGCTAGTTGAAATAAAATGCAGCATTACCCAGCTCTGAATATTCCAAATGCCAAGTAAGGCGATCCATGGTACGAAAAGGCAGTGCATGCACACCACTTTGCGTGCCGTCAGGGACACTTGGCGGCAAAGCCAAAAGGTGACGATTCTGCCAAAGGGGAAAATGGTTTTAAAGGACAGTCATGCATATTATTAACACTTCATGAAACTCCTAAACCATGGCGCGGCAACTCCAGGGACCAAGGAGTCACAGGCTGCGAGTGCTTTACCTACGGCTGCAAAATTTATAGAGATTTTAACCCTTTCGCTGCTGAGGCATTTCCCGCCTCAGTGCAGAGGTCATTTTTACCGGTTTCGCTCATCATGTTTAACCGCGTTTTGAAGATTTTATTATATGACCCAGACATATTATATATAGAAGACAAAAACCCAAATGGGTTTAGTGTGAAGGCGCTATACAGACTATATCACTGACAGAATAATATACTTTAAAGCAGCTCACTAGTTGAGTGTATCCTTCACTCCAAAGATAGAATGCAAAAAAACACTTTACAGTGAAAAAGGAGCGCTTGAAGGTTAGACAAAAACACACATATGTTAAACGGAAAGAGGAAAACAAAAGAACTATTTTTTCTTTCTTTCCCTTTTCTTATTTCTTTCAGTAGAGTTATGAATCTGTTGGATACCATCAAATTCTAAAAGAGACAAGGAGAAAATCTCATTGCATAGTATTATATATACACCAAATGTATCAGAAAAAAATGAGGTTTCCACTCACAAACAGGGAGTCTGCAAGACTCCAAATGTATGCCTTTAAGCCTCTTCTGGGGGGCTCCACCCATCAACAGGAAAAGAGATTTTCAATACTACTTCTTCCAGGCTTGATAGTGTCTTTAGGCCGGAGGTATATTATGATCTCGAAACAAAAATCAATAATAGCATAATTCTGTATGTTAAATGGAGAATAAAAATGAAAAGGATTGCACTCACGTGTTGCAGAGCCTCTATTGAAAGTGGCTCTGTATAGACGCCTAGGACCACTTATCAGAGGGGGTCCATCCTCAGCCTTTAGTTGTCATTAAAACACAGCTCCGTTGCAGAATGATGTAGCCCAAATGTACAAAGGTGCAAATAAGGTAGAGAATGGATTAAAATTATTAAGAAGGGGCCAATTAAAAAATAATATAAATTTATTGAAAACAAACACCAAAATAGAGTGTATATAAATCGAGACGCGTTTCACCTACTACTGTAGGCTTCCTCAGTCAAAATTGTCCCCCAGGGGCCACCTTTCCCCTTATATAGTCTATGTCCATTGAATAAAAAAACGCATGTGTTCGGCGTGCGGTTCACCTGCGTTCCATATGTGATTGGTTAGCTTCCATGTGGCATATTTCCGCTTCTTCAACCGGATATTTACGATTTCACTTTTCGTTTTCGTCATAAAGTCGTTCGGATCTCCGATTTCAACTGTCACAATGGCACTTTGTCTTTTAGGCATGAAATGAGTGTTTGGTCTCTTCCGATGTTTCTTTCGAGCGTCTGTCGTTTTGATAGTTGAAATCTAAGATCCGAACGATTTCATGCCTAAAAGAGAAAGTGCCGTTGTGACAGTTGAAATCGGAGATCCGAACGACTTTATGACGAAAAGTGAAATCGTAAATATCCGGTTGAAGATCCGGAAGCGGAAATATGCCACACGGAAGCTAACCAATCACATATGGAACGCAGGTGAACCGCACGCCGAACACATGCGGTTTTTTATTCAATGGACATAGACTATATAAGGGGAAAGGTGGCCCCTGGGGGACAATTTTGACTGAGGAAGCCTACAGTAGTAGGTGAAACGCGCCTCGATTCATATACACTCTATTTTGGTGTTTTGTTTTCAATAAATTTATATTATTTTTTAATTGGCCCCTTCTTAATAATTTTAATCCATTCTCTACCTTATTTGCACCTTTGGGCTACATCATTCTGCAACGTAGCTGTGTTTTAACGACAACTAAAGGCTGAGGATGGACCCACTCTGATAAGTGGTCCCAGGCGTCTACAGAGCCACTTTCAATAGAGGCTCTGCAACACGTGAGTGCAATCCTTTTCATTTTTATTCTCCATTTAACATACAGAATTATGCTATTATTGATTTTTGTTTCGAGATCATAATATACCTCCGGCCTAAAGCCACTATCAAGCCTGGAAGAAGTAGTATTGAAAATCTCTTTTCCTGTTGATGGGTGGAGCCCCCCAGAAGAGGCTTAAAGGCATACATTTGGAGTCTTGCAGACTCCCTGTTTGTGAGTGGAAACCTCATTTTTTCTGATACATTTGGTGTATATATAATACTATGCAATGAGATTTTCTCCTTGTCTCTTTTAGAATTTGATGGTATCCAACAGATTCATAACTCTATTGAAAGAAATAAGAAAAGGGAAAAAGAGAAAAAAAAAAAGAGTTCTTTTGTTTTCCTCTTTCCGTTTAACATATTGGTGTTTTTGTCTAACCTCCAAGCGCTCCTTTTTCACTGTAAAAAGTGTTTCTTTTCCAGACATATTATATATATCGTTCTTTCCGGCAGACTCGGCAGATTCATAATATGTCATTATTATATGTATACGTTATGTCCTGTCTGTATATTATAACAAAATATGCAATAAAATTAGAATTTTCAATAATTTACAACGTGTAAAGTGTTTTTTTTTTTTTTCACATTTTAACATGCGATCGTTTGCGGTTATATTTTCTATGGGGTGCGCTTGTTAGAAAAAATTTGAAATGGGGACTCTACATTTTTTTTTGGGGGAAATTTCGCTATTTTTAACAAACGCACCCCATATAAAAATCATTAGTGCAGCATCATTGTTCACATTATAAATTAAATGGGAACAATATTGCTGCATTAACAAAACAAATAAAAAAAAAATAAAAAACACCAAGTTTATTATTTTTATTTATTTTTTTAAAAAAAAACTTATTTCATGGTCATGTTTTGTATCGTTGGAAAGGCCATGCTCTGGCCGATCCAACGATATCAAACATTAACCCCTAGCTGCCACGGATCGGGAGATAGGGGGTTCCAATGAACCCCCCATCTCCACCATTTGTGGCAGCTAGGGGTTAACTCCAGGACTGGCATCATCGTGCTGTGCACGATGACACCAGTCCTCAGGGGGAGTTCTCGGAGGCTTGGCCGACATCCAAGATGTCGGCCAGCTCCGGGAAAGGATCACGAACCGGCGCTTTTCGGCGCCGATTCGCGATCCGGCCCCCATGGGGTTAATGCCAGGTACCGTTTCTCTCCGCGTTCATACTTACCTTCCTGATCGACGCTGGGAAAGTCTTTGCGCGTGCGCTCGTTGGAAAGTCCCCAGCCACGATCACGTGGGACCATCGCGGCTGGGGCCTTCCAACGAGAGGAAACTTTCCCAGCGTCGCTCAGGAAGGCAAGTATGATCGGAGAGCTCCAGGTGCCTGTCCGAATGCTCTATCGGCATTCGGACAGGCCCTGCAGCTGCTCACCGCGTTCATACTTACCTTCCTGAGCGACGCCGGGAAAGTTTCTGCACGTGCGCTCGTTGGAAGGCTCCAGCCGCGATCACATGGTCCCACGTTATCGCGGCTGGGGGCCTTCCAGCGAGCGCACGCGCAAAGACTTTCCCGGCGTCGCCCAGGAAGGTAAGTATGAACGCGGAGAGCAGCTGCAGGGCCTGTCCGAGCAGTCGGACAGCCGCCCTAGCTTCCTCTGATGCCGGCTTCCGGTATCGGGGGAAATATCGGGGGTACTGCACGAGTATCAAGTACTCCTGCAGTACCCGGTATCGGCACCGATACTTTTATCGGTGCAACCCTAATTTTTTCATAAGCAAATTGCGTATCTTGCATACTTTTCACACAAGGTATGCGAGTGCTTGGTCAGAGGGATGGGTTGATGCTGCATGCGCAGTTTAAGCCAGTGTTTGCTTACTCCAATGAACACTGCTACAAGCACTTGGTCATAGATGAGGAGTTCAGCATGAAATCGGGGTTAATAAGCTACAGTGGTCAGGGTGCGTAGAGTGTCCCTTTTAAATAATTTTGTGAACAAACTGAGTGGGGGGAGGGACTGGAGGTGGAAGGGAGTGACTTTGCTCAAGCGACTTGACCCGAGTGAGAGAGAGTGGGTATGGACAAAAGACCGGATCTGAGTGTGGGAGTAAGTTTGGGAAAAGGGACCGAATGGCAGCTCCCGACCAAAAGAGGGTGTGGCGGTGGCACAGGACTCCAGCTTCAAGGATAAAACACAGGCATACAGCTCCTTCACCCAGTGGCAGAATCCTATGGTTTGTGTTATAGTTCTGCTACTGTTATAAAGTAAAACAAACTGGTTGTGTCGGACATAACCCTAGAACTAAAATCACATCTAGTAAAGCAGTGGCGTTTCATCGCCAATCAACTCCGAAGCGGAGGTTATTTACGTTTAACTCAGTCTGACTCTCTACAGTGTGTACTGTACACAGGACGATTAATCAACACCGATATATCGATAATGGGAATAGTTGACAACTAATTTAATCATTGATTAGTTGTCGATTAATCGATTAGTTGTTTCAGCCCTAGTTGTGTGTTTAACCCCTTAAGGACCGCTGACGTACTATGTACGTCCTGCCCACAGGTCTCCCTTAGACCCGCAGACGTACATAGTACGTCAGCGGCTCCTAACCTCCCTCCCACCCGAATACTTACCTCCCTGCTGGTTCCAACGGCGAACTGACAGGGAGGAATCCTGCCCCTCTGCTTTAGAGGGGCTGGCAAGCACGATGACATCACCACACTGCGTGGTGAAGTCATCGGCAGGCGCCACCCCCCCCCCAGCGCCTGCATTAAAACCAGGAAGTGAAGGGCGGGCTCTCTATCTCTTCACCCCTGGCAGCTAGAAACTTACTTTTTACACCGCGTATAAAGTAAAACTGGTGTAAAGTTAACAGTTTCGCTGCCGGATCGCGACTCGGCGCAAATTGGCACAGAGTCACGATTTAAACATGGAGGTGGCTGACATCTTGGATGTCAGCCAGGCCTCCTGGTCCCCCCCCACCCACTGACATCCCCACCATATGTGTGAGGATATCAGTGGGCCAGTTAAGGCTAGGGTCAAACGAAAGCATTTTTATACGCGAACGTAAAAAAGTGCGTCCGAACGAAGTGACGTATTTTTTCACGGAGTGCGCAAAAACGGTCATACGATGCGCATTTTCGGGCGTGATTTTTTACGGATCTGCAATTAAACGCGTAATCTAATTTACCAAATCAATAGGTGAATCAAAAATTAAGGTGAAGGGGTATAAAAAGCCATTTCGTGGATGGTGGCGTTTCACCAAGATGGATGCACTGCAAGTGTTTGTGTTTGCTGCAACGGGCTACCTGTACCTCCAGCACAAAAGACAACGGCGAACATGGGTTCATCCCATCAACGCTGCCAGACACACTCATGGCCACTTTGTGACGCTGTACAGGCCACTGCGAGAGACACATTCATACCCACCCACACGCAGGCATCACATTCCAAGACACGTCCAAAAAACCTCTGACACTGACAAGAATGTATGTAAATAGAAATATATTGTAATAAACAAGAAAATAAATGAATTACATATTTGTAACATATATACAAAAGAAAATAACATGAAGGACAAAACATAACAGTGACAACAGGAACAGCATGTCAACCAAAAACATAAGACAAGACACCTCACAAATCCTGGTACAGAGGAGCATCTGGCTCATGAGGACCATGTGTGGATCCGCGGCGGTAGCCAGACTCTGGGGGAGGCCCAGCAACATGGGACATGGGTGGGTGGGTGGGTGGTGCCTGGCTGTGGCTGGCATCACCAGTGGCCTGATGGCGTTGTGGCACCGCACCATAGTAGACCGCAGCCTGTTCTGGACGGGACAGGATCTCATGGATGAGGTCCAGGGATCTGCGGCGGTACTCCACCTTCTGCGCCGGGGTCATCTGGTCCAGCAGGGATTGACAGGAATGGACAAAGGACATGTCCTCACTGTCAGTGATGGTGCAGCGTGGAGGTTGTGGATTGTGCGACCCCATGAACCTGACCATGGCCTGCTCGAAGTCGCTAGGCGGTCCCCTCCTCCTGTTGTGAGCCGGTCTGGTGCTGTCTCTCGGTGCTGCAGCTGGCACCGGTCCAGTCTCCACCTCCCCCTCCACCTGCGAGTCCGTGCCACCCTGGTCAACCTCCTCCTGCCAGCTGGCAGAACCCCCTGCCGGCAGGTGTTGCTCCTGTGACCCAGAGGTGGATGGCTGGTCAATGCTGCTCGCAGTTGGCCTTGGCTCCTCGGTCCTCCTGAGGAACGACAATTGTTCGGCGTATAGATAGCTGTGCACCTTCCTCCTTGCCCCAGCTCCAGAGCGCGCAGCTGCCGCTTCCTTCTTCAGGACCCGGGTGTAGTTGTCCCTGATAGTGCGCCACTTGTTGCTAATTTCATGTGCTGCAAAACATAATGAGAGTGACATTAGGTTCGGTTCATATGATGTGATCATAACACACATTTACTTCATATTTTCCAGGTATCTTGCTAGTGGATGCAGTTTGAAGGATCTGCATTACAACTTCCGCATTGGCAGATCAACAGCTGGTGAGATCGTCCGCCAGGTGTGCCAAACAATATGGGAAACCATGAAGAAGCAATGTTTACCAACACCCACGGACGAGGCATGGGTAGCAATTGCAGCAGGATTTTGGGGGAGAGCCAACTTCCCCAATTGCCTTGGAGCCGTGGATGGCAAACATGTCCGCATAGTGAAGCCACTGCACAGTGGCTCACTGTATCAAAATTATAAACATTTCTTTTCCATTGGCCTACTGGCGGTGGCAGATGCCAACTATAATTTTGTGTATGTGGATGTCGGATCATACGGCAAAGACTCTGACTCCACACTGTTCAGGAACTCTACACTGTGGGATGAGCTCCAGAGTGGGACCCTGAACATACCCAGGCCCGCACCATTGCCTGGCAGTGACGTGGTAGTCCCCTATGCCTTCGTGGGTGACGAAGCATTCGGCCTATCCACACATCTCCTACGGCCCTACTCAGGGACACACCTGACTGTGAGGAAGCGGGTGTTTAATTACAGGCTGTCGCGGGCGAGACGGTATGTGGAGTGTAGCTTTGGCATACTGACCAACAAGTGGAGGATTTTTCATAGACCGCTTGATGTAAATGTGGACTTCTGTGTGGATATAGTGAAATGCTGTTGCATCCTACATTATTATGTTCGTGCGAGGGATGGTTTTAATTTTGCTGATACCCTCACAGTTATGGGTCTGGATGAATATGCAAACCATGACATAATAGCTGTGAATAGACACAGCAACAGGTTTCGCGATGCTCTGGCTAATTATTTTACTAGCGATGCAGGGCAGGTGCCCTGGCAGCTGGGGAGCATTTAACATGTGACGGCACCTATTATGTTTGCCTTTACTTTTATTGTACATGCAATTTACATGTGATTATGAATTAAATAATCATGTACTCACTCTGTAGCTTCTGCTCTCTGTCAGACCACGTATCATACTCCAGGTACACCTCCCTCGAGACTGCAACCCATGCGCTGGCCTTTCTCAGTTTGTCCTTGTAGAGGTCACAAGCCGTGTCCCAAATCTCGGGATGCTCCGCCACTGCCGCTATCAGACGCTCCACATCAATATCCACACCAGCCATCTTCTGCAATTGCCAGGTACAACAACAGCCACCACAGGACACTTTTTTCGTCTGGACGTTATATAGGCCGCACATGTGCAGCGTCTGACGTCTCCTAATCACGCCGCTATGCCGCAGCTGCGCAATCTGTACGCCCGTACTAGCGGTACGGCGTGCTCGAAAAAATGCGTTCGTTTTCCACTTGCGTTGCGCGGCCGGACTTTCGTGCGACCGTACTTCGTATATTGGCCGTCATTTGCTGCTAGTGCGGCCGTGATTATGTGCGCCAGAACGCGCGTTTAAAGTGCGCTGGTCTGACCCCAGCCTAAAGGGATCCAAAGGATCCCCCTATCTCCCGATCCGTGACAGCTAGAGGGTCATGTTGGACATCATTGGAAAGGCCTGATCATTTAAAAAGAAAATTGTCGGGGGGGGGGGGGGGTTAGTTGAATAGGACCTAGGCTGTCATCTAAAAATAATGGGCATATAACAGCCAGAATGAGCTCAGCGCACATAGGTAAACTGGCTCAGCAGTGAAGTGGTTAAAAAGCAAAAACCATGTAAAAATTGGGTATTTCTATTCTCGGGAGAAAATTGTTAAACTATTTAGCTGGGGTCTTTTTTGGCGGTTGTAGATTTTGGGGATTAAATTACAAAAAAGTGTGTTTTTACCATTATTTCATATTTTTTTATAGTAAATTATAGGATATGATGGAAATAATTGTATTTTTAGAAAGTCCATTTAATGGCAGGAAAAACGATGTATAAAATGTGTGGGTTGCATAAACGAGTAAGAGGAAAATTTGATCGAAACACGAACAGCGCAGAAATGGAAAAACAGCAGCGGTCACTAAAGGACGGACTTGTGTAAAAGCGGCCGGTCACTAAGGGGTTAACATGTATATTTGCTATTGTGTCTCACCCATTGTACAGCGCTACAGAGCTTGTTAACATTTATAAATACTTGTAACGGTAACTATGAGGAATCAAGTAAGGTAAACGCTTCATAGAGCAGGTCAGGAGTCGCCTGTAAACCTACAAGGAGCCGCAGGACAAGGAGCCAGCTGACTGCAGTGGTTCAGAAATGGTCATGGATCAATGGTTGGTCTGGAAATTATCCAGGCTCTTTGTCACACTTTATAAATAGTTCTGTATTTAAATTTGCAGGATTCCAATTCAGAAAGCGACATAAACAAGGGTATCCAGATACGTCAATGACAGGATGTGTCAGAAGAGATGACAACACACGTGTGTCTATAACCAGTTGCAGTAGAGGTGTTAAAACCACAGGCAAATTAACTAGGTATAATCAGTGCAGACATAAAAATAGTTTGCAGGTACTATTAACAGGGACAGAGGCACAATTAGCATACTACCCTGATAAGCAAATGCTGTGGGCTAGATTACATACTGAACGCTAATTGTTGCGTTTGGATATGTAACGTCAGGATAAGTGGCTTTAACGCATGCCCCCATATTACATCACTAACGCTAAACAGGTAAGAAAATCCATTAGCGCATCGGTGATTGCTCGAGCGTACGGTATTTTATGCATCCTATACTTAATATGGGGAGAGCAATCAGTAATTAGTGTTTCGATAAGGTATTACAAAGTCCTAGCACCAACAATTACCCCACCGATGGGTTAAAGTAATTTTTACCGAATCTTAAATGATTCTACTTTTGCAGAATCATTTAGCACCCCTAAACCCCCCCCCCCCATAAATCCAATACTCACCTTTCATCCCACGTCTAGAACGGTGGCCCCGTTCCAGGGCTGAAACAACTAATGAAAATAGTTGTCAACTATTCTCATTAATCGATTAATCGGCTGGTCGATGAGACAGTGTGTGCTGTACACAGACCGATTAGAGGCAGAGTTAAACATTAACTTCAGATACTACTTTGGAGCTGATCAGAGAAGATGTGCTGCTGCTTAAGGCTAAAGTCAGATGAACGCAGTCTGAGCGCACTCTGCGTGCGTGCATAACGGACGGACGTACTGACGGAAGATACTGTAGACACCACACAGTCTGGCTTTTTTTGACGGATGTAGAAATAAATATGGGAATCAAAATTAAAATTATGACAGGTACAGTCAGCCAGACCAAAAAACGTCTGAGCGTCATCGTGATGGACGTTGCGTCATCATGCACACTGGGCATCAATCGTAGCGCTTGTACATCGAAGCCTAAATGGCGTCAGTTGCCACCTGCGTGGAGCGTATGCACTTCGGTGCACACGTACTGTGTGTTGGTCTATTGATCACAAAATCAAATCAATGCTACGACGGACGGTAAACTGTGTTGCAACACGGACATGATGACTGCGTTCGTCTGACACTAGCCTTACGCTGTATGATTTTGTTCTAGGGTTATGTTGGATATCCCAGTTTATATTTAGTTTACAACAGTAGCAGATCACAAAGACCGTGGGGTGCTGCCATATAGTGGAGGAGCTATACTGCCAGTGTTTTATCATTCCTTGGATCTGGAGTCCTGTGCCACCACCCCACCCTCCCCCCTTCCAATCCAAAGCTGCCATCACTCCTGTTGGTCCCTGGTCCCTTCCCCACGAACGCCTTCCCTCTCACACTTGGGTCCGGGCCTTTGCCCAAACTCACTCATCTCCAGTCCCTCCCCCCACTTTTTGATAAATCATTTTAAAAAAAAAAAGGGAAACACTACACACCCTGGCCACGTTAGCAATTAACATGTTCAGGCTGCATAGAGTGCCCCCCCCTTCACTTGTGGCCATCATATCTACACGAGAAATACGTAACTGTAGTATGTACATACAAAAAAGTTACGTACACTACGCAAAGTACAAATGAATATTTTTTTATTATCCGATCAAAAAAAATAAAAAAAAAAAATTAATAATTAAAATTCAGCTAACGAATAGATTTTGAAAATAGTTGCAGGCCTAACCCGATCCACTGCTTCTTGCCGGCAGGAGCAGAGTGAGAGTGGGGACAAATAGTGCCCAGTCTCCCTCTGCGACCTCGTGCAGAGCTCACAGCCCGGGAACGCAATCCTCCATGGAGTCCTATGGACTCCAGGAGATGATCCACGCAGCGGTGCAGAAGCGCTACTGCGAGTATCCAAGGGCAGCGCAATGAGTGTAATGAGCATAAGAGACACTGGGGTTATGCATAAACCTGAGGCTTATGTATAAAAATATAAAATTGGATGAGATTTAAAGTTAAAATAGCCAAGAACTATCATCCCGCTACTACAGGTTTTGTGAAAAATTGCTCGTGTATGTATTTTTATGACAATGTCCACTGACAAAGATTCTTGAGCCCACTTTTGTTTGCTCATCAAAAAGCGATACAATTTATACATTTGACCCACACTCCTACTTCAACGGACAATTTGGACATCCATAAACAAATGAATTTGCCACCCCTGATCCAATGCTTGCTTTTTATGGTCAAAATACAAAAATATTTATACCAGGTCTAACAAAATCCATAGCAAACTTTAAAGCATTAAAGACAATTTAGCAGCCAGCGATGCATTTGTAGGAACTAGGTAAAAGGATTTCTAGAATAATGGCAAATCACGTTGAAATGTAAGAAACCCACCTAAAAAATGCTCTGGTCTGACAGATGCAGTGAGACCCTTTACAATGTTGTCCAAAACTCAGGGGCTTCACCACGACATTATTAAAAGGGACATTACCAATTACATAAGCTGTAGATTTACAAAAACTAGATTACTTGTCAGTTACACATAAAACACCCTTCTAAAAACACAAGCTACTGTTTTTTTAATTGCACGTAACAACGAAAAATAAAGTAAGGTTTTGTCCTTTTTTGTATTTTCCCTATGATGCAACATTTACCAAAAGCTTTATTTAATCCACATTACGTAACAGTTAAGGTGGCAGGAGAGTTGTTATTGCTCTACAGGCTGAGAGAACACAGGGAGCTTAAAAGACTTCTAATCTACCCTGGTGATGTCCTTTGAAATCATCCCACATAATACAATGATTTGTGTCAGTGATTGACCCATAGACTCCACTCTATGGCCATTGCCACAGAGTGAGGAGCAAGTGATGTAAAAGATACGGGGAGGGGGCGTGTACAACACAAGATGATCACAAAATTTATGCGCACAGAGAAAACTATTTTCTTGACTAAAAAAAAGGGGGGAAAAAAGCACATGTAAGATATCAGCAACATAAAATACAGTAACATTTTTTGGTGGCAGTGTCCCTTTAATTCAAAATAGAACAGACACACAGAATGGGCCGTGACATCTCTAACCAGCTGCACCAGATCACTTACGGTCATAATTAAAGTTATTGCAGATAAAGTCATTCCAAAACATATATAAAACCACCTATGAATGACTACAGATGTGATGTCACAGGACTCCCCCTCCACCCCTTCTGGAGCTCAAAAAAGGGCATTTTCTAAAGTCTGCACTGGCCTGGCATCAAAGAAGATCATGTTTACATTGATATAACCTGCACGGTTCCACCGTAATGACTCATAATACTTTGTGGAATGTTCATGACAAAAAGCCCAAGCACTGCCACCTCTAAGAATGGCTAACGACATGCATGAACCCATCGATCTCCATGGTCAAATTCTCTGTAAAGTCGTACGATCTTTCCATGGAGTTTGGCTCGGGAACCCACTTTATTTTTTATTCCTTTTGGTTTTACTAAATTTTGTTTCGTTTATTCTGGAAAAAGGTTTCCCCAAAGTTCCCGTCAGTAATGTTTAAGTTCGTGGCTGTTACTCCTCAAACCCATCTTTCTCCAAATCATACAGCAAAAATGGCAATTTTGAATCAATGGGGCTCTTCCATTCGCCGCAGCTATGTGCGGTCCATGAACAACTTAAGTTAATGTTTCACCATGACTGGTCATAGAGGTCCATTCACAAAGAGGACACAAAAATATTAAAATGAATTAAACTTGAGAAAATCCCAATCTATCATCCAAATTACCTCATGCCATCTACCTCTCTTGGACTCCGGATCCCACTTCTCAAAAGTGAGAGGACATGTGATTTTAAAGAAGGGAACGGGGTTGCTCTAGGCAGGAGACACGCTTACTTGGTATGGGCTTTATGCCGGCTACATTATTTCCTCACTCCTGTACTGTCCATCTCGGCGTACTCGCCCCTTATTTGTACTCTCGTGATGCCCGACACAAAAAGCAAATAATACATTTAAAACCAGAACACAGAATAAGAAGGAATGATAAATCAAGGCAGATGCAGCCAATTCCTAAATCTGGAGGTCGCAAACTCCATTCAACATTACCAAATGATTGCAACCTGGCCACCGTCTGAACGCTTTCCCCATAGAGGACAGGCTTTGTAAAAGAAAAGGGCATGGCAAATTCTACTGCCCCAGCACATCAGAATAATCCTCACATTAAGTCATGTGAACATCAGTTTAGTTTGTGAGGTTCTTTTAAGGTTCATTCTGGCGTTCTTAAACCAAAGCTTAAAAATAATTAAAAGGACCAAAAGCATCCAGTGTAATTTAAATGGTCACAGTGACCCACACATCCTCTCCCTGGCTGCTGGAGTGAAGGCAAGAATTGATGGATATTATAGGGTAGAGGGGGGGGGTGGAGAGAAGCAGGGGTTAATACTTAAATACAGGAGAGCAGCACACATGGCAGGGTCTTTGCAGCCGCTGTTTAGCTCCATGCTTGGACAGTGAATTCAAGGAAATTGCTGAATAGCATTTGCAGAGTCAAGGCTGAACATTTCTACTTTCGAATCTTAGACCAGAGCTGTCAAAAACCTCCCCCCAGATGTTTCTGAACTACAACTCCCATGATTCTCTGGCCATTACAAAGAATTCTGTGCTTTGTAGCCCAACATCTGGGAGGGCTGGAGTTTGACATCCATGCCCTAGAATATTTACCAACATGTGGAGACAGCTACACGAGTCATCACAAACATTTGTCTGTTACAATGTACAGTTGTGTTCAAAATTATTCAACCCCCAATGCTGTAAAGGGTTTTAGGGAATTTAGTGTACATTTGTAATTGTATTCAGAATGAAATCCTACAAGGACTTTTTAAAGAACCATATGCAACTAAAATGACATCAATTGGTTTTGTAATACAGTAGTAAATGTTTCTTTTGTGAATTCTTCATTGACACAATTATTCAACCCCTTAAAGACTACCACTCTGAAGAACAGAGGTTCATGCAAGTGTTTTCAATCAGGTATTGAAAACACCTGTGGATGTCACGGAGCAGCAATAAAGCATAATAAGCACCAATTAGGCAGCTTTAAAATGACTGATACTCAGCTCCTTCTAGACATTTACTGGTGTGGTTACAAACATGGTGAAGTCAAGAGAATGGTCCAGGAAGACAAGAGAAGAGGTGATTATTACTCTTCACAGGAAGGGCAATGGCTATAAGAAGATTGCAAAGATGTTAAACATACCAAGAGAGACCATAGGAAGCATCATTCGCAAATTCAAGGCAAAGGGCACTATTGAAACGCTACCTGGTCATGGCAGAAAAAAGATGCTGACTTCGACTGCTGTGCGCTACCTGAAGCGTAGAGTGGAGAAAAGTCCCCGTGTGACTGCTGAGGAACGGAGAAAAGATTTGTCAGATGTGGTTACTGAAGTTTCAGCTCAGACAATACGGCGCACACTGCGTAATGAAGGCCTCCATGCCAGAACTCCCAGGCGCACCCCCTTGCTGTCTCAAAAGAATAAGAAGAGTCGACTGCAGTATGCCAAAAGTCATGTGGACAAACCACAGAAGTTTTGGGATAGTGTTCTGTGGACTGATGAAACAAAATTAGAACTGTTTGGGCCCATGGATCAACGCTATGTTTGGAGGAGGAAGAACAAGGCCTATGAAGAAAAGAACACCTTGCCTACTGTGAAGCATGGCGGGGGTCAATCATGCTTTGGGGCTGTTTTGCTTCTGCAGGTACAGGGAAGCGTCAGCGTGTGCAGGTACCATGAATTCTCTTCAGTACCAGGAGATATTGGATGACAATGTGATGCAGTCCGTCACAAACCTGAGGCTTGGGAGACGTTGGACCTTTCAACAGGACAATGATCCAAGCATACCTCCAAGTCCACTAGAGCATGGTTGCAGATTAAAGGCTGGAACATTTTGGAGTGGCCATCGCAGTCACCTGACTTAAATCCCATTGAGAACCTCTGGTGGGACTTAAAGAAAGCAGTTGCAGTGCGCAAGCCTAAGAATGTGACTGAACTGGAGGCTTTTGCCCATGACGAATGGCCGAAGATACCCGTAGATCGCTGTAAGACACTTGAGTCAAGCTATGCTTCACGTTTAAAAGCTGTTATAACTGTAAATGTTTGTACTAAGTACTAAGCTTGAATGTCACTTGGGGGTTGAATAAAACTGATAATGATGTGAGCACAGAAAAGACATTTGTGGTTATTTCATTATAAATGTTATGTTATATTTGTCTGACCTACACGTGCCTCTTTGATTTAATTGTAAGCAAGATGACTGAATGATCAAAATCAATGTCAAACTGGCCAAAACACTCAATTTCAGTGGGGGTTGAATAATTTTGAACACAACTGTATATTCCTACAGTGAGAAAAAAACAAAAACACTCCAAGTCTCATGACTTTTTATAGTCATTTAACAATAGGCGAAGACTGGAAATGGTGTTTTGCATCAACAAAATGCTCCTAAAAGTTTTGACACGGTTAGGAAGCCAGCATGTTCCCTGCTCCTCATTAAGCCAGGCGTGGAGAGGTGCCGGGTGTGAGTGCAGAGAGGCTCAGGGGACGCCGAGGGCAGTAGGAGTAACGAGGGCAGTAGGAGTAACGAGGGCAGTAGGAGTAACGAGGGCAGTAGGAGTAACGGGGCAGTAACGAGGGCAGTAGGAGTAACGAGGGCAGTAGGAGTAACGAGGGCAGTAGGAGTAACGAGGGCAGTAGGAAGTAACGAGGGCAGTAGGAGTAACGAGGGCAGTAGGAGTAACGAGGGCAGTAGGAGTAACGAGGGCAGTAGGAGTAACGAGGGCAGTAGGAGTAACGAGGGCAGTAGGAGTAACGAGGGCAGTAGGAGTAACGAGGGCAGTAGGAGTAACGAGGGCAGTAGGAGTAACGAGGGCAGTAGGAGTAACGAGGGCAGTAGGAGTAACGAGGGCAGTAGGAGTAACGAGGGCAGTAGGAGTAACGAGGGCAGTAGGAGTAACGAGGGCAGTAGGAGTAACGAGGGCAGTAGGAGTAACGAGGGCAGTAGGAGTAACGAGGGCAGTAGGAGTAACGAGGGCAGTAGGAGTAACGAGGGCAGTAGGAGTAACGAGGGCAGTAGGAGTAACGAGGGCAGTAGGAGTAACGAGGGCAGTAAGGAGTAACGAGGGCAGTAGGAGTAACGAGGGCAGTAGGAGTAACGAGGGCAGTAGGAGTAACGAGGGCAGTAGGAGTAACGAGGGCAGTAGGAGTAACGAGGGCAGTAGGAGTAACGAGGGCAGTAGGAGTAACGAGGGCAGTAGGAGTAACGAGGGCAGTAGGGAGTAACGAGGGCAGTAGGAGTAACGAGGGCAGTAGGAGTAACGAGGGCAGTAGGAGTAACGAGGGCAGTAGGGAGTAACGAGGGCAGTAAGGAGTAACGAGGGCAGTAGGAGTAACGAGGGCAGTAGGAGTAACGAGGGCCAGTAGGAGTAACGAGGGCAGTAAGTGGAAGTAAAGCGAGGGCGCAGTAGGAAGTAGGACGAGGGCAGTAGGAGTAACGAGGGCAGTAGGAGTAACGAGGCAGTAAGGCAGTAACGAGGGCAGTAGGAGTAACGAGGGCAGTAGGAGTAACGAGGGCAGTAGGAGTAACGAGGGCAGTAGGAGTAAAAACGAGGGCAGTAGGAGTAACGAGGGCAGTAGGAGTAACGAGGGCAGTAGGAGTAACGAGGGCAGTAGGAGTAACGAGGGCAGTAGGAGTAACGAGGGCAGTAGGAGTAACGAGGGCAGTAGGAGTAACGAGGGCAGTAGGAGTAACGAGGGCAGTAGGAAGTTTTAACGAGGGCAGTAGGAGTAACGAGGGCAGTAGGAGTAACGAGGGCAGTAGGAGTAACGAGGGCAGTAGGAGTAACGAGTGCAGTAGGAGTAACGAGTGCAGTAGGAGTAACATGCATATCCTGTGTGAAGATTTGAGTCATAACAGCAGGTGCCAGGCCATTTTCAAACAAATCTGTAGATTATAGTTATAGTGTAGGAACAAAACCTCATAATTTAAACCGCATTTCCTCCATATGCTACACATTTTCCGAGCAGCTAAAATAAAGGAAACGGATGCAAAACCCATTGCAAGACAAGCAGGTCTTTACAAATAAACTCAATTCCGTCCCCCACCTTGAACACATTTCTTTTGTCAGAGGTTGTACAAAGCCATCGTTTTATCAAATGAAACCTGTGCATGCCAAGTGCAATTTGCTTCACATATCACGTTACTTCACACAGGTTCAATTACTTCCCATGAGCGATGCTCCTCGCTTTGTTCTTTAAATACATTCCAGTATTACTTTAACTCCAGAAGATCAGTAATATTGTATCCATCTAGAACGGTTAGTCCCTGAATTGTTGGACACTGGGCTCCCGGTCAACCCCCCCCCCCTCTCCAACGCTTGGACTTTTGCAGCCATATTTTACGGGGGAGCCTTGTATCAGTGGTTAGGTTACATAATAGTTTGTCTATTTTACATACAAATTCTATTCTGCTCTTTTTGGCGTTTAGGTTTTAACAAATACAGTAGTGTTTTTAACCAGCGTTTTCATTCTTCAGCTCGTGTTTCTAGAATTGTTATTCTTACTATTATGAACACATTGCAGAGCTCCACAGCAATAAACCTCACAGTAATGTGCAGTGTGTATGAGCGCATCGCAGAGCTCCACAGCAATAAAATGCATGGTGATATGCAGGGTGTATGAGCGTATCACAGAGCTCCACAACAATAAACATACACAGCGCACATTACTGTGAGAAGCGCATCAGAGTGCCATAGCAATAGAACCATAGTGGATGGATAGGAGATAAACATTTATTCAAAAACTGAACATGTTTAACAGGCGTATAAAAAGTTTCATAGAATACATATCAAAAATGATCCCATGTGTATGTACACTTATCACAGGGCCCATAGACATACCGTTGGCCCCCCACTCCTTCACTGGATAATACAGCCCTCTAAATGTTTGCCAACCCCCTTTCCAAACAGCCCACCACACAGATTTAACTTGCGCTAGCCATTTACTGCAAGTCAGGACAACCTGAGAGCCAGGTACGACTAGCGTCTGGACGTCGAGCACAGACTTTTTCATCAAAAAATCAACTTAGAAAATCAGCCCGGGTCCTGGAAAACACGCATTTGGTATCAATTTGTCAGCTGCGGATTTAGTAAACAAACACACTGAAAAGCCATTGCTAGAAGTTGTAAAGAGCGTAAAAGGCAAACAAAAGACATTTCTTACTCCTGATCTTTAGATTCTAGGATGAACCTCCAGGGCAATGATTCCTAATGAAAACACTGCAGGGGTAATGTTTTACATGTTAGAAAGAAGCCCATGGGTCGGTGCTCACCTACTAACAAATTTTCTAATATTTGTCAAACTCTCACATACCAGACAGTACACGAGTCTCCTAGGCGGCTAAAAGCCCTGAATAATTTACAATTTTACAAGTCACATGGGAAAGGGGGAGCAGGAGGGGATATCGTTAGCGCATCTTCTTGATTTGTGGAAATGAATGGCGTATTCTACAAAGATTATCACCGCTTTCATAGAAGAACAGATCTCCGCTACGGCAGATCAATCATTATCCGCTGTGGCGATGTCCAAGACATGTAATATTACCCCATGTAACCAGAGTCCAAACATTGAGATACAGTAACAAAGTTCATTTTCTGAGGTTTGCAGAATCAGCAGTATAAGCACCATCAATAGAAGATACACAAGCAGGCGTTTAGGAGTCCACAACAAAACACATTTGCACACACACAAAATGAGAAAATACACTACACACCAAGCAAATGTAAAGTACAAGCTAATCTACAGCCACCCTGGCTCATTGGGACCCAAACCATCCGATATTTGGGGGGGGGGGTGTATCACATCAACAGTATGCTGAATATCAGTGGTATCATTAAAAGAACAAGATCACGTAAGGATTTAGATTTTAAAGCACTGGTTAGTAAAAAACAGTGATAACTCCTGGCTCAGAGCACGTGGGACCTCGTGTTATTTGGGTCATTTATTTTTAGGAACAATTCCCTGACTTAATTGAATACAGTAAGTACGCTGGTTTCAGAGGTGCAAACAGCCACGTCTAAAGCGAGGCGCGACGCTGACACAGGAGAGATGCTGAGTTTTAAGATTTAGAAAAAAGAGAGCGAGTGTGTGTGATGGTTTTCACCACTCGGACGATGTAAGCATGTGACAAGACCATCAGGGTTATTCAGAGAGCGGTGAAAAACAGGAGAATGGTTGGAGAATGGAAAATTCTAGGTCAAAATAGCCAAACCAGTAAAATTCTCCCATTCATCTCACTTTCCAAATCAGTGATTTTGACATCTTATTTTCCACTCTCCAGCTTTTCACCTGTCTCTGAATAACCCTGTATGTGCTTGGCATCCACTTGCACTTCTGAAATTGTGGTTTATTAACAACTGCGCCAGACCCTTAAAAAACGGTGTGTGGCTTCTGTTTACTTGCAGACATTTTGGTGTGTTTTTTTTATACAAAATGTGTCAAAGCTTGGAATATGTGTTTTTATTTTTGATGGAGGTTTCACTTTCTTGGGAGTATCAGAATTCTTAGAAATTTTTGCACCAAAACCTCTGGAGGAATGGTGAAGAAAAAAAATTATTAAAGATTGAGAAACACACCTTTGTTTATACAACATCAGAAGAGCAAATGGATATATCCAGTCCCTGATCACACCACGGCTAAGGCCAGGGTCAGACGAGTGCGTTTTCTACGGACTGTGTTTGTGCAGTACGGACTCACTTGACAGAAGACGCAGTAGTGGCCACACAGTCCGTTTTTTGTGACGTTATTTTTGACGGATGTAGGAGGGAAAATAAATTAAAATGAAAAAACATTCTGTCTGTCAAAAATGCTGGACGCATAAATTCAGTCCGTCTGACCACATTCCATCACTCGTACGCCACACATCCATCCTAGCTATCCTGCGTCTGTATGCCGCGTCCGTAGTGCGTCCTTCGTGTGTGGGCCTAAATTGGTCAGGATTATCTGCTACCACGGACGTACTAAAGTGCGGCTACACAGACGTTAACACTGCATTCGTCTGACCCCAGCCTAAACCAGCAGGAAGATATGGATACATGTCACAATCGTTTCACGGATGCGGATTCTGAAAAACATTTCTGGGTAAGACTGGAGTCAGACAAGCACGCTATGTGCGCCCGTAATGACGTGCTTATCGGCCTCCGTCGCAGCGTTGTGATGCTGCAACAGAGCCGGTCACACGCTTGTGCACGCACAAGCGTCCATTATCCAAGCCTCTCCGGCAAAGCACTAGGACGCGCATTGACGGAGCTGCAAAGAGCGATTCTCCATAGGAGGATCAGCGAGTTGGCCAGATGGGCATCGAGTGGAAGGAACGTCCACTCTCACAGACATTCCTTTCTCTCTCCAAAAGACGCTCGCTGGGCACTGGCGCTGGGCAATAACCTGAGCTAGCGATCCTACATGCATCAGTCCATGACACAGACTACAGTGAAGAGCTGGTATGGGAGATTAAAATTATTTAACACATTTATTCACCAACGCAGATTCTCAGTGTTGCTCCATCCATTTTAAACGTCAGATATCCAGACTAATTTCTGACCTTGTTTCCCCAAAGAAAATCAAGAAACATTGATGAACACGTCACGTGTCATTTGATTTGCCCCCTGGATCGAACACTTTGATAAAATATTGACCATCAGAGGGAGGAGGGTACATTTAAATCTGATATTTGTGGACTCTTTGGATTGAGGCAGAAATGACAGGTTTACAAACTAACGTTGTGTTGTTGGAGGGCTGTTACAGGAACCACTCAATGTACAGCCAGTTTGGACTGTAAGACCTTATAGATTTTACCAACACCTTCATGGGATCACAGCACCTGACGCAAAGGGGGATTCTGGTAAGAATTCTGCCACACCGCCTATAAAAAGGCATATTGGCAGACACCAAAAATCTTCTAATGAAGGGTTCCTGATTCATTTCAAACACTGACATAACCCAAACAAAAAAAATAAAAAATTGTAGGTTTCCGCTCTTCCTCCCACTTTGACATCATTAGGAGAAACAATGCTTGTGTCCGAACTGAATCAGCACCAAATGTCTTCTCAGAAGTCTACAATCTACGCGTGTTTATAGAGAAGGATCTAGAGGAGCCGGATGCCATTCTGTATCCTTATTTGGCAGGCACACACACACTTCATAATGCCGCAGAATCTTATATAGACAGCTCTTCCATACAAAATTACAAGAACACTACCGAGCAAGTGTTTAAAGTGAACCTTTCCCTAGGTTGTCTCGGAGGGATAAACGCACATTGATCATAAAGATTCTTTGACAAGATCACAGACAGCACTTACCTGGTTCCAGCGTTGCCATGTCCCTCCTCCATGGACATCCACACAGAGCAATGCATGATTGGCCCTTTAAAGTGATGTGAGCAGGCGATGAGATGCAAGTAGTGAGCAGAGGGCTGTCTGTCACCCTGGCAGTATGTCACCAGAAGTGAGTGACTGCAAACCTTTGACCGGGAATTCTATTGTACTGTAAGTATTCCAGTAACGGGAGTGATTCCCTATCAAATGGTCTCCTGCTTGTGTTGGGTGCTACAGGAGCACTTTGAGTGTACCTTTACCTGAAAGGGAAAGTAAAAAACAAAAAGGGGCTTTAATTTATAACTAACCAGAAACTCGGGATTGGACGCTCATTTGCCTGAAAGATTGTAACATATTGAATCCAGAATAGACAGAATCACTACTTGTCCATTTATCATTTCTTGTGCATATCCTGACAGGTCCCAAACGGGAAATGATCCAAACGGCACAGCTTCACGCTGATTAGAAAGGTTTGTTTACATCTAAACAAGACCCAACACGCCTCAACAAGGACACCAAGAGCAAACCATTCCTCTGTGCCATTCCACTGGCCCTGAAACACACCATGCGTCAGCACATAGAACAGTTGCCGACCCCACAGAATCTATTCCAACCCGGGTGCAAACTTAACCAGAGCTGTTGTAACCCAAACAACTGTACAGACTTTATCCCCTTACCGGTTGTGCTCCATGGTCTTCATGCCGACCGCTGTTGTGCTGCCATGACGGGCTCCTCCTCCGGCCAGCCACCACACGTGTCATTTGCCATAGGGGGACGGCTTGTGGTCAAGCCGACGAATGATGCTCACCAGCTGGTGAGCAGGTCAGACGCTGCACAGATGGCAGCGGGGCGTGCTATGCTGTCCCATGGCACCGAGTCCACCCTTTGGCATAAAGCGATTAATGATTCTCGTTACATTTACACCAGAGTTGAATACAGCATCGAGAGAATTATTATTCTTTATAAAAGCGCCAGCATATTCCGCAGCACTGTACAATAAGCACAGTATAGACAGGGTTACAATACATTGAACAACATTTGACAAACAGTACAGGAGATGAGGGCCCTATTCCCGTAGGAACTCACAATCTGGGAGGGTTGGAAACAGGAGGAGAGGACTGTAAGGTGAGAGTGATTGATGGTTGCGTCAGTGAGTTGGGTGGTAGGCTTCCCTAAATAGGAATGTTTTCAGGGAGCGTTTGAAGGAAGAGAAGTTAGGGGAAAGTCTGACAGTACGAGGGAGAGCGTTCCAGAGAGTGGGGGCTGCGCGTGAGAAATCCTGCAGTCTATCATGGGAAGAGGTGATGCGGGGAGAAGCTAAGCGCAGGTCACTGTTTGACCTTAGGGAGCGGGCTGGGGTGTATTTGGTGATTAGTGAGGACAGGTAGTGGGGAGCTGAGTTAGTGAGGGTTTTGTAGGCAAGGATAAGGATTTTGAACTTAATTCTGCAGTGGATGGGGAGCCAGTCAAGGGACTCGCAGAGGGGAGCGGCAGAGACAGAGCGGCGGGTGAGGTGAATTAGCCTGGCGGAGGCGTTCAGGATGGATTGTAGGGGGGAGAGGCGGGACAGAGGGAGGCCAGATAAGAGATTATTACAATAGTCGAGTCGGGAGATTACCAGGGCGTGTATGAGTTGTTTTGTGGTGACAGCGGTAAGAAATGGCCGAATTCTGGAAATATTATGCAGTTGGTATCGGCAGGAGGAGGAAAGAGACTGGATGTGGGGGATGAAGGAAAGAGCAGAGTCAAGTGTAACTCCAAGACAGCGAACTTGGTTTGATGGGGAAATGGTGATACCCTCCACCGTGATAGAGAAGTCAGGAGGTGGGGAGGCATTGGAGGGAGGAATAAGTAGGAGTTCAGTCTTTGACATGTTGATCTTTAGGTGGTGGGAGGCCATCCAGGAGGAGATGCCAGATAAACAGTCACTGACTTTTGAAAGGACAGGGGGAGAGAGATCAGGGGTAGAGAGGTAGATCTGAGTGTCATCAGCGTAGAGGTGGTAATTAAAGCCAAAGCTGTTGATGATTTTGCCCAGGGAGGAGGTGTAGATGGAAAAGAGCAGAGGACCAAGGACAGAGCCTTGAGGTACACCAACAGATAAAGGCAATGAAGAGGAGGAGTTACCAGCAAAGGACACACAGAAGGACCTGTTGGATAAATAGGAGTCAACCCAAGCAAGTGCAGTGTCACCGAGACCCAGAGAGTTGAGGGTCTGTAGAAGGAGGGGGTGGTCAACAGTGTCAAAAGCAGCCGAGAGGTCGAGCAGGATGAGAATAGAATAGTGGCCGTGTTTTTTAGCAGTTAGGAGGTCGTTGGTGACTTTGGTGAGGGCAGTTTCAGTTGAGTGTAGGGGACGGAAGCCAGATTGCAGAGGGTCAAGTAGGGAATTGGAGGACAGGGAGAGGCGGTTGAAGACTAGTTTTTCTAAGAGCTTTGATGTGAAGGGAAGCAGGGATACAGGGCGGTAGTTGGATGGAGAGTTGGGATCGAGGGATTGTTTCTTTAGTAAAGGGGTAACTAGCGCGTGTTTGAAGGCGGATGGAAAGGAGCCAGTGGAGAGAGATAGGTTGAAGATGTGTGTGAGAGCAGGGGTGAGGGAGGAGGAGAGGGGAGGAATTAGATGTGAGGGAATGGGGTCGAGCGGGCACGTGGTGAGATGTGAGGAGGACAATAAGGAATTGGACTTCCTCCTCAGTGGCTGGGAGGAAGAGGCAGAGGGTGGCAGAGGGGACCTGTGGGAGTGGAGGTGGCAGATAACTATCTGGGAATAGGGAATACCAGGACAGCCATGCCTCACCTCCGCCGCTGTTAACCAGTTACCAGAGATTTGCTCACAGACGCCCCCCACACTGGAACCACAGACAGCATCATTTACCAGTTACAGTAAAACTGCATTCCAGGGGACCCGCTGCAAGAAAGGCTCTGGAAATCCCTCACATGCACCAATTGGGACTAACCAGGGGTCATGCCCTGCAGGAGCGCTGCGCTTGGGAATGCAGGTCACCTCATTTTAGCAGGAGGAACTTGGTTCCCTTTCGGCTGATACTGGGAAGCTGCAATACCTTTCTGCAGAGACACAATGTTATAAAACTTTCTATATTTAAGATTTTTCCTGGATTTAAGTACATTGTGAACATAGAAATTGGCATTCCCATGCCTTGCCCAGTGTTTGCCAGAGGAAAGGTATTCTCATGCATAAAGCGCTGCAGCGGCTCCCAGTAATCTTTGAGACCAACCCTCCCAGATTGTGAGTTCCTACGGGAATAGGGCCCTCATCTCCTCCTGTACTGTTTGTCAAATGTTGTTCAATGTATTGTAACCCTGTCTATACTGTGCGTATTGTACAGCGCTGCGGAACAGGCTGGCGCTTTATAAAAAGATTAATAATAATAAAAATGGAGAGTTCCCACACTTATTTTTTTTTTTGGTCTTGATCCCTGGGATTAACCCAATAGAGTCAGGACAGGAAACTCAGTTTGTTGATCAATAGGTGACACATTGCAGTCCTTAGAGGCCACCTGAGATAGTAACATATGGGGGGGGGGGGGGTCTGCAATAACTTTGGCATTCCCGAGTCACCTCTGGACGAGCAGCCCATTACGCTTCTAGGCCACAACAACAACAAACCGAGGTGGAGAATGCATATTCTACCTATTTGGGCCTAAAACACTGTTTTGAGATTATCCTCCTCCCCCCGCTCTCTGGGGGTCGGGGAATCCATTGCCGTCAGTGTAAGGAAAGGAGGCGGCTGCTGCGAGTCACAGGTCACACAGGAGGACAACAGTGCTGCGTTTAGTAGACAGTGGCCTGAACATCCCCCACGTGAATGGAATGAGCGGGCACAGGTGTTCGGTGCTCAGCTCGTCCACTGGTTGAGAGCGGGTCACGTGATGACGGAGCGGCACACAGCGAGTTAATTACAGGGGGGCGACAGGCTGAGGAAGGGTCACAAGTCCAGAGGGCGCCCGGGCTCACAGGAACACGAGGAGGAGGAGGGGGGGGGGGGTAGGGAAAGGCCTTATTATTGTCGCCATTACACCAAAATCTCAGGCTTTTTCTCGCCATTTCTCTCCCGTTAACCCCTGTCGTGCCGCTGGAGCGGAGCACATACAATCTGTAGTGGCGGCCCCGCTCGTCCTGCCCCCTCCTCTTCGCGCTCCGGTCCACCTTCCTTCTCACGGGCGGCTCCCAACAGCTGATCCAACCCCCGGGAGCCTACCTGGCCCGTCAACGTGATTCATGTCCCGGCTCCTGCCTGAATCCAGCAGCGTCCGATTCCTCAGCGATCCCCTCGCCGCCATCTTGGCTCTTGGTTTTGAAATTAGCCACGCCCATCGGATCGTGACGTAATGCCCGCGTTTAGCGTCTTGGGTCAGAGCCGCGGCTGGCGCATGCGCACTGGCTGCGTGAGTGTGCTTAGTGCTGTGTCCTAGCAGTATAGCGCAGGAGGGGGTCTGTGTGCCTGGATGGATACATGGGAGATGCACTGTGTCCTCTCAGGTGTGAGACTGAGAGCACCGCGGCTCTGTGCTCCTCATTCCAGCAGTCTAATGCTCGTCCAGTGCCGAGAGGCGGCACACAGAGGGCACACCGCCGCCATGCCGGTACCTGGATGCCCTTACTTGAAGGACAAACTATGGAGGCAGAGAGGCCCTACGGGAAGTGACAGGGGGCCAGTCTGCTTCAATCACACACAGCTCTGCCAGTGCAATGTGTGGACCAGAATCACAGCTTGTTAATAAATCCCTATGGAAAAGCTGCCCCTCCCTCCGCCTGCCAGTCAAATCATTGGCACAGGGTGTGAGATGCTTCCTGTGCCAACAAGCAGTGACTGGAAAGAGCAGGTGCCCTCTAGGGGCATTTAAAGGGATACCACACATCCTGACCTGTTTACTATTCTAAAATGGACAGGATGTGTGCATTGCCCTCACCCCCTCCTGGTTATCACCCTCTCCCAGTCCCCAACCGCCTGCAATGGCAGATGTTTTGAGAGTGCCAGCCAATGCATTGGTTCTGTTCATGTTCAGATACATCACTCTGTGGAGCCGCTATGGACCGTGCGTATGTGAAGTGTACAAGTACTGAGCGATACGCGCTTTCCGGATCCCGCGCTGCGCATCTTGCATAAAAACGCAAAGCTGCAGAGACTTCCACATTTTAAAGCGTCTGTGCTGAGGGGACCCCCCCCTGCGGACCCCCACCCCCAAAACAAAAAATAACTGGGGAGATGCTGTCAGCAGCCTCTACCAAATTATTTACTGGGTATACAAGGAGGGAGGGGGTGGTATTTTTTAAAGGGGTTATGCTCAAAGCGACAAACTTGCTGCCAAATTGCAACAAACAGTGAATTTCATCGTATGGTGCAATTTTGTGGCTGTTCGTCTATTCACAAAACTGGCAACTCCCCAAATGCAGGTGAATTGACAGCAAAATACAGTGCAGTCCGGCGGTGAGCGGCGGCAGTGAAATTGTCCCATAGAGATGTAATGTTAATCTTTTCAGAGAATGCCAAACTGCTCCGAAGTGTCAACAACATGTCCTGATTTTCTGTGATTCGGTTCGACAGGTTAAGTCCCGTAGGATTCAATGTAAAAAAATTATATCATTTTTATTTTTTAAAAAAAACTTTTTTATTCTTTTCATTTTCAGCAAATGTCTACTTTTTAGAACATCTTTTTGTAAATTTTGTTTCTCAATTTTTTTAAATTCTGTGTTTTATTACTTTTTTTACGGACTTTTTATTATTTAGACACATTTTATTTCATTTTTATTGGTTTAAACACCTATTAAGAGAGTTCCTTTTTTTTCCGGTTCGACGGTCTTCAACAACTCCATCTTCAGCGCACTGCATTGACAGTGAATAGTGATTTCACAGAAGGGATGGCAAAGTGGCATTGTGGAAGTGCAATGCAAAGCACTGAAACGTCTGTGCTTTTTGAATAACCCCTGAAGTGTTCCTTTAACCCCTTCGCTTTTGAGCCATTTCACCCCCAAGTGCTGAGCTCCTTTCCATCATATTGTGGTCATCATGTTTAGCAGCCTCATCGAACGCGCGTCATAGTGGTTCGGTGGGGAGGCTTTCAGAATGTCTGTCAGCAGGCCCGCTATAGTGCCGCAATTGGCGCACGCGTTACAGTGTGTGGCCGGCCCCGTTGACGCGTCACATCACTGTGATGGACGCCGGAAGGCACGTCAGTACAGGCACACATAATGCGCTCATCTGACCCTGGCCTTATGCTGCCCCAGTTTACCGGCCTTCAGATTTTTGAACAAATGTCCTTCTACAGCCATTAAAGGTGACCGCTCAATCTTTTTTGAGTGGTCAGACTGCTGTGAGCTTCCTGCTCTGTTGTACCCAATAAAAGGGGGCACCTTATGGGCTTATTCATGCCTCTTCATTGCAGGGGCTTAGTCCTGCACCAAAACTGAGCTCTGGTTCTAGGGCTTTGGGAACTAGATTGCACCAATGACTCTGAATTCCTTCTGGCATTGAGGACCCCTGGATTGTCTGTAGCGTCCAGCCTCCCTGCAGACATGTGACATGATGTTTGCAGCATATCAGGTCCAGCACAGATCAGAGGGAGATCCACACTGGATTTAGGTACTCATTTCAAAGAGTTAAGGGTGGGGGAGTGCAGACAGTGAATTGATTGATTATGTTAATGGATTTTGGTGTCTTTTTTTAAACACTTTTGTCAGTTTAAACCGTACACGTCCTCAGGCTAAATTGACATGCCATTTCAAAATAGAAAAATTCTAGAACAACTGACCTATACATAAATCAAGCTTGTCATTGTCAGCACAACATGTAGAATTCTAAAAGAACACAGGTAACTGTAGGAGAGATTATAGTCTATAAATCCCTTCTTGGCATAGACAGATTTTAAACCCAATGTAAATACCAAAGCATCAGAATAATAAGGGCAGAATATGATACCTTCTGGAAAGGTACGAATGGTAAGTACTTGCCAATTATTTAGGCTAGGGTCAGATGAATGCATTTTTCAGGTCTCCCGTCAAAAAGTGCGTTGATGCGTCCAAACGCATTTTTCACGGAAGACACGATAGCGGTCATACGATGCGCAATTTCGGCCGTATTTTTTACGGATCCAAACCAGGAAACTTTGGGTGTCTGGATGTTATGTTGGCCGGACATGAGCAGCGTCTGACGTCTCCTAATCACGCACACACGCCGCTATGCGGACGCAGTGCACTCTGTACGTCAGTACTAGCGGTTTGATGTTCTTGCAAAAAATGTGTTCGTTTGCCGCTTGCGTTGCGCTGCCGCACTTTAGCGCGGCCGTACTTCGTGTGTGTGCCTGCGTTGGACGTCATTTTCTGCTACCACGGCTGTAATAAAGTGCGGCTAAACGCACGTTCGTCTGACCCCAGCCTTAAGGTTTTTTTCTCAATCTTAAATAAAATAATACTTTAGAGTAACCTCACCCATATCACTGTTGAATCTCCTTACAAGATTCATAATTTAAAAAAAAAATTATTTCAGTGGATCCCCCATTGACTGAAATATTTTCATCATGTTCAGCTGTTTTGCATTTCAACCTTCCCATCAGCAATGGAGAGCGTGTATACGCTGGGAAGCCTCATCCAGGTGTTTTGTATACAGTTTGTTTTTGGTATGCTAGCTTTAAAATTAATCATAAACAAAATAAATTGCAAATAGAAAGTATTGGGAACTAAATTAAAAGCACAATCTTTATTATTAGTCTTGTACTAAATAAAACATGATTAATAATAAAGATTGTGTGTTTAATTTAGTAATCCATACCTTCTTGTAGTTTAGCTGTTTTGTATGATAGTGATGTGCATTCAGGAATTTAATACTAGAATTATGCACAGTGGAAAAAAAATGTCAGCTGTATCCAGTATTGTAACTGACATCTGGGTCAGATCAGGAAAAATGGGCAGAATGGGTCTAGAGCAGTGATGACGAACCTTGGCACCCCATATGTTTGTGAACTACATATCCGATGATGCTTGGTTACTAGACTTGTGCACTGATTTTTTTTTCGGTTCGATTCGATTAAATTTTTCGGATTTTTAAACTTTTCGATTCGGCTCGTTTCGACTGATTTCTGTTTCGATTCGGTTCGGCTCGACTCGTTTTTCGTGTACATTTTTTCTCGGAAGTTCGACCATTTTTCGTGTCACTTAGCTCGTTTTTTGTATCGACTTTTCGTATTTTCGAAAATTTTCGTTTTTTCGGAACGTCTTTTCTCCTCGTTTCAAAGCAATAAATTTCGATTTGACACATTTCAAGTACATTCGAAAATTCCGAAAATATTTTGTTTCGGCTCGGAAAACTCTTCGGATCTGCCATTTTCGGATCTAAAAATTTTCGGAAAATCGGCCGCATCCGAAAACACGAATCGGGAAATTTCGTGAAAATTCCGAAATTCCGAAACCCGAAACGCACATCCCTATTGGTTACTGATAAGGCTGGCTGGGCATCCTGGGACATGTAGTTCAGAAACGTGGTGCCAAGGTTCGCAGTCACTCGTCTAAAGGAAGTTTGTGAAACCATAATGACAGGTAAGTGTCCTGACAATATTGCACATGTTTGTGTTTCATTTAGGAGAAGCATTTAAAAGAAAACCAAAATCAAGAATGCTTGAACATCAGACTTCAATGTTCTCCCCCCCCCCCTGCTCCTGGGCTATTTCTGTTTGGAATGTATGACCAGACTGACCCCAGGTAATCCAAATTGATTCAATGGAAGCTGGCAACTGTTAGGAAATCCATGTTGCACAATTGGATCACCACCGAATCTCTATCTCCATGCAATCAAAGCTATCATGTTATTCAGAGAAAGGTGAAACTCAGGAGAACTGTCAGGAGAAATGAAAATTCTAGATCAAAATAGCCAAACCTGAAAAATCCTCCCATTTATCTCGCCTTCCAAATCGGCTATTTGCTCTAGATTGTTCTCTACTCCTGCCAGTTCTCCTGAGTTTCACCTTTTAGTGAATAGACCTGTATAGCTTCATCTAGATAGGTCTGTGGTTACTCTATCATATTTATGTTTGACTTTGTTTAGTTACTTTTACCTACAAGACGGATGTTGGTTGTATTGCTTCTCCTTTAAGTACGTCGATCCTACTCCATTTAAATGTACCATGAACACTAATGCCACATGTGATGATATACATAGAGTTTGGAAACATACATGTTGCAAGCGGATATGTAACACCACGACAACCTATAGAACTGAAAGGAACATTCTGCACATCCCGAACACTTTATATTTTTAAAATGGTCAGGATATGAGGAGTGTCCACACCCCCCCCCCAGCTCCTCATTTTGCCTAAAACGCTGGATGAAGAGGAGGCGTTTCCTCCACCCCACCCAGCCTCACCTGTAGCCGGGGAATTTGAATTTCCCGGCTGGAGGTTATCACTCGGTTACTAGTGACGACAGCACAGGTTAGCGATTGGTCTCAGAGAGGCTGCGATGGATCCATCGTTCTGCGCAGGCGCTACAGGACTTGCGTATGTAAAGTTTGCAAGTCCCATTGCAGCGCACTATTTGCATTTCCTACACTATGCAAGTAGGGCGGCGAGCAGAAATTGTACCGAAAAGCCTCAGGGATCTTCTGGGTTCGGGAGTCCCTGAGCCGAAGAAGAGGAGCTGCACCCAGCATCTGCCCAATTATCAAAGGGGACTCTCTACTTTTCAATGGAGAGTTCCTTTAATAAAATGCTTTATTGGAGGGAAAAAAATGACCAAAACCTCAGGTATGTTTGTCATTATGGAGGGAGATTTGTTCTGCATTGCTCAATATCTTGCTCTTCTTGTTTCTGTCACAACCAGAGTACCTTTTTGTACACCAAGATAATACCGAAAACTACTTAGCTGTAAGTGATCCTAATAACCAGAAAAGACAAAGCGCATTCATTGCAATTTCATAAGCAGAGCTTCCACGCGGGATTTCTCCTTCTGAAAACAATGCAACAAGTTCCATCATTAGGGATTATTCAAAGACCACTGGTGATAGCTGAAGTTGTAAACATTGGCAACAATCACCGGTGTTTTACAAAAAAATGAAAAAATCAGCTGCAGGAGAAGCTTCGCAGTAACGTTGAAAATCACCGTTGTTGCAACAGTGACAAACTAGCATTTCGCAAAAAGGAAATCCAAACAATGTCAGAAGCTTCACAGTGAAGTCACAAACAATGGCACTCTTTGAATAATCTCACCTTGCAGTCCTCTTCTCCTGTTTCTCAACCTCCAACCCTTTTAGATTGTAAATTTCCACGGGAATAGGCCCTCCTTTCATCCTGTGTTGGTTTTTCAACTGTTGTTTGGTCTCAATGTATTGTGATGCTGTTCATATTGTGCCCATTTTAATTGCTACGGAATATGTTGGCACTGACGGTCCTGCCTGAAGTCACCTATATATGATAGCAATAAATTAGGAAGCATCGGGATCTGCAGATACAGCCCAGACTTAATTAAAAGTAATGAGATATTCCAGCTCTAGGATATATTTGCAGTTAAACGTCTCCTTCACTGTGTTAAACCTAAACAAGTCGTATAGCGATTTAATTGCTGGTTTAATGCGACGTGGGAACTGCCATTTCACAGGTGTAACAGAAAATATAAATAGCGATGTGTGAACATCAATCTGGTAAAGAAGATGTCAGCCTTCGCACATCTGCTCTGGTTCCTCCAAGGCCCGCTGCGTATCTGACACATGCTATGCTGAGCTAATGACTTGCGGCGGCAGCTGACATGCAGGAGAGGGATCTGCCTCCAGATTGGATTTCCTTTTGGCTCTCAGGCATGTGTATATATCGGTTTATTCTAATATGGTACCTGTTTAATGTCAGTAAACGCTCCATGACCTGCACACCAGCTGCACCGCAGTTATGTAAGATGTAAGCTAAATATAATGTGCGGTACACAATGGATGGGGCACCAAGAAACCTATTACGTGGTTAGTAATTTCAGAACTTGCTAATCGTACAGTCATTGTAATAGTTTTATTTGTAATGGAAAGTAATCTTTTGACACCCCCCCTCAACCTCATCCAGAGCCACTGCCCAGGTATTAAACATATAAGGAGGGTTGGACGAGGATTGCCAGTAAATATACCCATTGTACAGCGCTGTGGAATACGTTGGCTCTTTAAAATAAAAATGTAATTATATATACAAGTATATGTTAACGCGAATTGTAAGTGCCACTAAGGTGCATCTGTCACCTTGTGTGTCCCATGCCTTTCCTCCTGAACAGCCAGCAATGCTACGGTGTGACCCAACTTTTGGGAGAACCAAGGGAAAATGCTACAAGGAGCAGTTCTATACCCATTGTAACAAAAAGTTCAACAACATTGCTGCTGCATTACATCAGCTAGGGACAGGGCAGAATACAGGGAGAGTTCTGGGGTTACTACTGTACATCGATTCTTGGGGTTATGTTTGATATAGATCCCTGTACAGTACCGATTACATTGTGTTACTGTAATTTACAAATACAGGCATTATGTTACAGATATTATTTTACATTCTATTGGTATTTTTTGGAAGCTGCATTGCTAATAATCTCATTATGATCAATACAAATCCTCATAAGCAGGAGATCTGACCATATTTATTAGCTACTTCTATAACAACTTACTGTATTTGACACACAGGCCATTTCTGCCTGTATGCTGATAATGCAGACCCCAGGTGACATTTGGTAAGGTAAGGGGCACCATCTAGAGTTCAGAATATTTTATCCCAATAATATTTCTGTAAAGGATAAATGAATACATTAACCACTTGGCTGCTAAGGACGCTCTCAGCGCGTCCAGCCAAGTGGTTCTCCTGTGCTACGTACGCGCTCAGCGCGTCCGAGCACAGGAGGCAGCAATCCGCCGGATTCCAGCGGATTGCTGCGCCCCCCCGGTGCGGGCTGACATCTTGGATGTCAGCCCAGCACTCGGGAGCCCGGCGGGGACATTAGGTGTAATCGCGGCGACGCGATGACACCTAATTCAGGCGCCCCCCCCCCGCATGTGCGGAGGAGGCGCCTGAAAGGGAGGGGGGGAGGTCCTTCGGACCTCTCTCCCTCCCGATCGCCGGGGAGCAGGGGGTTAAAACAGACACCGCTTGGAAGGGCACAGCCTGCCCTTCCAAACGGTGGCTGTCATTAACCCCTGGGGTGCCGGATCACGAATCGGCGCTGAAAAGCGCCGGTTCGTGATCCTTTCCCGGAGCTGCCCGACATCTTGGATGTCGGCCAAGCCTCTGGGAACTCCCCCTGAGGACTGGCGTCATCGTGCATAGCACGATGACGCCAGTCCTGGAGTTAACCCCTAGCTGCCACCAACGGTGGAGATAGGGGGTTCCAATGAACTCCCTATCTCCCGATCCGTGGCAGCTAGGGGTTAAAGTTTGGTACTGTTGGATCGGCCAGAGCATGGCCGTTCCAACGATACCAAACACTACTGTGAAAAATTTTGTAAAAAAAATGAAAAATAAAAAAAATTATAAAAAAAAAATAAACAATTTTTTTTTCTTTTTTTTGGTTTGTTAATGCAGCAATATTGTTCCCATGTCAATTATAATGTGAACAATGATGCTGCACTAATGATTTTTGTATGCGGTGCGTTTGTTAAAAATCGTGTAATTTTCCCCAAAAAAAATGTAACGAGACCCCATCTCTAATTTTTTTAACAAGCGCACCCCATACAAAATATAACCGCAATTGCTCGCATGTTAAAATGTGAAAAAAAAACACTTTACACATTGTAAATTATTGAAAATTCATATTTTATTGCATTTTTTGTTATAATATACAGACATGACATAACGTATACTTATAATAATGACATATTATGAATCTGCCGAGTCTGACGGAAAGAACGATATATAATATGTCTGGGTCATATACTAAAATAAGCCTTAAAAACACGTTTAAACATGATGCGCAAAACAGGTAAAAATGACCTCAGCACAGAGGCGGGAAAAGCCTCAGCAGCGAAAGGGTTAAACATTAGTACGAAAATAAATAAAATTAATGTAACGTTTCTATCTCAGAACAACAATTTCTGCAAAAATTTTATTTTACCTCATACAGGGTGAGCCAGTCAATCCTGCATTTTTGAAAAGGGCGGGAGAGCCGTGAAAGTGGGCGGAGCGAGTTAGCAAGGTTACCATTGTGTCCCCCACAACTAAGCATTTCAGTCGTCATGGAGCAGTGGTCTAAACCACAACGTTCATTCGCTGTGAAAGCGTTTTACCAAAGTGGTAGTTATGCAGCCGCTCAGCGTCGTTTCCGGAAGAATTTTCAAATTAATCGAAATAAGCCAGTGCCGTCTGTTAATTCAATCAAATTGTGGGTGACAAACTTTGAAGCAATTGGTGAAACGAGAAGCAGAAGGGGTGGCAGTGCAAGATCAGTGCGAACTCCCGCGAATATTGACCGCGTGAGAGTTGCTGTGGAAAGAAGCCCTCGGAGATCGGCGCGTCGACAGAGTGCTGCGCTTGGCATGGCAAACACGAGCGTCCGAAGAATCTTGAGGTTAGATTTACACCATCACCCATACAAAATTCAGGTTGTTCAGGCTATGAATGAAAACGATTTTGCAGCTCGACGGCGTTTTTGTCAAACGTTGTTGGACATGTTTGATGAAAACGAGGACCTTGTTCACAACCTGTGGATGAGCGATGAGGCACATTTCCATCTCTCCGGTTTTGTGAATAAATATTGGAGTGATGAAAACCCTCAACAACTCCATCAAACACCACTCCATTCAAGCAAGGTAACAGTTTGGTGCGCAATGTCCTCATTGGGAATCATAGGCCCGTATTTTTTTGAAAATGACAGGGAGCAAGCAGTTACTGTGAATGCACAACGCTATTCGGAAATGTTGCATTCGTTCTTCATTCCTCAGCTTCGTCAACATGGAATGAACAATGAAACCTTATTCCAGCAAGAATGAATGTTGTTTCTTAAATGCTTTTTAATGTACATTAAGATAGTAACAATAAAATTTTGAAATATCCATCCGTTTATTTTTTACAGTCATTTCAAAAATGCAGGTTTGACTGGCTCAAGTATTTTGTTGTTAACTGCGCAACCTGTGTTTCAAATAAATGTTACGAGTAAAACAAGTGAATGGATTAAAACGGCGCTCTCAAATAAATGCTTTCTTACAATGTTTTTGTAGCTCGGCATTTGTTTCGTTCTGTTGAATCCATTAAATCGGTGGATCATCTTCTCCTCTCCTTAAATATAAAAGCTGGTTAAGTAACTTGTTGCAAAATAATTCCCAGAGGACTGTAACGTTTCCTTGCTGATAATGCAGTGTTCCAGGGCCTCTCCTATAATATCCGGAATCCTTTTTTTTTCTGTTTGCCTGAAGAAATAAAACGAAGAATGCAAAACTGATTCTGAATAGAAAACATGGCTCTTTTCCATGTACTCGTGTCT
The DNA here is from genome assembly GCA_009667805.1 of Leptobrachium leishanense. Taxonomy (NCBI): domain Eukaryota; kingdom Metazoa; phylum Chordata; class Amphibia; order Anura; family Megophryidae; genus Leptobrachium; species Leptobrachium leishanense. The sequence continues at coordinate 313,829,224 of CM019066.1, forward strand.
CGGCTCTTGTTCCAGAAAAAGAATTGTGATTGCAATAAAAATGATTGTGACTAACAGGGTTATTCAGAGAGAGGTGAAAACCAGGAGAATGGCAGAAGAGAACAATCTAGAGCAAACACCCGATTTGGAAAGTGAGATAAATAGGAGAATTTTTCTGGTTTGACTATTTTGACCTAGAATTTTCACTTCTCCAGTCGTTCTCCTAGTTTCCACCTCTCTCTGAATAACCCTGTCAGGGTTATTCAAAGAGAATCGAAAAGTCACCGCACGTTCGGTGACTTTTCGTTCTCTTCAATTCGGTGCGATTCGGCGATCCCATTTCGGCGACCCTGCGGTGTATTCTGCAAGCACCACAGGGCCATCGTAGTGCAGGGAAAAGCCACCGCAATCCCGCCGAACACTCACCGCAAAACCCGGCGAATGCACACCGAAACCAGCAAAAACATCTGGATTAACCCCGCCGAACACGCTGGAGAAACCCGAGCAGGAGCCGATGACAGCGCAGAGCAGCCGCCGGAAAAACCCGACACCGCAGACGAATGGAGTGAAAACGAAAACCCAGTACGCTTGAATGTTTGAAAAGTGAAACGTGTTTGCAAAGAAACTACAGAACGAAAATGTCTGAAATTTACATATAAGATCCAATGAATGATAATAAAAAGGGCTGTTACAAAAAGAGAAAAAAACGGAAATTTTTTTTGCAAAAAAATCCGGAAAAATGACTAAAAGATCCTAAAAAATCTATAAAGACAGAGACTTTTTACTGCAGAATATTATAATCAACGGTTTATTAGATATTAGATTAAAACGGGACTATTTTTAACATTGAAGCCTATGGGAATCGCCTGAATAAACCTGTCAAATGAAACCATCGAACAGCAGGGCAATTTGGCAACTTTTCACTGCTGTTTGGTGTCTCTGAATAGACAAAGCATTGTTTCTCTATGGGGCTTTCACTGCACCCGAACAGGCACCGCATGTGCAGGCAATTCGCCAGGATTTGACGAACTGCCTGCTCTCTGAATAGCCGAATGGCCAGGAAAGGTAACCGAACGCTGAATTTCACTGTTCGGTTACCTTTCGCCAGCAATTCGGATATCTTTGAATAACTCTGTGTGTGTTTGTTTCTTTGATTAATGTGCACATAAAATATGAGGGGCTCTATCAACTCCTTCAAGCTAAAACTAGCGTCAGCGTTAGCTTAAAGGAGGTCATAGCGCTGCGGCCAGATCGCCTTCCAATCGCTAACGGGTTAAAAAAAACATTAGTGCGTGTTAATTAGTGATTCGTAGCGCAAGTTTACTGTACTTTGCGCTTCCCATGTTAGGTATAGGGAGCACAAAGTGCAAGCACAGATTAACTAGCATTAAGATCACTTGGTCCTAAAGTTAGTTATTAAGAGCTGACGCTAACAAAAATTTTACCGCCAGCTCAGAGGTGCAGGTAACAGATTGCGCTGCTGCAGAATCCATTACCTGCAGCTCAAAACCCCCCCAAAAATCAGATACTCACCTCTCTGCTTGCAGCGAGAACGGCGGCCCGATCCACTGCTTCTGGCCGCTGGGAGCAGAGTGAGACTGGGGGAAGAAACTCCCCTGTCTCCTTCGGCGATCACTCCGCCGACCAGCAGGACCTCATGAGAGGCAAGATCCTGCCGTTGATTATGACCCAGCAGCACGATCCTCCATAGAGTTCTATGGACGTCATGGAGGGGATGCTGGAGACTGTGCTGTAGCGCTGCCCCAGCATCCGCGAGCTTAGCAACCGCTAAGGGGCAGGCTGCCGGACTCGGTGCTTCCACATGATCTGCTGGGGAAACCAGGATGATAAGGGGAAGTTATCGAATGCTTATGTTTCCCCTTAGCATCACGATTTTAGCTCAGGACAGCAGATAATGCCTGAAGTTTCCTGATAAAGTGCCCAGGATGCTAAACAAAGTCACATAAATGAGTGCACTAATGTGATGGTGTACAGATGGTTATAACTGCTGGATGGATGGGAGTGATGGGAATGGTACACTGAAAGGACCAAAATCACTGTAGCAGCCTAGTAGTTGAATCCTTTATGATCTGATCTTTCAAGGATTCCCATCATGCTAGCGTAGCTTGCATCTAAAAATGGTGCCAGTATCGTAGATTGTATTGACACAATATGGGTATTTATTTTCTGTGTTAATCTGTATATTTGTGGTTTTTTTTAATATCTTGAATTTTATTACTTTGTATTTCTGTAACTGTAACACTTCAATGTTCTTGAACCCAGGACATACTTGAAAACGAGAGAAATCTCAATGTATCCTTCCTGGTAAAATTCTTTATAAATAAATAAGATTCAGCAGGTTAGTGTTAGGTGTTAAGGTTTTCCAGCTCTTACACAAGTGCACACCTCAAATATATTGCACCTCTAAATAGAAGGAGGTTAGGGAAAATTGCTGCCCCCTCCAACCTGGGCCCAGGTAAGAATACACCCTGGATCCCACAACAAGGACCTATTGCACTCTTACCAATAAAGGGTAAGGGGAAAAAACGGTGCAAGCTGATTTTGCTTTGCAGCTCCCTTTTACCGCACCTATTCTGATCCAGCCTCTGCATCGACTCAAAATAATACAGAGGATCCGAGTGATACCAGCAGCGATGCAAGTTGTCATCACAGGTTTCGGATTTTAGACTTCATGAAACCCAACGCGACTACGGTGCAAGCTGACAATATGGTGTTGGCGGAGGAAGCATGAGCGGACAGTGGGAGCTATTTGTTCTCAGTCTTCAACTGCTCATGGCAAGAGAAAGCAGTAGATCGCCTATTGGATGCCACATCTTCTTTAATAAATCGGTGGTAGACATATTAGCTATATTGCTTCTTGCACAATGAAACCCCGTCAGTACAATATCTACCTGTGCTCCGTGTTGGATAATCCAAAACCATTGACCAGTGGGTTACCTGAAGACAATCATGGAAAATTGACTAGTTTTCTCATCCAACCACAAGCGTCTACACCTGTTACATGCAGAGGCAGGCTCCGGTGAAAACTATTATTACAATTTCTATTGAGGGAATATTTTACCTAATTCTTGACTCAGTGCGGCGGAAACAGGATAAGAACATAATACTTAAAATACGCAATCGTAGTTATCTTAAAAATCCAGAGTATTTGTCACATGATCCCAGTGGAATCCATACATAGTTTGTGGCATTACAATCAACTAACCCCTTAGTGTCTGACTCACTCTCAGATAATCCCCCATTAAACCAGGAGTCATGTCACCTGTTATGAAAGGGTTAAATCGAAGAATTTAAAGTATGAGCGGATTGTAGCAAGAAAGAAACACAATCTGTTCTGCTACATTGTGTAACATAAGAAGTGCTTCCTGTAAGTGCAGATACTGTATGTGGGCATGTTTACTTTTCCAACATACATTTCTATCCTTAAAAAAACTCATTAATTCGAGGCTGCAAACCACCCGTTTTCATAGTGATTCTTCTATTTCTCCTTTTCCATTGGAGATACTAATACACACACACAGACACAGACACACACGGCACTCAACGTAAACCTACATATCACATAGTGGTGCTACTGAGACCCTTACATACAACATACAAAATCCAGAGCACGCAACCGAACCATCCATCTAAAGATTACAAAACGCATAACTAAGGATTCGAAGGGATGGAGGTTTAGTTACAAGATGTGATCACATTCTGTATATGCCTGCCACAACATCAATGTACTGCATCATGGCAGGTCCTATGCATGCAAACCTATTGCCTGCTCTTATGAGATTACCTCGCTTAGTAGCAGGCATGTAGTGGCTTTTGGGACTACCGGGGGATTCCTGGTGAGCTGATGGCTCAGTGGGCTGGTGTGAAGGCCATGTTCCTGGCCTCGCGTAGGCTGGGCGACCACCCGGGCCTCGCACTGTCCGAGCGTCCATCTGGGCCACTCCTAGGCCCGGCGGTCGCCTGGGCCGGCTGAGGCTCGCCTGGGCCTGCCTTTTTTTAAAGAGCAATTTATATTTTGCAAAAACCCTTTTTATTTTTTAAAAGATCGTTTCGTATTTTTTAGACATTTTATTTTTTTTATTTTTAAAATACTTTGTTTTAATTTTGTAACAGATCTTTTTATTATTTTTTTAAAGGACCTTTTTATCATTTAGACACATTTTATTGCTTTAAGCTCTTGTTAGGAGGATAGGAAGCCTTGTTTTCAGTGCAGAGGAATGTGCCGATGCCAATTTGGTGTGATTCAGCTGTTATTAGCGCAATTTTGCGGTTTTTCGCCGACGTCCGATAAATGGTTCGCCGACTCCATTTTCGGCAAACACTGTGAACATCCACTAAATAGTGAATTCATCATATTTTCGGCGACATGGAATCATTTCACTAAATGCCAATAAATCCAAACAAAATCTTTAGCTCCAGACCCATAGAATCTTAATCTGGCCCTGTGTGTTTGCATAATTGGATGATGAAGTTCAGGGCCAATTTTTTTTTTTCCCAGTCCAGACTTGCTTACTAGGGACATACATCCTCCTGGTGCTCTCTGTAGAATACAAAGTTTATATAAGACCTGCAGTGGTGAACCTGTAAACCATGTGACATGTTGGGGTGGAAACGCAGGAGGTTGTCGGACTTCCCACTACAACACACACAACATGTGGACTGCATTAACCCTGAACATGCATGTCTCATAATGGCGCTACTGAGGCTTATAGACACAACATACAAAATGCAGAACTGTCAACCCAAAACATACATCTCAAAGGTGAAAAACATCCAACTTCAGTTTCAAATAGATAGGGCGTTAGTTACAAGATGCATTCACACATTACATAAACCTGCCATAGCATCCTGGTGTACATGTTCTCCATCACAGATCTGATCTGAACCAGAGGCGTGTTCGGTTAGTAAGAGGCTGCAAGTAAGTTAACAAATTGCGACTGAACGCTGTGATTCGGCGCTCAGCACGGCTAACTTAGCACTCACAGCAGAAGCGATTGTGGCTACAACACTAAGCTTGAAGCTGATTGGCTCCTGACATGTAGAATCAGGAAGTCAATACATCTTTAGGCCAAATTGCTGCACAACATTCTGTAACAAGTCTACAGCAACCAGCTTCAGCTTCAAAAGCAGCAGTTCAGCAGTTGCTGCTTAACTGAATGTGATTCTGCAGAAAGCACCGTAAATGATCATGTCCCTGAGTTAATTTCATGAAAGCAAGCATTAGGTTTGCATAGGTAGGGAACTCCCTTATGGGGTACATTGATGTTGTGTCAGGCTTATACAGGGCCATATTACATAGTTGGTGCTAACTTAACCAGAGCAGTTGTAAACTTACCAGAGCCATTATAGCCTATGGAGGTTTTAAGTTTACAACAGTTCTGGTTAAGTTAGCACCAACATTGTAATACTGCCCGCAGTGTGTGATCACATCTTGTATCAAATCCTCCATCTATATGAAACCTACATCAAGTGTTTTAGGCTGGTGTAAGACGAGCGCACTATACGCGCCTGTACTGACGTGCCTCCTGGCGTCCACTGTGACATCCACTGCTTTTGCGCACATGAAATGCCGCACGACAGCAGCCATGCTGCAAGCCTCCCCGTCGAAGTGCTACGTTGCGTGTTCGACTGGGCTGCAAACCTTGCAGCGCTGAGTGCACTAACTGTGCTCAGCGACGTGGTCAGACGGGCGTCAGACGGGCGTCAGAGTGAAAGGAACGTCCACTCTCACGGACGTTCTTCCTCTCTTAAAAACGCTCGTTTGACTCCGGCCATACCATAGTCTTTTAGATGTATGTTTAAAATAGTCTCTGACTATGGATTAATATTATAAATAAACTGCAAGACAGTATCATTTGATATATATCATCATACAACAGAATTACAATACTTAACCTGAAATCAATGCTGTGTTTCTTATACATTTATCATAAATAAAATGACTAAATCGATTCTTTTAAAATCACGAGTCCATTTTCTTGCATCATTCTTGTAACCAGGTCCAATTCATTGCACTTACTGGAAATGCTGCAGTTACTGAGGGCATTCTGTTAAGAAATAAATAATCACAGCGGCATTTAGTGTTCCTGCTGATCGCCAGCGGGGAGTCAGAAGGGAAAAGTGTTTAATAAATTGGATGAGAGAAGCTTTACCTATTGTTTAACAGGATTATGCTCTTCTCCTTTCAGACACAGACTCCATGGCTTCTTCTTGAAAGCGCTGTTATATACAACAAGGCCAAACACCTTAATTAATTTATACTGTAACTCTGGAGAATACTTATTGTTTTATCCTCAAGGAGGGCTAGCCCTAAGAGCATTAGATTAGGGACTGGTTGGGATGGGGGACATATCCCCCTGGTTATCCACATAGACAAGCGCGCAGTGCCTGCCTGGGACTGAGGATTTTCTTTGTATGGACGGAGTAAGTGAATTCCTCCTATTTCTGCCATGAAAGATAAATGCAGTAAACTAATAAACCGAGCTTGTTAGTCTGCAGTAGTGTAAGTTTATTATGCATTTGCACTGCTGTAAAGTATGGACTCAATTTATCCGCCTCAGTTGTTTTGGGGTTCATATACACTGGGGACAAGTGAATGCTAATAGCCCTTTTGAAACCATGTGATTAATCCCTGTCTTACCCCTCTTATAGTTTCTATGAAGTATCTTGAGAGTACAAAGAGGACAACATCATTTATTTGCTGTAAAAATCTTTAATTTATACATATATAGTTCTCATTCCTCTCTTATAGATGATCAAATTAACCCTGTAGAACCTCTCTCCTGCAACACTGTATAGACCTGGGATGTCCAATCTCTGCCCCCCCAGATGTTCCTGAACTACAACTCCCAGAAATCTCTGACTGCATTAGATGGATGGAGAAACATGGGAGTTGTAGTTCATGGATATGACGGGAACCCCCTCCTTCCGCCTGTCCTGGCTCTCCAGACACCCCCTCGTTGCAGTCAGCCCGGCTACTGGGAGCGCCGTCCTCAGCCTCTCGAGCAGTTTGACCCGCCTGCTTCTGATTCTCTGCCCTGGAGCCGTTATGAATTTCCAGAGGGTCGCTCTGTGCCTTCTGATGTTGAGTGTGGTGTAGGTAGCATAGCTGAATGAGACACCAGACAAGCTGTATGTTCAAACAGGATTCTCTGACTTTAATTGAAAAACGCCACTATTTATGCCCAGGACCAACAGTTATAATTTGCATAAATGATGCACATTGACCTACTAAAATGCTAATTATATTATGTCAGTTAGATATTTACAATAAACATTCCTTAGCCTTCATATCACACATCATTTACATAATCTATTGTAAAGGGAATCATTTAGGTCTGACTGAGACAATGGTGACTCTCAACCTTTCAGACATGTAAACAGATAACAGACAAACAAAGAGAATAGTCCTTTTGCATAATCACAAGTTACTCAAACCTATTTTACATTCTATACGAAAGAACCTTCAAAACACATCTTAATTCACATTTACATAAAGAAATAAAAGTATATTTAAAACTAACGCTAAGCAATGTACAATACATTTAAAACCACACAATATAAATGAACATAAGGTCTTTCCCAAGGCAAATGTCTATGTCTTTTGGGGTTTTCACCATGGGAATAAAAGTCTTGGGGTTTGACGCGGAGAGCGCTACGTCAGTTCTTTGACAATGGACATTTGTGGGGCCGGAGTTTGGACATCCCTGGTATAGACAGTCTGACACACTGTACTTAATCACTGCAGAATAGTGTTGGGCAGTTGTGGACAACAACCTCTGTGTGCTAGTGGCCCATGAGAATATTGCTCCTGTGCCTCATTTACAAGCCTTCTCTATTTATGTTTATTTAATCAGAGGATGTAAATAATATAGATACACCAGCAAGTGTCCTTGGGCAAGACGACTAACGATATGGCTGCTCCTTCCTCACAGCACATGTAAAAAATATTCTCATATAGATTGTAAATTCCCTTGGCAACGGGGCCTTCATGAATCATGCTGTATCATCTATGTATGGCGTGCTGATGTAGCGTTGCGGAATATGTGCCTCTATATAAATAAAGGATAGCAATCAATAATAATAATACTTTCCGTAACATAAAAAGGAAGCAGTTCCAATCCTTACTTCTTGCAGGGATTGTGTTGGATTCCACTGTCAATTCCAGACAAAAATAGCCAAGCTGGAAAACAGCCGAGCTTGAAAAAGTTTCTGATTCAGATATTTTGGCCCAGAATTTGTAGTCCCCCTGCTCAGACTTATTTATTTAATAAAAGCAAGTATTAGGTTTGCATTGATGTTGTGTCAGGCTTATACAGGGCAGTATTACATAGTTGGTGCTAACTTAACCAGAGCTGTTGTAAACTTCCCAGAGCCATTATAGCCTATGGAGGTTTTAAAGTTTACAACAGCTCTGGTTAAGTTTCCACCAACATTGTAATATGGCCCTTATTGGGAAATAACCACATGGATATAGTGCACTTTGCGTCAGGGTTATGGTTCCAGCTGCCTGTTATGAGTCATTTCTATTTTGTGACATTACCATTACATTGATATACAAATATAATCAGCATAAATTACTTCGATCCAGCTAAACTACTTCTTAAGAAAGAGCAGAGTTTGCGATAACCGCTAACAGGTACTAATTAGCCTTTGGGGAGATCTTCTCAATTCCCATTGCTAGGTCCTTGTGTTCTCTGTAACATTTCAATGACTTATTAAAGAGGAGATGGTACCTGAAGAACCGTCATGGGGTAACAGATTGCAATCTGGAAAGCTTGTTGTATTTAGTTTCATTGTTGTAGATGCAGAGTTTGTGCATAAGGTTCCCAATACTTAAAGAATTTAGCAGCCCACTGTTCTCTGTGTAGGTTAGCCACATCTAGTCCATTTGGAGCATGTAGGATAGTTTGGTTTTCCACGCTGTCAACAATGGTGTGCCTGTCTTTATCCACATGTCCACGATGATATTCCCGACCGCAACTAGAATCATTTGGGTGAATCAGAATTGCCAGGGGTCTGCAACCTTTGTTGATGTTTTGAGTGGCTGAGTATCATGGAAGATGTAATTCCACGACACCTGGAGAGCCAAGGTTCTAACCCATGGTCTAGGAGCGCTACCAGATATTGAATAGAGCTCACTCTGGGGACAGGGGCGAGTGTATGAAACTTTCCAGGTTTGATTGTACTAGTATTCCGTTACCCTTGTAGAGTTCCAGAATCAGTGGAACAATTCGGCTCCCTCCTCCCCACGCATCAGACTGGGTGAGGAGTCTATATCCCCTAGTCAGAACTGAAGGGAAAATAAGTAGGGCTCAGGATCCAGAAACTTCATGGATTTCACTAGTTATGACGAAATAGAGGGAACATAGCAATAAATGGTGATACACAGCACTCAATGTCTCTTTCCTATGTTTGTTCAATTAGATTTTCCAAGGATTATAGCTGCTAACAAGACCGCAATAAGGTCACAGCATGCTAATTACACACTGTATGCATACCAGACATACCCATGTCTTATAATCACAATGTAATGACATGGTAGATATGTATATACGTGACATTGCACACCACATTTTGAACTTTGACTTTGGAGCAGATCCCATTTATCATGTTATCATGTTGTGCAATGGTATCAGTATCTGTTCCTTTTATCATTCTGCTTGATATTTCCCTATCTTCCCGTTCCCGCGTATCTATGATTAAGGGCCCCTACCAACGTCATCATCATTTCTGGTGCTCTTCGTAGCTTTTCTGTAACCACTTCCATAACTATTAATGCCGTCTTTATTTTATTCAAATTCTCACAGGGATCTTCTCTAGCGATTCCTTGAATAACAGACGGCAATAAATGATTAATAAAATAATACTTTCAATGTAATTTTTCTTTACGTTTTGCGAATCCGCAGTCAGTTACTGAATAGATTCTAATTTGCGTTTTTACCATTTTAAGGACCTGATGATTTTAAAATGTTGTTTTATTTTTATTTTTATTTAGCTTTTCTACATAAATAATTATTTTATGAGAAATCAAAAGAAAAGTATCACAATCAAATGTTGAATAATCATTTTTCACCGTGCACGACATGGGTCTCTTCTATTCTGGAGGTATTGTTGTTACTTTATCTGCAACTGTGTATCAAACAGAGCAACAAGAATTTTTTATTTAGTTTTTAACAAAAAAAATGTTTTCATAGTAATCACCATGGGTTGTATTGAATAGGCCGTAACTGAATAGATTATCTTATTCTTCTACTTTTCAACGTGTGACAGTGAGGGACCGCTGCATACATTGTGCTGCCTTTCAGAATGCCTTTGCATGAATTGTGAGTTATATTGTTTCACAGATTGCAGAGCAGATTTGCACGCTTTGTCCTCTACGTCTTAAATAAGCCTGAATATAATATTATCTCTCACCATGTTGACACATCAAATAGTTATTCTTTACACGCCCTATTACAGATAAAACGGGTCACAGAGAAATCTGGCTGTAAGTAAATTTATGTTTATTTTCTTCTGGAATCAAAGTGCAATTAAATTCAAAATAAAATAGTATTGTGGCCGAGAATTATTGATGGATGAATGATGCGGTAAGTCAGCTTGTAACAGAGGTGATGTCATTGAGCTTGCGAGACGTAGGAGTCGACCAGCCATTATGTAAACAAAAGTAAGGCTAGGAGAGCTCTGGGAGCTTTATACAATATACACCCTCTAAAGATGGATACACTGTGCACTGTGATGATGTTTGCAAAGGAAAAGGAGCAAGAGGTGTGTGTTCCTTCCTACATTTGTCCATGTAAAATATATTTATGATGGTCAGAGAGTCCCATGACATCATTGTATTCCCTCACTAAAGTGTTTTTTCAGTAAGGGGCGAATTTTCCACTGAAGGGTGAATTTCTCCTTGCGGTGCAATTTCGTGGCAGTTCGTCTATTCACTAAGCTGTTAATTTGCCAAATACTGGCGAATTGACAAAAAAATAAAGTGCAGTTCGCCGCAATTTGTCAATCTTAGGTGGCAGCGAAATTGTCCCGCAGAGAAGTAATGGTTAATCTATTCACAGCACACCGAACTGCAACAAAGTGTCAGCGAAATGCTCTGATTTTTGGTGAGTCAGTTCGTCAGTTCGTCAGATTTAAACAGGGGAATCCCATATGATTCAATGTAAAATAACATTTTTATTAATTAACCGTTTATTCTTTTCATTTGCAGAAACTGTGTTTTTAGTTATTTATTGTCTGGTACACCTTTATTTAATTTTTACATTTTTTAGGCGAAATTTTGATTCCTAATTTTTTTAAAAGACATTTTTTTAAATTCTGTAACAGACCTTTTTATAGGACCTTTATTATTATTTAAACACATTTTATTGCATTTTTATTGCTTTGAACACCTATTAGAAGACTAGCAGAGTTCCGTTTTTTGGTTTTTTTTGCAAGTAGGCGGTGTTTGGCAGTCTGTTCGATGTGTTCGGCTTTCTTCGATGGCTTCATGTTCACTGCAGTTCCGGGACCTTGCGATCTGTTCGGCGGCTCCTTGTTCGCTGCACTTTGGGGACACTGCAGTGAATAGTGAATTCACCGCAGGGTCAGCGATATGGAATCGACAAAGCGCACCAATGTACACCGAACGAGAACGTTTGGTGCTATCTAAATACCCGCTATAGTCTTCATCTGTTCCACCCAACTGGTAGCACTACTATTGTACATAAAGGCATACTTTAGGGTAAAAACAGGAGGGTGAGAAATCAGAGAGGTTACACATTAACTCCTCCTGAAACCCGCTGCACTTCTCTCTTACATTTTAACTCTTTAGTTTCCTTTAAAAGCTTACCTGATTCTAGCACTGCTCTTCATCTGAGCCCTGCCAGACGTGACATGCTGCCAGCAGCAGGGGTGCTGGACCACCCGGTCAATCTAGTGGCTTTTGGTACCAGAAACCCTGGGACATGAGCTCAGCGCATAGGTTCTGGAACTAAGCCGTTGTGCTCAGAGGGCTGAATCAGCACCACTGAGCCCCCCTTTCCTCCCAATCAGAGGAAACAGAGCAGTGTGATCACTCAGATAACATTGAGCGGTCACCCCACATAGTGTCCCTTTAACCCCTACAGTGCTGCTGGATGGTGTTTACAGGTACAGAGATATTTCAGATGGTTAGAAAATGTCTGCATTTCCCTATATTTCATGTCAATAGTTAGTTGCGTTTAAACACATCACATTATTTTCAAACATTATTTAAATTATTTAAGGCATATTGACCATTAACGCAAAATACAATGTTCAGTTTCCTACTCGGTGCTAATGGACACAACATTTATCATCCCTACAGTGTTTCCTAATGACTGTGTAAGACTCTAATTTTTCATGAAACTGTATAATGTGACTTCGCTTTTCACCTGCATCATACCCTGACAGCAGATTGATATTTCCCAGAAGAGCCTGTGCGTCCTACAGATAATTATCTGACCCTAAGTATCGACTACTGGAGAGAAATGCGCACTTTTTGCTCTTAGAAGTGAACGGAACAGTTAGCGTTTTTCTTTTTCAGCTTGCGGCGGTGATGGACTATTGGATATTATTTCTCGACATTGGAAAATCCTGCAATATCTGATTCCCTCCTCCCAGGTATCAGTTACAAACTGAGTTGTCGGTGGGGATTTTGATATTGGGAAATGATTTGAGGAAATAGACTATGGCTTGTTAAGTCTCCCAAATAGCGCAATAATACTTATCTTTTTGTTACAACCAAAATGTTTCAAAAATGCACGTTTGTTGCTAAAAGGTTCTATTTTATCCACTACCAAACTGCATCATGATTGTCTTAACCCTTTCCAGACACCCACCATACCGATACAATGCGGATCAACTTGTGTTAAAGATACGTGATTTATGGGCGCGTCTGCACTGAGATCGGGAGTCGGGAACCGCCATGAACACAGCTGTGGGAAATCAGAGTGCAAGGCAGCTGGCAACCAAAAAAAATTGTGTGCTGACGTTCTCCTGGCCCCAAGAACGCTGGGAGAGTCAATCACGGTGTTCTTGGGGTTGATTCACAAGATGAGCATTTATGCTTTTTTTTGTTTATTTGCCTGCACTGCTTGTGCAGGCAAAGACAGAAAAGACCAAATGCCCCCAGGGGCTGAGTTTAATTTTCTGTCGTTTTTTTATATATGTATTTTTAACATTTAAATACCCTTTTCTATGTTTTGATTAATTTATTGATATTTTTATTTTACACTAAGTGGTTAATCTCTCCCCCCCCCCATACACTGATGTTTCATATTAATAGTGTGCATTATTTAGAGGAAAGTGTGAGGTAAGATTATAATAAAGAATATGTTACTCTTGTCAGAGAGATTTTATTCTCACTCAATTACCCCAATGGTGGGAGGCAAACTACAATAAGTGTAAGGAGCTGGTTCCGGGGTGGTAGGTTTGAGCCCAATATGCAATGATATTGCTGAGAATGAGGTATATTAACAAAAGGGTTTTATTAGGAGTAAAACATAAGGCAATAAACAAATAGGAAAGGAGAATAATGTGTAAATAATAACCGGCAATAAGCATAACTAGAAGACAAGCTGATAGAAAGATATATAACAAAGGCAATACTAAACTATTGTCAGGACTCATCTCAGACTGGAACCACATGGAGGGGGAAGACGCGACTGGGAGACACAGCCCCAGCGTCGGTAGAAGGAACAGGATACAACGTGGTTTCCCCAGCACAGCAACCAGGCCCTGCTCCGCCTCTGTTTGGGGAGTTCCCCCACAGGGATTGGACAGGGTGGTGATGACAGCGGCTGGGAGGCTGGGCCATGAGTCTATGATCTCAGCATGATTGACTGGGGTTCCCTGTCTCCTGAGTCACACTCCACCTCCAGAGGGGGTGGACCAAGGAGGCGGGGCTCTGACTATATAAACCAGTAACACAATCATATCATTGCTTAGTTGTTGTCTAACCTTCCTATAGACAGAAGCAAGCTCCATAGTTCCTACCTGGGACCTGACCCTTCTTCATAGATCTTCAGTACCTAACCTTTGACTCCCTTCATCAACTCTTTGCCTGATTTACCAACCACGAGATTTGCCTCCCGATATTGTACTTCGCCAACCAACCCTGCATATCGAGGTTCAACCTAGAGACTCTTGACAACTATACTACAAACATTTATATATAAGAAAGAGGAGAGTAGCTATAAATAGGAATTATAGCAGGGTTTTCTGAAGGTAAAGAGTCCTTGGAGCTAGAGGGTCATGGAATGTTGAAGGTCTTTAGTATTAGAGGGTCTTGAGATCAGGGGTTCCTTGGATTGTAGAGGTTTCTGGAAGCAGGAGATCTTTGTAAGGTAGAGGGTCCTGTAGCAGGGAGTCTCAGGATCAGAGGGTCTCAGGATCAGAGGGTCACAGGAGCATAGGACCTTATGTAATCAGATGGTCTCAGGAGCAGGAGGTCTCAGGTAATCAGGTCTCAGGATCAGAGGGTCTCAGGAGCAGATGACCTTAGGTAAGCAGATGGTGTCACGACCACTACGCGCGCGGCTGAGCAAAGACGCCGGGTTAAGCCGCTCACTATCTATCTATCCTAGACCCAGATAATTACGCGCGCTTATCTACCCGTCCCGGCCACACTTTCTCTCACAACAGACACGTAGAGAGCGATATACTGATCCCAGGATTGCAACGCAGTACAAGTCTTCTCCTGAAGCGCGTACTAACTACGTCTCTCACAATCCCTGCAGTCTCTTTTTCCTATTCTATTAGTAACGCTGCCACCAGTCCTCATGGACCCCACGCGCGTCGCGACTGGAGACACAGGGCTTAAACAACCGCACTGTCCGGACGGCCGCAACTCGCAATTTATTATATATAACCGAGCTTAAAGCAAATAGCAATTCTCCCAATCTCTTAGTTAGCGTGGATTTCATCAGCCAGAGTCAAAACTTAAATACTTTTTTGTTTATTTATGATAGAAAAATCACAGTGCTTTGTTACATAAAAAATTATAACTAGAATAAATCAATTAATTACACACTACACAGCAAATAAAAGAAAAAGGGTGAACGATAGAGCATTACTTACGAAGAGCTATTCCTTAAGTTAGCATCAATGGTCTCCTGGAGCCTGGAGATATAGCATGGACAGATCAGTCCTCTTTCGAAGGTACCCCAAGTGATCAGCCCCAGCACATGGCCAGTTTTCAGAATTTATACACTTCCTGCTCCTTCCAGCCCACCCCCAAATGGCCAGTGTCCTGGACTACATTTCCCAGAGTCACCTTTGCTACAGCGCATGTCAATTAATCTTTAATTGCCCAAAGGTGTCCCTCTTCCCTCCAGACCCCCCTTAGAGATCAAGGATGTGCTTCCTGTCTTTGAAGATTGGGTCTAAAATCTTGGTGCCGGGCTGGCTCCCAAGGTGTGAGTACTATGTCAGAGTACAAAATAAATTCCCTTTTTACAGCTACGTGTTATATCCTCCCCCCAGGGGAGAAAGCTAACCATTTTAGCAGGTCTTCCTTAACAGCTGAAATGTAATCAAAATGGTCAGACACAAATATGAATATAACTCTATATGGAGGAGATACTGTATGTATAAACAGGCAGATAGACACATATATACAGGCAGACCCTTATATAGATAGAAATACAGATCTAATCTGCCACAGATGGTCTCAGGAGCAGGAGGTCTCAGGTAAGCAGGTCTCAGGAGCAGGTGGTCTCAGGTAAGCAGAGGGTCTCAGGAACAGATGGTCTCAGGTAAGCAGAGGGTCTAGATGCAGAACTGTGAGTAGAATGGAGGAACCAGGATACGACGGTTATAATAGTTTAAAGGCAGCTTCCTACTAGTGAGGAGTTCACTATAGCAATGCAGAAGCATTGTGCCTTGGGAGTGGTTCCTTTTTATAGAGGAGGAATCAGGATGTATTAGCCAGCACCTGTTTGCTGGATCAGCCTGGTTTAGTGGGAGGATTACCAGTCCCATTACAGGGAAACAGCTTGCTTCTAGGTTTCCTGCGCGCTGGCATCTATGTTCCTGACATAGGAGCCGCTAAACCACATTTTTAGACTTCTGATCACATGATTATATATATATATATATATATATATATATATATAATATACATTCAAACGATAACCCGCCACATGGAGACTTAATAAAAGAAATTCGACGTTTCAGTCCTCGCAGGGATTTCATCAGGATAAAACATACATCACTCTGACAGGTTTATATACACACCCTACAAGCGTGGTTCAATCAGCAATACACCACATGATCTCTTTAATTAAACACATCAGCAAGCCCTTAGTGTTGCCATAGCAACTTATCAAGAGCATGGCTTCCCTAATACATCAACAAGCTCTTAATGTTGCCATAGCAACGTATTAACAACATGGCTTCCCTAACAACACATATGTAAATGTTTCCCATTTAATGTACTACTGTAACAATGCATAATTTCTGATCAAACATTACTACATATCATTTTTTTATTAGAAAATAAGCAAAAATACACAAAAATATTACTTTATTCAAAAGTTATTGTAAAAAAATTAAAAGAAACCGGAGATCTCCTCAACATAAGGAGCAGCTGGCATGAAAAAAAAACAACAAGCTGTTACACCAAGTGATTCATCATCTAACAGGTAAAAAGGGGGTAAATGAATTCAGTCAAAAGACTGCTGCTTTACTGCCTGGTGTTTACTTCTCAAAGCTTTATTTGTCCTATGGGATATGTCACAAACCCCCTTTCAATCACTGTATATTTATTTTCATGTATGCTGTACCAGGTCATCCAACAAATCCCATTCAAATGGGAAAGGTCGCTAGTCTGATGTAGTTGTCGGAAGTCGTCCGATGGAAGTCTGAGGCAGTGGATGAGGGTTGAATCTCCTCTGTGTTGTGGGATTAGTCAGACAATTTTTTTTATCACTGTTATCCTTGCCCCCTGCCACATTGTTGACAAGTACATTTTTTATGTTAATGTGTTGTATAGATAGAGAAATGAAAAGTGATGTGCTATCTATGGCAGAGTGGATGGAAAAACCTTAAGGGTCTTTCACACAGCACCGAAATTTCAGTACTTCGGAGCATTTAGGCACACTTAAAAGATTCCATTTCGTTGAAATTTCGATGAATTGAACGACTCTTTGAAAATTTGAGAAACAAAAATTTTGTCAAAAATGATCAAAAAGTGTTCTAAAAATAAATTGCTGAAAATGGAAAAAATAAACGGCCTTTTATTAAAAAAATTTAAAAAAATAGATTTTTTTACATTTAGGCTAATGTCAGACGAACGCAGTTTGAGCGCACTCTGCCTGTGAGCACAACGGATGGACGTACTGATGGAAGATACTTTAGACACCACACGGTCCGTTTTTGTTGAAGGACGTAAAAAAAAGGGAATTGTGGGATACCAAATTAATATGTAAAATGAGAATAATTTGAAAAGGATATGAAAAGTCATTGTGTGCATCAAGGTACTGGACGTTGAAAATGCGCTGCGTCTGACATCTCATCACTCACACAGAATGCTACGCGGACGTGGCGCACTCTGTGCGTCCGTCTAGCGGTTTTACGTTCTTGCCTCACTTGCGTCCGTTTGCCATGTGCATTGTGAGTGCGCAGTTCGATGAGCACGTACTTCGTGTGTGGGGCTCTATTGACCATGATTCTATGCTACGACGGACGTTAAACTGTGCAGCAACACGGACGAGATTAATGCGTTCATCTGACATTAGCCTGAATCCTATGGGATTCACCTGTTTAAACCTGTCGAACTGAAACACTGAAAATCAGGTCATTTCGCTGACATTTCAGTGCAGTTTGGCATTCTGTGAGTAGATGAACTATTACTTCTCTATGGGACAATTTCTCTACTGCCGAACTGCGATGAACTTTGGCGAACTGCACCAAATTTCACTGTCAATTCGCCTGTATTTGGTGAATTGTGAACATGATACAAAAAGGAGGAGCCAAAGGTACCAAATGTGTGTCTCGATTCTCGAACCCTAACACCTCAAAAATTTTATGTTAAACATTATGTAGACTTGGAAATCACATTATGATCTGCTGTCCCTGAATAAATAAATGGATTACTGTATAGTTTAAAACCAGTAGGATGAACCCATTATTTGAATTCTGTTTCTTAATATCATTTTTTTTCTTAAATTAAAACTATTTTCTACCTCTTCTGGCACTGGGAAGTATATTGATCTGCACATACAAACTGCAGGGTCATTATAATTTTGCACAATAAGCACCGTATAATACAGCTTGATGAATGTATAAGCCTTTACTTGGCATCGTGACTGTATCATTTATATAAGGCTAGGGTCAGACTAACGCATTTTTCACGTTGTCCGTGAAAATGTGCGTTCGAAGAATGGACGTATTTTTTCACGGAATACGCAATAGCGGTCATACTATGCGCAGTTTCATCCGTGATTTTGTACGGATCATCAATAAAACACTTCTTGCATCTGGACGTTATGTTAGCCGGACATTAGCAGCGTCTGATGTCTCCAATTCACGCACACACGCCGCTAGCGGACGCAGCGCACTCTGTACGTCAGTACTAGTGGTTTAACGTTCTCGAAAAAATGCGTTCATTTTCCACTTGCGTTGCGCAGCCGGACTTTTGTGCGACCGTACATCGTATATTGGCCGTCATTGCCCGGCATCTGCTGCTAGCACGGCCGTGATTAAGTGCGCCAGAACGCGCGTTCGCACTGCCTCAGTCTGACCCTAGCCTAAATATAGCAAAGACAGGCTGCATGAACTGCATCCTCAAAGTATTATTATATTAGAGGGATGCAACATTTCAAAACTAAGCCTTGATTATATATGTATAAAAGTGTCGAAATGTTGTTCTGACACCAAAGTTCACAGTAAAAATCCCCATGGTTGTAACTATGGGAACTTAAGATATTAAGAGAAGTAAAATTAATACATAACACAGGCAGCACAAACCCTTATAGGCACAGGGTGACTTGGACATTAGACTTGTGCACCGATTTTTTTTTCGGTTCGGTTCGGTTCGGTCGTATTTTGTAAATTTTCGGTTCGGCTCGTTTCGGACGATTTCCGTTTCGGTTCGTTTCGTTTTCGTTTCGTTATTCGTATCAACTTTTTTCGTAATTTCGGAAATTTTCGTGTTTTTCGAAACGTCTGTTCTCCTCGTTTCAAAGTGTCTATTCGTTTTGACGTAAACTAATGGTTTTTCGGATCCGATATTTCTGTCGATACGATAATTCTGTCGATACGATAATTCTGCCATTGAGATTTCTCATGTTTTACAAGAAGGATACATTGAGATTTCTCATGTTTTACAAGAAGGATACATTGAGATGGGAATGATACAAAATTACAGAATCAGCGATATAACCAAAATATATGTTGTCCGAAATTACTGAAATGGAACCGAAATCAGGAATGGAGCCGAAATTACGAATGGAACGAAAATGATTTTCGATTTTACACATTTCTAGTCCATTCGAAAATTCCGAACAAATTTTCGTTTCGTTTCGTAAATTTCCGTTTTCGGAAAATTCGGATCTGAAACTTTTCGTAAAATCGGCTGAATCCGAATTTATTGTACAGCGCTGCGGAATATGCTGGCGCTTTATAAATAAAGAATAATAAAAATATAGAATAATAATGCACGAATCGGGAAATTTCGTGAAAATTCCGAAATTCCGAAACCCGAAACGCACATCCCTATTGGACATAGGAGCGGTTGCAGGGACAATATAACATATCAAACCCACCACACTTTCAAAAAGCATTCTTGGTGCAGGTAACGCCAGTTCCAAGTGACGTCCGAGTTCCGACACATAATTAATTCACCGTAGTTCCCCAAAGTTCACCAAACTAAATCCACCGTTATTTTCATAGAAAATTGTATTTTTGAGTAGCCTCTTAGCGGATCCCCTGGACAGAAATCCAAATGCACCTCGTGACTTATACGGGGTCTCCCTCAAGTGCAGCTTCCACTCTGTTGTATCATTTTTATGCCAGGCCAGCACGTTGGACCTGTTTTCCATGAGTCATCATTGTGCATTAATGTTATGTAACCTCTCTCATCTGCCTTCATTTCCAGCTGTCGCTGTTCCTGTCCCCAGACAGCATTTGTATCAAGAATTGGAAGTTTCAGAGATGTTTCATGCTCCATAAATATAACAAGATGAGGAAAAGGAATGTTACGTTTATATTGTCAGTAATATCCCAAAGATGCTGTTATCCATGGTGTCTTATTCAACTGTCATTCTGGATTTCAGGATTTGGGAAACCCTTTCAAGCCATCAAAAAACTGCTGCTTTACTGCCTGGTATTTGCTTCCCGAAGCTTTATCTGTCCTATGGGATATGTCACAAACCCTCAATCACTGTATATTAACACTTCTGGGCTCACGTAAAACATCTCCGTTGCATGGTGTTATCACTGGGTGTATAAACTAACTTGCATATTCTGGATCGATAAGTGAATGTTGTGCGAGTCGGCCTGTGCCAGAAGTAGCTGAAGCCTTTCAATAATTCATCACTTTATTCTGTGTACAGCAGTGAACGTGTAACTGATATACAACCCTAATAAAGTAACAGCTGCAACTTGTTCATGTAGTGATTCATTTATTTGTAACATTTGATCATAAAGGCGTTACATATGTCAGACACATTACTCCAGTATTGACCGGATTTAAGCAACAACTGCCCAGAATTGGATCTTGAAGATGAATAATTTGTGCGAGAGCTGTAGTGTATGTTACATTATGTTGGTGTACATTACACTGAGCGCGATCGTTGCCGTTAAAGCTCACATTATGGAAACATGGTAACATGGCTCACTCAATAGAAAAATTACCCCATTCGAACTTGTGTATTAAACGCTAAATGCTGGCATTTTACTGACATTTATTGAGGAGTGGATTTCCACCTCAGGGCCTTATTCCAGTGTTGGTGCTAAATCGCAGACGCTAATGGAAAACCAGAGTGTCTGCTGTTTTCCATTAGCACCTGCCATATAACACCTGTATTACGATGGAGCCGATTTCTCAGCAGCTCATTGTAATCCTGGCAAGGCATTAAGAGATAACACCCGCAGCACTAAATCCATAGAATCCGAATGAGATCTGGTCAGGCAGAGGGATACTTGAAGGAACCGAGGATAGCGCCGTTCTTGCCACCACTGGATCTAAGGTGAGGATGGGATTTTAAGGTGGGCTGAGTTTTGTGTGTTCACTAAGGCTGGGGTCAGACGAGCGCATTTTTAACGTGCGTTCTGGAGCACTTAATCACGGCCGCACTAGCAGCAAATGACGGGCAATGACAGCCAATATACGAAGTACGGTCGCACGAAAGTACGGCCGCGCAACGCAAGTGGAAAATGAACACATTTTTTCAAGAACGCAGAACCCCTAGTACGGACGTACAGAGTGCGCTGCGCCCGCTAGCGGTGTGTGTGTGTGATTTGGAGACGTCAGACCCTGCTCGTGTCCGGCCAACATAACGTCCAGACGCATAAAGTTTCCTGGTTTGGATTCGTAAAACATACGCACGAACATGCGCATCGTATGACCGTTTTCGTATATTCCGTGAAAAAATACATCAATGCGTTCGGACGCACTTTTTTACGTTCGCGTGTAAAAATGCTTTTGTTTGACCCTAGCCTTAATCACTTAACACCAGGATCTGGAAGACCTTATTCTTTTAAAAATAACGTCAGGCGCAGATGGAGAACAACCTGGATGGAATAGCTCATTCTCCATTTGCTGGGGCCACATTAGCTTCTCCCATACAAAGTATAGGAGATGCTGATGTACGGTAATCCGACGCTACATCAAAGTTGCAAGCTTAGCTTGGGTCTCGGATGTAATAAGCCGTTAAAAAAATAAGCACATCGCTCGAGCCGTTCTGTTGAATGGCTAAAGCGCTGTGCGTAACGGCAACATAAGAATAGGGCCCTGAATGTTTCCTAACCCTGGTCCTCAAGTGCCCCTAACAGGCCAGCTTTGCCAGGTATCCGACGCAAAGCATAGAAAATAAGCAAAAAATATTATGGAAGTCTGTTGATTCTCATTGGATGAACTCTTGTCTTTTCTATAGTCCTTTAATGAACCGACAACCTGTCACGGTATCGGGTCCAGACAAGATTTATGGATATCAGGATTCGGTGCCGATGCAGGTGAGATATCCTAAAGGGGGATTCAAGTGGTCGTATAAACAATCTGAGGGTCGAGGTGGGCGGCAAACATGGGTATCCTGGTATCCAGGTCAACGTTTAGCAACAATGAGTCGATACGAAGCAGCAACCGGATGTGAGCAACGGAAAACACAGAACGTCTTAGCACCGTCATGGTGGTGCAGGGTGTTTAAGTGGGGTCCCAGATGCCTCTCCTACTTTTAGCATTCAGGTAGTGATAGGGATCCTAACACTTCTCCTCCCACATTGCTGATTTTTGTTCTTCGAAAAAAATAACCTGTCAGTTGTAGGACACCTACATTTTAATGAAATCAACTGTGCGATGAACTGCAATTAGAGTCCCTTTGATGACTAGTGAGTGACAGGAGAGAGCAAGAGATATATGGTGTTTTCCTGCTTGTTTTAGTGGCCCAGTCTTTGGCTCCTGATGTGTTGGCAATAAAACCAGCACATCTACTCTACATGATGGTCCCTGCTTGGAGATGTATTCCCAAAACTGTCCTCAGGACCCTCTAACAGGCCAAATACAGACTGAATCCTGCAATCACTGAGCAGCAAATCCTATCACCTGTGCTGTGCTTCACATATCTGACAAACCTGACCTGTCAGCAGGTCCTCAGGACAGGTTTGGGAAACACTGCCCTAAAAGGACTACGTGTTTGAGGTGGAGGGAAGGCACCAGGAAATGGCATGGGATGTGACGCCAACTAGCTTGGAGCAATGGTGGCACCCTGAAATGAGTGACAAGTTCCTTTTAACTTGTTCAAGAGCAAATACTGTCTCCTTGAGTCTCAGAGACAAATCAAAATCAAATCAAAAATAAGCTTTATTGGCAGGACCAAATACATTTTAGTATTGCCAAAGCATATGGGGAGGTCATATGGGGTGGGGGGGGGGTAGTGGGACATATATGGGGAGGAATAGGCAAGTCCATGGACATTATCAGGGGTAAGTGATAATGTGAAGTGGGATGGGGGCGAGTCCGAAAACAATATCTTCACCTTGTTCTGCCCTTAGAGACCTGCGCTCATCAGTATTATCTGTATTCCTGATGTCCTTTAGGGAGACATCGCTCCTTTGCATGATTTGTCAATTACTGGCAGCCGGTGGTCGGATGCAAACCCACTTGGACAGCTATAAGGATGAGAAATGAACACTCTAAAAGACTATTTGGAGAAACTCCAGAAAATTATTCCTGTAATTATGCAGCTTAATAGAAGCATTTTGCCAAAAGACAACAATGGCAAAGGGGCATTATTTCGATTATGAAGAAAAAAAATAACACGTAAGAAGAGGGGATGAGCAGAAGAAGGGGGCAGGAGCACATTGGAAAAAAAAGAAGAGCATTTTACCCTTGTAGCACTCAGCGCTCAGCATTGTTCTCCAACACATCTTCTAGATAAAACAAAAAACTTTTTGATATAAAAAGTAAAAGTTGAGTAAACAGGTTAAATCATATTGCTCACAAATAAAGACATTAAATAAATATTTTACTGAATTCAAATAAACTGCTCACTGTTTAAGTGAGTCCTGAAAGGTTTTTTCTTATTAAAAAAGATCCTAAAAACCATGCAAGCTTCTTTTATTACCAATTTGTAAATTTTTTGTTGATTTCAGGGGTTAAATGGAGGGGGACCCCTACGAAAACAGAAATCTGGATGAGTTCCCACATTTATGGCACTATTACATAGTTAGCGCTAAAATGTAAAAGGTAAGCAGGATAATGTGGGCCTGCAGGTTTCCCCTTACCGTCTTCACTTTAACATCATATTCCGGGGTAGGTGCTAACTTAGCACATCGCCCCGGAATGCATCGCATAGCTGCAGAATACCAGCAGAGGTGCGCCACGACAC
The DNA here is from genome assembly GCA_009667805.1 of Leptobrachium leishanense. Taxonomy (NCBI): domain Eukaryota; kingdom Metazoa; phylum Chordata; class Amphibia; order Anura; family Megophryidae; genus Leptobrachium; species Leptobrachium leishanense. The sequence goes on from CM019066.1 coordinate 313,853,274, forward strand.
TGAGAGTATCGGCTCATGGAGTCCAGAGGACTCCTTGGAGCCTTGTGCATCCCAGCTGTGCGAGTTCGCTCCCGCAAGATCAAGCAGAGCCCCAGAGTGATTGCGGAGGGAGACTAGGAACTATTTGTACCCAGTCTCACTCTGCTCCCAGTTAGAAGAAGTGGTGGACTGCGCCGTCCTTTTCACCATGGGATGAGAGGCGAGTATGGGATTGTAGGGGGGGGGGGTTAGAGCGTGTTATATGCTTCGCATTTGCAGAATCATTTAACACCAGCTTTTATGAGTTGTTAAAATTTGTTAATTCAGTGCCGACATTTACTTGCGCCAGTGCTTTGTAATACGTCCCACCTCAGCAAATTTCTGATTTCTCTCCCCATGTAAACTATAGGAAAGGTTAAGAAGAGTAAGCTCGCGCAAGCTGCGAAGCGCAAACTGATTTAACCCCCCATTGTAGCGTCATCTATGGAAGAAAATCGATGTTAAATGTTAAACTTACTAATCGAGACGCTATATTAGCACCAACTATGGAATAGAGCCCTTATTTTTGTTAACACTTGAGCCCTGGTTGATTTCCTTTTGAGCCAAAGAATAATGATGTTGTTCTGAAACTCACCATTTCGAAAAGTATTTTATATTTATGAACAATTATTATAGGAGTGATTTAAGCCGGATAGTTAAGGCCGGGGTCAGACGAGCATTTTGCAGAGCGGAAGGAACGTCCGTGAGAGTGGATGTTCCTTCCACTCAGACGCCCGTCTGGCCACCTCACTGAGCACAGTTAGTGCGCTCAGCGCTGCAAGGCTCGATCCTCCTATGGAGAATCACGCATTGCAGCCCAATTGAACGTGCGTTGTACCGCTTTGACGGGGAGGCTTTCAACACATCCACAGCACGCCCGCTGTAGCGCGCTCACTTCGCGCTCGTGCTACAACATGTGGCCGGCCCCGTCGAAGCGTCACAACGCTGTGACGGATGCTCGGAGACACATCAGTACAGGCGCACATAGTGCACTCGTCTGACCCCAGGATTAAATTTCTTGCCTATCTGACGCAAATGCAAAATACGAATTTATTCAGACTATATTAGAAATGTCGTGAAACAGATGGTAAGCGCCACACAACACGCCATAATCACCCCAACTCCAATGCCACACCAGTAAATAGTGGTTTCCCCCACACCATGAGATATAAACAAAATAGGACGTAATTGGTGAGCGCAAAAGAATGCTCTGGAGTCTGGATGTCTCAGGCGAGTCCGCAACACATCATATGGTTATGTGGAGGAAGCATATACAAAACATCATAGCGCTAAACTGTAAATGATGTATTTAGACAGTATAGTGGTAAGATTATGCCACTCACAAGGATGGAGCCCTAGCACCGGCTCAGAGTGGGGAATTGCCTCTGGGTGTTTTTTCTTCCTCCTTGTTGGCAGGTGACCCCCACCTTTGGTATAGAGATTCTCTTTGGACACCGTGGAGTAGTGGAAGCACAGAAAGAGAAATTGGAAATACAAACTTTCCTAGTGTAAATCTCTTTAGTAAAGGGTACACAACTCTTGTTTTGCTAATTGGAGACTTACGTGAGATGGAGCTTCCAGAGCTCAAACCGAATCGCCCATGGATTTTTTTGTATTAGAAATGTGAATCTTGACTGTGCTAAAATCCTGAATAATTAGTTATTCCTTAATTGAAGCAATTTCCGTAATGGCTTTACATTTACAGGGTTATTCAGAGAGTGGTGAAATGCAGGAGAATGACTGGAGAAGTGAAAACTCTAGGAAACTATACCCAACTAAACCTATGGAATTTGTGGCATGTTAGCGTACTAATTAAACACTATTCTGACATTATTAAGTATGTCGCATAAAAAAAACAAATAGAGTTTTGTCAAATGACTATTTCTGTCCCCCACCAACACTGATAAAAAATCCCAGAAAACCTTTAAAAACTCTGGGATATGGACTCCTCTTTTTGAAGACAACCCACTATCATTTCTATAAACATTAAACAGTCACTAGGTCTTCAAAGTTAGTGGCTAAGTTTGACATTTTTTCCTTGGGCTTAAAGGGTCTTGAGGGTCTTTATGCCGTAACCCTTGTAATTTGAAGGGACACTCTATAGAGGTCATTCAGAAAGCACTGAAATTTCAGTGAAGTTTCCGCCGAACAGACTGCTGAAAGCTGCCTAAGACCGCCGAATTTCGGCAAAAAAACGCTACTCTGCTGTTCTTTAAGGCTCATGTCAGACGAGCGCACTGATCACGTCCGTGTTGCCGCACATTTGTACGTCCGTTACAGCATATAATTATGACCAATGGAGCCCCACACACAAAGTACGTCCACACCGAACTGCGGACGCATAACGGACGCGGCAAACGGACGCAGGTTAGGCAAGAACGTAAATCCACTAGAACGGACGCACAAAGTGCGCTGCGTCCACAACATCCGCATAGCTTTGTGTGTGAGTGATGGAACGAGGTCAGACGGACTGCATTTGTGCCTCCAGCATTTTTGACGGAGAAAATGGTTTTCATATTAATTTATTTTCCCTTCTACATCCGGCAAAAAAAAATGTCAGTCACAAAAACGGACTGTGTGGCCACTATCTTGTCGTCAGTCAGAAAGTATGTCCGTTGTGCACGGACGCACAGTCTGCACAAAATGCGCTCGTCTAATCCTAGCCTTAAAGAAATTTGGGAATCAAAAATTTTGAAAAATCCAAAAAAATCCAATAAATAAATAAAAAAGACAGTTTGCTGAAAATGAAAAAAATAAACAGTTGAATAAAAATACTTAAAAATGATAATGGGCCACATTACAATCTAGGTGCTAACGATAACGCTCACCTGCGTGAGCATTAACGCTAGCTGTGGTTTCTACCGCATATTACAATCCAAACGCAAACAGGTTAAGTAACCCGTTAGTGTTTGGTATCTTGCGCTTTTCAGCGTGAGGTTACTGTACTTTGCTCTCCTTATACTTAACATGGGGGCGCAAAGTGTTAATCCGCGCTGGATTACAATCTACTAGCACTGATTAACGTCCGGCTCTGGTTAGCGGAAAGTTAACCAGAGCCAGGACTTGGTGTTAACTTAACGGATTCCGCTTCTGCAGAATCCGTTAACACCAGCCTAGAAGATAAAAAATTGATCGTATACTCACCCCCTGTCCTGCGGCGAGGACCGCAGCTCCAACCGCCTCCTCCTTCCGGCGGGAGCAGGGAGAGACTGGGGGGAAAAAGTTCCTCAGCCTCCCCCTGCATATCACTACGCCGACCGGCTGGCAATTCGGTGGCTCCCTGAATAACCCTTTAAGGACCATGAATCAAGGACTCAATGTAATTTGAGTGGTCAAAGTGACCTGAGTGCCATCACCATGTTCCCCCCATTTGATTTAGCCCTCGGAGTGAGGGTGATTAGTCCCACCCTGGTCTCAGGTTGCTGGATTTTGGTACTCTTGGGAACCAGCTTCAACCAATGGCTCGCAATGTGCTCAACTTTGAGAGCCATTGGATTCCCCCGCGTCCACGCGGTCACGTAACTGCGGCTTACAGGAAGCTAGTAGCATGGCACACCTTAACCAGCACCAAGGAAATCAAGGAGAAAAGTATCTAAAGTGTTAAAACAGGATGAGGGGAGCAGGAGGGGTTAATGTTTAACCCTTCCAGTCTCCCCACCCATTTGAACCCTAGAGCATCCCTTTGTTGTGACAGAGTGACATTGGCACATTAACCTGTTAAGGCTAGGGTCAGACGAACGCAGTATTAACGTGCGTTTAGCCGCACTTAATCACGGACGTGCTAGCAGCAAATTATGTCCAATGCCGGGCAGCATACGAAGAACGGCTGCACGAAAGTGGTGGAGTAGGGTATGCTTAGATCAGCCAGCATGGGGTCTGGTGTTCTCCAGGTTACTCGAGATAAGCGATGGCAGCTGAATGAGATAAGATAGGGAGCTTATAAAACTTCTAATCGACCCCCTGGTGATGTCCTTTGAATACATCCCACACAATACAATGATCTGAGTCAATGATCGACCTATAGACTCCATTCTATGGGCAATGCCACACAGTGAGGACCAAGTGATGTAAAGATACTGTGGGAGGGGGGAGGTTTACAATAAAAAAGATCACACAATGGATGCACCCAGTGACTCATATAGAATAAAATATTTTTTGTAGCTAAACATACAAGAAAAAACCCCAAAGCACATGTAAGATATCAGCAACATCAAATAAACACAATAAGGACATTTCGTTTTTGGTGGTAGTGGCCCTTTAATTAGCCTTAGTGCCTTATTATTTTTACAGGCTACAAATTAATTCATTAACTCAGAAAAAAATAAAGAAAAACCTATATTTAAACCTTTTTTTAAAACCTTGTCATGAAATCTCTCATTAAGCAATGAATGTATTATTAATCATTGCACAACTAGATATTCCACTGTGCAAACCTCCATTCCAAAAGCGAGTAAAACCCTGCCCAGATCCCTCCCAGTATCCTCTTATATAACTGGCCCTGAAAAAAATGACACCCCTGTGATGCAATTTAAAAATCTATATATATAAACGTGAAAGTCCTGACTGATTGACTGACTGACTGACTGATCAACGCCCAGCTGAAACCGTTTAACCTAGGAACGTGAAATTTTGAAGGTGCTCTGTTTTTATGATGTAGGCACCCACTAAGGAAGGATTTTTGGAAACTCCGCCCCTAAGGGGGTTGAATATTTTAAACAGGATACCTATAGCACAAAAACAGAAGATGTTACAGACGTGAAAATCGGTATTTAGATTCGTCTTGAAAAATAAAAAAACACGTATTTTGCTATTTTTCAAAAATTCAAATGGGGGGGTGAAAATAGGGGGTTGAATATTTTAAATATTTTAAACAGGATACCTATATCTTAAAACAGAAGATGGTACAGATGTGAAAATCGGTACTTAGATTCGTCTTGAGAAATAAAAAAAACACGCATTTTACCATTTTCCGAAAATTCCTTGGGGGGGCAAAAAGGGGGGTTGAATACTTTTATCATAAATGTGAAAGTCCTGACTGACTCATCAAAGCCCAGCTGAAACCGTTTAACCTAGGAATGTGACATTTTGAAGGTGCACTGTTTTTATGACGTAGGCACCCACTAAGGAAGGATTTTTGGAAACTCCGCCCCTAAGGGGGTGAAAAAGGGGGTTGAATATTTTAAACCGGATACCTATAGTTCAAAAACAGAAGATGCTCCAGACGTGAAAATCGGTATTTAGCTTCTTCTTGAAAAATAAAGAAACACGATTTTTACTGTTTTTGAAAAATCCAAGTTCGTGGGCGAAAAAAGGGGGTTGAATATTTGAAACACGATATCTATATCTCGAAAACAGAAGATGTTACAGACGTGAACATTTGTATTTAGAAAACCACATATTTTACCATTTTCCAAAGATCCGGTGGGGGGGGGAAGGGGGGATGAATACTTTTATCACTATACCTATATTTCAAAAACCAAAGATGTTACAGGCCTGAAAATTGGTATATACAATCTTCCTGAAAAAATAAAAAACATTTGTGTTTTACCATTTTCCAAAAAATCCCAAATGGGGGGGTTAAAAAACGGGGGGGGGGGGGTGAATACTTTTAAACAGTATACCTATATCTCAGTTTCTTTTAAAACCAATTTTAACAAATCCCAAAATCCACGCGAGCGAAGCCGCGGGCAAAAGCTAGTATATATATATATATTAATAATAAAAAAATATCCAAAGCCGGCAATCATTATAAAGAAACAGCACAAAACGTTAGAGGCAATGTAGAAAACATTTAGAAAATTCAAAACCATCTTCTCCTTTGAATAGATAGTGAAACCATCCTCTGGGACCATAAGACTTCTCTCGCATGATGATGTCCCATGCTGGCTTGGTGCATTTGTTCCCCCTGGACGCTCTGAGCTGCGCAACATGAAAACGAAATGCTATTTTTACTCCTGAATGTCTTGTCTCACTATTTCAGAAACTCCTCTGGAAGCGTTCCTCCTGCATCAGCGGATTTCACATAGAGACAATTTATCCGGCTGGAATCTGTTTTGCAAAATGTAGCTGTGAACGCTGAGTGCCGTAGCACTGTATAATTCATGTTCTGCATGCTGCTTTGCATTCACAAGTGTCGATCTTGAAATGCTGATAAATGTGACATAGCAATTAACTAAAGAGCTTATTCAAAGAGCACCGAAATTTCAGTGCTCTTTCATTTGGCACACTTCGGCGAGTTCAATTCGCCGACCCTTTGAATATATATAAAAAAAAATGGCGACCCTGTGGTGAATTCAGCATTCACTGCAGTGTCCCTGAGGTGCCCTGAATGGATCCACCGGATGCCGCCTGATAAACCCGCCGAACGCAGCTGATAATCCACGAACACCGCTGATAAACTGCCGGAACGCATCCGATAAACCGCTGACTGCAGCCAACGATCCGCCAAACAGACTGCCGAAGGCCTCCGATCAGCCACCAAAAAAATCCGACCAGCCGCTCTCTGAAATTTTTAAAAGCCGTTTTAAACAAGAATAATGCATGAAAATGCCTGGCAATAATGTATACGGTCCTATGAATAGCAATAAAACAGTCTGTTACAGAGTTAAAAAAAAAGACGCCATTTAAAATAAGTTGTAATCAAAAAATTCACCGAAAACCCCCCAGAAAAATGCCTAAAAAAATTCTAAAAAATAAATTAATAAAGAATTTTTGCTATGTCGTTGGGGTATGGGGCTGAAAGGGGTGTGACTGACCGCACCTGCTGCTCAACTCCAGATAGCACGAATATCCCCATCCTTTTAAGGGGGTGTTTTTTTTCTCTCTCTCCTTACTTTTCTCTCTCTCTCTCTCTCTCTCTCTCTCTCTTTCTCCTTTTCCTCCCCTTTTTTTTCTCCTTTTTCCTGATATTATTGATGTACCTTCTTATGAGTGCTATATCACCTGTTAGCTGTATTCTTATGGACCTTTGTTTGTTACCTAACTTTGAAATAAAAAATTTTGAATTTCAAAAAAAAAAAAGAATTTTTGCTGCCAATTAAAAGTATAAACGGTTGAATAGAATTGTTATAGAAACGGGGAATATTTTTTACATTGAAACCTATGGGATACGCCTGCTTAAACCTGTCGAAAGAAAGAACTGAAAATCTGGGCATTTCGACAACTTTTCATTGTAGTTCGGCTTTCTCTGAATAGGTTAGCCATTACTTCTCTATGGGGAATTTCACTGCTGCCAAAGGTCACCGTACTTCGCTGGCAATTTACCAACATGTGGCGAATCGTAAGCTTTTTTTAGCAACCGAATTACCGCGAAATTGCACCGTATGGGGAAATGAACCGTTCTGTGCAATTCAGTGGCAAATTCAGCTGTCTTTGAATAACCTCTTATGACAAAAATGAATGCAGTTTATTCTCTAAAATGAGAAATTAAAGGGAAAAATGAGTTTGTTAGATAAAAATAACCTAATTGTAAAAACTCTCCCCTTCGACTATTTTTCTCACTCTTCTGCTTGTTTAATGTGCATTTCCTGGGAATGTGTATAGTTTTGGATCCGCAAGGATTTCCATGCATTGCCATGCAGGACTCTCTCTTTTTGGGATAACTATTTATGGAGCTTTATCAAATTGTTATAGATTCTGTGGAACCGCTGGTTTATCTCTATGCTCAACGAAGAGAATACCTAAAACCCTGACCCACCCCAAAAAACAAACAAACACCATTTGAATCTATACCCACACAGGCAGGGACGTAAGTGCCAGGGTTGCAGTGGGTGCCACGGCACCCGTGCCCTTGAGTCTGGAGGGGCCCACAATCGGCCACCAGTGTCTCGGCCTGGCCTGGGGCAGGACCTCGTCAGTCAGAGCCGTAGCTGGCTCTTTCTGCACCCGAGGCAAGAACAGAAAAATGTGAGCCCCCACATTACTGTGAGTTTTATTGCTGTGCAGCTCTGTGATACTCTTATGCTGTACACACTGCACATTACTTCAAGTTTACTGCTGTGCAGCTCTGTGATACACTTGTACTGTACACACACACACACACACCGCACATTACTGCTGTGTAGCTCTGTGATATGCTTATACATACAACACACATTACTGTGAGTTTATTAGCTGTGTGGAGCTCTGTGAAACATTCTTGGGGGCAAATCCTGTTTCTTTTATTTTTACTTTATTTGCTCCCCTCCCCTAGAAAGAAAAATACTTTATTTGGCCACCCATAAAAACAAAAATGTATTTCTTCCCCCCCCCCAGAATAAAATTTAAAAAATCATTAATTTGCCTTCCAGCCAGGGAAACATAATGATTTTTTTATATTTTTATTCCGGGGGCAAATAAAGTATTTTTATTTCGAGCCGGGGGGGTAAATAAAGTATCTTTATTTCCAGCCAGGGGAGAGGGTAAATAATGTCTTTTCTGGGATGTTTTGCTGGCCAAGGCAAATAAATAAATTTTATATGGGGGGGGGGGGTTCATTTTTTTATGCAGCAGGGCCAGAGGTGACCTCACTTACATGGTCTGGTGCTGCTCAGCTGAGGGCTCCTTCGAGTTTTCAGGAGCTAGTTACATCCAGCCAGCTCCATGTGGATATATTGCCCCCAGCTCACATGGATATGGATATATTGCCCCAGCTCACATAGGTATATATTGCCCCCAGCTCATATGGGTATATATTGCCCCCCAGCTCACATGGGTATATATTGCCCCCCCAGCTCACATGGGTATATATTGCGCCCCAGCTCACATGGGTATATTGCCCCCAGCTCACATGGGTATATTGCCCCCCAGCTCGCTCACACATGGATATTATTGCCTCCCAGCTCACACATGGATATATATTTGCCCCCATCTCACACATGGATATATTTGCCCCAGCTTGCTCACACATGGATATTATTGCCCCCCAGCTCCCTCACACATGTATATATTGCCCCCAGCTCGCTCACACATGGATATATTGCCCCCCAGCTCGCTCACACATGGATATATTGCCCCCCAGCTCACACATGGATATATTGCCCCAGCTCCTCTCACCTCCTGTCTGGGACTCTGCGGCTGTTCTCCTCCCTGTGAGCGGCTGCCGGCATGCAGCTTGGCCGCTCGCCGGGAACCTCCTGACCAGCGCACGAGAAAGCAGAGTTCACGTGAACTCCGCAATCTCGCGTGAACGCGGCTGTGCTGGTCCAGCGCAGCCACGTTCTCGCGCGCTGGTTAAGTGGTTCCCTGCGAGCGGCCTAGCTGCATGCTGGCGGCCGCTCGCAGGGAGGAGAACGGCCGGCGGTGGCGGCGCTATTCTGTGCCCCCTTCCAGCTGTGCCTGAGGCGAGCGCCTCACTCGCCTCACCCTCCCTACGGCACTGTCGTCAGTCAACTGGGAGTTGGGCCTCACCAAGGCCGCACAGCTGCAGGTCCCTCACCTAGGCTCTTTCACTGGATGAAGAGGAAATCAGCCCCCTCTCCCTGGATATATTGTTAGGAAAGGTAACAAGTATATCATATTTTAATAAAAATGATGTTAATACTGAGTTTTATTGCTGTGCAGCTCTGGAATACGCTCATACACCCTGCACATTGCTGTGAGTTTTATTTATTTATTTTATTTGCAAAGGATTTCACCAGGAATGATACATTGAGATTTCTCTAGTTTTCAAGTATGTCCTGGGTTGAAGAACATTGAATTGTTACAGAAATACAAAGTAATAAATGCAAGATATTAAAAACACAAATATACAGATTAACATTTCATTGGAAGGACTAGATCCTTGGGCTAATTAGGGAAATTGGCAAAGTGGAAGCACCTGGAAAGGAAGCTACACATTTTAGACCAGCTCTGGGTGGAACGGTGGGTTTTATTGTTGTGGAGCTCTGAGATACCCTCATACACCCCGCACATTACTGTGAGTTTTATTGTTGTGGAGCTCTGTGATACGCTCATACACACCGCACATTACTGTGAGTTTTATTGTTGTGGAGCTCTGTGATATGCTCATACACACTGCACATTCAGGGCAGCCATCAGAAATGATGGGGCCCCTTACTGAACCTCATGATGGGGCCCCCCATAAATGTCCTCAACCTTTAACAGCTTTTCGCCTCCTTCCAAAACAAAAAAAGGACATAACACAGTTCCACAGCAATAAAACTCACAGTAATGTGCAATATGTGTGAGCGTATCACAGAGCTCCACAGCAATAAAACTCACAGTAATGTGCAGTGTGTTTGAACGTATCACAGAGCTCCACGGCAATTAAACTCACAGTAATGTGCGGTGTGTATGAGGGAATCACAGAGCTCCACAGCAATAAAACTCACAGTAATGTGCAGTGTGTATGACGCAAAAGTAAAGAAAATAACCCGATAAATCTTAATTAAAAATGCACACCCATCTCTCTTTCTTGTGAATACAGAGGAATATATAAGCGGAATGTTAATATGAAAATGGATGCAATGTGTATACAAACAATACTACATGTCACTGTTACTCATAGACGTGTGCAGGAGGTGTGCCCAGTGTGCCCAGGCACACCCTAATGCTGGGTGAAGAGGTTCTCTTTCACCTCCTACATTGACATTTTATATGTCCCTTATCTATGTCCCTTATCTGGTTCGTGAAAAACTGACTGTATCTCTGATTATAGGTTTATTATTTCTAATGAAAAATGTGCATTTTGAGCAAAATCTTCTAAACCTAACTTTTCAGTTAATAAATGTTTCTTGAGTGCACACCCTAATGCAATGGGCTGCGTACGCCAGTGCTGTTACTGCAAGCCAAAAACCAGACCCACTCCCGAAACCTGTGTCTGGATCCATCCCTGCATTCCAAACACATTCCGTCACGGGAGACCCTTGTTTTAGGGAGACCATAGGTGACTGCCTGTTTTGCCTAATTATAGGGCAGCCTCTGTATAAAAACAATACTTCTCCCCGTCTTCGCTTGTTAGTGTGGAAAGTCTGTTGTGTTCAGGAAGGAGTCACGATCCTTCTCCTTAGGGGAAAGATGTCAGGAATGGGAGCAATTAGAGGTTGCATTACTCTTTGTAGATCAGAGAACAGCTTGTTGTCTCTTGTCGTCATGAGGAAATAAAATATATGATTTTTTTTATTTGAGGATCTGATTTTTATTTTTTGGTAAAGAGCTGATATCTCCCCTTGGTCGTTTTATCATAATTCTGGTGCCGGAGTGTGGATTATCCTATAGCGTCCCTGAAAAACGACACTTTGCACTTGACGCTCATTAATTATCTCAGCTGAAATGCAGGAGAGTGTTGACATGACATCACGGGAACTGAGTCCCTTTGCAGTTTGTAGCGCTAGGAACAGTGTCAAACCCCATGACAGCAGCACGAAGCAAATAAAGGAGACGCATTGACAATGTAATTCCACTTAGCGGCTTTAAAAAAGAGCAGCATACCAGTTGCTCGGCCAGGCGGCTGCAGAGCTGGGTCCTTCACTTTATTTTTCCAATGCAGATGTTGTCAGATAGACCACGGATAAGCCCCTCCATCAGAGCTGCCAAAAATATAATAATCCCCATATATACTGTAGCGTTAAATATCACCTTTTAAGATTCAGCAAAGCATGGCTTTAGCTGCCTTTTTACTCTACGCAACTTGGCATCTGTCATTGTTGCCAAGCAACGCGCCACCTGAAACGCGACAATTTGTAAGGTCGAGTCGAGCTGACCCGCTATGTTTAATCTGCTTTAATGTTTTACAGACTTTTTTTCCGTTCCAGGTTGAAAGAGATAATTCAAAGAAATGCAGTGATTAGGAAAGGCGATTTAGTCTCCTTTTTCTCTGCTGTGAACACATAATGTCTTAAAATAAATGTTAATTTGTCAATAATTAATGTCTTTAAATGTCCAATGACTGTGATGTTGTTGTACATATCCATAATTTTCAGAAAAATACCTGACCTTAAACCAGGGATCTCAAACTCTGGCCCCCCAGATGTTGATCACCTACAATTCCCAGAATCCTTTGAATGCAATAGATGTCCAGAGGATCATGGGAGATGTAGTTCGGAAACATCTGGGGGGGGGGCAGAGCTTGAGATCCCTGCACCCTTTCTATAAGGCTAAGTCTAGTACTGTGCATCGTAAGTGATGGTGTTTCATACATACAAAATGCAATGCACTCCATGTAAATATATCTTTGAAAATTTTGTTGATGTACCGGGTACCCCATCCTGGTGACACGGTTGCACTTATGAGATTAACCGACTTACTCAGGACTAGGGATGAGCCGAACACCCCCGAGTTTGGTTCGCATTCGAACTTTTCAGAACTCGAACTCGAACTCAATACAAGTCAATGGGACTCAAAGTTCGATTTTTAGAGTGCCCTCCAAGAGGGCATATATGCTAGATATTTGCCATAAAAGGTTTATGGGGGTCCGGGTAGTGCCCTGGGGGACAGGAAACAAGGACAAAAAGTAAAAAAAAAACATTTTTAAAGGGACATTGAGTTTTCCATGAAATAAGGGTTAAAAATAAAAACGAAAAATTCCTTCAAATATTGTGCCTAGGAGGTCCCCATAACCTGCCTGTGAAGTGGCGGATTTGTAGGATGTATAGAAACATTTAAAAACAATGCCCGGGTCCGGGTAGTGCCCTGGGGGACAGGAAACAAGGACAAAAAGTTTAAAAAAAATATACGTTTTTAACCCCTTTACTGCCGACGACATGTGGGCTCAGTTACTCCCGCTGTATGCTGAGGAGGACGTGTCCCACACGTCATCAGCTTTGCGGGACCCCCGGTGGAGATACTCACCTCTCTGTCCGGGGTCCCGCGGCGTTCTGACTTCAGCGTCCTCAGACGCTGAAGTCAAGCTCCTCCCGACGTAAATGACATCATCGAGCCATGCGCGTTGATGTCATTTCCAGGCGACCCCCCGGCAATGCCGGGAGATCGCCTGGAAGGGAGGGGGGGGGATCCGTTCGGATCCCTCTCCCTCCCGATCAGAAGGTCCCACAAAAAAAGTCAGGCACCGCTTAAAAGGAGAGAGTCTCCCCTTTTAAGCAGTGCCTGGCTCTAACCCCTTAGGCGCCGAAGTGCGGCCTAGCTCCGGTGGGGGCCGCTATCTTGGATGGCGGCTCCACCCCCGGGTCCCCCCTCACTGCCTGACATCCTCACGCATAGCGTGATGACGTCAGATAGCCGGGGAACCCCTAGCTGCCCAGAATCTCCTGGTGGAGATAGGGGGTTCATTTTAGGGTTCACAGAGATGCTGTGAGGTTGTGTATAGAGATGCTGTGAGGTTGCGTATAGAGATGCTGTGAGGTTGCGTATAGAGATGCTGTGTGGCTGTGTATAGAGATGCTGTGTATAGAGATGCTGATGGGGTTGTGTATAGAGATGCTGTTTGTGTATAGAGATGCTGTGAGGTTGTGTATAGAGATGCTGATGGGGCTGTGTATAGAGATGCCTTGCGGCGCCGAAGTGCGGCCTAGCTCCGGTGGGGGCTGCCATCTTGGATGGCGGCTCCACCCCCAGGTCCCCCCTCACTGCCTGACGTCCTCACGCATAGCGTGACGACGTCAGATAGCCGGGGAACCCCTAGCTGCCTGGAATCCCCTGGTGGAGATAGGGGGTTCATTTGAACCCCGATATCTCCAGGCAGCTAGGGGGTCATGGAGGGTGTTAATCGAAAGGCCTGAGCATGGCCTTTCGAATGATACCCAACATGACCAGGTATAAAGTAGACAACCTGTATTTTTTTTGTGTGTTATTTTTATTAATGCAGCAATATTGTTCACATTTCAATTATAATGTGAACAATGATGCTGCACTAATGATTTTTTTCTATGGGGTGCGTTTGCTATAAATCACATAATTCCCCCCACAAAATGTAACAAATCCCCATTTCTAATTTTTGTACAAGCGCACCCCATAGAAAACATAACCACAAACGCTCATGTGCTAAAATGTGAAAAAAAAAACACTTTACACACTGCAGATGATTAAAAATTCAATTTTTATTGCATTTTTGTCATAATATAGAGCCAGGACATGACGTATACATATAAAAATGATATATTATGAAACTGCGGTGTCTGCCGGAAAGAACGATATCTAATATGTCTGGGTTATTTAATAAAATGTGGCTTCAAATCGCGTTTAAACATGATGAGCGAAAGCGGTAAAAATGAGCTGAGCGCACAGCAGTGAAATGCAGCATATTAGAGGAAGATTTAGTAGAGAAATTAACACTTCTCAGAAGCAGACACCACACCCTTAGTATAGTCTACATACATACAATGTATCAAATTCATTAGACCAGACTAAAAACACCTGTTGTTTACCGTTTGAGAACACAGGTCATTTAGAGGTGAGAATCTTTGCACGTACACATTAGTTTTTAATTCAATATCTAATAAACCGTTGCTTATAATATTCTGCAGTAAAGAGTCTAGATTTTTTTGTATTTTTTAAGCATTTTTTATACTTTTTTCAATTATTTTTTTTCGCTCGAACCGAACACGCCAAAAAGTTTGAAGTTCGCGAACTTGCGAACGGCCAAAGTTCAAATCGAACTCCGAAATGATCGAACCGAACAGCTCATCCCTACTCAGGACGTACCTCTTTCTGGGACTTCCTACAGATCAAGGCTTAAATCAGGGGTCAGCACCCTTGGCCCTCCAGATGTTTTGGAACTACATGTTCCATTCGGTTCAGCCATTCTAGCGATTGAGAATATGAGCATCATGGGAGATGTGGTTTCAAAACATCTGGAGGGCCAAGGTTGCTGACCACTGGTTTGAATGGATCCTGCAATAAGGAACCTAAGACAGGCAGGGGTGCAAAACCGGAATGGGTGGCCAGTCCCCCATATGTAATAAAAGGTTTTTCATACCTCGCAATGGATCGGGGCAAACAGGTCACCGTGACCACTCGAATTACACGGGTTGGTCACAGTGTCTAGAGCTGGGATCTGAAACTCTGATTTTTATTGCCTAGAATTCCCAGGATTCCCATTTCAAAGAAATAGATGAGCAGAAAATCATGGGAGAACATTCATACGAGGATGACCTACCAAAGTGACATTGTGACAAAGAGCTTACATAGTTATACATAGTTATATAGGCTGAAAAAAGACATGCGTCCATCGGGTTCAGCCTCTCCCACATAACCTACTGCTGTTGATCCAAAAGAAGACAAAAAAAAAAGCTTGATCCTCCTCATCTGGTAGGAATTACAGACAATCACATTTTTTATATCTAATGTAATTAAACACAAGCTCAAATTGTCCGAAAAAAATATAAACTCATCTCTGAATATTTGTTTTTTCCCCCCACACTTTCTAACAGTATGCAAGGCCCAAAATATTAGGGATGTGCGTTTCGGGTTTCGGAATTTCGGAATTTTCACGAAATTTCCCGATTCGTGTTTTCGGATGCGGCCGAATTTCCGAAAATTTTTAGATCCGAAAAGTTTTCCGAGTCGAAACGAAATATTTTCGGAATTTTCGAATGGACTTGAAATGTGTCAAATCGAAATTTATTGCTTTGAAACGAGGAGAACAGACGTTCCGAAAAACGAAAATTTCCGAAATTACGAAAAGTCGATACAAAAACGAGCAAAGTGACACGAAAATACGAAAAATGGTCGATATTCCGAAAAAAAATGTACACGAAAAACGAATCGAGCCGAACCGAAACAGAAATCGGTCGAAACGAGCCGAATCGAAAGGTTTAAAAATCCGAAATATATAACCGAATCGAACCGAAAAAAAAAATCGGTGCACAAGCCTACAAAATATGTCTTTTCATGCTAAAATGTGCGTGAAACCTCTAAGGCTAGGGTCAGATGAACGCATTTTTATGTTGTCTGTGAAAAAGTGCGTTCGAACGAATGGACGCATTTTTTCCCGGAATACGTGATAGTGGTCATACTATGCGCATTTTCGTCCGTGATTTTGTACGGATCATCAATAAAACTCTTTTTGTGTCTGGACGTTATGTTGGCCGGACATTAGCAGTGTCTGACATCTCCAATTCACGCACACACGCCGCTAGCGGACACAGCGCACTCTGTACGTCAGTACCTGCGGTTTCACGTTCTCGAAAAAATGCGTTCATTTTCCACTTGCGTTGCGCAGCCGGACTTTTGTGCGACCGTACTTCGTATATTGGCCGTCATTGCCCGGCATCTGCTGCTAGTGCGGCCGTGATTAAGTGCGCCAGAACGCGCGTTCGCACTGCCTCAGTCTGACCCTAGCCTAAGTGTGTTTGACCAAAGTTGTTAAAAGAAGACCACAGGACATTTAGGCTCGTGTCAGACGAGCGCACTGATCACGTCCGTGTTGCTGCACACTTGTACGTCCGTTATAGCATTTAATTATGACCATTGGAGTCCCACACACAAAGTACGCCTGCACCGAACTGCGGACGCACAACAGACGCGGCAAACAGACGCAAGTAAGGCTAGGGTCAAACAAACGCATTATTCGCAGCGACCGTCAAAAAGTGCGTCCAAACGCATTGACATATTTTTTCATGGAATGCGCGAAAACGGTCATACGATGCGCATTTCCGAGCGTGATTTGTTACGGATCCAAACCAGGAAACTTTGGGTGTCTGGACGTTATGTTAGCCGTACATGAGCAGCGTCTGATGTCTCTTAATCACGCATACACGCCGCTATGCCGCCGCAGCGCACTCTGTACGTCAGTATTAGTGGTTTTGCGTTCTCGAAAAAAATGCGTTCGTTTGCCGCTTGTGTTGCGTGGCCGTACTTCGTATATTGGCCGTCATTTGCTGCTACTGTGGCCGTGATTAAGTGCGCCTAAACGCACGTTAAAAATGCATTAGTCTGACCCCAGCCTTAGGCAAGAACGTAAATCCGCTAGAACGGACGCACAGAGTGCGCTGCGTCCGCAATGTCCGCACAGCTTTGCGTGTGAGTGGTGGAACGAAGTCAGATGGACTGCATTTTTGACAGACAAAATGTTTTCCATATTAATTTATTTTCCCTTCTACATCCGTCAAAAAAAAAAACATCAGTCACAAAAACGGACCGTGTGGCCACTACCTTGTCGTCAGTCAGAAAGTACGTCTGTTGTGCACGGACGCACAGAATGCGCTTGTCTGACCCTAGCCTTAAGGTTGTCTTTGTAATGCTGAGATAGGGATAATTCTAAACGTTCGCTAACCCCTACAGACAATATACGGTGATTTACAGACTCACGATCCAATCATAAGATTAATTTCCCCACTTTGGAGAAATGTATAAAATGATAGAAAGCATTATAAAAAAAATATGAAAAGACTCAGAGAAACACAGGTTAAGTATCAATATTTATATATAGCTGGGATCCCAGATGTTTCTGAACTACGCCTCCTGTCACTCTATGGCCATCAGCTACACTCAATGAATTCTGGGAGTTGTAGGCAATAAACATCTGAGGGGACAGAATTCGAGATCCTCCGTGATATGTACGGTCTCTCGTTCTTTGTGATACTGCAGGATGGGTTATATGGGGTATTTGAAAGGATGCTGAAATTTAAACCAAAATATCTGTTGGAGATATTTACTGTAGATACTCGCGTATAGCGCGACTCGAATATAACGCGATGGATAGAGATTTATTGTGGAAATGAGAGAATATTCAAGGCTCAAATATAACGCGAGGAGCAAAATTATACTGTACCGTAAACAATGAAAATCCTTCCAGGTGTTCTGCTCTAGAATGATTGCAGCTGTTACGAAGTATGAAGCCGCCGGCCACTCATCGTCTTTACTAGCGATTAGATGGCCGGTGGAGGCGGGTGAGGTGAATGATTGGCTTAAACGGAGCGTGCCCTCTGGCCGTGATGGATCCCACCTCTCCTGAATCCAGGAGTTTCTGAAGTGTTTGCAAGCATCAAGGAGCCCGCATTCACTTCAGCGAGACTACCGGAACTCCTGGGAGACGTGGGATCCAGAGCCAGGCAATTTTTTTTTTTTTTTTTTTTACAAGTGATGCAGATGTCACGAATATAACGCGACCCCTTCAATTTTATGGTAAATTTGTCACCAAAATGTAGCGGTATACTCGAGTATCTACAGCATTCCTTCATTTCAACCCTTGCTTAGCAAACAAAGTCCCAGAATCAGGAGTGGCAAGCTGTGTGTAGGAACCCTGACATCTAAAAGGAAATTTGTGTTGTATAAATTTTAAACCAATACACTTAAGAAAATAAAAATGTTGCTTTGTTGGCCAAAAAATTACAATTTCCCATTAATTTCACTTTGTGGAAAAAAAAAAAGAGCTAATGAAACCTAACACTGTTCTTTGTGGTGCTTCCAGTCTACAAAGTGCACCTCACTCACTCCTTCACTCCCTGCCCCCTTCTACTTTAGGGGTTATTCACAGAGAGCCGATCTGGACCTGAAATGGCACCGAACAGTGAATTTCCCCCATACGGTGCAATTTCATGGCCATTCAGAAAGTAGGCAGTTTGCCAAATTTTGGCGAATTGCCAGCAAATACAGTGCTGTTCGACGGCTGTGAAATCCCCCATAGAGAAGCAATGGTCAATCTATTCAGAGACACCGAACAGCAGTAAAATACCCCGATGTTCAGTGGTTCATTCTGCAGGTTTAATCAGACAAATCCCATAGGCTTCAACATTAATAATATTCCCGTTTTTATTCAAAACCTATTAAACGGTTTATTCTTTTAATCTGCAGCAAAGTCTCTTATTTTTTATGCTTTGCTAAGATTTTTTACGCATTTTTCACAAAAAAAGATTTTTTTTTAAAATCAGTTTAACTGTAAGAAACCTTTTTATTATTCATAGGACCTTCTATGTTAATTCTAGACATTTTTATCCAGTAGGTTTTTTTTAGCAAGCCGCGTTTCAAATTTGGCACTCTTTTTTTTTTCTTTTACCCATGTGTTGGCAGTGTTCGGCGGCTCGTCAGCTGCGTTTGGTGACTGTCTAGCTGGTGGCGGATTGCCAGGTGTGTTCGTGATTTTATCGGCGGTTGTCAGATCAATCCAATTTTACAGTCATTTTGCGGTGGTTTAGCAACGTATTTTCGGGTCAGTTCCCTGCAATCCGGGGACCCGGTGGTGAATGCAGAATTCACTGCGGGGGTCAGAGAATTTGATTCCCTGAAGTGTGGGAAACGAGAGAGGCTCTCTGAATAACCCCTTATGTCTTCCTTTTCCCTAGTCTTAGAGGAGGACATCTCTGCAGTTCATGTCCTCTTACCAAACCACCTGTCTGCTCAATCCCTTCCCCTCGCACCTTATTCGGGCTGTCCTACCAGTTATTGCACCTCCTTTAACTCATTTTCAACCTCACCCCTCTCCTCTGGAGTTGTCCCCTCTGCATTCAAATGTGTTCTGATCACCCCCTTTCTGAAGAAGCCATGTCCTTATTCTACCGTCTGATCCCTTCCCTTTGCCTCCAAAAACTAAAAACACCTTGTCTATATGTGGCTCACCGGTTTTCTTGCTGCTAACGGTCTACTCGACCCACACCTATTCGGCTTTCGATCCCTGCACTCCACTGAGACTGCTCTGACCAAGGTGAACAATAACTTAGTAGCTGCTAAACCAAATGGCGGCCCTTATGAGGGAGAAGTGACATCAGGGCATTACGCCCCAGGCTGTCGTAAGGGGCCCGGGCCCCAGTCGGCAGCGGAGTCGCCCTTTTACAGCTCTGGTATCAGACTCGAGTCCGAATCTGGAGCTGTGTCTCCTCCGGCTCCTGGCAGCTTCACTGGCTGGCTGGGCGGGGCCAAGCGGGGATGGGCAGGCCTCCCAAGCACGTTGCTTTGGCTCCGCCCCCTCCACTCAGTGAAGCTGCGCGCCTGAGATGGAGGGCCCCGGGCAGAAGAAAAGAAGATTGAAGAAAAGAAGAGCTGAAGGAAGGAAGACAGCGGAGTGGTGAGCCAGGGCCCAGCCTAGACCCAGACACCAAGGCCCAGGCCCAGACCAAGGCCCTCACGATCGCGGCACACATCCAACGTGTGGTTTCCATCCTCAATAAAAAAAGCAAAGGAAAAAAAATAGGGTGCAGCGCTTATTCTACAGGGACTACCAAAAAATACAAAATTGTACAGTGACAAAACAATATTACACAGGTATACCTTTGAGGTTTATATTTCTTTGAAGAAAATGGACAGCAATATCTCTGGTGTTCAAACTCAAGGAAGTACAAACAAGCATTAATACCTCAAAAGCACAACTGACGACAACCATATCTACCTTTCCTCTCCCGATCGCTCTTGTGTTGGACTGTGTTACAACCTATCGGCTGTCTCCAACTGGATGACTTCAGTTTCCTAAAGCTCAACCTCTCTACTTCTCGTCTTCCCACCCGCTAAAACCAACATTCCTGTGCCCATTTCCCTTCACTTTAATGGTGCCATTATTACTTCTACCTCACAAAGACTTATTGCCTCAGTGTCCTCGGACTCTGATCTCTCATCACATTCAGCCACTATCCAAATCCTCTACTTCCACCTAAAAACATTGCACGCATCCACCCCTTTCTTAAATCAGGACTCTGCTAAAATGCTCATCCAAGATCTTATTATCTCCCACCTTGACTACTGTAACATCCTTTTCACTGGCCACGAGATTCCAGATTCTCCGTCTGCAGTCTAATGAACGACCTCACCTCTTGCCCCTTTGTCAATCTCTACACTGGCTCCGTTTCCTTTCAGAATCCAATTCAAAATATTGGTGCTCACGTACAAAGTTCTCCATAACTGCGCCCCTGCCTACATCTCCCTTATTAGCAGGTACATCCCATCCTGACCACTTCACTCTGCCACTGATCTTGTTATCTTCTCCTTGTACCCGCACCCCCAACTCTTGCCTTCAGGACTTCTCCCGAGCTGCCCCCTTTCTATGCAACGCTCTCCCCCACAACAACAATAGACTCGCCCAGTCGCGGAAGAAGTCCACGATCGGCAGCCAGAGGGGCACCGAGCTGCAGAAATTCACTGAAGGGCTGCAGGCGTAGGGAGTACTGGCAAATAAAAAAAATAATAAAAAAAAAGCCCTGTTTAATATCGGCATTGTATCAGGCAGATACCAATAATCAGGAAAATTATGAATATGGGTCGACCACTACTGTATATGGCTTTATATATTATGCAAAATTTTTGTAAGTTAAAATGACAGAAATTTACATTTTAATTTCCCAATATATTTTATTTGCAGCTTAGAATATAAGAGACCACAATGGTATTATGTACAAGTAAAAAAAACACAATACAAGACAGAGGGCAAGGTGTGAGGAAGATACATCACTAATGGGAGTGTCAGGAAGTACTCTCGTCGATATCTTTATCAGGATCCTCCTCGTCGTCGTCATCTTCAGTTGTTTGCTGTTTCTTCCAGAGTTTGGCCATAGCAAGCAGTTTAAGGTTCGGCTGGTTGGCTGCATCCTCAGGAAAGATATAGTCATAATATTCCTCCCAACCAGCGTCGGACTTTAGGAGGGAAAAAAAATAAAATTGTTATTCATGTCTGGTTCAGCACAATACAGCAGATTGCACAAGTCACAGAGCAATGTTTAGAAGCACACTGAAGATTCAGTGGGAAAATTTAAATTAAGTTGCATGGCGTTGTGTGGCTACTGAATGCATAAATAAAAATGTCACATCCCCCAAAGGGTTTTGCACAATTTGCTATATTTTTAACTGATTTGTTTTCACATTAAAATTACTTCTTCAATGTCTATACATTTCCCATGTCGATTGCATTTTAGGATTCTGAAAGGCAAGACGATTGTGGTGTACCGTAGTCAATTGTGACAGGAGAGGTTATTCACTAAGCACCGAAAGGGCGAATTTCATCATCCATTGCAATTTCGAGGCAGTTAGTCTATTCATTAAATTATCAATTTGCCAAATAAATACACTGCAATTCACTGCGGCGAAATTATCCCATAGAAAAAAGTAATTGTTCGTCTATTTACAGAACGACGAACTGCCCTGATGTTCGGCGTTTCAGTTTAAACAGGGGAATCTCATAGTATTCAATGTGAAAAAGTATCACTTTAAATATTTAAAAAAAAAACAAAAAAAAAAAAAAACGTCATTTTATAGAACACTTTTGTATCCCGCCCCCCCAAAAACGTTTCAATTTTTTTCTTTTTAGAAGTGTTTTTATTCTGTAAAAGAACTTTATTTTTTAACCACTGACAGTCACCCGTCGGAAAGGAGTTAATGCCGGTGAGGAGTACTGGCACATCCAGCCACCAGGTGCCGTTGCAGGCCTCCCATTCGGCCCGCCCACGCAGCCGATACACGTCATTGGCTGCAGAAAGGCAGCCCGTATTCAGGGAGTGTCTCTGCAGCCTACGGTGCACAGCGGCTGCAGGGAGGGGCCAAGGCGGCCCATTGAAGTCAGCGGGGCGCACCTGTACACCTCTGTGTCAAGGCCCACTTGCCACACAGACGTTATAGTATGTCCTGTGGCATTAACATGTTAAAAAGGACCTTTTTTATTATTAGTTACAGACATTTTAAATTGGTTTAAACACCTATTAAGAGAATAGGAGAGTTCTGCTTTCCCCCCAGTTTGGTGGATTTCTCCAAGGCTGATTCAGCACTCTTCGGCAACGTTCTCCAACGTTTTCGTGGGGTTTCAGCGACTCAATCTTGGTCCAATACGGTGAACAAACAGTTAATGGTGAATTCACCGTACTGTCGGCGAAATGGAGATGCTGAAGTGCACCAAACTGAAAAGTGCTGAAATTTCAGTGCTTAGTGACATGTACGTGTCAGCAGGCACTAGCCACAAAATAGGTTTCAGTCTCAATGAAAAACATAATAATCAAGTCAGGGTTATTTTTTGCAGTCAGAACCCCAAATGCATATAAAACCATAGGTTTTGAGTATAAGGTTTATGAGCCTCAAATTGGCAGGCCCGTGTAATCTGTACAAAATCTGAAAAACATTTGTTTACCATACATACAAATTCTCCAGCTCCTCGAAGTCTGCACACTTTTAAAGCGCATCTGCCTAACAAATCTGACAGTAAAACACTGTAGCGGGATAAATTGTGACAGAATTCCTTAGTAATGATGTATAGAAAGAATATGGAATATTCTAACTGTACCGTTTCTGTACAACTAGAATGCCATAATAAAAAAATAAAAAAAAATATATATATATATTGGCATCTACAATTGACTTCTGCGCGTTATGTAGCAATCTGTAACGTACAACCAGCATACTAATGAATAAATATAGAACGGAGACCCATTTACGTAATAACATGCCCTATTGTGTAGTAAAAACACTGAAAAAGGAAAAAGTCAATTTGGCTAGCAGTTATTTAAAGTTGAAAAGTAAACGTCTGATTTTACGATACAAAATAAAAGTACCATTACTCTTACCCCATCTTCTGCCTGCAGCTTTCTCCTTTTCTTGACTTTTTCTGGCATGAGTTTAGCCACTCTGTCTTTGGTTGCATCGGTCCCAAACTCTTCTTCAAAGTGCTTCCAAGACTCGAGTAACATCAGCCGCTCTTCCTTTTCTTCGCAGTTCCGAAGGGTCTTATTTGCTTCCTCGTATATGAGCCTGCATTTTCCTAAAGTTTCCTCGCTGCCAGTGGTCAACTCAAACTGCGCAAAACTGATCCAAACCTGAAGAAAAAGGAGGTGAAGAGCTTTTTATGCCAGAGTTAAAAAAAAAAAAGTCTCCAAGAATGGTTAGACTGGCTTACTGGGCACGTAATGTATACAATTTATAAAGGATTTATTCAAACCAATGCAGCTATAACACCTCAGTACAGAAGGCAGCAGAACATATAGTGCCTG
Organism: Leptobrachium leishanense; assembly: GCA_009667805.1. Classification (NCBI taxonomy): domain Eukaryota; kingdom Metazoa; phylum Chordata; class Amphibia; order Anura; family Megophryidae; genus Leptobrachium; species Leptobrachium leishanense. The sequence goes on from CM019066.1 coordinate 313,877,060, forward strand.
AACAGGTCCAGGTTCACACGACATATAGCCATTGAAATTGAATACTCCATCTATAAAAAGAGAAATACAGGCATAGCACCCCTTGTCCAGCATTCCAAAATCTGGATGACTCCGAAAAAAAAATAAAAAAATATAGGAATTTTGAGAGCCATTCGGAGTTTATTAATTCCGGACCAGGGGTGCTACAGACAGCTGCTGCCCCCAAGAACAAGACTCCCAAGTGCTGCAGTCCCAGCGTGACTCCATCACGTTGACTGAGCATCATGTCCACAAACAAAAATGGTGGAGTGCCCTCAGCGTGTGTACATGTTAAAGATGCAGCAGGAAGGGGATAGTGGCTCTTAGCAGATACTCCTGGATTCTGAAACCCAGATTACTCGAGGTTCTGACCATTCCGGATAAAAAGGTGCTCTACCTGTACATCCCTTATGAGAAAGGCAACTTTTAATACAAGCAAAAAAAAATAAAAACATTTGACATCAAACATTGACATCAAATTCTTGCCTTGCTGCAAAAATCAAATACCTTAACATGCTGCGTTCTCTGTAGGAGCCTCCTGTAAAGATTCCTTGTCCTCTCAAATTCTTCTTGCTCGATTTCAAAGTCAATATAAGATTTCCAAAGAACCTGCAAGAGGAAAAGATTAAAAAGAAATTGCAGAACCATTAACACACCCAACGACAACACAAACAAAAACGTAAGCACAGGTGTGATTGGGTCCTTTTGCGGTTTTGTCCTTGGTATCATTGGACGATATGAATGACTTTAAGGTCCAGAGTTTATGAAGTGTATTTTCATAAGATGTACTCCAGTAACAAACTCGCTTTGAAAATGTTTGCAAACTACAAACAAAATAAAACCTGCATGTATTTAACAAAACGAGAGCAATCTCAATGTATCCTTCCTGGTAAAATACTTTAAAATAATAATGCATTTGTTCTTTAGAGTTTTTTTAAACTTCCACTTAGGCTACAGTCAAACGAACGCATTATTCGCAGCGACCGTCAAAAAGTGCGTCCGAATGCATTGACGTATTTTTTCACAGAATGCGCGAAAACGGTCATACGATGCACATTTTTCGTGCGTGATTTGTTACGGATCCAAACCAGGAAACTTTGGGTGTCTGGACGTTATGTTGGTCGGACATAAGCAGCGTCTGACGTCTCCGAATCACGCACACTCGCCACTATGCGGGCGCAGTGCACTCTGTACGTCAGTACTAGCGGTTCTGCGTTCTCGAAAAAATGCGTTAGCTTGCATTGCACGGCCGCACTTTCGTGCGGCCGTACTTCGTATATTGGCCGTCATTTGCGGGTACGTCGGCCATGATTAAGTGCGCCTAAACGCACGTTAAAAATGCGTTAGTTTGACCCCAGCCTTAGCTGTACAATGATTTGAAAAGGAGCCTGTAAAATAAAAAACAATTGGATGAGTGAGGTAACAATTTCTGCACAAAGAAAATGAACAAAGACAAAACAAAGTATTTGCTGCGTGTGAAAGTCAGGTTTCTGTGTGCTTTAAAAATACTTACTTCTGGCATGTCCAGTCTTGGTTGTCCAATAGCCAGCTCATACACGGCGCGAGCCCGGTCAATATCTCCAAGGATAGTTTCCAACTCTGCAAATTTAATCCAGGTTGTACAATTCTCTGGCGCAAACTCCAAGAACTTCTCATAGAGCTTTCGGCAACGATCAAATTCTCGTAGCTGCAGCTCCAATTCTATGTAACCTTTGAACAGCTTGATCTTTGGGCACTTGCCAATAGACATGCCCTATATTGCAAAGAAGGATAAGGTGTAGCATATGGATGTACCAAGGTCATAAAATATCAAAATAATAGGACATTTTCACACTGTTGGAGTCAAGAAAGGAGGTAAATGTGATACAAGAAGAAAAGTTTTAATATTTAAATTCACATGAAAGCATCTCTGGCCTCACACACTCCTTTCATTGAACTCCGGTACCCAGATTTAAACATGTGCTAATGCAGTTTAGAGCGGAGCTGAATATTGGTAACATTTCATAAAATTAGCAAACACTACTGAAATTATCTTCTTTCTCTGTGTAGTCACAGTACAAAATTATTGATAATAATTGAAGGGGTTAGCCTGTAGTGTATAAACGGACTTCGTGCTCACTGAATCAAACGCCTCTCGATGCAGAAACGTTTAGGAGATTCTCTAGGTTGATCAATATGCACTAACCCTGCTTTTGGAAGGATGTTTAAAAGGCAGCTGACAGCCTTCTGGGTGGAGAGAAAACCTCTTGAACGTCTGTCACAGTCTGGAGAAGTGAGTGGGACACTAGTGGTTGCAGTGGCTAGGGACTCATTTAAAAGATTAAAAATGTAACAGATCTCTTAATTCAGTTTGTTAAAGCACAAACAGCCCACTATCGTGTCTTTGACAGGTACCCACCAGAGCTCTTCGGGCGAGAGGAAGATTCTTTTGTCGGATTTCAAACTGCGCATACATCAACCAAATTTTTGCAAATGTAAACTAGAAGAAAAAAGGAAAAGCATCTGAAGTGAAACATGAAGGATTGAGAAACTGCCAAATCATGTCAAGTACTGATAAGTTTTATTAAAATATTGGACAGCAGTGGCAAATTATACCTAAAATTAATTTCCAGACTCATGCACAAAACTAAGCAGTGGTTATGTTTTCACTGAGAAATGTGAGAGATCAATTTAAATATACATACACACCCATTTTACAAGATAATGCAAGTGATCATTCCTTACCTTTTTATGGGGGATTAGTTCCACGCAGGCTTGGTACACCTGTCTGGTTCTGTCTGGATCCTACAAAATAGTTTAGCTGTAACAAATATTCGCATTTAACCAATTGCAAATTCAAATAAGTTTATATATTATGAACGTTTGTCTTCAAACTAAAAACAATATATTACAAAAGAAGCTTATTGCCCCAATGCAAAAACACAAACCGCTTTCAGCAAGGCTGAGTAGCTCTTCATGGAGAAAATGTCCACATGGAGGGTTAACAGAAAGCTTGAAATTCAATTAAAAAGGGACAATACGAGGGGGGGGGGGCGTGGCCGGCCACTTGTGGAAGCAGACACGTTTTGGAGGAGCTCCGCTGAATTCGGGGATTTCTGCTTACATTCCCCCACAAGTAACCTTTTCCTGAATGACCCTACGTGGCTGGCTATCGAGAGGCTTACTTAGGAGCTCCTTCTGCCCCCCCCCCTCGGAGTATAGCGGAGATTCAGGCAGTTGTCCTTTCTGAGCGGGGTACCTTGTCAGCCATCTTGCGGCCTAGGCTGCAGCTTACTGCTCCTTGGGCTCCCCTTGACTGGGTGTGCTGCTGCTGCGAGCTATGATGGAGGGCCCCTGTCTTACGGTCAATGCGGTTGTGCCTGTAGCAGAGACTGTGGGGGAGGGTGTGGAATGGCGGTGGCCGGCCTGTCCACCCCCCACCAGGAGACTGGAAGTGGTCCTGGAGGACCTTGGAGGCGCTTCTGGAGCGACTATCCGGGGATGACGACGGAAGCCCACTCACGCGGGGGACAAGGCGCTGAATAATGTCTGTGCTGGAGATCGGTGTGCGGCCGGAGGCTTCCAAGGGAGTTACATCCCTGGAGGGATCATCTACCGCCCACGTTACTTACCTATAGCGGAGACCCCGAGCCTGGAGCGGATCGACAGAGGGGCGATGCAGCCTGCAGAGACCGGAGGGAAAGCAGTGGACCCTGTGAAGCCTGCTGTGATCCCCCCATCCCAAGCTAAATGAGATGGGACAGCGGTGGACATCTACAGAGCCGATTGCCAGTGGGATGGGGTGCCTGCCTGAGCGCTGCGAAATCGTCATAGCGGCGGCGGAGCCCCATGTGCTGTTTCCTACTGTAGCCCTGCTTGAGACCCTGATCGGCATGGTTAGTGGGGGGAGCTCCGGTACGAGAGGGATTTGGGGTCACCTGCTGTTCCCACTCTTGCCTGCGGAGATTGGGTTTGTAGCTCGACCTGGCCTGCACCCTCCCCGCACCATGGGCACCTCTCTTCCGAGACGCCGGCTAAAGCGAATAGAGGACATTCTGTCTTGATTTTCCCCTATGAGACGCTTTTTTATGGTTACTTTTGAGATTGCTTAGCCTGCCCCAGCCGATTTTGATGCTTTATTTTTTATAGCTGATGTTCTCTGGCTGGAGAGGTCTTTTTCACGAAGGCGTTTCTCGCACCTTACTTTAGCCTCATTAAGTGATGTTTATGCGATGACTTCCTTTATTTTTAATGCATTCTATGATACCTTGCTGTTATTTTCTCCTTCATAGACTTCAAGCCAACTCTTACTGGCCCTGCGTGGCCTTTATCGTTTAATGTTTATGACGACTTTGCAAAAACGCAAAATAAAAAAGGGAAAATGCAGTTATATAAAGTAGTCAGGATCTGAGGAGCCCCCCCCCCCAGCATTCTCGCGAAAACACTGGATGAAGTGAAGAAGTTTCCTCTACCCCACCCAGCGTCAACAGCAACTGGGATTTTTTAATTTCCCTGCTGCCGGTCACCAGAGACATCAGCAAGCGGGGAGTGTGCCGACCTCAGTCTCTGAGACCAATCTCGGCAGCGGTCAGGCTCTGAAAGGCAGCCGATGGATCGGATCTGAATATGTGGGCAACTCCGATCATCATTTTACGCAGGCGCTACAGAACTTGCATAGTAAAGTGCATAAGTCCTGTTGCGGTGTGAAATTTGTGGTTCTTATGCTACTCATGTTGCGTAGAAGCACAGTTTGTGTGGAAAAGCTCCAGGAACTTCTGGGTTCGGGAGTCCGTGTCAAAAGAAAATTAAGTAAGGAAAGAAGGGGGGGGGGGGTGAGAGAGCGAAATTGGGCAGAGGGCTCTGCTCGATTATTTAAGGGCAAAGAAAGGGACCTCTTAATGGAGAGTGTTCCATTAAAGCATTTGCAAGACACGGAATCCAAGGGATGCATAAATGAACAACTTGTGTACCTGTGCCTCTAGCTCTTCGTACAAGCCATAGTTGATCCACAAGTAGATGTATCTTTTCCAGTGTCTCTTCTCCTTTGTGGGTGGGACATTGGCAATAGCACGTTCATAAACTTCTCGAACGGTGTCTGGGTCTGCGTCGCTTTCCATTAACCGCAAGTAGTCAAACCAGGCATCGTAGTTATGAGGATTTGCCTGTGACAGAGGGGAAATAATGTTAAATGTTAGACAGCCAGACTGTAAAATCCTGCGATTTTGCAAGCTTTGATTCAGTTCAAGAAACCTGAAGTTGCGATGTGTTACCTTTACTTCCTCTTCGTACTGGAACCTCCTCTTGTTGACGATAATATCTTCGATGCCTCTGCGGTCCCCGTATTTCTTCTCAAAAATGGTGTAGTTTTTAAACAATTCCTGGGCTTGCTGCTTTGATATCCTATCCAAGGCGTACTTATAGATGACACGGACTCTTTCAGACTGAAAACACAGTAAGAAGCTTTATATTAAAAACAGCAGATCAGATACACTGTTTAGGAAGAACAGCTAAAAAAGGGACCATACATGACAGGCATGAGGTGCAGAGCATGTGCAGTCTATTCCAACCACTATGCCTAAGGTATGCAGCACTGCAACCAAGGACAAAAATGAAAAGGTGGGACTTGATAGAAGGCAATTGTTGCTGGGTGATTCTATCATAAGAGGTGTTGAGCTGGAGAGTAGTGGTTTGGTGAGATGTCTTCCTGGGGCTACTGCTCGTAGAGACAAGAGACGTATTCTCAATATTGTCAAACAAGCAAAGCAACAAGGGGAAGTGGACGTTCTAGTCCATCTAGGGACAAATTACTTGGCTAGCAATGAGGTTTCTGAGATTAAGGAAGATTTTTGTGTTCTTGGAGGTGAAATACAGCAGATTGCGTCCACTGTGTCATTCTCTGAAGTTTTGCCTGTGCATAACATTCAAGATAGGCAGATGTGCAATAGGGAATTCAATTTGTGGCTTCGGGAATGGTGTCGGGAGCAAGGATTTGGCTTTGTGTCCCATGATAGCTCTAATTGGAGCAGAAAGGAACTGTATAAAAAAGATGGTTTGCATCTTACTCATAGGGGAACATATGTTCTCAGTGAGAAGTTCAAAGGTTTCGCAAAGAAATATTTAAACTAGGAGGGGGGGACAAAAGGGTAAAAAACAATCTGCCCGATTGTCCCCCAAAACTAAATCGGAGGGTGCAAGCAACATGCGAGGTAAAAAATGACAAGCTCAGAGTCGTGTCTACAAATGCTCGCAGTTTAGTCAATAAAATCAATGAACTAGAGGCAATGATGGCAGCTGAAAAAGTAGATTTAGTGGCGGTTACTGAGACATGGTTCAGTGAGAAAAATAACTGGGACATAACAATACCGGGGTACTCTTTATATAGAAAAGACAGAGAAGGTAGGAAAGGAGGAGGAGTGGCCCTGTATGTGAAAAACAACATAAAAACGAACCAAATAAAAGTGAGTGAGGTGAACATAGAGTCAGTTTGGGTTACGCTAACATTTGGCAATCATACAGTAGCTCGTGTAGGTGTGATCTATAGACCCCCTGGACAAGCAGAACTAGATAATCTGCTGGTTGAGGAAATAGCCAAAATGGCAATGAAGGGGGAAGTTATGATCATGGGGGACTTTAATCTTCCTGATGTGAACTGGAAAACCAAAACAGCTGGGTGCACCAGGAGTACAAATATTCTAAACTCCCTACTGGGATTATCTCTAACACAAGTAGTTGAGGAGCCGACCCGTAAAGAGGCCATATTGGATTTAATACTCACAAATGGAGGTTTGGTATCAGACGTTGTTGTAGGTGAAAATTTGGGATCTAGTGATCACCAGTCAGTATGGTTTAATATAACAACAGGGATGGAGCCGCACCACACAAGAACGAAAGTTTTAGACTTTAAAAAAACAGATTTTTCTAAAATGAGATTTTGTGTGAAGGAGTCATTATCAGACTGGAGGAGTTTAAAGGGAGTCCAGGAGAAATGGGATTATTTAAAGGAAGCATTATTGAAGGCCACAGGAAATTGCATTCGGCTTGTTAGCAAAAACAAAAAAGGGAAGAAACCACTGTGGTACTCTGCAGAAGTGGCCAAAATAGTGAAGAACAAAAAGATAGCATTCAATAATTATAAAACAACTCAGAGTGAAGAAGATAGGCAAACCTATAAGATTAGGCAGAAAGAGGCAAAGCAATTTATAAGAGCTTCCAAAGCACACGCAGAAGAGAAAATAGCTCAGTCAGTAAAAAAGGGGGACAAAACATTTTTTAGATACATAAACGAGAAAAGAAAAGTAAAACAAGGATTAGTTAGATTAAAAACAAAGGAAGGAAGGTATGTAGAAGAGGATAAAGGTCTCGCTGACTGCCTCAATGAATATTTTTGTTCAGTCTTTGCAGAAGAAAAGGAAGGAAAGGGACCTCAGTTAGGAGAGAACACTAAAGAGACATTTACATATCAGTTTACAGAGGAGGAGGTTCTACAGCAGCTGTCTAAAGTAAAGACAAATAAGTCAATGGGGCCTGATGGGATCCACCCTAAATTATTAAAAGAGCTCAGTGATGTAATAGCAAAACCATTAACAGATTTATTTAACCAATCCTTGTTAACGGGAGTCGTCCCAGAAGACTGGAAATTAGCAAATGTTGTGCCCATTTACAAGAAGGGTAGTAGGGAGGAATCGGGGAACTATAGGCCAGTTAGTCTTACGTCAGTAGTGGGGAAATTAATGGAAACCATGTTAAAGGAAAGGATTGTTGAACATCTAAAAACACATAGATTACAGGATCAGAAACAACATGGGTTTACCTCAGGGAGATCATGCCAAACTAATCTTATTGATTTTTTTGATTGGGTAACAAAAATAATAGACACAGGTGGTGCAGTAGACATTGCTTATTTAGATTTCAGTAAGGCTTTTGATACTGTTCCGCATAGAAGGCTTATCAATAAATTGCAATCTTTGAGCTTGGATTCCAATATTGTTGACTGGATTAGGCAGTGGCTGAGTGACAGACAACAGAGGGTTGTGGTAAATGGAGTTTATTCGGCACAAGGTCTTGTTACCAGTGGGGTACCTCAGGGGTCAGTACTTGGACCCATTCTCTTTAATATTTTTATTAGTGATATTGCAGAAGGTATTAATGGAAAAGTATGTCTTTTTGCTGATGACACAAAGATTTGCAACAGGGTTGACGTTCCTGGAGGGATCAGCCAAATGACAAATGATTTAGGTAAACTAAAAAAATGGTCGGAGTTGTGGCAATTGAGTTTTAATGTGGATAAGTGCAAGATAATGCACCTGGGACGTAAAAACCCAAGGGCTGAATATAGAATATTTGATACAGTCCTAACCTCAACATCTGAGGAAAGGGATTTAGGGGTCATTATTTCAGAGGATCTAAGGGTAAGTAGTCAATGTAATAGAGCAGCAGGAAATGCTAGCAGAATGCTTGGTTGTGTAGGGAGAGGTATTAGCAGTAGGAAAAGGGAAGTGCTCATGCCACTGTACAGAGCACTGGTGAGACCTCACTTGGAGTACTGTGTGCAGTACTGGAGACCGTATCTCCAGAAGGATATAGACATCTTAGAGAGAGTTCAGACAAGGGCTACTAAAATGGTGTACGGCTTGAAGGAGAAAAGTTACCAGGAAAGGCTTAATGATCTTAACATGTACAGCTTGGAAAAAAGACGAGACAGAGGAGATATGATAGAAACATTTAAATACGTAAAGGGAATCCACAAGGTAGAGGAAGGGAGTAGATTTAAAAGGAAACAAAATAGCAAAACAAGAGGACATAGTCTTAGATTAGAGGGGCAAAGGTTTAAAAGTAACATCAGGAAGCATTATTTTACTGAGAGGGTGGTGGATACATGGAACAGTCTTCCAGTAGAAGTGGTAGAGGCCAAAACAGTAATTGAATTTAAGCAAGCATGGGATAGGCATAAGGCTATCCTAAACAAAAGATAAATCCAGGTTAAGTATCCATGTAATTGGGCAGACTAGATGGGCCGAAAGGTTCTTATCTGCCGACATTTTTTCTATGTTTCTATGTTTCTATGTGTTGGCGGACCATACTCAAGTACCATAACACCAAGACAGTGTTTGATGGATTTAGTGAACACCTGCCTATGCAATCTAAACGAACATTTAGAAAACAGTTTTCTATAGATCTATGGATATTAAATTAGTGAAATGAACCAATGGTGACGAAGGTCTTTAAATGCGGCTTCCAATTAAGGAATATCATAACCGTCAAACAATAAAATACACAGTATTGGAAAGAACGGAGTTAGTAATTAAGAAATTACTTTTAGAAGCCAAGTTCCATTGAAAAAGAACAAAAACAAATTTAAAGGGTCTATTCAGAGACCACCGAAATTGAGTCCAATGTCCGCCCATGCCACCGAAAATATGGTGAAATCACTAGTGAATTGTCACCGTATTTTGCCAAAGTTGGAGTCGCAGAAGCAGTTATCGGACGCAAGCAAAAACCGAATTGGCATCGAATGCCAAACTGGAAAAGAAAGAGAATGTCTAGTACAAAATAAATAAAAATTTAAAATAAATAAATAAAAAAAATAATGATTTTATTTACATTGAATCCTAAAAGGGATTAGTCTGTTTAATCCTGTCGAACTGAAACACCAAAAATCAAGGCATTTTTCCAGAATGTCGGTGCAATTCGGCGGTTTGTAGACACTATATAGTCTATGGCACAATTTTGGTGCAGTCAAATTGCACCTTATTTCACCTGTATCTGGCGAATTGACGGCTTTGTGAATAAGCAAATAGAACTGAAATTGCACCGAAAGATGAAATTCCCCATTTGGTGAAATTCGGAGGTTACTGTAGTGAACGACCCATTTACGGTTACAAACTTGCAGGGATTAGAATTTACATTTTGGAAATCTCCAGTGGCATTTTAATGGGAGATCCTAAGAGAAACAATCAGCATTTTACAAAAAGGACAAGATTAGATGGCAGACATTAATACTAATCACTGTACAGTCAAAAGGTTTAATGACATAAGAGGTTATGCCCATCAACCGTTAAACTTCGGCAATCCAGAGAGGAAAACTGAAATAATAGCCAGGAAAGCTTCATCATCATCATCTGTAATCGTTAGATTTTCCCCATCTGGAATGCTGCTTTGTGGTTGTCATAACGCTAAACAGCAGTTAGAGGATAAAGCCTGAGATACACTGAGCGCGAAGCGCGGCTCCTGTAGGCGGCACCACGCGCTCAGTGTGTCCAGGTTCTCTCATCTCCTTCACTCAGCGACCCATCATGACGTGGCCTAAGTGACCAGAGTTGGAAAAATCCAACAACTTTCTCGGCGGCGGAGCCACACGCTGAGAGGAGGGGCAGGATCTGCAGCACACGGCGCCTGCGCTGTAGATCCCTCCCACCGGCGCTGCTCCGCACTCTTCTCTGTCTTGTCCAGTGGTCTAGCAGCAGGGGGAGAGGCGAGCCACCCAGCAGCAGGACCTGGGGCGAGGTGCCGACGGGACTCCACTCCATAATGTGAATATCTTACCTGCCCTTACAAAAAAAAAAAAAAACACTGCCTGAGACCCCGCGCAGCCCATCAGCCACCCCCCCCCCAACCTGGCTGTATTTGATCATAAATATTACACATCCATCCAGGTAGAGGAGGTGGCAGGTGGGCTGCGCGGGGTCTCAGGCAGTGGGTTTTGTACTTTGTGCAAATTTATATTACACACACATTGGGGGGGGGGGGGTTTCCATGTGCACAGCCTCAACTAAATGCCGCCCCCCCCAATTTGGCTGATCCCTCCAGGAGAAATCAGCCAGATGGGGGGGGGGGGGAGCATTTAGTTGAGGCTGTCCACATGCTACCCCCCCACAAAATGTGTGTATGTGTATATATGGCCTGGTCTGAGGTCTGTGTGGGTGGAGATAATATATATATATTGTATATTTGTATGTACATATAATTATATATATAATGACGTCTGTGTGTGGTATCAATGCATCCCTACACTATACATAGCGCTCCCTGTGTCCCTATAATATATATTTATTTATTTGCAAAGTATTTTACCAGGAAGGATTCAATGAAATTTCTCTCGTTTTCAAGTATGTCCTGATATTAGAAAAAAAATAACCCTAATCATATTTTTTATACTATTCCTATTAAATTGACAGCAATTTAGATGCATTTTATTCAATAGAAACTTTGCCTATAGAACATTCGCTTTGTGAAAATAAAAAGGTTTTGGTGTGTACATTTTAATTTAGTTAGTGGGTTCTTGTCCAGTGCGGAGAGAAGCGCACGTAATGCATTGTAGACCGGCTTCGAGGCGGAGCGAAGACAAGCCTGCAAAATGTTTGCTTCACTACTCGCCCAGTGTATCTCAGGCTTAACCCCTATAGATGGCAGATCTAAAATAATTGCCAGCACAATGCTGCCATCTATTGGACACCTGTGGTTTGACACACACAGTGAGTAATTGGATACAGTTTGAATTTTTTTTTAAATCTCATCAGGTTTTTAATTTCACTACAGGGCACTGCGTTGATAGACATAATGTGGACATTACAAAAACATCTGGTTACGACTGAAAATCCATGGAAGATTCAGTGATCCCAGGCAATTTCCAAAGACATCTGATTTGCACTATGCAAGAGAGTGCATCAATTAAATAACTCTAGGCTGCTTGATATGTGAAATAAGGTCTCCGTTTCTCCTATTTAATGTCACTCTAGCAGACTTTTTCTATATGACAGGAACTTCCAAATAACAAAATTTTGCAGTACATCTTTAAATGTGTATGTTGATTTTTAAAATTGCCAAGACGGAAAAAAAATATAAAAATCTATAAACAGAACCTTACTTCTTTTTGATGCTCTTCAAATTTGGCAAAAGCAACGTAGAGATTTTCATCCATATGGTCCTCTCCAAAGAACTCCACAGCTCGCTCGTAGACTTTGCGTGCATGGGCGATGTAACCGTGCTTCGCTTCAAATCGTGCATACTTAATCCAGTTTTTAACATCAGGATGGACAATGACAAGTGCAGAGATGTTAAGGAGACAACTCCTACTTGGTAGTTTTAAAGCCCCCTATATTGATTAATTACAAGCATTATGTGCTGTAAACTAACACTGACGTAATAGACAGCAATTCAGGAGATGTACTTTTTTTTTAACTAAAGTTAACAGATCACTAACAGCAATTAGCTTCCAATTTTGGATGATTTTTCGTTACAGATTTTAATTTGTTCATTATTAACCATCTGTGACTTTGGTGTATTGTCATTTATGTGGTGCCTCTTTAAACCTTTTAATGGAAGCCTATGAGAGAGCTGCACTCTTTTCATCTACCCCAACAGCACACTTACAATACGGTAACTATTTTTCCTTTAGACAATCTCTATATTTATAAGGAAGATGCGGTGCATTTGATACCAAGAGTGTTCCATTAGATAAATGTGTTTGTTGGCAAAAATGGCCTTTTTAATGGGGAGGACAGAAAAACCTAAAAAAAAATAAAAAAAAAAATTAGACACTTTGTATGAAAGCACACCCATGCTTTTTAAATAAATTATACAAACACAGTAAAACAAAACAAACATTCTCACTAGGTGTCAGCATAGTTTTCTGTCACAAGTAATGTTTAGGTTAAAGCCAGCCCCAGAAATAAAGGATATATCGTTCATAAATAGCGCGTGCTCGGTCCACTTCTTTGTATCGCAGCTCAAAGTTGATGAATGAATGCCAGGCTTGCTCCTCAGGCTGCCATTCCATCCAGCGCTCAAACACCTGTCTTGTACCTGCTTGATTCCCCAGCATCTCTTCCATATAGGTGTACTTGTACCTGTAAAATTATCAAAAATCATCACTATGATTCTAATGGCTATTAAAGTCACATCCAAAAGAAGTTGGGGGGAGGGAATTTAAATCCCAGGAAACGTATAAAGCCACGGACTACTTCTAAATATAGCTACTACTGTCAGAAGTCATCATTCATGCACATCAGATTGAGCATATTTGAATATAATGGTTAAGAGCACTAGCGTTTGCAGCCCGTTACATTACGGTGTGCATCCATGGAACATTTATTGATTGGAAACTTATGTTTAGAGGATTTTTCACTAAATGCACATTTTTTATTAGTTTTTAAGCTATTCATCGCAAACCAGATATGGGACATCTAAAATGGCAATGCAGGAGGTGAAAAAAGGAAGTCTTGGCACACCCACTGCTCACACCTATGGTTAAGGAGGTGATGTGTAGGCTTTAAGGCTAGTTCCATTAATAAAGGAATTAAATTTATTTTCCATTTATTGGCTGTTGTGCCAAATATTACTGTAGCTGACGTACCAGAACTGGTTGACCCTGGGCAGGGTGGTGATTGCTCGATCCCAGATGTTACGAGCATGGTTAACCTGGCGGTTCTTCATCTCCATCTCTGCATACTTGAGCCATAGCGTGATATTCCTGTAGTCTACATCTAAAGCACGTTCGTAAATCGACCGAGCCCTGTGAAGAGACCGCGTGTGTTTTGGTTAGTTTGCAGGCACAACTCGATTACACAAGACCTCATTTTGGTTACAAAAAGGGAGAGTGGCACAGTGCACCTACTGGAGAAAAAAAAAGGGGGTGGGGGGGGAGAGAGAGAAGTATCCACAAAAATGTTGGCTCTCCAATTGCTCGGGTAGCTAATCCAATAAGAACTTAAAAAAAAATAAGAACTGCAATGTTTAGCAAGCCTAGGCTTGATAAAAGGTTGCAATTACAACCAAAACGTTGCAAAAAAAAAAAAAAAAAAAAAAAAAAGAAGATCATCCTCTTTCCAATTGGATTTCTGGAGTGTCTGTGTTCAAAAATAAGGAACAGGCATTCCGATTAGTCAGAAAATACAGGCTAAACAAACCACTTACACAGAGATATACAAAAGAACAAATTCAATAAACGCATATACGAACAGGATGGAAAGTCAGCGTGTTTCAAATGCTGCTCGACTTTGACTGTTCCCATTGCAATTTGGTGGAACTGTCCAGGAGGAACTAAACGACTACTCCTAGTACAAATAAAGCAATACTGAGCAAACATAGGTTCTGTTTGGAAGTCATTGATAATATTCCATTGGTTTTGTTAGGTTTATGTACCTTGTTACCCTATAAACATGTACAAAATGTTGCCTGAGAGATGTCGAAGTGAAATACATACCTCTGAACTTCCTTTAGACTCTCTTCCCATTGTGCGTACTTAATCCAGTTACTAATAACAGTCCTGTTTTTTCGTATATTATCTTCAAAGGTCTGAAAGCAAATTGCAGTGAAGGAAAAGACGTTTAAAAACAAAACTTGAAATATAAAAACACAAAAATATTTTATATTTCCACAGCAAGAAAATAACAGCTACAATTTACAGCCTCAGATGCGTTGCATTTTATTAATAGGAAAAATTTAATTACTTCAATAAGAGGGGTCATATACACAAATGATATATGTGTTTGTATAGATTGTCTTTATTAGTTACATGAAATCAAGGGCTAGATAGGCATGTAAAAAAAATTGTTAACCGATGTGTGTGGAATAAACAAGCACCAATTAAATTTTTAATGACCGTAACGTATGTTCAAAAGGTCAGCATTCAATTCAACAATGTCTAGGACTGTACAAAAACGACAGAGCTGGAGGAGAGGGGGGTTAAAAGGTATTCTGTATCTATGATCAGTACCTTCCTTTTTCTCAATTTGTAGTCATTAAGTTCCTCCTCATCAGTGATCTTCTGCTTCGGTGGCGGAGGTAAAAGCTCAAGTTCTCGCTCCTTTGCTTCCCGCAGAAGCTGCTCAGCTGTTATTTGCACCTCTGCGGGGGCTTTATTCTTCACCTACGAAAAGAGAAAAATAGAAACGCCAAAACCTTACAAAGACATGAAAATACATTGACCAGTGTCCATAAAAATTATTTTTAGAATTTACACTGCAAAGTAAACCGAACAGCACAATTAGTGCACCATGGCTTTTTGCTGTTGACAGCCTCTGTCTATTAATTTATTTTATTTTACGTGTAAATACTCACCTTTTCTCCCTCAGTGTGTGCTGCTCCTCTTCTGCTCAGGACTTCTGAAATGCAGAAATCGCTAGAGATTCTAACGCAATTTGCACCGTATACTTTCGTATGTACACTATGCAAATTACTAGGGATGCCCCGATTGGCCTTTTTTGGCACCAATCCAGAGTCGTGCAGAGTTTGGGATCAGCCAATACGGAGTCCCAATTTCAATACGGGTTGGTTGCCAAAATTGCCGCGGTCACAGCGTTGCTCACAGGAAAGACGTGACTGCAGAGCCATTGGTTGTTCATGAAAGTTAGGAAAGACAACGTGGCAAATGCTGAGGCTGCAATCTCACATGCTGCAGACTCAGGGATCAAAAACCGCTTGAAAAAGACGATAAACCCCCCCCCCCCAAATGGCGCCATCAGATTAGGTTGAGTATACATATATAAGGGATGCCCAATCTAGCAACAACAGCGGGTGCATCAAAGACATTAAATAAAAAATACCAGCAAAGAGCACTCCATATCAATGACCACCTTCTTTTCATTTTCTGTAGCAAAAAAAAGGTTTTAAAAATGTTCAAAAAAACCTGACCGAAGGAATAAATGATGGGGATTCAGTTCACAATCTATGATCAAAGTTTGCTTAAGCTGGTCACAGTCGCCAATGTACCCCAACGTTGACAGGTCACATATACATTGATCTATGATTATTATTATTTATTAGGCGCCAATACATTCCACAGCGCTGTACGAGGTGCAATAGGTAAAGACAGGACAATTCTACAATACAAACAGGTCATTCTACAATACATACAGGACAATAGAATACAGGTCTGTATTCCTGCCAGCAGATACATGAGGGCCCTATTCCCGTGGGAATTTACAATCTAGATGGCGAGGGGGATTAGAAACAGGGGGGGGGGGACTGCAGTGATGAGTTAATGCAGAGAGAGAGGGGGACCATTTTTGGGTCGGTCGTCTTGTTATGGAGTCAGGTGGTAGGCTTCCCTAAATAGAAGGGTCTTTAGGGAGCGTTTAAATGTAGCCAGATTTGGGGACAGTCTGATAGTGTTCCATAGCGTTGGCGCCGCACGAGAAAAGTCCTGCAATCTGGCATGTGAAGAGGTAATGATTGAGGATGCCAGGCGCAGGTCATTGTTGGATGGTAGGGGACGCGCTGGGGTGTATTTGGTGATTAGTGAGGACAGGTAGTGAGGGGCGGTGTTAGTGAAGGTTTTGTAGGTGAGGGTACATCATACTTTTTTACTCAAGTTAATCGAGTACCTGCACAACATGATGGATTGGTATGAGCAACATCAGACCTCAGGCTGCTGTCTCCCAGAACATTTGGAGACAGGATGTTGTTAGCATGCAAAGCGTGCCGACAACATCAGTCCATGAGTTGGTCCTCGTCAGGTGCGATATTCAAAATTCCTTCTGTCGAGTGACGTCTGAGGGGTGCAGGAAACAACTCTTCACACAGTGATATTTTCAAAACGGGGCTGGAGGAAGGGACAGCACTCCACACCACCTGAACACTTTAGTTTGCTTCAGGGTGCTTAATGTGTCCCTTAAGGCTAGGGTCAGACTGAGGCAGTGCGAACGCACGTGCAGCCGCACATAATCACGGCCGTGCTAGCAGCAGATGCCGGGCAATGACGGCCAATATACGAAGTACGGTCGCACAAAAGTGCGGCCGCGCAACGCAAGCGGCAAACAAACGCATTTTTTCGAGAACGTGAAACCACTAGTACTGACGTACAGAGTGCGCTGCGTCCGCTAGCGGCGTGTGTGTGTGATTAGGAGGCGTCAGACGCTGCTAATGTCCGGCCAACATAACGTCCAGACGCAAAAAGTGTTTTATTGATGATCCGTACAAAATCACGGATGGAACTGCGCATCGTATGACCGCTATTGCGTATTCCGTGAAAAAATACGTCCATTCGTTCGAACGCACTTTTTCACGGACAACGTGAAAAATGCGTTAGTCTGACCCTAGCCTTAAACATTGTGCTCTGCTAAACCTTTAACCTCCCTGATGGTTTTCCCGAGTGCGGCTCGGGGTTAAATTTCACCGCTGAAAGCGGTAACCCCAAGCCACACTCGGGCTGGATAGAGATACATTATCTGTCCCTGTGCTCCCTCCCTGTTCCCCGCAGTCTCCTCCATGATCGTGGCGTTTTCCATCCTGGTTCCCTTCTCATGAGGAGGGAACCAGGAAGTCACGATCGCCGGAGGAGACTGCGGGGGAAAAAGTGAGGGAGCTCAGGGACAGGTGATGTATCCAGCGGCATCCGGAGTGTGGCTTGGGGTTACTGCTTCCAGCATAGGAATTTAACCCCGAGCCACACTCTATATACCGCTAGGGGGATACAAAAAAAAAAAAAAAAAACAATTTTGACATCTAAAAGATTGTCAAACTCACGGGCCCCCAGATGTTGATGTCTACAGTTCCTAGAATTCCTTCAAAGCAGCAATAGATGGTCAGGGTATCATGGGAAGTGTAAGGCTGGACGTCCACTGGATCCGTAGTCGTGCGACCGACTTGGCCGTCAGACTAGGAACGATATCTGTCGCGCAACTTGGTTTGACGGGGTTGTCCATTGCATCAGACTAGCGATCAGCGACTATGGTCCCAAAAAACTGTTTATTCTTACTTTCTTTTTTTCTGAGACTATTGTATATTGCAATCTGCTATTGGAAACACTGCAGTCCTTTGTGTGAGGATATGGAGGAGCTGGATGCGCTAGTTCGGTGCGTGAATTTTAATCCTTTTCCGCAGCTGAAAAAGGAGCTAAAATTCCTTCACCCTGTCCCCTACCCAAACATGGCTAGTCCCACCCATCTCACATTACACAAAATATACATTTAAATATCAAAAATAAAAAAAAACAAATACAATAGCGTTTTTAACTCCCCTAATCAACTTCTCAGCGTCCATCTCCTTCCCTGATCTTCTGGCTGTCTGTTGCTTGTGCGATATTTCCAAAATTTTTGGTCTGCTAACTAGTCTGCAGCAGACTTCAAAAGTCACAAGTCTGACGCAATGGACGACGGTACATTCACAATAGTGTTGTTGGATTGGTCTGAAGACACGTGCGACTTTGTGAGATGTTGTCGTCGCATGAATACGGATCCAGTGGATGCCCAGCCTAACTCAGAAACAACTGGGGGGGGGGGGGCAGAGTTTGACATCCCTGGTCTAAGCTATTCTGACACAGGTCATCTGGCATGTACAAACACTGCTCTCTGTACTAAATCCCCTCACACTGACAGACTGGCCACACGTACCCGTCGCAGGCAAAGAGGGTTAAATCAACTCTCCGCTTCCCCACCCCCTCGTGTTGATGAGCTACAATTCCCAAAAATCTAAAGCAAATCGATGTAAAAACAGTAGCACCAACTGATGAAGCTTTTTATGCGACACGCGTTTTGGTATACTGTATATTTTATTAGTAATAAAATTTGCCTTATTTTACGCTTATCCCGGGTCCTGGATGCTTATAGTCGCCGAGGAGATGGCTGAGGCTGATAGGTGATCCGGTGCACCTTCTGAAGTCATCGGCTGCCTACAAATCTGGTGTCTGATCGATAAGACACCAGCAAATGTGAGTACAACATTCTTCTTTGTTTGCACTCCATTTTATACAATATTGCTCTATATAAGTCATTTTATATTTTGAGGGACACGGAGGATGGTAACCCTGTAAGAAAACCACAATTCTGAGCCACGGGGTGCAGCAGAAGGAACCCTAACAGGACAAGAAGCACCAACTCCAGCACATCTTTTATACTTAAAGCAATCGATGGCTAGAGAATCCTCTGAAACCACAAGCCAGCCATACTCACAGAAACCTCTCCCTCTGCAAGAAAGCCAGGTATACTTCAACCAACACCGCTTTTGCCATTTTGTTAATGCTGCTAGACAGACACACACACATATATACATATATATACATATACATATATATATATACATATATATATATATATATATATACACACACACACACACACCATTTTTGTTTTCATCCCTCTTTTTGATGCTTTAATTCTGTGTGGATTCTCATTCTGCTCTGCATGACCAAATTGCGACCGCCCTCTAAACTCTGCTGTCCCACCCGCCCAGCCCCTATCCAAATTATATAGCCTCCTTTTCTCAGCTGCTTCAATCCTCGCTCGGGTTAACTCTAACATGCCCAAGCTCTTGATCTATCATTATGCAGTGTCTGCCATATTCTCTCTGGTAATCATCTCCACACTCCCTCTACTCCCTTTTGTTTCACTTGGCCTAGGCCCTTAGAGTGTAAGCTCACAGGATGTCTGGCTGAGCACTCGTATAACATGCTGCATTAGCAGGACATTATCCTACGAGCAGGCCGTCTATTTGTTTTGTTTTATTACGTCACCTGTCTGTGCTTCCCCATTGTAATGCGCTACAGAATCTGTTGTTGGCGCTATATCAGGTACTTGTAGTTAGACACTTAAGGGGAAGAGTTTGACATCCTGATCTAAGGTTTCAGAACCACATGATCCATGCTTAGCCCTCATGGCCTCTGGGAGCTGTAGTCCACGCATGAAACACCGTCCTCCACAGAGTTGGAGGGGGTCTTTCCAGCCGAGGAATCAGGGTGAAGTCTGCTTGTCAGCAGGGGTCAGAAGCCTTAGCCCTCCAGGTTTTAGAACTACATGTCCCATGAGTCTCCACCAACCAAATGAGTGGCTGAGCATCAAAAAGAGGTGTAGTTCCGAAACACCTGGAGGGAGGGGGGGTGTCAAGGTTGCTGAACCATATCTTAGATTGACGGTTGTGTGGGTTCACGAGTACCCTCGGGTCCTCCCATGACCGGGCAGTGTTAGACGCGGGGGCTCCTCGCCTTACCTTGGCCACTTTGGGTATCCGCTGCTTCCCAGCTGCCGTGGACGCCATGTTTCCCCTGCAAGTTGCGAATGTACCGCACAGAACTCTGGGAACGTACACGGCACGTCACGTGGTCCTCTTGCACACTGTCACGCCTTTTGCGTCGCGACGCACGGGCTGTCCGATCCCTGCGCTGAACGCCTACTAGTGAGATCACGACCCATGGTTGCCATAGCGACAGAATTCAGCGTCTGGTTCCGAGCGGCTCCCCGTGCTGTGCGCGTAATTCCCGGTTATATCCTCATCCAGACCCGGGCAGCGGGAAGGTGAGCGATACCCAGCGAGCGAGCCCAGTGCACCGGCAAAAGACTGGCACCTCCTCATTGCTGCCACTCATTGACTGAGCCTGATGATCAGTATGGGAGGGTTAAGATCATCTGCCATCGTGTTCATTTTGTTATTATTATAGTTTTTTATTAAAGCTGGGCTGGCAGCAGGTTATAACCAGAAGATAAATCTCTTCATACAATATAAAGGTTGGAGCTGTCAGGGAAAGTGCACATTTTAGCTCAAAACGGACACATGGAAAAAACCTCCATCTCCTTTATTAATCCCATGTATTTTGGTGTAAAAAAACCAAAACAATTTGCTTGCCAATTCATCATACAAATGGCAGGTTCAATTGTCACCTTTGGCATTATATATATACAGTTACAAGTACTTTTACAGCGCCAACAGATGCCGTAGCGCTTTACAACGGGGAAGCACAAACAGTTGATGTACATGATACAAGAGGAAAGAGGATAATTGCCCAGGTAATACAGCACTTTAAACTAAGTGCTAAGGCAGACATCCCAAAGGGTTTACTATCTAAGGGACAGGGGTAACTGAACCAAATGGGAGCAGAGGGAAGGTGAAACTGGTGGCTAGAAGAAAATCTTAGGAATTGCATGGGCAGGACCAGAAGTTTGGGCTTAGTAAGAGTAATTAGAGAGAGAAGTGGAGACAGCTAGAAAGGAGAGCTGAAATTAGGGACCGGCCCTGGGTGGGTTGGGGCAGCAGAGAGAAGAGAGATGGAGGTGAGAGTATGCTGTTGAAAGAGGTTGGTGAGAATGCACAGATAGCTACTATTACGACTTGGGGGGCACAAACAGATTTTCTATATATATTTATATATTATAAACAAAATGCCGTGCATACCAGTTTCTTGTAAATTGGATGCCCGGTGCCTGACACTAACCCAAAAATAAATAACGGTATGAAAAATGTGGCGGCACTCTTGGGCTAAAACTTTGATCTTTATTTAAAGATTAAAAAATTCGCTAAAGTCAATGTTTCGGCTCCACATAGGAACTTTCTTCAGGACATAAATCTGCAAAGAAATTAAACACAATTTACAATATTTTCATGAAGACTTACCCCACCTCTCACCTGGCGTGTTATTGCCACCAGTGCGCATGCGCCTACTACCAACGCTTGCGAAGTGACGTGTTGAGTGTTGCCAGGGTGACGGGACGCTGTTCTTATCCCTGTACGAGTGAAACTGTGATGAATTAGTGACAATTATTATAGAGTAACAATGTGCCAAGGAGTGACAAATAAAATCTGTATCTTAAATTACAAAGGTTCTAGTTGGGACTATACCATGTCATGCATTAAATCACGTATAGTGACAATATTTCAAGTGACACTAGTGAGATAGAGATCTCTAAAGAACCGCTAGTGACATACTGTTAAGGAAGGCCACAACCACAGTGGCCATCAAATGTTGTCGTCCTGATCCTATTGCAAAGGGTTGTGGTGGTTGACGCCCTTGCGTCATCCGATGGCGTCCACCCTACGCGCCACTAATATGGCGCTGAAGGATTTGGCGGGAGTCCGCGTGCCGCATAAAGAGTAACAGTGATTTTTTTTTTTTTTCAAAGAGTGCTGGAACTTCACAAAAGGGTAGTCTAAAAAGTGGGAGAAGCTTGACCTAGAAGCTTCTCCTGCCTATGTCTGTTATTTATCTTTTGTGAAACATCATGTTTTTGGCTGTTGCAACATCAGCAATTTTTTTTTCACTGGTGTTTACAACTTTGACAAATTGGCAGTTAGAGAATAACACGTATTCGGAGTAATTCCCTGTCAAAATCAAAATGCAGATGCACACAGAGACACTGGCAGGATACATATACTGACAAAAACACTAAACGACACACAGGCACTGGCAAAGACACTGCCATACACCTACAAATGTAAAGAGTAGCAAAGACATTGACCGATACACACAGACATTAAAACACAAACACATACAAAGATAATACCAAAGACAATGACTGTATGTGTGTCGCTGTCCTAGATTTCCATCCATCTGACTTTCACAGTTCCAAACTTCTACATCCATAGTCCCATAAACCAGCCACCAATAGACAAAGTATACACTGAAACCCTGACAACAGTGAAAGACACACAGCGGCACCAACAAAGACACTGACACACACAGACCCTCACAGACACTGGATGGAAAATATATTGACTGAGGCACACACTGTATAGACACTCAAAAAGATCCTGGCATGCTGTATGTGTTTGTCTTTGACCTATCTGTCTATCTTTCAAAATTACAACATTATGATGTCACACATAAACATACAGACAGCCACCAGCAGGTGAAATACCCACAGATACACAGAAACAGTGAAAGACACACAAAGACATTATCACTGGTACACAGAGACACATATAAACAATGACAGAACACAGTGAGGTGTGGGTAGTCTGGAACACGGTGAGGCATGAACACTCTGGAACACAGTGAAGCGTGAACACTGCGGAACACAGTGAAGCGTGAACACTCTGGAACACAGTGAAGCGTGAACACTCTGGAACACAGTGAAGCGTGAACACTCTGGAACACAGTGAAGCGTGAACACTCTGGAACACAATGTGGTGTGGACCTTCAGAAAGAAGCAAGCCTAGGCTTTCTGGAGCACACCAAGAAGGTGCTGGCATTCATATTATTGCACCAAATAAAAACCTATGCAAGTGTGTTGTTTTCGTGCTTCCAAACAGCTATTTTTCTTATCGCCCAAATCTACTTTACTTTCTAACGTCCATTCTCACAGGTTGGCAACTTTTATATAATAAGATACAAAGTGCATAAAAGTAATGTTATACTGTAATTTATCGGTTGTGAAACAGCATTATGTCTTACAAACCAGTGTAAATACTACATGCCTTGGTTAAAAAACACTTTATCTCTAATATGCTAACCATCATCTGAGCCTTTGGTGAGTTCTAATCTTTTTGCTGGTGAAATATTGTAAGAATTTCCAAAATGTGATGCAGAGACATGAAGTGAACAGATGCTGGTGGAAAAATTTAATCGATAGACATGTGTGACACAAGCTTGCCATAAACCTTTAACCCTTTCGCTGCTGAGGCTTTTCCCGCCCCTGTGCTGAGGTCATTTTTACCGGTTTTGCTCATCATGTTTAAACGTGTTTTGAAGGCTTATTTTAGTATATGACCCAGACATAGTATATATTGTTCTTTCCGTCAGACTCGGTAGATTCATAATATGTCATTATTATATGTATACGTTATGTCATGTCTGTATATTATAACAAAAAATGCAATAAAATATGTATTTTCAATAATTTACAATGTGTAAAGTGTTTTTGTTTCACATTTTAACATGCGAGCAATTGCGGTTATATTTTGTATGGGGTGCGCTTGTTAAAAAAATTAGAGATGGGGTCTCGTTACATTTTTTTTTGGGGAAAATTACACTATTTTTAACAAACGCACCGCATACAAAAATCGTTAGTGCAGCATCATTGTTCACATTATAATTGAAATGGGAACAATATTGCTGCATTAGCAAACCAAAAAAAAAAAAAAAAGTTTTTTTTTTTATAATTTTTTTTTATTTTTCATATTTTTTTTTTTACAAACTTTTTCACTTTCATGTTTGGTATCGTTGGAACGGCCATGCTCTGGCCGATCCAACCATACCAAACATTAACCCCTAACTGCCACGGATCGGGAGATAGGGAGTTCCAATGAACTCCCTATCTCCACAGTTGGTGGCAGTTAGGGGTTAAGTCCAGGACTGGCGTCATCGTGCTACGCACGATGACGCCAGTCCTCAGGGGGAGTTCCCGGAGGCTTGGCCGACATCCAAGATGTCGGCCAGCTCCGGGAAAGGGTCGCGAACCGGCGCTTTTCAGCGCCGATTCGCGATCCAGCTCTCCAGGGGTTAATGCCAGGCACCATTTGGAAGGGCAGGCTGTGCCCTTCCAAATGATGCCTGGGTTAACCCCGGCAGAGCCGCCGATCGGGAGAGAGAGAGGTCCGAAGGACCTCCCCCCCTCCCTTTCAGACGCCTCCTCCGCACATGCGGGGGGGCGCCTGAATTAGGTGTCATCGCGCTGCCGCGATGACACCTAATTCCGGCGGCTGCGGTCCCGGATGCCGGGCTGACATCCAGGATGTCAGCCCGCACCGGGGGGGCCAGCGATCGGCCGGAACCCGGCCGAACGCTGACCCCAATGGGAGGACGCGCTCAGCGCGTCCTCCGCATACCAGCAGGAATGCTGAGGACGCGCTAATTTGTAAAGAAACAATCAGGGTTATTCAAAGAGAGCCGATCTGGCCCCGAAATGTAACCGGACAGTGAAATTCAGTGTACGGCTACCTCTCCTGGCCATTCGGCTATCCAGAGAGCAGGCAATTGCCAAATGTTGGCGAATTGCCTGCACATACGGTGCCTGTTTGGTGCCTGTTCGAGGGCAGTGAAATCCCCATAGAGAAGCAATGCTTCGTCTATACAGAGAATACAAAACAGCAGGGAAAAGTTGCCGACAATTCCTGCTGTTCGGTGGTCTCATTCGACTGATTTATTCAGGCGAATCCCATAGGCTTCAATGTTAAAAATATTCCCGTTTTAATCCAATATCTAATAAACCATTTATTATTATATTCTGCAGTAAAAAGTCTCTTTAGTTATAGATTTTTTAGGATCTTTTTGGCAAAATTTAAAACGTTGGTAAAAACGTACTGTGACTTTCGATTCTCTTTGAATAACCCTGAATATCTGTGCAATAATACAAGGTATACCTGTGTTATTAAATATCCAGAAAACCATGGAGAATCTAACACAAATAATCCCTCATGTACCTATAATAAGATACTTTGCTGGAAGCCGGAAGGTGAAGTGTAAAATCCCTGCGTGTAGGCCAGAGGGGAGAAATCTGTGGACTCTTTTAAATAGGAATAACTGTTAATCTATTTACCCTCTAGTGTGTCATCCCTCTCCGCTTAGATTGTAACCTCTTGAGCAGGGTCCTCTTTCCTACCGTTCTGTGTGTTTAACCTGTACAGTTGCAAGAAAAAGTATGTGATCCCTTTGGGATTACGTGGAGTTTTGCTTGAATTGGTCATAAAATTGCTCTGATCTTCATCTAAGTCACAACAATTTGAAAAACACAGTCTGCTTAAAATAATACAACACAAACATTATATGTTTTCATGTTTTTATTGAACAGAACATGTAAACATTCACAGTGCAGGGTGGAAAAAATATGTAAACCTTTGGACTTAATAATTGGTTGACCCTCCTTTGGCAGCAATAACCTCAACCAAACGTTTCCTGTAGTTGCAGATCAGACCTGCACAACGATCTGGAGTAATTTTGGACCACTCCTCTTCACAAAACTGTTTCAGTGTAGCAATATTCTTGGGATGTCTGGTGTGAATCGCTCTCTTAAGGTCATGCCACAGCATTTCAATCGGGTTGAGGTCAGGACTCTGACTGGGCCACTCCAGAAGGCGTATTTTGTTTTGTTGAAGCCATTCTTTTATTGATTTACTTGTATGCTTTGGGTCATTGTCCTGCTGCATCACCCATCCTCTGCGGAGCTTCAGTTGGCGGACAAATGGTCTTACGTTTTCCTGCAAAATGTCTTGATAAACTCTGGAATTATTTTTCCATCAATGACAACAATCCATCCAGGCCCTGAGGCAGCAAAGCAGCCTCAAACCATGATGTTCCCTCCGCCATGTTTTACAGTAAGGATGAGGTTTTGATGTTGGTGTGCTGTGCCTTTTTTTCTCCACACATAGTGTTGTGTGTTTTTTCCAAACAACTCAATTTTGGTTTCACCTGTCCACAGAATATTTTGCTAGTAGTGCTGTGGAACATCCAGGTGCTCTTTTGCAAACTTCAAACGTGCTGCAATATTATTTTTGGACAGCAATGGCTTCCTCCGTGGTGTCCACCCATGTACTTCATTCTTGTTTAATGTTTTCCTTATTGTAGATGTGTCAACAAAAATGTTAGCATGTGCCAGAGATTTCTGTAAGTCTTTAGCTGACACTCTAGGATTCTTCTTTACCTCATTAAGCATTCTGCGCTGTGCTCTTGCAGTCATCTTTACAGGACCACCACGCCTAGGGAGAGTAGCAACAGTGCTGAACTTTCTCCATTTGTAGACAGTCTGTCTTACCGTGGACACATGAACATCAAGGCTTTTGGAGATCCTTTTGTAACCCTTTCCAGCTTCATGCAAGTCAACAATTCTTGATCGTAGGTCTTCTGAGAGCTCTTTTCTGTGAGGCATGGTTCACATCAGGCAGTGCTTCTTGAAACCAGTAAACCCAAAACTGGTGTGTGTTTTTAAAGGGCAGGACAGCTTTCAGCAGCACATCCAATAATATCACACTGATTGGACTCAAGGTTGGCTCACTCCTGGCTCCAATTAGCCCTTGGAGAAGTCATTAGGCTAGCGGTTCACATACTATTTCCACCCTGCACTGTGAATGTTTACATGTTATGTTCAATAAACACATGAAAACATAATGTTTGTGTTGTATTATTTTAAGCAGACTGTGTTTTTCAAATTGTTGTGACTTAGATGAAGATCAGAGCATATTTTATGACCAATTCATGCAAAACTCCACGTAATCCCAAAGGATTCACATAATTTTTCTTGCCACTGTATGTATATGTTATTCTGTCTCACCCATTGTACAGCGCTGCGGAACTTGTTAGCGTTTATAAAAACTTGTAACGTTAACTTAATCAGGAAAATGCATTATTTAACATGATGAATTGAATTATAAAACTTTCAAAACCACAGTGTCACTGTAACACTTTTTCGTGTACCGATGTGCTATAACAGGTTCAAAAAGACATCCCTTTTCATGTCCCTGGCTCAGCAGGTTTATAACCATAAATCCTTGATAGGTTTTCTCCTTGATCACTGCTGTCAAGTGGCTCCTCTGTGAGGCATGACACCGTGGACAATCTGCGTCATCTCGGCCTTGTGGTCGATGTTGTTGGCTGTCACATTGATCCCATGGTATCGTGCATAAAGAGTGATGTCAAGAAATATATGCAGTTTATTTCATCCGAAGTGCAAACATTTCGTAAAATATGTTTATTCTTTGTAAAACCAAGTAAGTGGTATTCCTGTTTGGAACTTGCTCAGTCATGCAGGAGTTAATGAGGGAAATGGGCTGGGAATATAATTTAATGTTGGTAACAGCAGGATGCATTTTGTATCCATCTCTTAGTCTAATTCCTGGAAATAATATTGCTGTGCTCTCTTTATTGCAGTATTTTGTCTTCGCCATGACGATATTAACTTCTGTAAGTGGAAAGACTGAAGTCGTGACGATCAGGAGAGCGGAATCCATGGACGTTCATAATGTCTCCAAGCTGAAAACAGTGTGCACAGACAAAGTGTTTGGAAAAGTAAACATCACGTACTTGCTGTAAGTGTACACTCATTCAGAATTAAGGGTTTAAAAATTCATTTGTAGCAAAATATGAGGCAGAGCCCTCTGCCCAAATGCCCAGTGACCCCGGTGCCAGCCCAAGTCCCTAGGTGTCGCTTGATTTCTTTATGAAGGAGGGTCTGTCCTGTCAAGATTCACTTTAAAGAATCGGGATAGAACAGGCCCCATGTCTGATTTTTAAATTCTATCTAAAAGAAGTGTGTATATCAGGCCTGCTCAGCCTTTGCCCTCCAGAGGTTTTGGAGCTATATTTCCATCAAGGCTCTGTTGACCTAACGAGTACCTGAGCATCATGGGAGATGTTTTTCTAAAACAACTGTGGCACTATCACCTGATGTGAGCTAACGTTAGTGTCGGCATGATCTTGCGTTAATGCCGGGTTACTTGATTCTAGTGCCTGACCAACAGATTGTTTGCCTCTTGCTAAAAACAGGAAAAATCACTTAGCGCGATCTTACTGTACTTTCCGCGTCCTATACTTAATATGGGCAGCTCTAGAGATCTCTAGCACTTTTGTAACTAACAGATCACTTGGTGACAGCGCTATTTTCCAGAGCGATGCTAATCACAATGTTTTACCTACTGCTCAACCCCGGTGCTAACTCCAAAAAAAACTGAAAAAACAGGTCCTCACCCAAAATTAACAGGCAATTGAAAGGAATGCGGCACATGTGTTCTCTTGGCCCCATACACCATAGTAATGGATCTGGTCAGCAATGTTGCTGTTGCAGTAGGCTCTATTATGATTTACATGTATCCTTTATCCTCATGTATCATAATTCTAATATATTGCCTAATTTTTAACATTTTATGCTGGGGGTTATTTATAGTATGTAAGCGGTTGATTATTAGGGTGACTGTTTGGACCATGTTTAAACTGACACATGGATAAGTCTTGCCCTGAAACATGTATTATTTATATGCTGCAACAGGGAAATTTTTGTTGCTCACCTGGCCTTCCTTTGGATCTGTTAAATGCAGTGTAATGATTATGGATAATATGACCACCTTGGAGGATTTTAATAATGCAGGGGTGTGAGGTTATTCACTGGATGTGTTCATACTTATACAAGCTTGTGAGGGCAAAGGGAAAAAAACAGTTCTATCCTGTGCGCAACCGCATTAGCGCTGGGTCTCAGCCCGGGTCTTAGCGTTTCCCTAGCGTGCGCTAAACATCCTTGTACACAGACTCCAGCGGACAAGGTGATCTGTTAGTAGGTCATCAGGTGCTAAGTTTTAGTGACTCTCGCAAAAAATTTTCTTAAGTGATGGCGTTTTAACTCACACCTGGTAATGAGGCTCCTGGAGGGCTGAAGTTGAGCTCCCTTTTGTACTCTTTTTGATAGTGAAAAATACTGTGGTACATTCATCTATATTGCTATTGACCTCATCTAGGGAAAAAGCTAACCTGGCTGTGACCATCAATAATGAGAAGAACAGCGTGATAGCCCATGCTGCTTTCGTGGACTATCCAAACTGGGATATCGTGGATCAAGCAGAATGGGAAGAGTGGTTGCACAAGGAGGTTGATGGGAGCAGCAATTGTACGGTGAGTATTATCAGGTCCAGATGGGTTTCTACAGAGATTTCTCTGTTAGCTTTCTAAACTGACAGTTTGTATAGTTTTTATTCATGGCAAAAATGTTATATCCTATACCTTCATACACAAGAAGCAAGGGGCTGAAATCCAACCCTGGCGTAAGCTTTAGCAGAGCTTTTGTAAACCTGCCAACAACTCCAGATGATAATGGCTCTGGGATGTTTACATCATCATTGGTTAAAGGATCACTCTACTGAAAAGTAGAGTGTCCCTTTCTTTGCCCTTAAATATTTGGCGGAGGCTGTCAGCAGCCTCTACTCAATAATTTTTAAAAAAAAGTATTTTGCCCCATTTTACTCACTTTTTCTCCCTTGCTGGGTTCAGCTCCTTTTCTTCGGTTCAGGGACTCCCGAACCCGGAAGTCCATAAGGCTTTTCTGTGCAATTTACGCTCCCTACGCTACTTCATAGTGTGATTGGTTTCACACTCCCTGCTCTCGACATACTCCATTTTAAAAATATAAAGTGGTTAGGATGTGTAAAGTGTCCCTTTTAAGTTTACAACATCTTTTGAGAAGAGCAAGATCAAACCTCGAACTGACTGGTGGCAATTCCCTGACTCTGATACTCTACATCCCTGTACAGCCCGGTGGGTGAGGGAATCTCAGATACTATGAGGGGGTGTTATTCACAAAATCACCGTTGTTGCAACCATGACAAACATCACTGTTTCACAAAAGATAAATTTAAACAATGGCAGGATAAGGATCATTAAAAATTAGAATTTCCCTTTTGTTCTTTGACATGTACATTGATTAACCCCTTCACCCTATATTTCCTGCAATGAATCACTGTGTTGTCTATTTAGTGTTTCAGTAAAAAGAAAGGGGTCTGTATGTGTAGATGTTTGGGGCTGTAAGTACAGGATTACATTTTCAGACAAAAAATATCTGAGGAACAACACTGAGGACTATTACTACTTAATTAAAATCTAACCTTTATTAGAACATCGTAAAAAACACTCATTTGCAATCCAAAAAATCCTAAAACGGTAACCATTAGTATATCCCGCTATAGTATAGTTTTGGTGTAGTATTCTTAGGGCTAAGTGCCTTCAAATCTTGTATATTGGCCCTATATTAAGTATAGATACTCAGGGCCGGTGCAAGCATTTTTGTCTACTCAGGCGAAGGTGCGTTTTGGTGCCCCCCCCCATCCCTACCATGCCATGTCAATCAGCATTGAGATGCATAATAATCTCTAAAACATACTCTTATAGCTGACTATACTAAACCTGTGCTATCACTTTAACTAGTGGCTCCGCCCAGGATGACACAGGTCAGAGGGCACAGCAGCCATCTTCAGGGGAGTTAGTGTGATGCAGTTATGAAGGCAGATGCAGGATCCTGTGTTCCTGCAGTTATCCCAGCCTGTATATAACAGTAACAGGGTTATCCAAAGAGCTCCGAATTGCTTGAGAAAGGTAACCGAATGCTGAAAATCATCGTTCGGTTACCTTTCCTGGCCATTCGGCTATCCAGAGAGCAGGCAATACGCCAAATCCTAGCGAATTGCCTGCACATACGGTGCCTGTTCGGTCCCTGTTCGAGGGCAGTGAAAACCCCATGAAAAAGCACTGCTTCGGCTATTCAGAGAACAAAAACCAGCAGTGAAAGGTTCCCCTAATGTCCTGCCATTCGGTGGTTTCATTCGGCAAATTAATTCAGGAGAATCCCATAGGCTTCAATGTTAAAAATATTCCCGTTTTAATTCAATATCTAATAAACCGTTCATTATAAAATTCTGCAGCAAAAAGTCTCTTTATTCATTGATTTTTTAGGATACTTTAAGCATTTTTCATTTTTTTTTTTTTTTAAAAAAAAGTCCGATTTTTTTTTTTTTTTTTTTTCAGTTTACTTATTTTTTTTGTAACAGCCCTCTTTATTATCATTCCCTGGACCTCCTGTGAAAATTTCAGACATTTTCGCTCAGTAGTTTCTTTGCAAACAGCTTTTCTTTTTCCAGATTCATACAAATGGTTTTTCTAATTTATTCACTGCCTCCTCTACGTCACAGCTGCTTCGGCTCTGTGTGATTCGGCTCCTGTTCGGCTCCTTTTCGGCTCCTGTTCGGCTTTTTCGAAGGTTAATCCAGATGTTTTTGCTTGTTTTCAGCGTGCATTCGGTTAGTTTTCGTCAGGTTTTCGGCAGCTTTTCCCTGCAATTCGGGGACCCTGTGGTGCTTGCTGAATACACCGCAGGGTCACCGAAATGCAATCGGCAAAAGGAACCGAATTGAAGAGAACGAAAAGTCACCGAACGTGCGGTGACTTTTCGAATCTCTTTGGATAACCCTGTAAGTGTCCTGCAATAAAGCAATGGTGAACCTGACAGCCTCATATCTGAACAAGCAGAGATCATAACAGTGGCGACGAGAATGAGATTTGTAAAGGTCTGCTCAGCCTGAAGTAAAGAAAAAAAAAAAAAACAGGGATTGAAAGCCAGATAAAGCACACACAGCCATCCAGCAGCAAGATCATGGCACTGATAGGCACATTAACTGAGTTTGATGGAGAGAAAACTTCCTGGAGCTCCTGGGCTGAGAGATTAGAGCAGTACTTCAGTGCTAACACCATACCCCCTGAGAGACAGGTTGCAGTGTTTCTCACAGCCGTGGGGCTAACACATATGACACTCTAAGAGACCTTCTGTTCCCTGAGAAACCAGCAAGCAAGGCTCTACAGGAACTCCTGAAACTATTAGAGGATCACTTTCAGCCAAAACCGCTGGAAATTGCAGAAAGATTTCGTTTTTATCAACGGCAGCAGCAGCCGGGCGAAGATATTAAAGCCTATGTGGTGGCCCTTCGCAAATTGGCCTCCACCTGTTCATTGGGGAGTACCTACCGACAGCTTTGAGAGACAAGTTTGTCCTGGGACTGAATAGTGAAACGATTCAAAGGAAACTTCTGACAGAAAAGGGACTCACCCTTACAAGCGCAGTTGAGATAGCATCAGTCATGGAGATGGCTGTCAGGGATACGGAGGAATTGCACCCTCAGATTCACAAAGAAAGGGGTGAAAGAGGACGTTTTCAGAACGCAGTTGCTACAGCCAACTGGAGATACAGACCCAAACCCACGCCAGCTTGTTATCGGTGTGGTAATACAGACCACGACTCCAAAATCTGTCGGTTTAAGATCAACCTTGTCATCAATGTGGAAAAATGGGCCATCTCCAACGGGTTTGCCGTAATAGGAATGTACAAGGACAAAAGCCGCAGTACCCTAAGAAGAAGACTTACAAGGTACAGAAATTGACATCATCTTCATCTGACTCAGACAACGATGAGGCATTACATAGTTTATCTATACATCGTATACACTCGTCACACCCTGCAATGACAGTACAAGTAACCATTGAAGGGAAGAGACTAAAGATGGACGTTGATACAGGAGCTGCAGTGTCAGTTATCACACAAAAACAGTGGAAACATCTTCAGATCCAGGCAACTGTGCGCCCCACTCCAATAAAGCTGCAGACCTACTCAATGCAAGTACTCCATCCACTTGGTTGTGCAAAGGTAAAGGTATCATACAAGGGCCAGACAAAGAGACTACCACTATATATCCTGAGAAACGGAGGACCGCCTCTCTTTGGCAGAGATTGGATCACTCATCTGGGAATGCCAGATATCATCAAGAATCCTTGCAACACCCTGACAGTTCCGTCAGGACATGATGATGGATGGGTGGAATCCTTTAAACAGCGTTTCCCTGAGGTTTTCGTTGACGAGTTAGGGAAAATCAAAAATGACTGTGTGAGGCTCAAGTTGAAACCGGATGCTCATCCCAAATTCTTCAAGGCTCGGACAGTACCGTTTGCCCTTAGAGCGGGAGTGGACGCTGAACTAATCCGGCTAGAAGAACAGGGTGTCATTTCCAAGGTAGAGCGCAGTGCTTGGGCATCACCTATTGTTCCAGTAAAGAAATCAAATGGTGAATTGCGCATCTGTGGGGATTTTCGCATGGTGCTGAATAGCCAACTGGAGGTTGACCAGTATCCTCTACCCAGAGTAGATGACATTTTCGCTTCACTTGCTGGGGACAAAAGTTCACCAAGATTGATCTACGACAAGCTTACTTACAGTTTGAGGTCCACCCCTCTTCTCGAAAATACCTCACCATTAACACTCACAGGGGTTTGTACGAATACAATCGAATGGTGTTTGGCATTGCATCTGCACCAGCCATCTGGCAAAGAAAGATGGATGAAATTTTAGCAGACATTCCCTT
This sequence comes from Leptobrachium leishanense, assembly GCA_009667805.1. NCBI lineage: Eukaryota > Metazoa > Chordata > Amphibia > Anura > Megophryidae > Leptobrachium > Leptobrachium leishanense. The sequence goes on from CM019066.1 coordinate 313,910,573, forward strand.
CACTCAGTGTCTATTAGACGACATGCTCATCACTGGTCGCACGGACCAAGAACACAAGCAGAATGTAGAGCTCGTTTTACAAAGACTTCAGGACCAAGGTCTCAAGGTAAATTTGACAAAATGTAAATTCATGGTGCCTAAATTGGAGTTTTGTGGCCACTTAGTAGATGCAGAGGGCATTCATACTGTTGAAGACAAGGTCGATGCTTTAGTCAAAGCTCCAGCCCCAACAAGTGTCCATCAACTACGATCCTACCTTGGCCTGCTTAACTACTATAATAAATTTCTTCCAGACCTTGCTCATACATTGTTTCCACTGCATAAGCTCCTGGAGAAACACTCCAGGTGGGACTGGTCAGCTAAATGTCAACATGCTTTTGAGTCCTCTAAACGGAAACTGTTAGCGTCACGTATGCTTGTGCACTACGACCTCCAGAAGCCTCTCACCCTGGCTTGTGATGCCTCTCCTTATGGTCTGGGCGCTGTTCTTTCCCACATCCTACCGGATGGCTCTGAGAAACCGGTGGCCTTCGCCTCCAGATCCTTGACGAAGACAGAGAGCAATTACTCTCAAATTGATAAAGAGGCACTTGCATTGATATGGGCAATTCGGAAGTTTCACCTTTACCTGTATGGTAGAGAGTTTACCATATTAACGGATCATAAACCGCTTCTTCAAATTTTTAGCCCTGACAAAGGAATCTCTCAGACAACTGCAGCCCGTCTCCAGCGCTACGCCCTGTTCTTGGGAGCATACAGCTACCGCATACAGTATCGAAGTCATGATGACAATGCAAATGCAGATGCAATGTCCCGTCTCACAGAACTGCCTCTAGAGTCGACACCATCAGTCAAGAGTTGTAGGTACACCACCTCACACCTCCTTACTTCCAGAGAGATAGCAGCCCATACTGTGAAGGATACCCTTCTGACAAACGTGCTTACCTTTATACGAGACGGCTGGCCTGAGACGGTATCACAGGAACATGAACCTTACTACAGGAAGCGAATGGAATTGTTTGTGAAGGATAATTGTGTCTTATGGGAGACCGAGTGGTCATTCCAAAAACCCTCCAGAGACACATCTTGGACTTGCTACATACTGGTCACCCTGGAACCACGCGGATGAAACAGAAAGCAAGGGGCTATGTGTGGTGGCCGAACATAGATGCAGATATCACGGCATATGTCAATGCTTGTGTAGGATGTGCACAAACTGCCAGAGACCCTCCTCGAGGATGCATTCAACCCTGGACTTGGCCCACGGTTCCCTGGTTTCGCCTTCACTTGGATTTTGCGGGTCCCATAAGGGGACAAACCTTCTTGATTATAATTGATGCCCACTCAAAATGGCCAGAGGTCATTCCAGTTACCCAGCTGACTACAAAGGCAACAGTTGCCATATTATTGCATCTTTTTGCTTCGTTTGGGTATCCAGGGAGATTGTCACAGATAATGGTGCCCAATTCACAAGTCAGGAGTTCCAGAGTTTTGTTACGGTGCATAATATCAAGCACAAATTAACCGCCCCCTATCACCCAGCCACCAATGGGCAAGCAGAGCGGTTTGTACAAACTTTCAAGAACTATTTCAAGGCCTCAGTGGCTGTGACTAGCCAGAGGTCCATATCGCCTCAGCAGTTAGACTCTTTCCTGTTTACTTACAGAACTACACCACATGCCACCACTGGTACGACACCAGCTGAGCTTATGTTGGGAAGACAGCCATGGACTGCTTTTGACATGCTTCGCCCTCAGACCGTTCATGAACATGTATTACAATCCCAAGAAAAGATGGTGAAGTCCAAAGAGTCTCCTGTTTTTGCAACCCACCAGGAGGTCTGGACTCGATCGTATGGATCTGCCAACAGTCGGTGGCTGCCTGCTACCGTTGCAGAATCTTTGGGACCCAAGATGTACAGAGTCCGCCTGGAAGATGGTTCCATTACCAGACGACATGTAGACCAGCTACGGTCTCGTTTACGGGTGCCTGAACCCTTAACGTCCCCAACCCTACGGGGTCCGGTGTCCACATCTAATGCGTCGGAGGACATCTGGAATGGTGTCTGGGTTGACTCGGAAACTTTGGACTCGTCTCCTGTGGGTATTTGTGACTCTGGTTCAGAGGTTCCCCCTGACCCCTCTGTACCCTCCTTGACCCCACCAGTTGATCTTTCATCCAATCCTACCTGCCTCCAACACCCCGCCTGCTGGTGGACGTCCCCAACGTCACCGACGCCCTCCTGACCGCTTACTTCTTCAAGAACGGATAAGAGACTTCCGTCGGTCCTCGCGTAGGGCCCAGAAAGATGTGGATGATGATTTGGCCCCGCAATTTTCTTCAGAAGACTAGTCATCAGTTTTTCAGTGACACTCTCCAAGTTCCTCAGATGAACTGTGTTCGATTGTTCTGGTTGTTGATTTGTTACTAGGTTTTTGTTATGTTGTTCTGGTTTTGTTTTTGGGGTGGGGAGGAAGGTGTTATAGCTGACTATACTAAACCTGTGCTATCACTTTAACTAGTGGCTCCGCCCAGGATGACACAGGTCAGAGGGCACAGCAGCCATCTTCAGGGGAGTTAGTGTGATGCAGTTATGAAGGCAGATGCAGGATCCTGTGTTCCTGCAGTTATCCAAGCCTGTATATAACAGTAAGTGTCCTGCAATAAAGCAATGGTGAACCTGACAGCCTCATATCTGAACAAGCAGAGATCATAACACATACCAAGAAAATAAGTTGTCATTTGCGCTCACCCCCAGGCATGTACTGGCCATAGGGACTACAGGGAGATTCCCGGTGGCCGATGGCTCTGTTGGGCCAGTGTGAATGCTGGTTCACCGCGTGGCTCGCACTGCCCTTAATGGGTGAGGTGAGAACTTCCTCACTGCAAAACAGACGCAGTCTCATATTGCGGCCACCGTGCCGGTGAGACCCTCTGCGCATCCGCCTCACCTTAAGGCATGGTGCACACTTGACCTCAGTGCCACTGCGGTGCTTTACCCAATCGCTCTGCAGCAACTCCAGTATCTATAGAGCGATTGGTTGAGCGATCCAGTTGGATTATATACTATTTTTGTGCGTATTTGCATAATTAAATTGGGCCGGTCTGGATGACATCCAGGGCTGATTTTCTGTCCCAGTCCAGCCCTGCTCACCCCTGTAGCTCCATGTTGAGCAAAACATAGAGGTTTTGGTTTATTTGAATGGTCATTAAAGTGTAAGCTCTTCTGCCACATCACTACACCTCTGGGTCAGGCTAGTCCTTCCTACTGAAACCAAAAGCTGCTTTCTAAGCAACCACATGTCCTCATGCGGCTTCTCAGCCATGAGAGAAACTGGTGGGTTTTATTTATACCCTCACCAGGAGCAATTCAGGTTTATAAGATACGTCTACCTTATTGATGTACTTATACACACTGCAAATTACAGAGCTCACTTCAATAAACCTTCCAGTAATGTGCAGTGTGTAAAAGCGTATCACAGAGCTCCACAGCAATAACACTCATAGTAATGTGCAGAGTGTATGAGCGTATCAGAGTTCCACAGCAATAAAACTCACAGTAATGTGCAGTGTGAATGAGTGTATAACAGAGCTCCACAGCAACAAAACTCATAGTAATGTGCAGTGTGTATGAGCGTATCACAGAATCCACAGCAATAAAACTCACAGTAATGTGCAGTGTGAATGAGTGTATAACAGAGCTCCACAGCAATAAAAAACGGTAATGTACCAATATCAGTTTATTCAAACCCCCTGCATATCATTTTACACCCCCAGACCCCGGTACATGATTTTACGCCCCCCAGCATAGCAATTTACACCCCCAGTAAATCAATTTACAGGCCCCAGACCCAGTATATCAATTTACAGCCCCCCAGTATATCTATTTACAGCCCCCAGACCCAGTATATCTATTTACAGCCCCCAGACCCAGTATATCCATTTACAGCCCCCCAGTATATCTATTTACAGCCCCCAGACCCAGTATATCAATTTACAGCCCACAGACCCAGTATATCTATTTACAGCCCCCAGACCCAGTATATCAATTTGCAGCCTCCCAGTTTATCTATTTACAGCCCCCCCAGTAAATCTATTTACAGCCCCCAGACCCAGTATATCAATTTACAGGCCCCAGACCCAGTATATCAATTTACAGCCCCCCCAGTATATCAATTTACAGCCCCCAGACCCAGTATATCCATTTACAGCCCCCAGACCCAGTATATCCATTTACAGCCCCCCCAGTATATCTATTTACAGAGCCCAGACCCAGTATATCAATTTACAGCCCCCAGACCCAGTATATCAATTTACAGCCCCCAGTATATCTTTTACAGCCCCAGACCCAGTATATCAATAATTTACAGCCCCCCAGTATATCTATTTACAGCCCCCAGACCCAGTATATCAATTTACAGCCCCCAGACCCAGTATATCAATTTACAGCCCCCAGACCCAGTATATCAATTTACAGCCCCCCAGTATATCTATTTACAGCCCCCAGTATATCTATTTACAGCCCCCAGACCCAGTATATCAATAATTTACAGCCCCCCAGTATATTATTTACAGCCCCCAGACCCAGTATATCCATTTACAGCCCCAGACCCAGTATATCTATTTAACAGCCCCCCAGACCCAGTATATCCATTTACAGCCCCCAGACCCAGTATATCAATTTACAGCCGCCCCAGTATATCTATTTACAGCCCCCCAGTATATCAATTTACAGCCCCAGTTATCTATTTACAGCCCCCCAGTATATCTATTTACAGCCCCAGACCCAGTATATCAATAATTTACAGCCCCCCAGTATATCTATTTACAGCCCCCAGACCCAGTATATCTATTTACAGGCCCCAGACCCAGTATATCTATTTACAGCCCCCCAGTATATCTATTTACAGCCCCCAGTATATTTACTTACTGCCTCCCACCCCAGTATATCCATTTACAGCCCCTGGACCGAGTGCAGCAATTTAAAGCCCCCCCCAGTATATTAATCTACACCCCCCCCCCTCCCATTAGTTTATTCACACCTGGTAATAAATCTCCTCTCTGCCTCGGTCCTCCATCGTGAAAGCACGGGGCTGGTGGCTCCTCCTGCAGTTGTTTGCCTGGGCCTGGGCTATGTGGATCACATGTGGGGGCGGTGCCAAATTACACAGTGTGCCTGCTCGTGTTAAGAACGTGGGATGGGACTGAGACAGGCACACACACTGCAGCGCCGCCGCGGTATGACAGTGCCTCGCTGGGCCCATCAGGACATCATCGCTGGGCTGTCAGAAAATCTGATTTTTCCGCCCCTCAAACTGGCAGCAGGCCAGGACAGTAAGGCGGCCGCCTGTGCCGCCTTACATTAGCGCCGGCCCTGTAGATACTGCACCCTTTATACCAGGAGGCATGTAGTATAATATCAGCCATACACTGCCACCTTTATAAAACCAAATCCTACAGGAAAAGGCTTAATGATCTTAACATGTATAGCTTGGAAAAAAGACGAGACAGAGGAGATATGATAGAAACATTTAAATACGTAAAGGGAATCCACAAGGTAGAGGAAGGGAGTATATTTAAAAGGAAACAAAGTAGCAAAACAAGAGGACATAGTCTTAGATTAGAGGGGCAAAGGTTTAAAAGTAACATCAGCAAGCATTATTTTACTGAGAGGGTGGTGGATACATGGAACAGTCTTCCAGTTGAAGTGGTAGAGGCCAAAACAGTAATTGAATTTAAGCAAGCATGGGATAGGCATAAGGCTATCCTAAACAAAAGATAAATCCAGGTAAAGTATCCATGTAATTGGGCAGACTAGATGGGCCGAAAGGTTCTTATCTGCCGACATTTTTCTATGTTTCTATGTTTCTACTACCAATCATCGTAATTTTATAATTAGTCAATCAATTGAGGTTATAGCGCATACACTTAGTGTAGAAACACGCTGAATAGCATACAACTCCCGATGATGCTGTTTATGAGGCAGTGAAATGCATTGAGTGAATTATAATCTTTTTTGGCATGTTTTGGTTATATGCTGCTGGCAGCTGGCTACCATTTGGTTGACCCACTCCATATGGGTTACTGATTGCTGCTCTGAAATCTAGAATTTTCTTATACCCACCGATCCATGAAGGCCGGTTTCTTACGTTATAAGAATAGCTTTAGTATAGAGAAGGGCTGGGGCATTGACCCTTATACCGATCAGCAGCTTCCTGGTTATAAATAAATAAATAGGAAGATGTTCAGAATTTTTTTTACAAATGGTCCTGTTGGGAATCCTCAATACTGTATACAGTATATATATATCAAGGCTCAAAATTTCCACTCGCCTACTCGCATTTGGCGAGTGGAAATTTAGTGAGGGCGGAGTGGAAATGCACACGCAGGCAGCAAAATAACTTATTTCGTGCTGCGTATTCCAGCGGTGCCTCCATGCAGCCCCCCTTTCCCCAGGCTGCACGGTGGCAGGGATCAGCTGCCTAACCTGACCCAGCTCGTCTGTGTCACTGGCAGTGGGGTGGAGAGGAGCTTCCCTGCCTCCTCGCTCTGCTCATACTGGGCTCTGATGACTGGGTATACATGTATCTGGGGTCTGATGTCTGGTTATTAATGTTATGTTTGTAACTTTATTCTAAATAAAACCTTTAGCAGTGTAATTGCATAAGATAATTTAAGGGGTTGTGTTTGGGGCAGATTTAAAGGCTGGGTAGGGATTAGGTGGAGCAACTGGTGGCGAGTAACTCTTATGGCCTGGTTAGTAGCTTGGGACTTGAAATTTTGAGCCATGTATATATTATGTAATTTAGCCCAGAAGTCCAGCTGAGTCAGAAGCAGCTGCATAGAAATAGCAGAGCTTCATGCTCTTTAAAGCAATGGCTGGCGGGGGGACCATCACAGAGAGTGTACTCTGATTTACACAGAGCTGGACCTTCACCTCAGCCTGATCCCCCTCTCCCACCCATTCCCATTGAGCCACCAAGCCCAGGCAACCCCTTGGAGAGGAGGAATACTGCTACGGGTAAAACTGTTAGGGAAGGGAATCAATAAATGCAGCAGTGGCAAATAACAATCCATGTTGCAGGCCATGTAATGAGACTAGTAGTGTGTCAGAATGGGTTAATGAGGATGGTAATGTTGAGTGGGATAAAAGAGGTTTGTAAGGGCAGTGAGACCATACTGAATTTGATGGTAGGGGTTAATAAAATTGGTGATGTTAAAACAGAGGCTTCGAAGGGATTAACAGGTTAACTGTAAATGGGATTGTTTGTTAATAAAGGGCTACACTATCACTGAGCAGAAAAGTAAATTAATCAGATGTTGATATGGCTAATGCAAGAAAAGGAGTTAATAAATAAACAGTGGACGTAGAGCTAGTTGGGATAGAGGGTGTTAATGCAGTGGTAATTCTGGTGGAGCAAAGGACTGTCAATGGGGATCATAATAAACAGGGGATTTATGTAGGACAGGAGAGGGTTAGTCTCGTATAGAAAAAGCAAGTATATAACCTGAATTGGCGCATATAATGCTTTCTGGGATCCTGGAGCCCCTCGTGTATATGGAAGAAATAATAAACAATAATAGTGCAATACAGCAAATATTATTTTAGAGCTATTAGATGGTGCTAGAATTATCCCACTCACAAGTGTAGAGCCTAGTCACTGGCTCTGAGTGGGTCCAGGCCTGCGGGTATATTGTCTTCAAATACTTCTCAGGTGACCCCCACCTTGTAAAAAGTGCTTTTTCCAGGATCATGTAATAAAGAGAAGGAAGACAAAGGACTCCTTGTGCAGATCTACAAAAGGTTCTCAATATGGTGTTCCAGAGATTTTGTACTCACATTTCGTTCTAAGGGTACACGCTCATGGGTTAATTCTGGTGAAGGGAAACCCAAAGGAAGACCATCATGAATCCAAAGAATGGACGCAGCAGCAACAGGAACAGGGATAATAAAATTTATTTAAAATATAAAAACATGCTCCAGAACGCTTTTTCGCCGCATGGAGTAGCGGCTTCATCAGCTGGTAGCAAATATATGGACCTATAGGTCCTTATATAGTGTCCATTAATGATTTAATAATGTACCCATGTGTCCTGTTGATGTCTAATTGTTGCTTCCGGTTTTCTTTCGGTTTTTCTACCTTGTGCGCCGCCATCTTGCGCATGCGCAGTTCATTTCCGCGTTCCATTTGCGTTCCAACCGCCGTTGTGATACTTCCGGTTTGCGTTTCTTCAGCTCGCGTGTATCAGTTTGTGATTTAAAACTCAATTTTGGCATTCTCTTCCTCTCGGCGTATCTCAGATTAGAGGGACACACATATTAAAAATACACATAAATGAGAGTCTGATACTCATCGCAATACATCTCACAGTATCCTCCATTAATACCCAATAATATGTGTATACATATAATCACATCATTATGTTTCAAAATTTGTAAACACTTTTCTTTTTCCCTCCTTTTAACTTATATGTTCCCTTAATTCTATCGATTAAAGTGCATAAACCCTAAAGTGCTAATTTTTCATATCTAAAATTTATGTGCAACATAATTAAAAACACATTAATAAAGTGGTTTCACTGTGTGCCCCGCAAGATCTCTCACTGAGAATAAAAAATATATGAAAAAGGTGCTTGTGCTATTTTTACTGGAAATTCTATATCTTTGTTGTTTTAAATTTACCAAGCTATAGCCAATTAGAGTGTATTATTATGTTTAATTGGTAGATGAATAAGATGGTTTTGTCTATCCTATCCTTGGCAAACATATATGTATAATGATTTCTACCTAATATAAGAATAGTGTACAATATCTTTAATGAACAAGTTAGAACTTGGCGAGATTGAATAGGATAGGATAGACAAAACCATCTTATTCATCTACCAATTAAACATAATAATACACTCTAATTGGCTATAGCTTGGTAAATTTAAAACAACAAAGATATAGAATTTCCAGTAAAAATAGCACAAGCACCTTTTTCATATATTTTTTTATTCTCAGTGAGAGATCTTGCGGGGCACACAGTGAAACCACTTTATTAATGTGTTTTTAATTATGTTTCACATAAATTTTAGATATGAAAAATTAGCACTTTAGGGTTTATGCACTTTAATCGATAGAATTAAGGGAACATATAAGTTAAAAGGAGGGAAAAAGAAAAGTGTTTACAAATTTTGAAACATAATGATGTGATTATATGTATACACATATTATTGGGTATTAATGGAGGATACTGTGAGATGTTTTGCGATGAGTATCAGACTCTCATTTATGTGTATTTTTAATATGTGTGTCCCTCTAATCTGAGATACGCCGAGAGGAAGAGAATGCCAAAATTGAGTTTTAAATCACAAACTGATACACGCGAGCTGAAGAAACGCAAACCGGAAGTATCACAACGGCGGTTGGAATGCGGAAATGAACTGCACATGCGCAAGATGGCGGCGCCCAAGGCAGAAAAACCGAAAGAAAACCGGAAGCAACAATTAGACATCAACAGGACACATGGGGACATTATTAAATCATTAATGGACACTATATAAGGACCTATAGGTCAATATATTTGATACCAGCTGATGAAGCCGCTACTCCATGCGGCGAAACGCGTTCTGGAGCATGTTTTTATATTTTAAATAAATTTTATTTTTATTATCCCTGTTCCTGTTGCTGCTGCGTCCATTCTTTGGATTCATGATGGTCTTCCTTTGGGTTTCCCTTCACCAGAATTAACCCATGAGCGTGTACCCTTAGAACGAAATGTGAGTACAAAATCTCTGGAACACCATATTGAGAACCTTTGTAGATCTGCACAAGGAGTCCTTTGTCTTCCTTCTCTTTATTACATGATCCCGGATAAAGCACTTTTTACAAGGTGGGGGTCACCTGAGAAGTATTTGAAGACAATATACCCGCAGGCCTGGACCCACTCAGAGCCAGTGACTAGGCTCTACACTTGTGAGTGGGATAATTGTAGCACCATCTAATAGCTCTAAAATAATATTTGCTGTATTGCACTATTATTGTTTATTATTTCTTCCATATACACGAGGGGCTCCAGGATCCCAGAAAGCATTATATGCGCCAATTCAGGTTATATACTTTGCATTCTATGTACATTGGTTTAGGGGAAACCATTATATCCTGAATTTTGGCTATCTGGGGTGCCGTGGTGGTGGGTACCTGTTGTGTGGCGCTGCACCATCCTGTGTATAATTATCGTATAGAAAAAGAACTAGAGTTACTAGATCAGACATTTCTCCAGGCCAACTATTAACTTCAGCGTGTGACCCTACGGGTCCCAAGCATCCACGGCAACTGGTCATCATGCCTAGCTACTAGCTGATGAGGGTCCAACAAACCCGAAACAGCGCTGTCCTAGGAGTGGCTTTGAACATTTGCATAAACCTTATCTCTGCTACAAATCCATAGTGTGGCATAGCATTGATTTTAGGGTTCTGTGTAATAACAGACCCAGGATGCATAAAAGGGAGACAGAGGTCATTTGCATATCCTACCCAGAATTCCTTGTTGCATATGGGGAATGTGGCACAGGAGCTCTGGGATGCAATTCTTTGAATTGCTGTGATGTGCAAGTGGCTTCTGCAATAATAAACACTATCAGGGTTATTCAAAGAGATTCGAAAAGTCACCGCACGTTCGGTGACTTTTCGTTCTCTTCAATTCGGTTCCTTTTGCCGATCCCATTTCGGTGACCCTGCGGTGTATTCAGCAAGCACCACAGGGTCCCCGAATTGCAGGGAAAAGCTGCCGCAAACCTGACGAAAACGAACCGCAAAACCCACCGAATGCACGCCAAAAACCCGCAAAAACATCTGTATTAACCTTCGAAAAACCCGAGCAGGAGCCGATCACACGCAGCGAAGCAGCCGAACAGGAGCCGAATCACACAGAGCCGAAGCAGCTGTGACGTAGAGGAGGCAGTGAATAAATTAGCAAAACCGTTTGTATGAATCTGTGAAAATGAAACGCTGTTTGCAAAGAAACTACTGAGCGAAAATGTCTGAAATTTACACAGGAGGTCCAGGGAATGATAATAAAGAGGGCTGTTACAGAAAAAATAAGTAAACTTAAAAAAAAAAAAAATTCAGAAAAATGCTTAAAGTATCCTAAAAAAATCTATAAATAGACTTTTTGCTGCAGAATTTTATAATGAACGGTTTATTAGATATTGAATTAAAACGGGAATATTTTTAACATTGACGTCTATGGGATTCTCCTGAATAAATTTGCCGAATTAAACCACCGAATGGTAGGGCATTAGGGGAACCTTTCACTGCTGGTTTGTGTTCTCTGAATAGCCGAAGCAGTGCTTTTTCATGGGGATTTCACTGCCCTCGAACAGGCACCGAACAGGCACCGTAAGTGCAGGCAATTCGCCAGTATTTGGCGAATTGCCTGCTCTCTGGATAGCCGAATGGCCAGGAAGGTAACGAACGCTGATTTTCAGCGTTCGGTTACCTTTCTCAAGCAATTCGGAGCTCTTGGATAACCCTGTATATATCAAATATATATATTATATATATATATATATATATACAGTTGTGTTCAAAATTATTCAACCCCCAATGCTGTAAAGGGTTTTAGGGAATTTAGTGTACATTTGTAATTGTATTCAGAATGAAATCCTACAAGGACTTTTTAAAGAACCATATGCAACTAAAATGACATCAATTGGTTTTGTAATACAGTAGTAAATGTTTCTTTTGTGAATTCTTCATTGACACAATTATTCAACCCCTTAAAGACTACCACTCTGAAGAACAGAGGTTCATTCAAGTGTTTTCAATCAGGTATTGAAAACACCTGTGGATGTCACGGAGCAGCAATAAAGCATAATAAGCACCAATTAGGCAGCTTTAAAATGACTGTGATACTCAGCTCCTTCTAGACATTTACTGGTGTGGTTACAAACATGGTGAAGTCAAGAGAATGGTCCAGGAAGACAAGAGAAGAGGTGATTACTCTTCACAGGAAGGGCAATGGCTATAAGAAGATTGCAAAGATGTTAAACATACCAAGAGAGACCATAGGAAGCATCATTCGCAAATTCAAGGCAAAGGGCACTGTTGAAACGCTACCTGGTCGTGGCTGAAAGAAGATGCTGACTTCGACTGCTGTGCGCTACCTGAAGCGTAGAGTGGAGAAAAGTCCCCGTGTGACTGCTGAGGAACTGAGAAAAGATTTGTCAGATGTGGGTACTGAAGTTTCAGCTCAGACAATACGGCGCACACTGCGTAATGAAGGCCTCCATGCCAGAACTCCCAGGCGCACCCCCTTGCTGTCTCCAAAGAATAAGAAGAGTCGACTGCAGTATGCCAAAAGTCATGTGGACAAACCACAGAAGTTTTGGGATAGTGTTCTGTGGGCTGATGAAACAAAATTAGAACTGTTTGGGCCCATGGATCAACGCTATGTTTGGAGGAGGAAGAACAAGGCCTATGAAGAAAAGAACACCTTGCCTACTGTGAAGCATGGCGGGGGCTCAATCATGCTTTGGGGCTGTTTTGCTTCTGCAGGTACAGGGAAGTGTCAGCGTGTGCAAGGTACCATGAATTCTCTTCAGTACCAGGAGATATTGGATGACAATGTGATGCAGTCCGTCACAAACCTGAGGCTTGGGAGACGTTGGACCTTTCAACAGGACAATGATCCCAAGCATACCTCCAAGTCCACTAGAGCATGGTTGCAGATTAAAGGCTGGAACATTTTGGAGTGGCCATCGCATTCACCTGACTTAAATCCGATTGAGAACCTCTGGTGGGACTTAAAGAAAGCAGTTGCAGTGCGCAAGCCTAAGAATGTGACTGAACTGGAGGCTTTTGCCCATGGCGAATGGGCGAAGATACCCGTAGATCGCTGCAAGACACTTGTGTCAAGCTATGCTTCACGTTTAAAAGCTGTTATAACTGTAAAAGGATGTTGTACTAAGATTGAATGTCACTTGGGGGTTGAATAAAACTGATAATGATGTGAGCACAGAAAAGACATTTGTGGTTATTTCATTATAAATGTTATGTTATATTTGTCTGACCTACACGTGCCTCTTTGATTTAATTGTAAGCAAGATGACTGAACGATCAAAATCAATGTCAAACTGGCCAAAACACTCAATTTCAGTGGGGGCTGAATAATTTTGAACACAACTGTATATATTTCCCAAGGGGAGCTTATGCAGGATGTGGTTGTAGTCTGGCACCTCACCAATTAAAAATATCACCAGCCTCCACTGATTGGGACTATTTCTTCTGTAAGTGTATGTGTCTTCGTCACAGCAGTTCTTGCCTATCCTGTTGGGCTGTAAGGGGGGGGGCTCTATGTAACTGTGTCTCTGCTCGTCCTAATACAATGGAGACAGATACACGAGCATCCAATAGCATTGTCTGTTGCGCTGACACACGCACAATAGCTTTTAGACTATATATTCATTATAGTGATTCATATATTACTGTCTGTATTTATATTTATCTTCATTTTCTACACATGGCGGTCAGGGCCGGATTAACATAGGGGCAGATGGAGCAGCAGCTCCAGGCCCATGCCTCAGAATAGGCCCAGAGAAAGGATAACTATGTCTGTATATGGACCGGTGTATCTCCAACTCCATAGCAGCTACAGGGTCATTTGAGGTATCACTGGAAAGGCCAGAGTATGGCCCTTCCAATGATACCAAACATGACCAGGTTTTAAGTAAATCAAATAAAATAATAAATATTTACTTTTTCTTTTTCTTTCCAACAGTAATATTTTTCACTTTTCAATTATAAAGTAAACAATGATGCTGCACTAACTAACCATCACATTTTTCATGTCATCAGCAAGTGTGGAGGTGATGGGTGATGGTACAATCCATTGTTATGAATTGTTACATCAAAAACCTAAACCGACGCACTGCAACGAAGAGCACTGCGGGGAACTTTGGACCCCTGTGTCACTAATCTTTACACCTCACAAGATCAAGCGAGACATTGTCATTGGACAGGGCAGAGTTTGGCCTTTGCATTAATACCAAACCTGACCATGTAAAATCTAAAAGAAAATATATATTTTTAATTCCAAAGCGATGACATTGGCCATTTGTCACGTGTAAAATGAGCAATACCACTGCCATTGCTCGCCTTCTCATTTCCCACGCTGGGAGCAAGGTCAGTGTTTTATACATAGTCATATTATATTATTCGTAAAAAAACATGTTCCAAAACACAAGGGAAATATTCATTTATTTTTTTTCTCATTTTTTTGGTTAAAATTGTATATTTTCACAGAAAAATGCAGTAACAGGTTCCAATTTCAATTTTTTTTTAACAAAAATGCCCTATAGAATATATACAAAGGTTTGGATAAAAAGGTAAAAAAAAATTACAGTCTTTAAATGATTGAAATCTGAATGAAAAATTAATCACACAGTATCTGCCTGGTTAGATATAGCCGTATCTGTACTAGTAGATAACCTAAAATATGTTTTCGTTTCACTAAATTACAAAAAAAAGCCCACCAAAATATTCAGCTCCAGTCCCATTGAGATCTTAATCCGGGCCTGATGGCGGTATCTGTCCCAGTCCTTCATGTCAGTGAGTATCTGTCTATCTCGATCTCCATTGCTGTGCTTCATGTAAGAACCTGCTCTGCAACAGCATGTAAGAGAAACAGGTCAAATCTCCCACTGGAAACAAACACAGAAACGTTTAAACAACTCTTTTGTTCATCCATAAGCTCATATCTTAAACACTGAATTATACACTCAATATTTGCAGCCTTGGCTCAGTTCTCCAACAATTAGCTAATTTGTATCAGGCATAAATTGCAGTTACCTGGTGTATTATCGTCATTAGGAAAATGTTAAACAAAAAGCCCCAGCAGGACGGATTGAAACCGTTCTTAATGCATTCATTGTGTAAGAAACATGCTAATAGTAAGGTGTTAGATCCCATAGCAGCTGATTTCTAAATTGATGGCAGCTTGTTCCAGTCTTAAAAACCTTTCCTTTTATATCAGCAATTAGTAAAACGATGTATATGAATGTTCAGTTTGGGCAGTGTCATCTTTTTATCTTCCCCTTTTACCCTAGTGTATTGTCCTGCTTCTAAATTTACAATACAAGTGGAAGTAAAACACGTCTTTCTTCTGACCCAAGCAATTTGGGATTCTATACAATTACAAGTTCTGATTCTAACCCAATGGATTTTCTTCTCATGTCTCACCAATACCTGGATTTTATTGTATATATGAATGTTTTTCAGAAAAATGTGCTTTGTCTTCATGTCCTCAGTTTGCTTTAATTTTCTGTTTTTAGTCTCAATAAAATAATCATAATGTAAAATGATTTACACAGTTAATTTACCTATTATCTGGTCTTTACCCTCAGCCAATGAATACATTGTTCCTGCACCTTTTTGTGTCTCAAGATGACTATTCCTTGGAAAGCATTCGGGAAATCATGAAGTAAGTTAAGGATGTTCGGTTCATATATAATATAATGGATTAAAAAAAGTTTTCTTAAAAAGAGCCATACAGATTTTGGTTGATTTGAGTATGTTCATCTTAAAGAATATAAGAAACTTCAGATTATATATATATACTGTATATATAAGGTGTTATTCAGAGAGAGCCGATCTGGCACCGAACAGGGAATTTCCCCGTACGGTGCCATTTCAGGGCCATTCGGCTATGCAGAGAGCAGGCAGTTAGCCAAATTTTGGCGAATTGCCAGCAAGTAGGGTGCCTGTTCGAAGACAGTGAAATCCCCCATAGAGAAGCAATAGTTAATCTATTCAAAGAACACCAAACAGCAGTGAAAAGTTGACGAAATACCCTGCTGTTCGGTGTTTTCATTCGGCAGGTTTATTCAGGCGAATCCCATAGGCTTCAGTGTTAAAAATATTCCCGTTTTAATCCAGTATCTAATAAACCGTTTATTATTTTAATCCGCAGTGAAAAGTCTCTTTATTTATTGATTTTTTTTTTAGGATCTTTTAGGCATTTATCGTAATTTTTTTTCCGTTTTATTTTTATCGGCGTTTTTTCATTTTTCTGTAACAGACCTTTTCATTATCATTCATTGGACCTTATATGTTAATTATAGACATTTTTGTTCAGTAGTTTTTTTGCAAACAACTTTTCAATTTTGACACTTTCAGGCTGGGGTCAGACTAGCGCATTTTTAACGTGCGTTTAGGCGCACTTAATCACGGCCGCACTAGCAGAAAATGACGCGCAATGACAGCCAATATACGAAGTACGGCCGCACGAAAGTACGGCCGCGCAACGCAAGTGGAAAATGAATGCATTTTTTCGAGAACGCAGAACCGCTAGTACTGACGTACAGAGTGCGCTGCGGCAGCATAACGGCGTGTGTGCGTGATTAGGAGACGTCAGACGCTGCTCAGGTTCGGCCAACATAACGTCCAGACACCCAAAGTTTCCTGGTTTGGATCTGTAACAAATCAAGCCCGAAAATGCGCATTGTATGACCGTTTTCGCGTATTCCGTGAAAAAAATACATTAATGCGTTCGGACGCATTTTTTGACGGTCGCTGCAAATAATGCGTTCATTTGACCCTAGCCTTAATCGTATTGTTTTTTTGGTTTTTTACCTGTCCAGCGGTTTGTCTTTTTTTTTTGTGGCTGGTCAGCTCTGTGTTCGGTGACTTGGCTTTTTTTTTTGAGGCTGGTCGGCGTTGTGTTCGGCGGCTTGTTGGCTGTCTTTGGTGCCTGTCCGGGGTGTTTGCAGCGATGGGTTTGTGGTGATGAGTAGCGGGTTTGCGGCGGCATTCGGTGGGCAATTCCCTGCACTTCGAGGACCCTGTGGTGAATGGTGAATTCACCGCAGGGTGGGGAAATTTGATTCCCTGAAGTGCGGGGAACAGCAGGGCACCGAAATGTCAGCGACATTTCGGTGCTCTTTGAATAACTCCATATAGTGACAAAAGTATCTGTATGTTGATCATGTTTCATCAGGTAAACATATCTTGACGAGGCAGCTCACTCAGTGGATGACGTAGAAAGTTGCGAGATTTATTGTATTTATCGCATCCAGACAATAGCTTAACAACTCTTTACCATATTATATCCGAGCTGCACGCGCTGCTTGTGGGTCTATGTTTCATCAGGTTATTGTAAATTAATGGCTCCTATAATTTGTATTGGTGCATCTAACAGGAGAAGAACGAGCTATTCTCAGGTAGCCTGTTTTTCTCCTTTTGGAGCTGGATTTTAAACAAAAATACTGACTTTCAAAATATGGTGTTAAGTGACTTTGCTTTTGAAAAATCACTTAAAACTTCAATCTATAGGGAATGAAAAATATCTTAGTTACCCTGGGTCCCATGGTGCACAGGGTGGCGGGATCTGCCGTTTCTTCTGGCAATAAGCAGGGGAACACAGGATACAAATATTCCCAGTGTTCTTCCACAACTTCTTCTGTGGCTCCTGTGTATCCGCTGGGCTTCATGGAGTCCTATGGACTTCAGGAGCTGATACCCCCGTTGGCGAACTGCACTGCTGCAGGCATCAGGTAATAGCAAAAAAATATTCCATCTTGAGCTGTTTCCTTAATAATTCCCAGTCCTTGCTCCCCTGAGCATTGATTTAAACCATAGAGTTTATTTTTTGTGTATATGGTCCACTCACCAACTCCGGAACAAAGATCCTAAGTTTCCAAATGTCTTCAACAGTACATTACCTCTTCCAAAAGCTGATCTGCCCCCCTCAGCTTACCTCCATTAAAAAAGCAGTATGTGTTTATTGAATAACTTGATAATATAGACTTAAAAAAAATTGTCAATTTCTACATATCCCATATCCCTATGGCTTCTGTTGATCCAAAGGAAGACAACTCCCCCAAAAGGAAAAAAAAAATCTTTCTTGATTCCATAATCCCAATCAGATTTTTGCTTGGATCAACAAGCAATGCTTTATATTTAATTCTTTTATATCTGTTTATATTTTATTTGACCAGAAATGCATTCAGGCATCAATTGAAGTGGATCTTTACGAAGAGAATTCCATATTTTTATTGTCTTTGCGGTTTTAAAAAACTTTCCTTTGCAGATGACAAAATCTTCTTTGCTGCAGTCTGTCTGTCCTTTGTAAAGTAGTGTTAATGAACAGGTCACCAGAGAGCTCCTTGTATTGGCCCTGTATGTATTTGAATAATGTAATGATATATCCTCTAAGATGCTTTTTTTCAAGGCTAAGTACGCACAATTTTTTTAGACTTTGTTGGTAATCAAGTACTACAATAAATAGGATGTTGCGTGCTCAACTCCCATCATTCTCAGGAGCAATGCTCTGGAACAAGAAAAAACATATTTTGTCACAGATCTTTAAAAATCCTAAAAAGATCTTCTGAGTTGCAGGTTTTTTAGGATTTTTGAGCACATGTGACAAAATGTTTTTTTCTCTTCGTAATTAAGATCTCACAGTGAATGCCTTTTTGACTCCATGGAACCAGAAAAAGACTGTGGCTTGCAGGTCTATCCAAAGAAAGGTGACACTAAGGAGAATGACTGGAGAAGTGAAAATTCTAGGTCAAAATAGCCAAACCAGAAAAATTCTCCCATTTATCTCACTTTCCAAATCAGCTAATTTGACCTAGATCGTTCTCTTCTGCTGCCAGTTATCCTGGGTTTCACCTGTCTCTGAATAACCCAGATAGTCTAAACTTTCATAGTGATCAGCTGACATTTATTGGAGGGGTGCTGCAACTTCTATTTCATGGGATATTTGTTAGGATTGGTGGAGCCTTTTGTCATTTGAATCGTAACCTGATGTAAGGACATAATGCATCAGGGGTCAGCAGCCTTGACCCTCCAGATGTTTTGGAGCTACATTTCCCATGTGAGTTAAGGGGTTATTCACAAAGCCCCAAACTAGCCATTGAAGTGCACCAAACGTTGAATTTCTCTATACAGTGTAATTTTGTGGCCGTTCTTCTATTCACAAAGCTGTCAACTCTCCATATAATGGCAAATAGACAGGGAAATATGGTGCAGTTCTCCGATCCCCGGCAGACCAGCGAAATTGTCCCATACACCAGTAATGGTCCATCTATTTACAGAACACCACGGCGAAATGAACTGATTTTCAGTGATTCAGTTCGACAGGTTTAAACAGGCGAATCCCATAGGTTTGAATGTAAAAATTTAATATTTTTAATTTCGGTGCTATGTGAATACACCCTAAGGGTCTTTTAATTAGTTTATTCACTTGTTTCAGACTGATGAGGAAAAATAAACATGGGAGCCCCAGAATTGTATCATCTTGTCTCCTAAAATGCTTTTTATCCACAGAGTTGTGTTTGATGCAGTACCCGATGTGCACTTCATATTTCTCATCACACCAAAAGATGCTGATTTAGGTATGTTCCATTGACATCACCCAGAGATTTTTAAGATCAGTATCTTGCTGGAGACTATCAGCAATTCATTTTAGGCTAGGGTCAGACGAAAGCATTTTTCCCCGCGAACGTGAAAAAGTGCGTCCGAACGCATTGACGTATTTTTTCACGGAATGCGCAAAAACGGTCAGACGACGCGCATTTTCGGTCGTGATTTTGTACGGATCGTCAATAAAACTCTTTTTGCGTCTGGACGTTATGTAGGCTGGACATTAGCAGCGTCTGACATCTCCTAATCACGCAAACACGCCGCTATGCCGCAGCTGCGTACTCAGTACGTCAGTACTAGCGGTTCAGCGTTCTCATAAAAATGCGTTCAAATTCCACTTGCGTTGCACGGCCGGACTTTTGTGCGGCCGTACATCGTATATTGGCCGTCATTGCCCGTCATCTGCTGCTAGTGCGGCCGTAATTATGTGCGCCAGAACGCACGTTAAAAGTGCGCTGGTCTGACCCCAGCCTTATGCCCTTCACTACCATTATCAACTTAACTTGACCTTCAAAACACCCTCAGGTACGCAAGATTGATTTAATTCAATCTGGTCGTATTCTGGAGCAATGGAAAGAAATTTTGTTTATTACAGATTAATTAATTTGCAAATTGGCTCCAAAATGTGCCTCTAAAGTTTCAGCTCATCAGACTTGTCAAATAATGTGCTGGAACTATTTTGGTACCGTGGAGGTCCGTTTTCCTGTTAGTCGAAAGACGGAGCCACAGCTGAGTTATACACGTAGTAGCACTTTTTGGACAACAGGTGGAGCTATCTGCCTGTCAAATAAGCTTACTGACTGTAAAAATGTTCATATGTATGGATTCTACATATATTTTTAAAGTCTGGGTAATAGGAAAAGGTTTTCCATGAAACAATTGTTTTTTTTTTTATTTCTTCATAGTTCCAGCATTAGCATCCACCTATGAGCCCATGAAGATGGTTCCTGGTACTAAAATTGCAGAGCAGTATTCTGTTTCCGTATGTTACAGACACAAACACTGTCCGCAGCTGTTCGTCAGGAAAGCTAGGTGAGGTGTTTTGCTCACTGTTGTGATTAATTGCATGAGATAAAGCCTACTGCAAATTATTACCATTTATTTTCTTAACAGTCTTGCCAATTAAAGGGACACTCTAGCCAGCAAGAAAGACCATTTAATGTATTTTAAATGATGTAATGTAATGATGATCATAATGTGCTTTGCACTTATTCTGTTGGGTGCCATGATGGGTTGATTCAGCCTTCCAAAGCTGTGTATTGCTACCCAACCAATGCCTTTCAATGCAACCCGACACTGGAATGAAAGCAAGTTTTCAATGATAACTTAAAGCAGGGACTCTACCCCCTCAGATGTTGATGGCATGCAATCCCCATAAATCTTCAAATCCAATCAATGGCCATGGAATCATGGGAATTGTTGTTCAACAACATCTAGGAGGCCAGCGTTTGACATCTTTGCTTTAAGGTAAGAACCTTGGCACATCCCTTTAATTCAATCTGTGCAAAAAATTACTATATAAGGAAACGTTTTTTTTCTTTCGTGATTGAAGTATCCATTTACCCTTTTGTGATTGTTCTAAGTACATCCTTTTATTTTGCAGATGTCATTGAGATATTTTTTTTTCTCATCCAGCAAATGATATCTCCTCCTGTATATCCTTCCATTTTCTTTAACTCATGCTTTTCCTACCTACAGTAACCCTGATCTCCCCACTTTCACTCCCCTCTCTTACCATTTCTCCGTCTGTCAGCATCATTTTTAATTTGCTAAATCATCTGCCATCTTTGCTTATTTCCATGTCTTTGGCAAACATATAAGCTGTATAAAATCCAGGGTTTAATATAAAACACATCTACTCATTCAAAATTATTATTTATAACCGCATCAGCCCACCTACTCCAGATGTGTAAGCAATGTAAATTAAGGAAATACTTCCTTGCAATAGCCTGTTTATTAACATGCAAAATACATATAACCACCAGAGGTCACCTATAGCCTTGGGTTTGATTCCATGAACACATCACAGCCTTTCTAAGGATGCGAACTGTCTACAAATTTTACTATTTCTATATAAAGTCTATTTGTATGTGATAAATCACCTAATATATATTACAATTCCATTAAAAAATCACGTCAGTTAAAAAAAAAAATATGGAATTTGACTGTGCATGAAATCTATTCAGCTTATAAAATGAATGGTACTCGGAGCTTGCATGTTTTGGTTTATGGGGTACAAGTAAAAAAATAGCCCTTTTCCAACCAATCCTTTAAACCACTTTTATAATTTCATGTATATTGTTTAAAAATCATACTGTGTAAACATACAAGACACAAAACTATACTATGCCTTATTATAAGAATATTTCATTTATGCTATTTTACTTCTAAAGTCTTTTCTATAAATGAGCAAATTAACACCTTGCAAGCTTCTCCTACAGTGCTGTGCGTACATTCCTCACGCTGCATTCTCCACCATGTCCTTATAGCTGGCACACAATGGAAATGTTGCCAAAGCCAAAGGCTTAGTTGGAACTTTTTTTATATTCAAAACATAATTTTACTGTTCGCATTGACCAGGAAGAGCTTAATCGTCAGCACAAAAGTCTGATAAAGGGCAGTGAGAATAAATGGTATTCATTATAGACTTTGTAACAATTGTGTAAAATAAGATCCATTCAGTGAAGAATATAGTATGTATATATTTGTGTGTGTACACACATATTGGAAAGACATTCCATCCAGTTTACACGTCCTCAAGAAAACAAACCTGGAATCATTTAAATCATTACTTCTTTATTTATTTACTATTAAAGTTCACTTCTGGAGAGCATGTCCACGTTGAAGGGTTGTAGCTAGAGAGGCTGCTGAGGAGAAGGGGGAACAGATTCCTGCCTCCAGGACCACTTAAATCATCTAGGAGTAGTCAATGTGGCTAGAATGTCCCTTTAAAGAAGGGATCTCAAACTCTTGCCCCTCAGATGTTGAATGCCTATAACTCCCAGAATCGTTTGAAGGCAATAAATGCCCAGAGAATCATGGGAGGTGTAGTTCAAAAACAACTGTGAAGCCAACGTTTGAAATCCCTGCTTTAAAGCGAGGCAAAAGGTACATTCTGAATGTTGCGGAGGTCCTGAAACTTGCATAATAGCTGCTTTTCCTCCTTCCTCATCGAGGTTATCAACTAGACATTGCTGGTTGGTATCTTCTCTTGCAGTGTGCAGTATATGTCTAAACTGGCTTAATGCTGACAGTCTAAATCAGGGATCGCAAACATTGCTCCCCCCCAGATGTTTATGGCCTACAATTCCCAGAATTCTTTGCATGAAATAGAGGGCCAGAGAATTATGGGAGTTGTAGGTCTGAAACATCTGGAGATCCAAAGTTGGAGATCCCTTATCTATTTTTACATTGGTGCCATAGACATGTTTTTACAGAAGAGACAAATAACCCACACAGCCCCAGTTCTGAAATGGTTCTACCCCCTCACTTTTTGTAGTGCCACTGTCTTGAAATAGTAAGTGAATACATTGGATTTGATATCCCAGTGAAGAGATACAGGTTGAACTGATAACCTTGACTAAACCAAAATAAAATACCATTTTTTTTTTCCAGAGTGGAAGATAATGATGATTTAGTGCCAATTTTTGCACAACATAATGACTCTCTAAAAAGCATATATGGAGAATACTTTGTCGCAGAGCTGATTGAAGCCCAGAATGAAGAAAACCATGCTATTATTTGTGAGGTTAGTCAGCTTCATGTTCATCTTCGTTATGATAGAAACTTCGTAACCCTGGGTAGCAAAATTATTTTTATCAAGATACAATTTCTCAACTATTAAGTGCACATTTTTAGGATAACCTCATACAGATGGAAATTTAGTCTCAAAAATGTGTTTAAATGCGTGATTCCAAGTCATTAGATACTTTCGAAACCCTAAGCTCATTCAGCTGGGCAACCGTAATGACTTGGCATGGCACCGATTGTAATTACAGATATGCCATTCATTATTTTGCTACATGGCGATGTTTTTCGGTTGGATTGCTTTGCTACCCTTTATTAAACTGATAGATGGGTGAGCAATAAAATGCAAACGTTCCTCTATATATTATTTATTTGATGTTATTTAAACACACAACGTTTATATTCTCTATTCCTGGTATACTAATTAAAAAAAGCGTGCTCATAGGAAGGCTGTCCACTAAATTACACTTTTTCATGACTTCACACCTGACTTGAAAAATTTACATTTAAAAGAGCATATTTTAACATTTTGAGCTCTGATGACTTGAAGGTCTTTTGAAACTAGCTTTTCGCAAGTTTGGCAAAAAAGAAATGATTTTTAGTAGAAAGAATGAAAGTTAGGAAATCTTACCATAATAAATTAATGTTTCTCTTTGTATGAGCGATTATTTAACAATATAATTGTGCTTATCGTTCCATCACTGCACATTCCAGCAGCGAGAGATAGAGCTGCCATCAAGAGGGGGTGACAGCCCAAGATATGTTCACGGGCCCAATGGCTCCAGGGGGCTGTGTACCTGGCCAAGCCCTGTTCAGCTTGTCTGAGTGCCACAGATATTAGGGACCCTCCGTGCCACCCTGGACTGATCCACCAAGATACCATCTGGATTGGTAAGAGCCCTCTGACGCATCACTGACGGAGGGACTACGGCCGGGGTCAGATGAGCGTTTTGCAGAGTGGAAGGAATGTCTGTGAGAGTGGACGTTCCTTCCACTCTGACGCCACCTCGCTGAGCACATTTAGTGCGTTCAGCGCTGCAAGGCTCGATGCTCCTATGGAGGATCTTGCTTTGCAGCCCTGTCGAACGCGTGTTGTAGTGCTTCGACAGGGAGGCTTTCAGAACGTCCGCAGCACGCCCGCTGTAGCGCGCGTAACTCATGCATGTGGCCGGCCCCATTGAAGCGTCACTTTGCTGTGATGGACGCCGGGAGACACGTCAGTACAGGGACACATAGTGCACTCGTTTGACCACGGCCTAAAATGGTCTACACCAGGTAGAGGTGCAGAGCGAGCGCTCTAGCACCTGGGAACACTTTTTATCCCTTTGCTGGACCACCAGAGATTTAGCCCACTCCCTGTAAAATGAGATAAGCTGAAGAGGCGGCAATGAGTTTTATTTTTAATTAGTTTATTGGAATAGGCAGCTTAGGAAAGGGGGGGCCCAACCAGTGGTTTATTAATGGGCTCCAAGAATTCTGATGGTAGCCCTTGTGAGAGCCCTGAATAAATCCTTTCAAAGTTTCAGGCGTCATCTACATATTTCTGGTTCAGAGAGCATTGCCAAAAACATATTACGTCTTTTGTCTGAGCATTAAAAATGAAAAATTCACAATGTGTTACTGATTGCAAATGAAAGCATACACATTACAAAAAAAATTAAAGTAACACCCAAATGTCAATAACCCCCCCAAAAAAAATACTCCTCGTCTGTTGGCATGGAGGTCTATGCCAATGAAAGAGCAGGGTACTCTATGCTGATCTTCCACTGGAATAGACATCATAATGTGGGAATTATTTACAATCCCACTTGCCCACGTTCTCTCACTTGCCTGTCAACATAACCACATCACAACTACAGACCGGCTGAGCATGGCAGGAGTGCTCTACAGGCAATGAAGGCACCATGTTGGTGCCCTCTTCACTCGAACCACAGCCGTCACATGTGTAAAATCTCTGTATATAATGTTAATTTTAAAATCTGTTATGCAATGAAGACATTAAATGAATGGCTGTTTTATTCACAATATGTTAACTTTAAAGGAGGATGCTGATGGACATGCTGTGATCTTATTTCAGAAAACCCAGATGGCAAGTGGGAAAAAACATAATTTGTGCCCCAAAATAATATTGCCTGTATTGCTATGCTTATAGAAATAATAGATCTCTGTACTGATTAGCCGACAAGTCTTCTAGATTTCAGTTTGAGACACAAAACATTCATTGTGACAATTCCTCCATGCAAACCTCTTGTACTGGCAAGGGGAAGCTCGGCTGCTGTGATAGGCCTTAACATTATACACAATAAACACAAACATATACAGGGTTATTCAAAGAGAATCGAAAAGTCACTGCACGTTCGGTGACTTTTCGTTCTCTTCAATTCGGTGCAATTCGGCGATCCCATTTCGGCGACCCTGTGGTGTATTCAGCAAGCACCACAGGGCCGTCGTAGTGCAGGGAAAAGCTGCCGCAAACCCGATGAACACTCACCGCAAAACCCAGGCGAATGCACACCGAAACCCACAAAAACATCTGGATTAAACCTGCCGAACATGCCGGAGAAAACTGAGCAGCCGCCGATCACAGCGCAGAGCAGCCGCCGGAAAAAGCCGACACCGCAGACGAATGGAGTGAAAAAAAAAAGAAAGAACAGTACGCTTGAATGTTTGAAAAGTGAAACGCTGGTTGCAAAGAAACTACAGAACGAAAATGTCTGAAATTTACATATACCGTATTTTTCGCTCCATAAGACGCAGTTTTCTCCCCCCAAAAAGTGGGGGGAAAAGTGGGTGCGTCTTATGGAGCGAATACTGCGCCGGTGCAGTGTTCGCTCCCTGCGAGCGTCCGAAGCTATGGAGCTTCGGCGCTCGCCTGGGGGAACCACGTCACCAGCCGAGTTCTCGCAAGATCGCGGCTGGTCATGTGGCTCCCCCAGGCGAGTGCCCAAGCTCCATGCCGCCGGACGCACGCTCAGAGGGAGCGAACATGCGGCAGCGGCAGAAGGAGGTGAGCTGGGGACATTATCCATGAGCTGCCGGGGCATATCCATGAGCTGGGGCAAATCCATGAGCTGGGGCAAATCCATGAGCTGCTGGGGCATATCCATGAGCTGCTGGGGCATATCCATGAGCTGCTGGGGCAAATCCATGAGCTGGGGCAAATCCATGAGCTGAGGCATATCCATGAGCTGAGGCATATCCATGAGCTGAGGCATATCCATGAGCTGGGGCAAATCCATGAGCTGGGGCATATCCATGAGCTGGGGCAAATCCATGTGTGAGCTGGGGCATATCCATGTGTGAGCTGGGGCATATCCATGAGCTGGGGCAAATCCATGAGCTGGGAAATATCCATGAGCTGGGGCATATCCATGAGCTGGGGCAAATCCATGAGCTGGGGCATATCCATGAGCTGGGGCATATCCATGAGCTGGGGCATATCCATGTGCTGGGGCATATCGATGAGCTGGGGCATATCCATGTGCTGGGGCATATCCATGAGCTGGGGCATATCCATGAGCTGGGGGCATAGCCATGTGCTGGGGGTATATCCATGAGCTGGGGGTATATCCATTAGGGGAGCTGGGGCAAAATCCATGAGAGGAGCTGGGGCAATATCCATGAGAGGAGCTGGGGCATTATTCATTATTACACTATTTGATTCAGAATATTTTTTTTCCTGTTTTCCTCCTCTAAAAACTAGGTGCGTCTTATGGTCAGGTGCGTCTTATGGAGCGAAAAATACGGTAATATCCAATGAATGATAATAAAAAGGGCTGTTGCAGAATAAAGAGACTTTTTACCGCAGAATATTATAATATATTATAATCAACAGTTTATTAGATATTGAATTAAAAAGGGAATATTTTTAACATTGAAGCCTATGGGATTCGCCTGAATAAACCTGTCAAATGAAACCACCGAACAGCAGGGCAATTCGGCAACTTTTCACTGCTGGTTTTTGTTCTCTGAATAGACGAAGCATTGCTTCTCTATGGGGAATTCACTGCCCTCGAACAGGCAACGAACAGGCACCTTATGTGGAGGCAATTCGCCAACATTTGGCGAACTGCCTGCTCTCTGGTCAGGAAAGGTAACCGTACACTGAATTTCACTGTTCGGTTACCTTTCGCCAGCAATTCGGATCTCTTTGAATAACCCTGATAGGGTAATATCTAGGATGAAAATATCGTCCATGTTTAAAGGGATACATATCATGTATTCATGGTGATGGGCAGTGCATGAAGAATCTATATGCTGCAGGTAAGCGATCAAAGAGGATTCCCAGGTGACCTGCCTTGATTTCCTTCCTACAGCATATGAATTATACATGTTTTGTGAGGCAGCACGTTTCCCTGTTCTCCCCTCTACATGAAATAGCGATATGTGTCCCTTTAAACATGGTCGATATGGTCACCCTAGTAATATACCATCAGGTCTATTCAGTAAAAGGTGAAACACTGGAGAATTGTCAGGAGAAGAATACAATCTAGACCAAATAGCCGATTTGGAAAGTGAGATATATGGGAGAATTTTTCTGGTTTGGCTATTTTCACCTGAATTTATCACTTCCGCCAATTCTCCTGAGTTTCAGCTTAATTGAATAGACCTGTACATTTCCCCTTTCTGACAGACAGCTGAATGAGCGGAGGCGGATGCTGCCAGTATAAACATGCAACACCATCCGGTCTATTCAAAGAAAGGTGAAACTCAGGAGAATTGCTGGAGAAGTGAAAATTCTCCCATTTATCTCACTTTCCAAATCGGCGATTAGTTCTAGATTGCTCTCCTGTCAATTCTCCTGATATTCACCTTTTCTCTGAATAACCCTGCAAATGATCGATTCTGGCCAGAAAGTCGTTTTCTTTCACCACTCCTGCAGTGAGACATGATCGTTTAACTAAAAATCAATATAGTAGATCTAGTTAAGGCTCTCTATTGATTGCGAGTGAAATGGAGGGGGTTCTCACTGCAGGAGCAATAAAAGATTATTACTGACCTTATTCTCTGTCTGATTTGAGTCTTAAGAGGACAGGTGCCTTTTGGGGTCAAAAGCAGCTGGTAACCTCAAGTGCTCCAGTAATGGCACCCTCCACTTTATACACAATGCTGTGTCATCTGTGCAACGTGTTTGCAAAACTGTGGTTTAAAATAAATAAATAATAATATATATGGCAATTAGATCGTGTATTCAGGTGCTGCAATACCAGAAAAGAAATACTAATAGAAATAAAAGTATGCCGATTAACCATTTCACTACCAAGTGCTTTTTGTTGAAAAAATTATTTAGAACATTTTTGTAATATAGGATGTGTAGTTAACACTTAACTTTAAATAACACTTTTGCATAAAGATTACAATTCTCAGTTAGTGAAAAGTTACAAATATTGTAAATTTTCTAATTTTCAACTTTTTTTTATTTATTTATCCTTTACAGGAATATTACTGGGATGAAAGGATGTAAACTCTAAGGCTAGGGTCAGACGAACGTATTTTTCTCGTTGTCCCTGAAAAAGTGCGTTCGAACGAATGGACGTATTTTTTCACGGAATACGCGATAGCAGTCATACGATGCGCATTTTCGTCCGTGGTTTCGTACGGATCCTCAATAAAACCCTTTTTGCGTCTGGACGTTATGTTGGCCGGACATTAGCAGCGTCTGACGTCTCCTAATCACACACACACGCCGCTAGCGGACGCAGCGCACTCTGTACGTCAGTACTAGCGGTATCACGTTCTCGAAAAAATTTGTTTGCCGCTTGCGTTGCGCGGCCGTACTGCATATATTGTCCGTCATTTGCTGCTACTACGGCCGTGATAAACTGCGGCTGCACGCGCGTTCACACTGCGTTAGTCTGACCCTAGCCTAAATGGTGTCCCTTATTTTTCACAATTTCAAATGTAGTTTGCATTATTAGGCTAGGGTCAGACTAACGCAGTATTAACGTGCGTTTAGCAGCACTAAATCACGGCCGTGCTAGCAACAAATGACGTCCAATGCCGGACAGCATTCGAAGAACGGCCGCACAAAAGTGCGGCTGCGCAACGCAAGTGGCAAACGAACGCATTTTTGCAAGAACGTAGAACCGCTAGTACTGACGTACAGAGTGCGCTGCGTCCGCTAGCGGCGTGTGTGCGTGATTGGGAGACGTCAGACTCTGCTAATGTCCGGCCTACATAACGTCCAGACACAAAAAGGGTTTTATTGATGATCCGTACAAAATCACGGACGAAAATGCGCATCGTATGACCGCTATCGCATATTCCTTGAAAAAATACGTCCATTCGTTCGAACGCACTTTTTCACGGACGACGCGAAAAATGCGTTAGTCTGACCCTAGCCTTAGAATAGAGGCAGAAATGGCTTAAAGGTGATAAAATATACAATATAAATGATCAAATATCCTGCTTATGGGGATTTGCAGTGATCATAAATGAGATTATTATCAATGCAGTTTCCAAAAATGCCAATATGATATACAAATAATACTTATATGTGGCATAATGCCTCTGTATGGAAATAACAGTAACACCTTCTATCTGTACTGTACAAGGATTTTCAACAATTAAAACCCCCTGAGTCTTATACCTGTACAGAGTGACCCCATAGCTCTCCCTTTAGGGAACATTTTGTTACAGTGAGGCTGGGGACGGCTCCTTGTAGCTTCTATACAGTAATAAAGGGTGAAAGGCGTGAGATCTCACAAAGAATTACATTTTTTGTACCAGGTAGCATACTAATCGTGCATTAAAATGGCATACAATATGCTAGTTTTTTTTATTGTATTTCAATGCAAAATTTGATGTACACATTTTTTGGTAGTGACAAAATCAAAACCTATGGTACTTTATATAAAATACCATATCAGTATGATCAGATGCAGAAAAAAAGGATGAATCACTATAGGATAATCAATGACAAACATATACAGGGTTATTCAAAGAGATCCGAATTGTGGCCGGAAGGTAACCGAACAGTGAAATTCAGCGTACGTTACCTTTCCTGGCCATTTAGCTATTCAGAGAGCAGGCAGTTTGCCAAATCCTGGCGAACTGCCTGCACATACGGTGCCTGTTCGGTGCCTGTTCGAGGGCAGTGAAATCTCCATAGAGAAGCAATGCTTCGTCTATTCAGAGAACACAAACCAGCAGTGAAAAGTTGCCGAATTGCCCTGCTGTTCGGTGGTTTCATACAGCGGATTTATTCAAGCGAATCCCATAGGCTTCAATGTTAAAAATATTCCCATTTTAATTCAATATCTAATAAACCGTTGATTATAATATTCTGCAGTAAAGAGTCTCTTTATTTATAGATTTTTTTAGGATCTTTTAGGCATTTTTCGTGATTTGTGGCGAAAAATGTTTTTCCGTTTTTTTTTTTTAAATAATTTTTTTCTTTTTTCTGTAACAGCCCTTTTTATTATCATTCATTGGATCTTATATGTAAAGTTCAGACATTTTCGTTCTGTAGTTTCTTTGCAAACAGCGTTTTACTTTTCAAACATTCAGGCTAGGGTCAGACGAACGTGATTTCTACGGACTGTGCTTCCGTGCAGTACGGACGTACGTTAGTACGGAAGACGCAGTAGTGGCCACACAGTCCGTTTTTTCACTGACGTATATTTTGACGGATGTAGCAGGGAAATAAATTAAAATGCAAAACCATTTTGTCCGTGAAAAATGCTGGACGTATAAATGCAGCTCGTCTGACCACGTTCCATCACTCACACACAAAGCTATGCAGACGTTGCGGACGCAGCGCACTTTGTGCGGCCGTTCTAGGGTTTGTATGTTCTTGCCTGCCTTGCGTCCGTGGGCCGCGGCCGTTGTGCGTCGCAGTTCAGTGCGGACGTACTTTGTGTGTCGGGCTCCGATGGGCTTTCTTTCATGCTATCACGGACGTACTTTTAGGCACAATCACGGACGTGAACACTACGCTTGTCTGACCCCAGCCTCAAGCGTACTGGTTTTTTTTTTCAATCCATTCGTCTGCGGTGTCGGCTTTTTCCGGCGGCTGCTCTGCGCTGTGATCGGCTCCTGCTCGGGTTTCTCTGGCGTGTTCGGCGGGGTTAATGCAGATGTTTTTGCGGGTTTCGGTGTGCCTTCGCCATGTTTTGCGGTGAGTGTTCGGCGGGTTTGTGGCGGCTTTTCCCTGCACTACGGCCCTGTGGTGCTTGCTGAATACACCGCTGGGTCTCCGAAATGGGATCGCCAAATCGCACCGAACTGAATCGAACAAAAAGTCACCGAACGTGCAGTGACTTTTCGATTCTCTTTGAATAACCCTGTAAATATCCACCTTAGGCTAGGGACAGATGAGCGCATTTTCTGCGGCCACCGTCAAAATGTACGTCGATGCGTGCGCACGCATTTTTTCACGGAATACGCTTAAGTGGTCAGACGACCACAGTCGCACAGTCGCAGGTACTCACCAACGCAATTCTAGGGAAATCCGGCTGTTTGAACGTTATGTAGGCCGCACACTAGCAGCGTCTGACGTCTCCTAATCACGCACACACGCTGCCATGCGGCCGCAGCGCACTCTGTACGTCTGTAGCAGCGGTTTCACGTTCTGAGAAAAATGCGTTCA
Source organism: Leptobrachium leishanense (assembly GCA_009667805.1). Taxonomy (NCBI): domain Eukaryota; kingdom Metazoa; phylum Chordata; class Amphibia; order Anura; family Megophryidae; genus Leptobrachium; species Leptobrachium leishanense. Next base: position 313,942,317 of record CM019066.1, read on the forward strand.
TTTGCCGGTTGCGTGGTGTCGGCGCACTTTTGTACGCACGTACTGCGTATATTGGCCGTCATTGGCCGTTATGTGCTGCTACTGCCGCCGTGATTTAGTGCGCCTGCACGCGCGTTCCGACTGCCCCACTCTGACCCTAGCCTAAATTCAACACCACAGATTCAGTAAAAAAAATGTAGATACTCGTATCAAAGCATCCAGTTAGTTGATATAGGGGGTTATTCAGAGAGAGTTGATCTGGCCCCGAAATGTCACCGAACATTGAATTTTCCCATACGGTGCCATTTCGTGCCCATTCAGCTATTCAGAGAGCAGGCAATTCATCAAATTTTGGCGAACTGCCAGCAAGTACGGTGCCTGTTCGAAGGCAATAAAATCCTCCATAGAGATGCAATGGTTAATCTATTCAGAGAACACTGAACAGCAGGGAAAAGTTGCTGAAATGCCCTGCTGTTCGGTGTTTTCATGGTTTATTCAGGCGAATCCCAAAGGTTCCAATGTTAAAAATATTCCCGTTTTAATACAATATCTAATAAACCATTTATCATTTTAATCAGCAGTAAAAAGTCTCTTTATTTATAGATTTTTTTGGATCTTTTAGGTATTTTTTGGAATTTTCCGTTTTTTTAATTTTTCAAAATCGTTTTTTCTTTTTTCTGTAACAGCCCTTTTTCTTATCATTCATTGGATCTTATATGTAAATTTCACGCATTTTCGCTCAGTATTTCTTTTGCAAACAGCGTTTTAATCTTGACACTTTCAAGCATATTGTTTTGTTTGTTTTTTTTACTCTGTTCGTCAGCTTTTCGGATTTTTCCAGCGGCTGGTCTGTGCTGTGTTCGGCCGCTTGTCGGCTTTTTCCGGCGTGTTCGGCGTGTGTTTTACGGCGGCTGTTCGGGTTTTCCCTGCACTCCGGTGACCCTGCGGAGAATGCTGAATTCATCACAGGGTGGGGAAATTTGATTCCCCGAAGTGCGGGGAACGAGAGCGCACTGAAATGTTGGTGCCATTTTGGTGCTCTCTGAATAACCCCCATAATCCAGTTAATCTTGGAGATGTTTTCCTATATTTCCCTTTTAGAGTACCTTGAAGAAAAAGAGAAGAATTTTTTTTATGGTGTTATACGTTCACCAATTCTTGTGTAATTCTTGTAATGTTGTATTTGATAATCCTATTGTGCCTACCAGCTGTTTTTCACTTTTTTATATATATTGATAGTGGCTGCATGTGCTCAAATAATGCATATGGGGCAATCTGAGCTTTTAAAACACATTTGTGTGGGTTTTATTCGCTAAACAGTCTAAACCAGGTTATCACATCTGCATCAATAGTGTTTGAAATAACTTTGTACCTCTTCCAGGCGCTCCCTATCCTCTTACCCCCCGCCTTCTTTGCGCAGCTCCGCACTCTGATTTCCACCTATGTCTGGAATTCTAAAAAGCCGCGCATTAGTTTGGCCTTGTTGATGGCACCTAAACAGTTGGGAGGTGTCACACTCCCGCACTTTTGGCACTACTATGTGGCCGCACACCTACAACGCATAGGGGAATGGTCCACCAGCTTCTTGACTAGATTATGGGTAGCAATAGAACAGGGGCCAGCGCGGTGTCCCCTGTCCTGCCTCCCCTGGTTGCCAATTTCCACACAAAAGACCATGATGGACACACACCCCCTAATACACGCCACTTTAGCAGCCTGGAGCTCTTTGAAGCACTCTGCCGGCATTGCTCCCTTTCCTTCGCCTCTCCCGCCCCTGCAGTGGTTGCCAGCCTTTTCTAGGTCCCTATCCCCACTGACTACGGACGGACTACCTATACCTCCACGACCTAAGCACTTTCTGAACGAGTCGGGCCCAATCCCTTGCGACCACCTGCCCATTCCACGTGCAGGCTCCTTCCTAACGCGGTTTCATCATCACCGACTCATTCAGTCACTACGATCCCTAGCCCCACTACCGGAATATATCAGACCACTCACGCAATACGAGATGTTGATAGAGAGGGGCAGATACCCATCACACTGCCTCTCTTTAATGTATGACATGCTCCAGACCACGTCATCTCAGACCAGCACCGCCCGCGCTAGCTGGGAACGCAAATTAAATATTGCCTTTGAGGACCACCAATGGCGCGCTGTCAACTGGCACACTCCAGTTCCACAGCGGTGAGAGTTCAGGAGGCCAATTATAAAGTGCTCATGAGGTTGCATAAAACTCCAAGTTCTGAGCCACTACGCTGATAGGGAAGCCAGCAAATGCTGGAGATGTGACGCACCTAATGCCTCAACACTTCACATATGGTGGGACTGCCCTGTCATTGCTGAGATTTGGCACTCTGTCCATCATTGTCTTTGTGACTTCGCGGAACTGCCACCCCCGTTTACCCCAGAATATTGCCTACTTAATCACACTGAGGACCCACCCGAGATATTCCGAAAATCGATCGCCAACAGACTTCTGCACGCTGCGCGCCTGGTTATACCGATGTTCTGGCGTAAACCTTCTGTCCCACCCCTTACTGTATGGTTGCGCAAAGTGGAAACTATCCGATCAGCGGAAGAACGGGTCACTCTGTCCCATGGTAAGACTGCCGAGCACTACCACTCCTGGTATTTCTGGTCAAGCACATGCTTGCCCCGTGTGGGAAGGCTCGCCCCCTGTCCTTGTTAGGTTTGCTCCCTTTATTGTGTACTCCCAGTAAAATTTCCCCCACCACTGACCCCTCCCGAAACTTTACCCACACCTTACGAAGTTCATACCACCCATCCAATCATACGCTTGATGTTCATGCCCCTCGACAATGTATTTACAGCAGACGCCACGTTTTATGCAATGTTTTCTCTTTTATGTCTTCTTTATCGCTACATTTTGCACTGATGATATTGACTATCAGGGTTATTCAAAGAGATCCGAATGGCTGGAGAAAGGTAATTGAACGCTGAAAATCAGCGTTCGGTTACTTTTCTTGGCCATTTGGCTATTCAGAAAGCAGGCAATACGCCAAATCCTGGCGAATTGCCTGCACATACGGTGCCTGTTCGGTGCCTGTTTGAGGGAAGTGAAATCCCCATAAAAAAAGCACTGCTTCGGCTATTCAGAGAACACAAACCAGCAGTGAAACGTTCCAGAAATGCCCTGCCATTCGGTGGTTTAATTCGACAGGTTTATTCAGGAGAATCCCATAGGCTTCAATGTTAAAAATATTCCCGTTTTAATTAAATATCTAATAAACTGTTCATTATAAAATTCTGCAGCAAAAAGTCTCTTTATTTATAGATTTTTTATGATATTTTAAGCATTTTTCTGGATTTCTTTTTTTTTAAAAAGTCTGATTTTTTTTTTTAAGTTTACTTATTTTTTCTGTAACAGCCCTTTTTATTATCATTCCCTGGACCTCATATGCAAATTTCAGACATTTTCGCTCAGTAGTTTCTTTGCAAACAGCGTTTCACTTTTCAATTATTCATGCAAACTGTTTTCCTAATTTATTCACTTAACTAGTCTGCTGTGTCGGCTTTTTCTGGCGGCTTCGCTGCGTGTGATCGGCTCCTGCTTGGGTTTTTCTGGCGTCTTCAACAGGTTAATCCAAATGTTTTTACTGGTTTTCGCCAGGTTTTCGGCAGCTTTTCCCTGCACTCCGACAGCCCTGTGGTGCTTGCTGAATACACCGCAGGGTCGCCGAAATGGGATTGCCGAATCGGCCCGAATTGAAGAGAACGAAAAGTCACCGAACGTGCGGTGACTTCGATTCTCTGTGAATAACCCTGACCTTTCAACTTCTCAATAAAGCACAATATGTTAAAAAAACAAAAACAAAGAACTTTGCCCACTTTGTCCTAGCTATTAGACTTTGCTTATGATCCCGCGGTAACCATTTCCTTACAGAATAAGCAAATAACTTGTTATATTAGTGATAAAATTGAGTGTCTGTGCATATCGGTCTATGCAGCGATGTCTAGGTTGCTGTGAGGTCTGTTGTGTTCAGATGGTCGTATATTTTTGCCTCTCTTTTAATGGCCATATGTGCTTTTGCATGTTGTTTTTAAACTAATTATAACTGACAATAAGCTATTAGTGCAATAGCACACTGTAAACAGCAACACGCTAAATAATAAATTCTTGTCACACGCTTCCAGCCCTGGCATAGGCAGTGAGACATTTAAGCCCATCACTGTAGATCCTCACCAGAACCGTCGGCTATTGGACAGACAGCTCTATACGAGCCAAGGTTGACGCCAATTTTCCCTGCCGAGAATAAAGCTGGCAAGCCCTCTTCGCACATATGGTAGATGGATTGGTTAATCAGCCTCTACTGAGTGTTGGCCCCAAAATTACAAGGCAGCCAGACAAACACGATACTTCAGCTTTTGTTCGCGTTCTAAATCAGGACAAAAACAGTCAGTCGTTCTTTGAGGGACAGGGAGGGGAGAAGAAAAAAATGCGCGTGTTTGTTTTGGATGTTTCCATTGCTGTCTTTGCATCGCAGCTGTGCGAGCAGGGCTTATTTTATGCACAATCATCTGCCTAAATTGATGTCATTTTCTTCATAATGGAAATGGATTTTTTTGTTTTGTTTTGTGTTTGGAGTTCCACATCAGAAATTATAAGAGAAATACCTGTCTGCCAGACAAGCGGCAGTAAATGTTACCTTGACATTATTAACGTCTGGCTAGGGGAGCTATGTGTTTACATATGATCGTAATGATCCAGTAATTATCAAAATGTTTTTGTTGATGTCAGTGATGCCATCATACTGCTGAAGGCTCTCTTTTCAGTTTCTAGGAATATTCCCTGAAAGTTCTCCTCCGTAGACACTTACATTACACTTCCAGTTAATATTCTCATTCAGTGAAAATTCTGGTTTTGCCGAACATTTTCATATTGTAGGCATTGTATTTTCTGTGAACATTGTCCATCATGTGTATTCCATTTTGTGACCGTTCACGTTCAGCAAGCTTACTTGTTCAAATGATCCTCTCTTTCATTAACACATAACCATTCTGATTTACACAAACATCCTGTCCTAGTGTATATTCTACTGCCAATATTCCACGTGGACTCACTGATTTTCTTGGACACTAGGGGTTATTCAGAGAGGTCCGAAATGTCGCCGAAATGTAACCGGACACTGAAATTCAGCGTACGGTGACATTTTGGGGTCAATCGGCTATTCAGAAAGCAGGCAGTTCACCTAATTTTGGCGAATTGCCTGCACATACTGTGCCTGTTGAAGGCAGTGAAATCCCCAATAGAGAAGCAATGGTTCATCTATTCAGAGACACCGAACAGCAGTGAGATATTGCCAAAATGCCCTGCTGTGCGGTGGTTTCATTCGTCCGGTTTAGTCAGGTGAATCCCATAGGCTTCAATGTTAAAATACTCCTGTTTTAATCCAATATCTAATAAACCGTTTATTTTATTCTGCAGTAAAAATTCTCTTTATTTCTAGACTTATTTAGGATCTTTTAGGCACTCTTCAGGATTTTTTCAGCAAATTTTTTTTCCGTTTTTTTTTTTTAAATTCTTTCCTCATTTTTCATTAACAGACCTTGTTATTATCATTCATAGGATCTTATATGTAAATTCCAGACATTTTCATTAAGTCGTTTTTTTTGCAAACAGTGTTTCAATTTTGAAACTTTTCAAACATCCTTTTTTTTTTTTTTACCCCATTCGTCAGCTTATTGGCTTTTTCCGGCGGCTGCTCTGCGCTGTGATCGGCGGCTCGTCAGCTTTTTTTGGTGGGTTTGCGGCGGGTTTTCCCTGCACTCCGGGGGCCCTGCAATGCTTACTGAATACATCGCAGAGTGGGGATTCCCTGAAGTGCAGGGAAGCACGGGGAACGAGAGGGCACCGAAATGTCGGCGACATTTCGGTGCTCTCTGAATAACCCCTACTGTGTTTCAGAGATCATTCTATTTCAGGAATATTTTAACACTCCTTTTTATACTTTTATTTATTTATTTATTTACAATTTTCCTCCATTAAAACAGATATTTTTTTCTTTATCATTTTCCTTTTTATCTGAACATCTGTCTTCAATTAACCTTTCTGTGAACATTGAACTGTGCAGAAAAAAAAGGAATTTCAAGAACATTATTTTCCATCATTGTTGGGTTTCTGTGACCAATCACATGTTGCTGAGTACTTTATTTTGAGCCTTTTTCTTTTTCAGAATATACTATTTCCATGAAATTTGCATTTTAGTGAACATTCTATTTTCCATAAATATACTTTGTGAACATTCTATTTTCCACTATCATATTTCATGTACATTCTACTTTTCAGGATTATACACCATGAAAATTCCATTTTCCAATATTATACTGTTAGAACATTCTGTTAACCAATATTATACTGCATGAACATTCTATTTTCTAATATTATACTTTGTGAACATTCTGTTTTCCATTGGTATACTTCGTGAACATTCTATTTTCCAAATATCCTCCATGAAAATATTTTTTTACAATATTATAACCCTGAACATTCTACTTTCCACGATTACATTTCATGAACATTCTAATTTCCAATATTATACTCCTTGAACATTCTGTTTTCCAATATTATACTCCATGAAAATTCTATTATTCAATATTATACTCCATGAAAATTCTGTTATTCAATATTATATTCCATGACATTCTATTTTCCACTATTATATTTCATGAACATTCGGTTTTCCAAAATTATACTCCATGAAAATTTTATTTTCCAGTAGTATACTCCATGAACATTCTATTTACCTTAAACATTCCCTTTCATTGAGCATTTAAGTTCAATGAACCATCTGTTTGCACTGACTGTACAGGGTTATTCAGAGAGCGGTGAAAAGCAGGAGAATGAATGGAGAATAGAAAATTCTAGGTCAAAATAGCCAAACCAAAAATATTCTCCCATTCATCTCACTTTCCAAATCGTCTATTTGGACCTAGAATTTTCCATTGTCCAGTCATTCTCCTGCTTTTCACAGCTCTCTGAATAACCCTGATAGTCTTCCAGTGAACCTTCTTTTTCAATTAATATTTTAATTCACAAACATTCTACAATCCTTAATCCTTCTGTGTTTGTAATTTATCCTAAATATAAAAGTTTATGGGCCCATATAAGTAAGATTATATAAACAATACTATTGAAGTGGGTCAGTAATTTTGGATTAATATAAATTATTATAATTATTTATGTAACTTATAAATATTTACAGACATATTGATTAAAAACGTTATGTAATTGCTGGTAACCCACTGCGTTGATATACATAAAGTAGACTTGGTCAACATTCTGTTCTTTCTGGGTTTTTGATTTTGTACAGTATTTTTATAGCAGCAGTAGGAACGTAGAAAAACATCTTACCGATTGTCTGTAAAGTGGAGGGTTTGAAATGTTAGTCTTTCTATTTACAGTTCATTTGAAATGTATAATAAAGCTCTGCAATATTTAATGATTTTTACTTTGATTTTTTTTTGCAACTTTGATCTTATCGTGTCCTGAAAATACAATAATACAATTTTCAGATGAAGCAGTATGTCCATCCTATAAATGTTTGATGTCATTAGATGTTATAAATTGACATGTTTGCATTGTATACTCATTTAAGATGTATATTTGTTCACATTTTTTTTGTGTCAGGACAAGGGCAGTGCCGTAGGCTTCATGAGTGTATGTTCAGAGGTGAATGTCAAACTGCTTCATGACTGCTTTGACCTTGGACCTTTTCATGGGCTGTGTAAACCCCATTCTGACGATATTCTTCAACCGATGGGAGATCCTGAGCAAGGTAGGGTCACGTGTAGAAATATTATGAGAAAATTGCCATACTTTATATTTATAAATAAATCTTTGTATGCTGAAAGGTGCAGAAAAATACAAGCAAAGATCCCCTTTTCTCTACCTTACTCTTTGCACGAGTCCTCTGGATAAAACAACCCTTGCAGCAGGGCAAAAATTTTGTGTTCAGCAAACAATATCAATGCTCATCACTAACAATGCAATAATAACATCACATGCTATTTTTAAATAAAGCTTATATTAGCACGTATTGCAATAAAATAGGGAAACAAACGTGAGATTTTTAATAATAAAACCTGTATTAGGTTAAAGATTATTTATAATTTCACTACCCTATTTTATAACATTTTCTAGAATTATGGTGACAAAAACACGTACACATTTACATCAATATTTTTAACGATATCAAAAGAACATCATCTTTTCTTCTCATTCCTGGGTTATGGTTATAAGCCTTTATCTCCAATGAGTTAAAGTCTAAAGAAACCAGTTTGGCGGCCATTGTAGATGGCCGCACAGAATATCGGATCCGGTGCGAGCATCTGCCGCCGAGCCTCTTCGCCCCGTGCAACTCACCGACAGTTGCAAGCTGTGGCAGGGTCTCTGTCTCGGTTTCGATCTGAGCGACTGGTGGCCGCTTGAGTGTCACGCTGCTGTGCTGGGAGCCCAGACCAGAAGCGGGCCTACCTGCGGCTAAGGGGTAGTCGCCCGTTCTTCATAATTTAAAGCGACTGCTGTATATTTTGTTCCCCATTACGTGGGGACAGCCAAGGGACCTGTCCATCCTTCTCTGCTGGCACTGGTGGAGCCTGCTTGCCAGCTATCTTGTGGAGCGGATCTGTCCCGATACAGGCCTGCACCCTATCGGTCGCCATATTGAGGACTCCCCTGCCAGTGCCACACACGAACCTTGAGGAAGCTGTGAGTTATGACAGCGAAACGCACATCAAGCGCACCCTAGGAATGCTGTTTGCTTTTCAACAGTTTCACTACCTACGGAGGGTTCCAATGGATGTTATGCCATGTTTGATTGACCATTGTGTGTGCAAGCCCGTATATTTCTGTTTTCTGGAGGACACAGACTTTAGGGACAGATTAGAAATCATACCAACTTTAGGGCTCTTACAGGGGGTCCAATAGGATTTATGGCTATAAAACCTCTCCTGTGGTGGGCTCAGCTTATACAGTATGTGTATCTGACCCTCTAGCCTGAAGATGTACCTCTATACCTCGGGTTCTTGTGAGTAGGTACACCTGCTTACTGGACATTTATATTAGCATTAATGTGGCTGACTCCACCCCCGCTGGGGAATTTTATTTCTATTTCTCAGACCTATTCTTTGTATACTTGTGTGTTATATTTTAGACCAATTTGTGTCTTGAAATAAATAATTTTTTATTCTACTGTATCACGTAACCATGCATAGGAGGATAAGTTCGTTATATACGAGTTTCCTCCTTTTTTTGTTGTCTATTATTTGTGGTTCATTAATGAGGGTTTAATACCAACCTACGGGTACTACTTCTCCCTACATTGGTGTCAGAATCGTCGTGAGACGAGGCTGTCCCATTTTTTCTGTTGTGGTCACCCAAGAACCTCGCCACCTCTGTCCTGGTGTGGTGAGTGCTTGACCAGCATATATATATATACCGCCCTTTTTTTTTTTTTTTGCATAGTTTTTTATTACTTTTACGGAGGATTTATGCAAATTTTTTCGGGATCCCCTCATGGGATCCATTTTTCACTCGCTGTCATCTTTGTAGAGGACTAATTTTTTCACGCTCGCCATTGGTAACACACTTTTACTTATCACTGGTTAAATTCATGGCCAAATCTAAAAAAACAGTCTACCGAACGACCTAAATCTGTGAAAAAACATGTACCAGTGAGTGCCCCGTTGGCATTTTCACCTACTTTTTCCCAGGATTCTGAGGAGGAGGAATACTTCCATTTTTCTCAACCACCCACTAAAGCGTATTCCCATGCTGCAGAAATGGCCAAGGAAGCTGCATCCCTCCTGAAACCTATGTTTGAGTCCCAGTTTCATGCAGTGGCGTAGCGTGGGGGGTGCCTCGGGGGCGGTTGCCCCGGGCGCAATTTTCTTAGGGGGCGCAAAATTTCAAAAGAAATTTGAACCACTAATATTTTCCAGCAGGGATCAGCAAGGTGTCTGCCAGTTTTGCCATGCCGGCGGTGACTTCGCACTCAGCATCCAGATGGGAGGACCAGGACAGACAATTCTGGCCCTGTCCTGACTCCTTCTTAACGCCGACATGAGTCACGTGAAGCAGCGCAGCATTATTCAACAGAACACCCTGTACCACGCATGTCAACCCCCCTTGAAGCACTGTTCCAGCTCCCCTGCCGCTGGCAGCCCTGCAGCTGCTGACCAGGGAGGAGGGAGGGAGGCACCTGCCCTGCAGCACAATTTAAAATTCGGTCTCCACTAAGCCCCCTGGACAGCCCCCCCAGGCCAACAGCAACTCATGGGATAGGCATAAGGCTATCCTAAACAAAAGATAAATCCAGGTTAAGTATCCATGTAATTGGGCAGACTAGATGGGCCGAAAGGTTCTTATCTGCCGACATTTTTCTATGTTTCTATGTTTCTATGTTTCTAACTCAACACAGGTAGGCAACACTGTGTGACACCAGAGCAGCGTGACCAACACACAGTGAGGGATACAGGGAGACAGTGACTGGAGGTTCAGAGAGAGAATGACTGGGAATACTGGGAGAAAGTGACTGGAGATACTTGGATAGAGAGAGAGTGACTGGGGTACTGGGAGAAAGTGGGGGTACTTGGAGAAAGATTGAGAAACGGGTGTTACTGGGAGAGAGAGAGTGACTGGGGGTTACTGGGAGTGACTGGGGTTACTGGGAGTCACTAGGGGTTACTGGGAGTGACTGGGGGTACTGGGAGAGAGTGACTGGGGGTACTTGGAGAGAGTGACTGGGTATAGTGTGAGAGTGGAACTATGCTAGGGTATACCGGGAACAGGGTGACTGGTAGCAGTGGCATAGCGTGGGGGCATGTGTGTTTCATTTTTTTATTATATCAGTATTTTGTTAATATACAATACTTGTGCTTGTGGGGTAAGGGGGTCAATACTCTACTGGTAGAAGGGAATCATGGGGTGTTATGTCCACAGGTTGGGGGGGGGCACAATTCTTGCCTTGCCCCGGGCGCTGACAACCCACGCTATGCCACTGGTTTCATGTACTGAAATCATCTATTGATCAAATGATCAGTTGAGACAATCAACTGCAGAAGACTCCCTTATCTTCCTCAAAACTATAATTCATGTACAACAAGCTACAATCGACACTCTTCAGGAAAAATCTTGAAAAATCATAGTCGCCGAAACAATCTACGCTTCATTGGAATTGCTGAGTCAGTGCCTACTCCTGATCTACTTACTCTATTACAGGAGCGGCTTCCATCTGCTTTCTCTATTCCAGTAAACTCTACACATCCAATTCTTTTTGACTTTACATAATACTATTCAGCAAATAAGATGACAGCAAAGATTAATTTAATTTTAAAATAAATTTATTAGTGGAGCATCCCCAAGAGGGCACCCTGAAGCATTTCAACTCCAATCGGGCTTTTTAGCAACCTTGACAAAACCCTAGTGGGGTTGAAACATTGCCGGGCACATCTAAGGAACAGCCGAGGAAGCCATGGCGGCCCGGACAGAATGGGCCCCATAGGAGGCGGCATCTACCCCCACCAGCTCCAGCAACCAGCGCACCCATCGAGCCAAGGTCGCTGAGGACACCGGGCGATGCGGAGCACGGAAGGACAGGAACAGGGGAGAAATGGACCCAGTACGGAAACTCACCAGGTGGCTCTCGTAGAGTCTGAGGCATCAAACCGGGCACAACAAAAGACGATCCGGGTAGGACGGAAAAAACACAGCCGAAATAGAGGTCTTAGTACGTCTAGTCACATCAAAAGTGACACCGTCCGGGCCAAAGGAACGAGAAGGGTAATCCAGAGCCCGAACATCACCCACACGCTTACAGGAGAGTAAGCAGAAAAGCATCACCAGTTTCGCCGACAATTGCCATAGGGACAGATCCCCGTTGTCCGGCCAGGACTCCAGGAAACGTAAAACCCGGGAAACATCCCATGTGGAGGAATACCGAGGGAGGGGGGGCCGCTCAAAGCGAGCTCCCCGCAACAAATGGCAAACCAAGGGGTGTTGTCCCAGAGCCACCCCGGCGAAACCAACATGACCCGCGGACGATGCCGATCGGTACACGTTCAGGGTGGGAAAAGCCAGTCCAGAGTCGAACAGGGACGTCAGAAAATCCAATGCAGAGCTCAGAGAGGCTGAAACGGGATCCTGATGCCGTCCCATACACCAGTCAGCCCACCTGTTCCAGGCAGATCCATACGCTCCCCGGGTGCCAGGGGCCCACGCTTGTAACAGAAGTTCCCCAGTCCGGATCGAAATCTCTTGGCTTTGCCAGGCAAACCAGAAGATCCAGCCATGCCAGAAGATCCAGGTTGCCGTCCACCACCAGAGGGTGGGGTGCGTCCGCGCGTCTCGAAGGAGGTCCGGTCGGCGGGGTAGCATCCTGGGGCCATCGATCGCGAGTTCCAGAAGGGTCGGGAACCAGGGCAGAGTCGTCCAGAAAGGAGTAATCAGAACCAGCATCGCCCCTTGAGTTCTTTTTTATTCAAAAAATTTTTTATTTTGAAATATGTCATCATACAAGTAAAACGTAAAGTGAGGCCTCGCAGGGCCGCATATAATCGTCTGCAATAACTCAGCGTAAAGAAAATAAAGAAAAAACAGCATAGCATAAGAAAAGGTCATCAGGAATCATATGCATCGAAACTACGAGGCGTATAGATAGCAATATAAACAGCGAAAGTCATCAAATATAATTATAAAAAGGAGAGAAAGAAAAAAAAAAAAAGGGGGGGGTGAGGGAAAGATGGCAAAGGCCATATTAGTGCCGCCTCTGGCACATTCCCAACTGGTTAAAAACCGCGGGAAAAGGCCATGGGGGTTAATGGCACCAGGCCTGGGCACCCGGGGAAAAGCTGGGTTCCAGCCTATGACTCTTCCCCTAGGACAACCCAGTGAAGCCAAAACAAAAAATGGGGGGGGGTCTCAAAAGGGAGAGAGAAAAAGAAGAAAAAGAAAAAAAAAGGAAAAGAAAAACACAAAAACAAGGGGGGGGGGGCAACATCCCCGAGTGGGGGTCTCATCAAAAAAGTCTCAGTATGGGGAGAACGGGGGAGAAGGGAAAAAAAAAAGGAAGAGTCAACTGCATGTGGCCAAAAAAGTCTCAGAAACCTCAAGATAAAACATAGCAAAAACTCAACAATGAGGTCAGGAGAGGGGAAAAGGGTACTCAAAGCAGAGATACTCATCAATGGGGAAGGGAGAGGGGAAACTCCACGAGGGAAGCCGCTGCAGCAGGAAAGTGCCCAAGTCAGGGCAGGAAAAACAGTCAGTCCTCTTCAGCCCGCGTCTAGGAAAAGGGCCGGGAGTACACCCTCATCAAGCCATGGCACCTTCCATAGACCACAACGAGTACCGATCCCCCGGGCCACTCCACTCACAGCGGTGATCATATCGCAGGGCCAGGTAGGAGACATCCTCCCGCCCGCAAACAGCCTCTCAATTTGCGGTGCCTTCTGCAGCTCCATTTTCCTGAGGAGGTACGCGGTGAGCTGGATCTCTTCAGGTTGTAGCAGCGGTTCCCGCCGTGCAGCTCCGGTGCAGATTCTGAGGGCTGAAGGGTGAACAGCGGCCCGATCTCCGAGTCACAGTCCCGCACATCATTCCCTCAACAACAACCACAGCAGCAAAGGGTACCTCAGCCCCTGCAGGCACATCCCAGGTGCGTAGGCCGCAAACATCAGGCAGTCTCGGCTCCTTAGGATCCATCAACCGCGGTACCACATCTAGTTGCCGAACATCCGACCTCGGGGCTGCTGTCTCCCGGCAGCACCGCAACGCCGCCATCATCCGCCGCCAGACCCCCTTAGTAAGCGGATCATCCTCAGGTTCCCCCGCTAAAATTTGCAGGCAAGCCTCCAGGCCCAGATCCATGACTCCTCCGACTCCAGCTTGCGGGGGGGAGTCTGTCCTCCCACCATCCTGCGGGGCCATCCGTCGCCCCCTGATGATAGTCCTCCAAATTGACCGGGAGACGTGGGCCCACCATCTCCACAGTCTGCCGCTGTAGCTCAGTCTGGGGCATAACGGTCAGACCCGCAGGGCCGATACTCATACGAAGGCTGGAAGTGGGCCGCAAGATGGCCGCCGGCTTCTCTCTGCAGCATGAGGTGGTGACTTCAGATCGGTCTCAGGTCTGGAGGGGGGGCTGAACGGGCTCCGGATGGCTCAGTACCGGTAGCCAGCAGCACAGGTACCCCTTAATGTATAATTTCCGCAGGATAAGTCAGCTGGGGGTCCTTAAGTGGAGGAGACGTGCAGAGCTCCTTCAAAGCATGTCCTCTCTCGCTTGCCGCCAGCCACGCCCCGCCCCTTGAGTTCTGATCTGCATCAGCGTCCGAGCAATCAGGGCAAAAGGGGGAAAGGCATAGTGACGGGTCCCGGACCAATCCTGTAGAAAGGCATCCACTGCCAGAGCGTCTGGGTCCGGCCTCCAACTGAAGAACTCCCGTAGCTGAGCGTTCAACCTCGATGCAAACAGATCCCAGCGGAGAGGTCCCCACAGTGAGTGAAGTCGACCGAACACTGAAGACGGTATCCGCCAGTCGCCTGGATCCGACAGGTGACGAGAATTCCAGGCGGCGATTTGATTGGAGAGACCCGGGATGAACTGGGCTTGAACCCAGAGATCGTGATGAAGGCAGTACTCCCAGAATTCCGAAGCCATGAGTGACAGAGGTTCCGATCTGGGGCCCCCCAAGGCGTTGATATAGCGCACCGCCGGGAAGTTGTCCAAGCAAAGGAGGATCGAGCGATGTGGGGAGTTCCTGGTGAAACATCGGATGGCGAAGAAGCCTGCCAGTAGCACCAGGACGTTGATGTGTCGGGTCTGTTCCGCGGGAGACCAACGTCCCCCCGTCTCCGCAGTGTCACAGTGGGCACCCCATCCGAGGCCGCTGGCATCGGAGTCTATGGTGAGAGTCGGGGAAGGAGGAAACAAGTGTTTGCCGTTCCATGACGTTATCTGGGAGTGCCACCACTTCAGGTCCGATCGGGCGTCCTCCGTTAGGGACACCGTATCCGAGTAGTCCAAACCCGCTTGGAGGGAACGGGCCTTCAAGCGTTGGAGGGCCCGATAGTGTAGAGGAGCCGGTACGATCGCCAGACGTGCCGCTGGCAGAAGACCAATCACCTTGGCTAGAATCCTCAGTGTAGGCGCTGAGTGTCGGAGGAGAGAGGAAGTTTCCTTGCGGATGTCCCGAATCTTGGAGGGGGGCAGGAACAACGACAGGTCGTGGGAATCCAGGAGAAAACCCAGGAATTCAATGCGGTGTGTTGGAATCAGTAGGGATTTTCCCACATTGATTAAGAAACCCAGTTCCTGTAGGAGGGAGATCGTCCATCGAAGGTGCATCAGAAGTGTGTCCCTGGATTCGGACATCAGGAGGATGTCGTCCAAGTATATTATAAGGCGGACACCTCTGGCTCACAGGGAAGCGACCATCGGCTTCAGCAGCTTCGTGAAGCACCACGGTGCTGATAAGAGACCGAACGGAAGGCAAGTGAACCGCCACACCCGATCTTGCCAGAGGAACCTGAGGAAGTCCCTGTGGGCCAAGCAGATCGGCACCGACAGGTGGGCGTCCTTCAGGTCCAATTTGACCAACCAGTCATCTCTCCGGAGGACGTGGCGTAACGTGTGAATACCTTCCATCTTGAAGTGGCAGTAAACGACCGAAAGGTTCAACTGCTTTAAGTTGATGACTGGGCGGAAGCCCCCCGCCTTTTTTTGGCGACCAAAAACAAGGTGCTGAGAAAACCGTCCGTGGACGGGGGGCGGGTTCGATCGCCCCCTTGGACAACAGGTCCTGAATCTCCACCTGCACCAGTAAATCCTGCGCGCGTGCAAAGTGGAGCGGCGCGGGGGGTTGTGTCTGTGTAGGTGTGTCCACAAAGTCTATGGAGAAACACCGTACCATGGCCAGGAACCACGCATCGGTAGTGAGGCGCGACCACGCGTGCGCAAAGACGGTCAACCGACCCCCAACCCTCTCCCCTGAAGAAGGGATAATCTGAAAGGTGGTCACCTGAGGGTCTTCTATAAGAGGATCTGCCTCCTCTGTAGGCGTTTCCGCTCCAGGGTCTGGCTCTGGATGGAAAGAACCGGGAGCCGGAGCTGGGGTTGTCGGCAGCATATCGGGTGGAGTTAAAGGCGGAGCCAGAGGAACGGGAGTGACCCGCACAGCCGGCAGAGCGACCCCTGCCTCTGCCGGCCCTGTGAGAGACCCGCCCTGGGAATACTCTCTTCATTGTGGCCTCGGCCTTGTCTAACATGGAGAAAGACTCCATGTACGTGTTGAGCTTCTTAGAAAATGTCTCGCCAAAGAGTTGGCCTTCAGCCTTGGCTCCCAAGTCGGTAGCGGCCATGTGAGTCAGGTTAGTATCCATTTTTAGCAGGATAGTCTTTCTACGCTCCGATGCTAACGCAGCGTTCGCGTTCCCTAGCAAACAGAGGGAGCGCTGTAGCCATTCCTCAATCTCAGAGGGGTCTAGTTGGAGGTCTGATAATTCGGCGTGGTTAACAATATCCAGGGCTTTTACCAAAGGACCAGCCGTGTCAAGCAATTTGTCCTGACATGTCTTTATGGCAAAATCTATGCCTTTCTTAGCCGACCAACCTTTGTTGGCGACAAACTGCTGCAAGGCTTCATCCACCTCGGGGGTGATACATGTCTTGCCAGCAGTGGTGGGCCGAAGGCATTCTGCCCGCAGGTTCAGTCTAGTTCCCTTGTCAAGAGGGCAGCGCATAACGCTGTCGACCCAGCGTTCAATATGGGGTTGGGGGGTCCAAGCGGTAGAGCTTGGGTGGGAAATCTCCCGGGGAATAAACATGGGATTTCCCACTGGTTCATAGATCGTATCCCCAACCTGCATAGGGGGTGGCTCTACCATAAGGTCTTCATCATGGACCGGGGCGTATAGTGTAATGGAGTCATCTCCGTCATCGCCCTCAGGATTGCCTTCCCCTGAGCTTGTCCCTCTTGGGACGAGACTCCAGGCTGACGCCTTGGGTCTCTTGCTCTCGGCCACATTGGTTGCCCCGCGGTCAGGGGCTCTCTTGCAAGAATCAGACTCGCAGAGCAGTAAAGGCATTGTTGCGGGGTTGCCAGCCCCTCCATAAGCGCCAGATGGACGTGAGATATGGGGATCAATATGCCCCAAGGCTGAGGGGTCTACAACCCTTTGAGGGGAGGCGTCCTGTGATTGTTCCCGGTGTTGGGAAGGCTCTGAGGCCTGGGACACATTCCCTTGCAAAAAAGCGGAGCAGGAGGCTACTTGGGGGGCGCTTGAAGAGCAGTCACTGCTTCCTCCATGGAGCATCTAAAGGTGTAGTGCATGTCAGCTACGGCCGCAGCCATGGATTCAGTAATGGAGGAGCGGAGGGAGGCCTCAAGGGCCGCAAATTTGGCCGAGGAGCTAGAGTGTTTATGCTTTTTAGGTAAAGGAAGGGTATTCCCCTCAGGGGCAGCCGCCCTATGCATGGAGCTACTCTCCGACCCGGAGCCCCGGGAGGGAGAGCGAGAGCTGCTGTGGAAGTCCGACATTGCTGTACCTCGAGTGTGTGGAAGCGATCAGCAAATGGCGGCCAGCGCGAGGGAAGTGGGTGTGGTGTAGTGCCGTCACTAGAGGAAGTGCGCCTCGAGCGGGAAGCCCGCGAAAACTGTGGTGGATGCACGCAGTCGGAAGCAGGTAAACGGTCCCGAACGAACGTGGATACATCCGAGCGGGGTGTGGAATATAGCGGAAATGCCGGGTCAGACGTAGGGACCTATTCTGTCTCCCAGTAAGGCCCGGTGGGGAGCGCCGACCCCCGCGGCTAAAACCGGAGGGTAGCGGCGTCCCAAGATATAGCGGTTAGTGTAAATATCTAAATACAAAGCACATAAAACCAGTAATCAAACATAAAATTGCAGGAGAAATAACGAGAAACAACTTATCTGTCTGAAGAGCAGCAAAGAAAGAGGAGTGGCCTATCTCTGGGCAGGACTCAGTTGACAGACTGGGAGAGGGTTTGGGGCGTCTTTACCCCTGTTGTTGGGGAAGTTTGTTTTTTTGTACTGTTAACTCTTTGCTGCTATGAAGAAAGTAAAGAAAGAGATGGCAAATAGGAGCCTCCGGGTCCTGGGATAAAAATAAATTTAATTTGCAATGATATAGCATAGCCCAGATCGTGTTAACAGGATCTTGGGCAGCTGTGTCTGCTACTGCTGATTGTAAACACGATAAATGTAGCGAAGGGGTTGTCAGAGAAACGTCACAAAAAAATACTGTAACCCGTGATAAATATTCCCATGTACTTTCTGCAGGACACATAAGAGGGTCTCACAGCAGAACCGACCACTTTAAAGCCATCACTGACCTTCTGCTACATTTCTTGATACCATCCCATCACATTGCCTACTTTATCCTTTGTGATGTTTTGCCTAAGCACATAATACAAGGATAAAATAAAAGTTATAATTATCATCCAAGAAAATCAGATGGGAATCTAGAAGGATTTTCAGCCCTTTTTGGGATCCGTTGGAAAAATCCTTAAATTGATTTTGGTTTTTTTGGATCGGATCAACATCAGTAGCAGTAATGTGTAAAAGCTGTGACTCAGTGGACATTGACCTTTTTTCAACCTGTATTACCATGTAGCGAAACTTCTCTAAAAAAAATGTTTTTGGACGTTTTAATGTCCATGACATGTAATAGGAAAGAAATATATAGCCTTTAGGCGCACGTGTAATGTAAGTCAGCTATTGTACTGATATAAGAATCCAATTTGGTGAACGCAAATGTATTAACCAGGGATCCTTACAGGTAATGGATCTCTGCACTAGGGGGTTATAAATCAGTTCTTCCACCTCTAGGTCTGAATAAAATGCAAATATTGATAAGTCTCTCTTTAAAGTCCCTCAGCTTCTGAGTACAGTCTTCTTCTTTAGCTGGCTCAACAAGACGTTCAAGCTCTCTATGGGATATATAAGGAGAGAAAGACCATTGCACAGCATATATCGCTGGTTGCCCCTTATTTGTCCCCTAGGGGGTACTTACAGGATTCAGAGCCCGTATCCTGGCTCTGAGGGGATATCCGCATGTAGGGTATTTTTGGCAACCCTTTGCCCTCTTGTAAATTCTCTGCCGTCCCGATCAGATCATTGATGTAGAAAGGAAAATAAAAAAACTCCACCTTCTGACGGGTACGAGAAAACATTTAATTTTAAAAGATAAAATAAAGATAAAAAGCATTGGTATATGCTGTTAAGACGCGTTTCGCCGAATAATTCGGCTTCATCGGTTAATCATGTCATGTTGACATGTAATACACTGGATGGCAACCTTACCTAGTCAATATGACATTAAAGATTTACATTTTAATGATCAGATTATCTGTTGTCTTTTCTTAAAAACATTTTTTAGCAGTTTTACACCATGTACATGGTGACAGTGGTGTACAGTCAGGTACAGAAATATTGGGCTTTAACCGTAACATATACAGTCAGGTCCAGAAATATTGGGACATGAACACTATTCTAACATCTTTGGCTCTATACACCACCACAATGGAGTTGGAATGAAACAAACACAATGTGCTTTAACTGCAGACTGTCAGCTTTAATTTGAGGGGTATATACAGTTGTGTTCAAAATTATTCAACCCCCAATGCTGTAAAGGGTTTTAGGGAATTTAGTGTACATTTGTAATTGTGTTCAGAATGAAATCCTACAAGGACTTTTTAAAGAACCATATGCAACTAAAATGACATCAATTGGTTTTGTAATACAGTAGTAAATGTTTCTTTTGTGAATTCTTCATTGACACAATTATTCAACCCCTTAAAGACTACCACTCTGGTATGTTCCACTAAACATACCAAGAGAGACCATAGGAAGCATCATTCGCAAATTCAAGGCAAAGGGCACTGTTGAAAAGCTACCTGGTCGTGGCAGAAAGAAGATGCTGACTTCGACTGCTGTGCGCTACCTGAAGCGTAGAGTGGAGAAAAGTCCCCGTGTGACTGTTGAGAAACTGAGAAAAGATTTGTCCGATGTGGGTACTGAAGTTTCAGCTCAGACAATACGGCGCACACTGCGGAATGAAGGCCTCCATGCCAGAACTCCCAGGCGCACCCCCTTGCTGTCTCCAAAGAATAAGAAGAGTCGACTGCAGTATGCCAAAAGTCATGTGGACAAACCACAGAAGTTTTGGGATAGTGTTCTGTGGACTGATGAAACAAAATTAGAACTGTTTGGGCCCATGGATCAACGCTACGTTTGGAGGAGGAAGAACAAGGCCTATGAAGAAAAGAACACCTTGCCTACTGTGAAGCATGGCGGGGGGTCAATCATGCTTTGGGGCTGTTTTGCTTCTGCAGGTACAGGGAAGCTTCAGCGTGTGCAAGGTACCATGAATTCTCTTCAGTACCAGGAGATATTGGATGACAATGTGATGCAGCCCGTCACAAACCTGAGGCTTGGGAGACGTTGGACCTTTCAACAGGACAATGATCCCAAGCATACCTCCAATTCCACTAGAGCATGGTTGCAGATTAAAGGCTGGAACATTTTGGAGTGGCCATCGCAGTCACCTGACTTAAATCCAATTGAGAACCTCTGGTGGGACTTAAAGAAAGCAGTTGCAGTGCGCAAGCCTAAGAATGTGACTGAACTGGAGGCTTTTGCCCATGATGAATGGGCGAAGATACCCGTAGATTGCTGCAAGACACTTGTGTCAAGCTATGCTTCACGTTTAAAAGCTGTTATAACTGTAAAAGGATGTTGTACTAAGTACTAAGATTGAATGTCACTTGGGGGTTGAATAAAACTGATAATGATGTGAGCACAGAAAAGACATTTGTGGTTATTTCATTATAAATGTTATGTTATATTTGTCTGACCTACACGTGCCTGTTTGATTTAATTGTAAGCATGATGACTGAATGATCAAAATCAATGTCAAACTGGCCAAAACACTCAATTTCAGTGGGGGTTGAATAATTTTGAACACAACTGTATATATATATAATCTCGGGGGGGGGGATATATACATGTGAGCTGGGTGCATTTTTATATGAGGTCTGTTCTTATTGGAAAGCGTTCACATGACATAAAATAAAAGTATCGGTACTCGGTACCGGTGAGTACTCTTTAAAAAGTATCAGTACTCGAACTCGGTCTTAAAAAAGTGGTATCGGTGCATCCCTACCTGAAGATCTAAATGAAAGCTACTGGATTTCAAAATATAGTAACCTACAAAAACATACAAATGTACATGTCAAAACCAAAGCTACAGCATAAATTGTCTGCCCATTTACCAGTGAATTCATCTGATACTAACATATTTGAATACTTTTTGTAACTGTAGTAAATTTTTCTGTTTCTCGTTTCTACTGAATCTTACGTTTTCTGACAGTATATCAACAGATCAACAATGTTTCAGTAGTGAAGGGGTTAGACGCATCATTTGTTTTTGTGCAAGGTGCCAATTATGGAAACTATTCAACACAGTCTTACTTCAGTCACTTATTCCTCAGTCATTTACCCATAGAGCACAATAGGCAAACAGCTGCAGACTAGCCACAAAAGGCCTGGTTTATTAAAGCATGTTTTGTTTTCTTTGTTGAACACTACATCCAAAGAACACACACAAAAAAAAAAACAACACACGCAAGGTAATTTGAATTGTACGTGAGTGAATATGAGAGATAGACTGGCGGAATTTCTTTGTATCATTTCCATCTCTGTCTCAATTCAATTTTTAATGTAATTCTGCTAAAGAAATGCCCAGGGCTTAAAAAGTAACACCGGGAAAAGAAAAGGAATCAATTAAATTCCACACAACAGCATACATTAAAAGGGGGCTATGATGAAAAAAAAACCTTTTCTCATCCTTTTATTTCTACTGTGTTGTAACTTGTAATTTATAGATGTTTAACCCCTTCACTACTATGGTCAAGTATACTCGATCTTCAAAAGTTCCTGCTGGCTCCTCAGGATCGAGAAAGATCAGTCTAGTCTTATTCTGGAGCGATGCAAAGGAATTTCATTTATTTGCAAATGGGCTCTAGACCATGCCCATAAAGTTTCAACGCATCGGACATGACAGCTGATATGTTGAAATGGTATAAAAAGCATTGAGATCCATTTTTCCTTTAACAGGACACTGAATTAAAAAATAGAGTTCCTTTTTCTGCCCTAAAATAATTAGGTAGAGGCTGCTGACAGCCTCTGCCCAATTATTTTTATATATATCTTTTTCTTAGTTTATTATACTCACCTTTTCTCCCACGCCTCGCACAGCTCTCCTCTTCGGCTCAGGGACTCTCGAACCCAGAAGTCCCTGAAGCTTTCTAACACAGTTTGCGCTCCTATGCAAGTTGCATAGTGTAGGAGCCACAAATTTCGTAGTGCTACGGGACGTGCACACTTTATATACACAAGTTCCGTATTGCCTGCGGAGAACGATGGATCGGAGATCCAGTCCATCGACTGTTTCTCTGAGACTGATTACTACAGGGAGAGTGACGTTGGCATGCTCTCTGTGGCCGATCTGGTGACCAGCAGTCAGAAGATTAAAAAATCCTGGCTCCTGGTGATGCTGGGTGGGGGGTGGAGGAAACTCCTCCACTTCACCAAACAATATCTCCAGATTGGGGGAGCACTCCTCACATTCTGACTACTTTATAAATGTAAAGTGGTCAGGGTGAGTAGAGTGTTCCTTTAAGGAAACACCGAGCTCAAGCTGTAACGTAATTGTAGTAGCATTTTTTGGCCAGGAGAGGGAACCCCAAGCCTGTCAAACAGGGCTTCTCTGCAGTGAACATATACAGTAGGGACGTCTCTGTATATAGTTACAGTGTGCATAATGGAACGTAGAGATACTTCTAGAAAATGACTTGGTAGTGAAGAGGTTAATATGTCCAAGGTAAAAGATCTACCCATTTGACACCTGTCAATCATACTGTTGGTACAGTGGTCTGAATTGGATTCATTGACAGATGAGAGCAGGAGTATCAGCTGTTAGTGGATCTCCTGCATCTCTGAAGTCATTCAGAAGGGTTGGATTTATTAATTCTTTACTTGAAAAAGAGAATGAACAAGTGAGATTGATTAAACCACTCATCTCTATTGGTTTAGTGGTCTCTAGGTTGGGATTGAGATTGAATTTTGCTGGGGCTGCTCACATCAGTTGTATAGAAAGCCAAATATCTCCATAACTGATGTTATTATTATACTTTATAAAGCGCCGACACATTCCCCAGCACTGTACATAAGTATGCTTGGTACATTTAAAAAGACAGGTCCAATATTCCTGAAAACAGAACATTAGTCATACCAATACAGAGGGGATGAAACACCCTATTCCCCTGGGAATTTACATCCTGATACACCAGTGTTTCAGTGTAATTTCTCACGATGGGTTCTTTGGCAATCTCCAGGAGGCCAGTCTACAGGAGTAACAACAACGATTGAAGGAATTAAGGTTTTGGTTCAAACCTTTCTCAAGCATTTGCAGAAATTTTATAATCCAGGGCAACTCGAAGGAGTCCCATCAATTCATTGCGAAAATGAGCGCCTTCCACTTAGCTTTTCTTCACTGATTGCATCTGAAATATTTCATTCTCTGTCCATAGAAATCTTAAAGCGTCAGTTTTAGGACCATATTGATCACATGGCCTTCCAGGGGCCCTTGATAATCCAGGGTGGCCCTTGATAGTCTATGAACACACAACAGGTCTGTTCAGATAACCTTATGATTTAACTAATGTGCGATGTCTCAGTGGAAAAAACCCGCAATCACAACAGGTGCATAATAATGTGTATACACTCAGTGGCTTAATGTGCCTAATCTTTGCACTGTACACGGGCGGTCTGTGTTTTACAGCTAGAAATCTATTAAATGGCAACAAGGAGTAATTAAAAAAAAATAATCAATTGTCACTTTACTGTCAATATGTCGTTTGCGTTAGGAGATGATTATATTTTTGGATGTCTCTCTCGGTGGGTTTAGGAAATTGTTGCTTGAAAACAATACATTTAAAAAAAAAAAAAAGCTATTTTTTTCTTCTAGGTGGCACACTGTGCAATCGTCATATCCTGCGGTTTTATTTCACTTAACTGTAATGTCTTTTCTGGTTTCTAAAAAAGAAAGCGCAAAAAAGAATTTTCTATCTAGGTTTGAGGATTTTGAAAAGTTCTTTCAGTATTAAATTGTAATACATGATAATACCTCGACAGCAGAATCACAATGATATGTTTTGGTGAAAAGCTATCATTTAATAAGGATGTCCTTATCACTGGCTTGGAGCATCAGATTTGAGTCATACTGTATTCGGGATCGGGCGATATCAAGTTCTGATCTGATACCGCACACCCGAGGCCGGACCACCTGCACAGTAGTCTGAATCCTGAGGCCTCTGCTTTGACTCCTGGGTCGTGCAGCATGCAGGGAAGACACTTGCAAGTGAATGCAGAGGCCCCTAGAGACTCGCTGCATCTTCCCTGCCTCCTCCATGACTCATGAGCAAGCAGGGATGATACTGAGAGTCACTGTGGTGGCTGCGGGACTCCACCTGGTCAGCTAGGATTGTCACTGCCAGGCAGATCCTGGACTTGACAATTGGCTCAGCTTGAAAAAGACAATCTCCCCAAAAAAAGCCATGATTGGATCCCTATGAATACTAGGGATTGGATCAAGACATACATCTCTAACATTATAATGACAAGTCCAAAATGATGATATGAAAAGCAGAGTGTTCTTTCATTTACTGTGACGAATTGAAATGAAAGATCATCTGCCATGCCTAATGTAAATGCACCTATAGCGTCCAGGTGCATCCTGGGTGCGATATCCCCTCACGGAGTTAATGTCGTCAGGCCCGTCTTTAATATTGATTGGACCCTGGGCAAACATTTTCTTGGGCCCCCCCCCCCCGATAGCCCGCACACCGCATGATTTTTCTCTCCACCCCAACATCCAAAAAACCCCAAAACAAATACACAAATACATCATGGACTTATATATTAGAAGACATATATTTACACACATTCTATATACATAAACACATAATGTATAGATGGACAAAAAGGAAATTCAGCATAACGCATAGCTTTCTTTTTACAGGAAGAGCAATAAAGCTGTGAATTCTCTGCCTGTTGAGGTGGTTGGGTCAGAGTCTGTACAGACTTTCAACAATGACAGTAATGTGCAGTGTGTGAGCATAACATCACAGAGCTCCACAACAATAAAACTGAAATTATATATTCTAATAATTATATCATTACGAACTTTGAGAATTAATAGATCTCATTAAACAGAAGTATCTGTAAAACCGTTTAATCTTTATTAAATTGTAGAATACAAATGACACCACACTGGTCCTTATGCCTGGTGTCCTTTTCATTCTACATTTAATAATGATTATGCAATTTTATATACTTTCGTCATAATATAGGTATGAATGGCATATTCTAGAGATCAAATAGTTCTCAA
Source organism: Leptobrachium leishanense (assembly GCA_009667805.1). Classification (NCBI taxonomy): domain Eukaryota; kingdom Metazoa; phylum Chordata; class Amphibia; order Anura; family Megophryidae; genus Leptobrachium; species Leptobrachium leishanense. Next base: position 313,967,785 of record CM019066.1, read on the forward strand.
ATTTAGTCTGTATTCCTTGGGTTACACATCGTGGTGCCATTAACTATAAATGATCATTTCTAGACTTTTTTCAGGTTCATTGCTTTTTAGTCTTCATTATATTGTTAAAATTTCAAGTATGAAAATATATTTTATTTTAACTATATTAGCCATTCCCTGAGTTCCGTCTCAGGTCTTTTTTCATGTTTAGGATCCACAGGTGAAACCACTCACACCTTGCAGAGGATTCTGGTCCTCCCTATATTTAGGGCAGGGTAACAGTAAGCAAATGCGTTTGCATTGAATCAGGATACTACCTGTTGGAGTGACCTGTTCCCTGGTCATGTGTGCTGTTATCATAATCCTTTGTCTACAGTCTTCAAGTCTGCAATATCCAGTTGCCTCCTGAGTCCAAGGTCTGCAGTATCCACCTGTATTTAATTCTAACTTCAAGTCTGCAGTATCCTTTGTATTCAACCTTCACGTCTCCAGTATCCTGTTGCCTCCTGAGTCCAAGGTCTGCAGTATCGACCTGTATTCTAACTTCAAGTCTGTAGTATACAGTTGTCTCCTGAATTCAAGAACTGCAGTAGCCATCTGCCTGTTGTCCTCCTCAAGTTTCTGTCCCCTCCATCTGCCTGTTGTCCTCCTCAAGTTTCTGTCCCCTCCATCTGCCTGTTGTCCTCCTCAGGTTTCTGTCCCCTCCATCTGCCTGTTGTCCTCCTCAAGTTTCTGTCCCCTCCATCTGCCTGTTGTCCTCCTCAAGTTTCTGTCCCCTCCATCTGCCTGTTGTCCTCCTCAAGTTTCTGTCCCCTCCATCTGCCTGTTGTCCTCCTCAAGTTTCTGTCCCCTCCATCTGCCTGTTGTCCTCCTCAAGTTTCTGTCCCCTCCATCTGCCTGTTGTCCTCAAGTTTCTGTCCCCTCCATCTGCCTGTTGTCCTCCTCAAGTTTCTGTCCCCTCCATCTGCCTGTTGCCCTCCTCCAGTTCCTGTCCCGCCCATCTGTCTGTTGCCCAGCTCCAGTTCCTGTCCCGCCCATCTGCCTGTTGCTCTCCTCCAGTTCCTGTCCCCTCCATCTGCCTGTTGCCCTCCTCCAGTTCCTGTCCCGCCCATCTGCCTGTTGCCCTGCTCCAGTTCCTGTCTCCTCCATCTGCCTGTTGCCCTGCTCCAGTTCCTGTCTCCTCCATCTGCCTGTTGCCCTCCTCCAGTTCCTGTCCCGCCCATCTGCCTGTTGCCCTGCTCCAGTTCCTGTCCCGCCCATCTGCCTGTTGCTCTCCTCTAGTTCCTGTCCCCTCCATCTGCCTGTTGCCCTCCTCCAGTTCCTGTCCCGCCCATCTGCCTGTTGCCTTCCTCCAGTTTCTGTCCCATCCATCTGCCTTTTGTCAATTTCTGTATTGTTTGGGATAGATCCAGGTAATTTATTGAACAATCAGTCTTCAGTGCTGTCATTCCTGCATCCTGGGCTCACACTGTTACTCAGTTATTGGAAATCTGACACCTGTCAAATGAGCCCACCTTCCCATGGACATGACAGGTTTAGTTTACGTTTGAATCATTTGACAGGGATTCACTCCCTATATATACATTATTTTATATATATATATATATATATTTAAATTGAAATATCATTAAAATTTTATATTTAGAGTACTTCCGTATCGAAGTTTTACTTTCACTCGTTTCCGGTGGCATTTCTAGTGACAGCTTCATTTCAGAAACTGAAATGAAAAGAAGTACCTCCAGCTCTGTTAAATGTGGAATAAGTGAGAATTAATCCTAGTGAGCTCAAAAATCTCATCAGATCCATGTTACTCCTCACACAGGAGGTACTGCCTTTCACTTCACTGCATGGGACAACTCACTTGACTTTTGTTACATTTTACTGTACATACAGAAACCTGCCTCCTTGATTGTGATTGTTCCATCATATAAATGAAGGACAGTAACAGCATATAGTGCCAACAGATTTACATCTGTGGAAGCACAGACATAAGACATAATAAATAATAAAACATAAGGCCCTGTCCATAGGACTATTGTCCTGCTAGAAAGAAAAGAATGAGTGAGGAAATCACCAGCCAAATTCTTTATTTTTGGATTTTGCACACACATTCAAATAAACCGAACAGAAACAGTGGCCACGCAGGGCCATAATCAGTCAGTCACAATGTCACATAGAAAAAATAAAATGAAATGTCATCTGAGCAACCCTTCGTAAGGTAAAGAAGTGAGAAGAAAAAAAAAAAGGAATGCAAGAGTCAGCGGAGAAAAGTCACAAAAATGAGAAATAGAAAGAAAAAAGGGTGAGTGGGGGACTCTCATCATCCCATGTCCAAGAATGGAAACGGCACCATCGCAGGCAGAACCTCACAGGGCAACCTGGGACACGTAGCCTCTGCAGATACATAGGCGAGGAGAGGGGTATGAAAAACAAGGAAGTCCCACATGGTTTCACACACAGCGCCAGCAGCGGCTCGGGCAGGAGCAGCTTGCGAAGCCCCAGCAAAGGTCGGCATACGGAATCTGCGCGTCCCCAGCGCCGCAGTCTTCTTAGGGGGACACAGAGCCTCCACCGGGCACCAGCCCACATCAGTAAGGGAATCCTCAGCACTGGCAGCTGCCAAACGGGAGGACAATTCACGAGCATCCGATAAACATAGCTCCCCCGTCTCCGATAGCTAGTCCAGTAGCTGAGCGTCCAGTTAAAATGCGCCATCCAGGTCTCCGATCTCATCCCACGGTCACAGCCCTGTGTCAGCGGAGTGCCTCCGCGCGCTGTCCCACACAGAGTCCCCAATCAACGGCCGACAGGTGACGCAGATCCCCTTGAGGGAGTGGACAGTTGTCCTCCTCTTGCAGCGTCATAAAATACAGATCGAGGCCTGATACCGCAGCCTTCGAGTCCTTGTAAGGCTAGGGTCAGACTAACGCATTTTCACGTTGTCTGTGAAAAAGTGCGTTCGAACGAATGGACGCATTTTTTCACGGAGTACGCGATAGCGGTCATACTATGCGCATTTGCGTTCGTGATTTTGTACGGATCATCAATAAAACACTTTGTGCATCTTGACGTTATGTTGGCCGGACATTAGCAGTGTCTGACATCTCCAATTCACGCACACACGCCTCTAGCGGACGCAACGCACTCTGTACAACCGTACTAGCGGTTTTACGTTCTCGACAAAATGCGTTCGTTTGCCACTTGCGTTGCGTAGCCGGACTTTTGTGCGACCGTACTTCGTATATTGGCCGTCATTGCCCGGCATTTGCTGCTACTACGGCCGTGATTAAGTGCGCCTGCACGCGCGTTCGCACTGCCTCAGTCTGACCCTAGCCTTAGGAGGGGAAAACTAACCGTCCCGCCGCCAACTCCAGCTCTTTCCATCCATTCCCGCCGGTCGGAAAGTATCAAGGGTCGGGATATGTGAGCCCTCCATCTCCATAGCACGCTTCTCCATAGAGGGTACTTTGTGAGGATCCAGGGCAGTGCCCGACACAGAGGTAGACCGGAAGATGGCTGCCTGCCCAGCCAGGGACCGCGGAAAAATTCAGCTTAAACTCAGGGTAAAGAGGCAGAATGGCTCTTGGGTTGGCACAGTTGAATACACACTGAAAAGGAGAATAGACACCAAAAAAGTTCAAGTCAGGACAGACCCCTGCCAGCGTCCTCTCACCTCGGCAGTCAGCCATGCCCCCCACCAGCCAGTCTCTTTAATGGGAAAAATGGCATTTTATTCAATAATGGCGATCAGGACATCTTTTCAGTCACACCAGATATTTTTGCATCCTCAACCTCATGATCTTTGCGTGTTGGTGGGGAAAACCTAATGAACACCAGTTTATAAACTACATAATATAATATTATTCCATCCAAAAAATGGTGTTACGTGAGGGGTATATAGACCATTTAACTAAAAACAGTAACCTTTATCTGTGTCTTGAGACTGTGATAATGGAAGGTGAGCTGGGGCCTGGGGGGCAAGTACAAATGAACATCTATTTCCTACTTAATACTATTACTGTTCTTATAAGTACCTTTATAGAAGAGCAAATTAGCCGCTATCCTGCAGTGCTGTGTGTAAAGACAGCTTCACAAACCTCTCATTGTATTTATTCAGCAACATAGTGGTACTGGGTGTAAAGACAGATTCACAAACCTCACATTAAGGCTAGGGTCAGACGAAAGCAGTTTTAACGTGCGTTTAGACGCACGAAATCACGGCCGTGCTAGCAGCAAATGACGTCCAATGCCGGGGAACACACGAAGTATGGCCGCACAAAAGTTCGTCCGCGCAACGCAAGTGGCAAACGAACGCATTTTTTCTAGAACGTCAAACCGCTAGTACGGACGTACAGAGTGCGCTGCGTCCACTAGCAGCGTGTGTGCGTGATTAGGAGACGTCAGACGCTGCTAATGTCCGGCCAACATAACGTCCAGACACAAAAAGGGTTTTATTGATGATCCGTACAAAATCACGGACGAGAAGGCGCATCGTATGACCGCTATCGCGTATTCCGTGAAAAAATGCGTCCATTCGTTCGAACGCACTTTTCACAGACAACGCGAAAAATGCGTTAGCCTGACCCTAGCCTTATTCAGCAACTTAGTACTGGTGGGTTGTGGCCAACCCCTGTATGCTAGTGGTCCAGGGGACCAGTTGCCTCCCTTGCCAGCCCTCCTTGATCTATATACTATGGTATTATTGTATCAGATAAATGGTATTTGCATGTGACGAGATTAAATATCTGTATGGTAGACTCTGTACTGAGACAAAAGACATGTTATTAACAATAAAGAAAAGATAGGAAAATTCTATATTTTATATTTTAATGCTAATACAAATGTGCTAACTTGTTTGAAAGATTCGCAGGTTGGCGCTGGCAGAATGTAATGGATCCCAGTGACCCCTCAGACACAAACAGGACCCATGTCACTCTCTATAATTTTATCTTTTATAATCAGCTGACCATGGACCCTCAGGAGGGGTACAATTTCTTTGTTGGGGGGGGTCCTGTGTGCATGTTCTCTAATTAAAATCTAGCATCTTGAATGTGCAATTGTCTAGATTTTCCTATGGATACGACTGATTTCAACGTGCCCTACTCATTCTAAATTGCTTAACATAAGGAGACCACTGCAAGGACATTTTCAATAAAGAAAAAAGAAAAGAATGTCATCTGCTTCTCCGTAAATAGATCCCATAGTGCTCCTTACCTTGTAGGCATTGCATCGCAAGTGGTGTTTATGGCCATACTTAACAACAGTATTAAATGGGAGTAATAAAATGAATAAACGGAGGCTTCTTTTGTTGCCATGTGAGGTAAAGTCAAGGCGTCCTTGTAATATAAAGGCACAAAAGGACTGTAAATGATCTGATAACCTTGTGAGCAAGGATAGGTTGAAGTAAAGAAAGGTTACGTGTGACATGTCCATGATACGCTTCTGCTTTGTGCTGATCATACAATCATCCGGCAGCTTAAGAAGGAACAAAAAGACAGCTTGTGCATCACTCAGTGGTGCCTTTTTATTCAAGCTTAGAAACTGCAAACAGGCTGATAAGCTCAGACCGATTGCATCCTGTTGTAAGCTATTCATGTCTTTACTCTCCCGGGCTGTATGGGATCCTTCCCATTGCATGGTGCTGCAGGAAAGGCAACCCCCCCCCCATGCATTTATTTCTTGTAAACCCTCATAGCTGATTACATATGCAGTAAAGGAAGCTTCCCGGGTCTCACCTAGATAATGATTAAGCATTAGGGACCAGAGTCTGAAATTGCTCACGTTTGGGATTTTATTTGATAATACCAGAGTGCAGGGATGTCAAACTCCGGCCGCTCAGATGATGATTGCCTACCGTTCCCAGAAATCTCTGAATGTAGTAGATGGCTAGAGGTCATCCAATGCAATGTCTCTAAATGCAAAAGCGCACGTTGTATGACAACCTTTTGAGCGGTGGGAAGGCTGTCACAACTCACAGGGACAGCTGAGGAATCGGATGTACTTAGCAAATCATGATAAGACAAATGAAATGGTCATAGTGTTTTGAATGTCCCTTTAATATTTGTTTTATATAATATTTATTTTTTGCATTATGCCAACTGTGTACACTGTGATCTCTGTGTTACTTGTTTTTTAAACCTTCTTTATTCCCTGTGTGTCTTCGTTTTAAACATTTTCAGGGTTATTCAGAGAGCACCGACATGTTGCTGACATTTCGGTGCCCTTTCATTCCCCTCACTTAGAGGCGATTTGGCGATTCTAGTTCGCCAACTCTGCAGTGTATTGAAGTACAACCGCAGGGTCCCTGGAGTGCAGGGATAACTCACTGCAAACTCGCCGAACACTCGCCGAAAAAACCAAGCTAAACATGCTGGAAAAAGCAGGCGAGCCGCCGTTCACAGCGAAGACCAGCTGCCGGAAAAAGTTGATAAGTTGACGAACGGGGTAAAAAAAAAAAAAAAAACAGTACGCTTGAAACTTTCAAGATTGAAACGCTGTTTGCAAAAAAACGACGTGATGACGTAATTTCCAGGCGACCCCCCGGCAATGCCGGGAGATCGCCTGGAAGGGAGGGAGGGGGTCCGTTTGGATCCCTCTCCCTCCCGATCAGGAAGGAGCAGCGCCACAAGCCAGGCACTGCTTAAAAGGGGAGAGTCTCCCCTTTTAAGTGGTGCCTGGCTTTAACCCCTTTGGCACCGGGTCACACTTCAGCGCCTTGCGGCGCCGAATTGTGGCCTAGCTCCAGTGGGGGCCGCCATCTTGGATGGCGGCTCCACCCCCGGTTCCCCCCTCGCTGCCTGATGTCATCGCGCATAGCGATGTTCATTATTCCCTCTACCTTGAGTAAGGCCCAGTTCCAGCTGAAGAAAAACAGCCCCAAAGCTTAACGCTGCCACCACCACGCGTCACTGTGGGTATGGTGATCTTTTGGTGATGTACAGTGTTGTTTTTTGCGCCAAACATATATTTTGTAATTATGGCCAAAAAGACCAGACCAGAATCAGACCAGAACACATTTTCCCACATGCGTTTGGGAGACTTCAGATGTGCTGGGTGAAGTGGAGGCGTTTCCTCCACCCACACAGTACTTACCTGATATTCCGTCAGCTTCTTTAATGTTGCTGTAGGGCTCTTGGCAGCCTCCATGACCAATTTTCTTCTCGTCTTTTTATCACATTTAGAGGGATGTACAGTACTTGGTAATGTCACTGTTGCGCCATATTTTCTCCACTTGATGACTGTCTTCACTGTGTTCCATGGTATAACTAATGCCTTGGAAATTCTTTTGTACGCTTCTCCTGACTGATACCTTTTAACAATGAGATCCCTCTGATGCTTTTGAAGCTTCTCTGCGGACCACGGCTTTTGCTGTAGGATGCAACTAAGAAAATGTCAGGAAAGACCTACTAGAAAAGCTGAACTTTATATGGGGTTAATCAGAGGCTCTTTAAATGATGGCAGGTGTGTACGGACTCCTATTTAACATGATTTTGAATGTGGTTGCTTAATTCTAAGTATAGCTACATCCCCAGTTAAAAGAGTGTGCGCACACTTATGCAAACATATTATTTTAGGTGTTTTATTTTTCCACCACCTAAAAGATTTCAGTTTGTTTTTCATTGAGTTGTACAGTTTATAGGTCACATTAAAAGGTGGAAAAAGTTCTGAAATTATTTATCTTTGTCTCATTTTTTTACATCACAGAAATCTGACATTTTAACAAGGGTGTGTAGACTTTTGCTATCCACTGTATATGGTTTAAATAGGGGGAGGGGGTAAGAAATGGAATGGTTAAACATGAACACCTTCTAACCAAGACTAGTTCCAAAGGTCTCCAAGCCCTAAAACCTGAGCTGAGAGCTCCTTGAGCTGAGGTTCTGGACAGGTCTAACCCCATAGAAAACCTTTGGAGTGAGGCGAAAAGTCCACCAGTGACGACCTCAAAATTGAAGGATCTGGAGGACTTGTCTAGAATCCCTCTCCGTGTTTTCTCCAACCTCATCAGGCTTTATAGGAGAAGACTCAAGGAGTTATTCAGAAAGCACTGAAATTTCAGAGCTTTGATGATTCCAGTTCACCAACCCTGCAGTGAATTCACAATTCACAACAGGATCCCCTAAGCAGTGGGGTCACTAGGGTTGGTGTCACCCGGTGCGGTAACTTATGGTGTCACCTCCCCCCCGAGTTTTACGGATTTTTTTTTAACTACTCTTACTCCTAAATCAGTACTCCCATATAACACTGAATGCTCATACACACAGCGCACATTACTGTGAGGTTTATTGCTGTGGAGCTCTCTCATATGCTCACACAATTTTTGCCAACTGCCAGCAAGTACGTTGCCTGTTCGAAGGCAGTGAAAGCACACATGGATATACAGTTGTGTTCAAAATTATTCAACCCCCACTGAAATTGAGTGTTTTGGCCAGTTTGACATTGATTTTGATCATTCAGTCATCTTGCTTACAATTAAATCAAAGAGGCACGTGTAGGTCAGACAAATATAACATAACATTTATAATGAAATAACCACAAATGTCTTTTCTGTGCTCACATCATTATCAGTTTTATTCAACCCCCAAGTGACATTCAATCTTAGTACTTAGTACAACATCCTTTTACAGTTATAACAGCTTTTAAACGTGAAGCATAGCTTGACACAAGTGTCTTGCAGCGATCTACGGGTATCTTCGCCCATTCGTCATGGGCAAAAGCCTCCAGTTCAGTCACATTCTTAGGCTTGCGCACTGCAACTGCTTTCTTTAAGTCCCACCTGAGGTTCTCAATCGGATTTAAGTCTGGTGACTGCGATGGCCACTCCAAAATGTTCCAGCCTTTAATCTGCAACCATGCTCTAGTGGACTTGGAGGTATGCTTGGGATCATTGTCCTGTTGAAAGGTCCAACGTCTCCCAAGCCTCAGGTTTGTGACGGACTGCATCACATTGTCATCCAATATCTCCTGGTACTGAAGAGAATTCATGGTACCTTGCACACGCTGAAGCTTCCCTGTACCTGCAGAAGCAAAACAGCCCAAAGCATGATTGACCCCCCACTATGCTTCACAGTAGGCAAGGTGTTCTTTTCTTCATAGGCCTTGTTCTTCCTCCTCCAAACATAGCGTTGATCCATGGCCCAAACAGTTCTAATTTTGTTTCATCAGTCCACAGAACACTATCCCAAAACTTCTGTGGTTTGTCCACATGACTTTTGGCATACTGCAGTCGACTCTTCTTATTCTTTGGAGACAGCAAGGGGGTGCGCCTGGGAGTTCTGGCATGGAGGCCTTCATTACGCAGTGTGCGCCATATTGTCTGAGCTGAAACTTCAGTACCCACATCTGACAAATCTTTTCTCAGTTCCTCAGCAGTCACACGGGGATTTTTCTCCACTCTACGCTTCAGGTAGCGCACAGCAGTCAAAGTCAGCATCTTCTTTCTGCCACGACCAGGTAGCATTTCAACAGTGCCCTTTGCCTTGAATTTGCAAATGATGCTTCCTATGGTCTCTCTTGGTATGTTTAACTTTTTTTGCAATCTTCTTATAGCAATTGCCCTTCCTGTGAAGAGTAGTCACCCCTTCTCTTGTCTTCCTGGACCATTCTCTTGACTTCACCATGTTTGTAACCACACCAGTAAATGTCTAGAAGGAGCTGAGTATCACAGTCATTTTAAAGCTGCCTAATTGGTGCTTATTATGCTTTATTGCTGCTCCGTGACATCCACAGGTGTTTTCAATACCTGATTGAAAACACCTGAACGAACCTCTGTTCTTCAGAGTGGTAGTCTTTAAGGGGTTGAATAATTGTGTCAATGAAGAATTCACAAAAGAAACATTTACTACTGTATTACAAAACCAATTGATGTCATTTTAGTTGTATATGGTTCTTTAAAAAGTCCTTGTAGGATTTAATTCTGAATACAATTACAAATGTACACTAAATTCCCTAAAACCCTTTACAGCATTGGGGGTTGAATAATTTTGAACACAACTGTATATTGCCCCCAGCAGCTCTGGATATATTGCCCCCAGCAGCTCACCCATGGATATATATTGCCCCCAGCTCACATATGGATATATTGCCCCAGTTCACAATAATTTTTTTTTTTTTATAATTCAAAATTTTATTCTAAAAAGTAAAAACAGATAATACAAGATACCAAAACAGGTATTCAGAATACAAGATCAAAGATGTCATAAAACTCAGAAAAGGAAACATATACAACCACAACAGCGCACCAACGAGGTATTAGCTTTGAGATCAAAGAGGTGCAAACACAATCCGCATAACCTAGCAGTTATGTCAGCCCAGATTTTGGCATCAAGTAGGAGCGAAGCAAGGTAAAAATTATACAGTCGCGGGAACCTCTCGTCAGAGGCATAAATCTCCCAAGGCGTGTGCCACCTCCTCCTGTGGAAAGCAACCATCGTCATCTGCGTCTCCATGGCTGCGAGAGAAAGGAAAGGAGAGAAAGGCAAAGAAAGAACGAGAGAAGAAAAGGAGAGGAGAGAGTATGAGAAAGAGAAGAAGAGTGAGTGAAAGAAGAGAAGGAAAGAGAAAAAAAAGGGGGGGTGAGCTGGAGGGTAGGAAAAGAAGGGGGAAGTGTACAACTCTCACGTCCAGGGGAGCTCACCCCATCAGCCAGAACCTCAAACCTCCTGCAAAGCACGGCGTGTGGTAGCCGCGTAAGCGTCCCAATGGAACCACTTCAGTCCCATGTCAGCCTCCACGCCCCGGGTCATAGCCTCTAGAAGGTCAATGGAGCGGAAAGTCTCGACCCGTTGGAGCCACGATCGAAGCGTCGGCACCTCCGGTGATCGCCAGTGTACTGGGATCAATGCCCGAGCCGCTAACATCATGAGCAGTAGTACCGACCGCTTCAGGGTTCCGATGGGAAGAGGAATGTGGAAAAGCAGGAAGCATCCTGAGGTGAATGGAAGATTCGTATCAGTCACCTGGTGGATGGCAGAGTGGACCAGTTTCCAGAACCCAAGCACTTGTGGGCAGGACCACCAAATATGTAGGTACGTACCCACGTCAGTATCACATCGCCAGCAAGTGGGAGTGACATCCGGGTAAATGTGGTGTAAGAGCGAGGGAGTCCTGTACCAGTACGTCAGGATCTTATACAGTTCACAATTATATATTGCCCCCAGCAGCTCACCCATGGATATATATTGCGCCTCAGCTCACATATGGATACATTGCGCCTCAGCTCACATATGGATATATTGCGCCTCAGCTCACATATGGATATATTGCCCCAGACCAGCTCACACATGGATATTGCCCCAGCTCTCATGGATATGCCCCCAGCACACATGGATACTGCCCCCAGCACACATGGATATGCCCTAGCAGCTCTCATGGATATGCCCCAGCAGCTCTCATGGATATTGCCCCAGCTCCTCTCATGGATATTGCCCCAGCTCCTCTCATGGATTTTGCCCCAGCTCCTCTCATGGATATTGCCCCAGCTCCTCTCATGGATTTTGCCCCAGCTCCTCTCATGGATATACTGCCCCAGCTCCTCTCATGGATAATGCCCCAGCTCCTCTCGTGGATTTTGCCCCAGCTCCTCTCATGGCTATGCCTCCAGCTCCTCTCATTGATTATGCCCCAGCTCATGGATATGCCCCAGCTCATGGATAATGCCCCAGCTCATGGATATGCCCCAGCTCATGGATACTGCCCCAGCTCATGGATAATGCCCCAGCTCATGGATAATGCCCCAGCTCATGGATATGCCCCAGCTCATGGATATTGCCCCAGCTCATGGATATACTGCCCCAGCAGCTCATGGATATTGGCCCAACTCATAGATATTGCCCCAGCTCATGGATATACTGCCCCAGCAGCTCATGGATACTGCCCCAGCTCATGGATATGCCCCAGCTCTTGGATATGCCCCAGCTCATGGATACTGCCCCAGCTCATGGATAATGCCCACCAGCACATGGATAATGCCCCCAGCACATGGATAATGCCCCCTGCTCATGGATAATGCCCCCAGCTCATGGATACTGCCCCAGCTCATGGATAATGCCCCCAGCTCATGGATATGCCCCAGCTCATGGATAATGCCCCAGCTCATGGATAATGCCCCAGCTCATGGATATTGCCCCAGCTCATGGATATACTGCCCCAGCTCATGGATATACTGCCCCAGCAGCTCATGGATACTGCCCCAGCTCATGGATAATGCCCCCAGCTCATGGATAATGCCCCCAGCTCATGGATATGCCCCAGCTCATGGATACTGCCCCAGCTCATGGATACTGCCCCAGCTCATGGATTTGCCCCAGCAGCTCATGGATATGCCCCAGCAGCTCATGGATATGCCCCAGCAGCTCATGGATATTGGCACAGCTCACCTCCTGCGCCGCGTGTTCGCTCCCTCTGAGCGTCCAGACCCTAAGGGCGGGAGTCACCTGGTGCGGGCCGCACCCCCCGCCCCACGCTACGATGCCCCTGCCCCTAAGAACACCGTACGTGGAGCCACCGAAGAACGCTGAACACACCGCCGAACTGACTGCCGAATGCCACCGAACTACAGGAAAAGAAACAATCTCTGCTTTTCTTCTAAATGGTGTTTAACCCAATAAAAATTCATGATCATGTGTGGAAATAATAAAAAAGTCCTTTAAAAAAAAAAATTGGGAATCAAAAATTTCACCTAAAAAAACCATCAAAATGTTAAAGATAAAAATGAAAAGATTAAATGGTTGAATAATAAATAAATAAAAATGTTGATTAAAAAATAAATAAAAACAATAATATTTTTTTACATCGAAACCATTGGTATTTGCCAGTTTAAACCTGTCAAACTCAACCACCGAAAATCGGGGCATTTCACTGACACTTCAGTGCACTTTGACATTCTCTGAATAGATTAACCAATACTTCTCTATGGGACAATTTCCCTGTCCCCAAAGATTGCTGAATTGCGGCGATCTACGGTGAGCTGCACCTTATTTCGCTGTCAAGTCACCAGTATTTGGCGAATTGAGAGTTTAGTGAATAGACGAACTGCCACGAAATAGAATGTACGATGAAATTCACAATCCAGTGGCAAGTTTGTCGCTTATTGAATATCTCTTTCAGAGTTGTTATGAAAGCCAAATCTATACATTTCCTGCCTGGTGTTCATATATATATACACTCCAGCCTCTGTAGATTTTATGAGGAATAGCGAAAGCTTAGCTTTCTCGATCACTCAGTTGGTTGCAAACTGCTCCTGACCAGACCTGAATACTCTCTAGAGGCTAATATTATGCTGTTTTCTGAGTTTCAAACTACAAAGATATCAAACTGATTATATTAACAAAAGACAAGATCATTTAAACGGCCAAATGTTTTTTTTTTGCTTAATAATAAGACTTCACTTAAAAGGAGGTCGCATTGCTCTCAAGATGTAATCATTGATGGAAACCAGAATCATCCCTCCAGCCTTTATAGTGTCTGCTTTAATAGCCAGAGGGCTTTCTAAATATAAACTTAGAATCACTCGTCCATTGACTGGGTAGTTTTTATAACTTGCTTCTCTTTGTTCCATATTGCCATTATGTCTTTCAGAAAGTAATGTATTAAGCAGACAAGCAAGCCAAAGGTCATCTTCTGCCCTGTCCCAGCTGTCCGAGGTCATCAGCGTCCACGATACAGATGAGAAGGTAAATCAGTCGATGTGTTTATCTGTTTTGTCTCCATATTTATAAAATCCACTAAATCTGCTGCTGTCAGATTTTACAAAAAAAGGCTTTTATCAGCATTACATTACTAAGTATCTTTATATCCGAGTGGCGAGACCTTCATGTAGACGTCCTAATTGATAAACGCTAGGACTATGAGGGCAGTGCGACACAGGGTGAACTGTGACTATAGACTTGTAGCTCAACAATTTTCAATCAGTTTGTAACCCAGTGCAATATGGTAAATGTATTTGTTCATCAAATGGAAAAAAACAGTTAATGCTGGTAAATGCGGAAAGCTTCATCTTTTAGGTGCAGACACTTTAGACTCGACAAATCAGCATGAAATTAACTGTATAGCGGTACAACGCTCATCCCTCTTATCTACACTACATATGTCAGCTTAGTCAAGGCGCTTCCCTAGATTACACAAGGCTTTCGCACTTTCTAGTCATATTCCTTGGCATATAACATTGAAGACCTTGCTTTTTTTTTTGGCAGATTGATGCAAATCCTGAAGAAGCAGCCATTGGAGGAAATGAAAGTGATGTTGTGCAAGTCATCAAGGACGATACGGATTCGGAAGTAGGTGTCTCTAATGATAGTATTATGTTCTTGACTTGTATCATCATGCTATATTCTATCATTACCAACAGTCCTAAATGTTCAAATGAGCGGGAACGATACCTGTCATACAAAATCACTGTCAGTCATGTGCTTAGTCCACTTACAGATTTAATGGACTGCTAAGTCTCAACCAACCACCTCCTCTTTCAATTAATGTAATTTCTTCTTTCCCTTTTTTGTAATTTTCATTTATCCTCCTTGTTTTTGTTCCCCAACTCCATGGAATGTGAAGTTAAGTTATGCAAAAGTGACAGAAATGTTAGAGAATTTCAGAAAAAAGTGATATAGATGACATTAGTCATTGAAACAATATCCAACATCTTCCCTTCAAATGCTTTAATCATAGAAATGTCAACACTTAGGAGATAATTCACTGAGCACCATTGTTTGACGGTGCCAAAGTTGGAAACACTTAAATAAATCGTCACTGTGATTCCTCCGAAATATGCTGTTCTTATTGTTTTTCATTGTAGTTTCAATAATAAAATTTCACATTAGATATGATAGAAGTAATTCTGGATATTCCTCAATAATGCTGACTTCCTACACAGCTTATATTTTGTTTCCATTTTGCTTCCTTAACGTGAACTTCAGGTCCAAGACAAGTTGGGCCTTATGACAGGGAACCACTTCCTTTATACATGTCAGTAAATTGTTCCTGACATATATAATTGGAATGAAGGAGTTATTCTCTGTCAAAGCTTTGCTGTTTCTCATGTGACCGTGGCATGCCACAGGGGGAGGGGACAGCTTTGAGCAGAGACCCTTCCTACAGGGCAGCCCACTGCTCAGTCTGTTCGCACCATTGGCTAACGACCCATTGAATGATAATTCAGCCTGTCAATGTCTCAGCTGAATGCAAATTGCGCATAGCTGCCTGACGGCCCCCCACTTGGCTCCACCCATGAAAGGAGAAACACGGCAGATTCTGTCATTGGATCGAGGTGAGTACAGACTGCAATACTTCATCAATGGTTTAAATATCGCAGTGATCTTTACGCTTAATGTAATATCCATCCCCTAATGAGATATCATAGACAAAGTGCACCTGGGCAGGACAGGAGCACTAATCTGCCTGTGGTGGGATAGCTTATCACAGAAGGTATACAGATATAGAATCATGATTACTTTCAGCATGCAACCACATACTTAAAGGAACACTCTACTCATCCTGACCACTTTATCTTTTTGGAGTGGCCAGGATGTGAGGAGTGCCCCCCTCTCTTCCGCCCCTTCCCAGCCCAGCCAAACTGATTAAAAAGCTGGGTGAAGTGGAGGAGTTTCCTCCAACCCACCTAGCCTCAACAGCAGCCGAGTAATTTGAATTTCCCGGCTGCTGGTTACTAGTGAAAGTGGCTGGCACGGAGCGTGCCAACGTCACCATCTAATGAGACCAATCGCGTTGCACAGAAAAGCTTCAGGGACTTTCAGGTTCGGGAGTCCCTAAGCCAGAGGAGGAGCTGCATGTGTTGAGTGACGAAAGGTGAGTAAAACGGGCCTAAATAAAAAATAAAATTATTGGACAGAGGCCTGTCAGCAGCCTCTGACCAATTGTTTAAGGGCAAAAAAAAGGAAACTCTACTTTTCAGTAGTAAACTCTTTACAGTAGCACATAGGGAGCCTTTAAAACCCTCTATCTCATCATAATAATATCAACATAGAGAGAGTTGACACAGAGAAGCATCAAACAATAACTGCACACTCCTGTCTTTATTATTGACACATATATCCAATATTGAGTGTAAGCAGCAAATATCAGATTGTATTGCATTGAAATCATTTTGTTATGAGATAGGCCAAAGCCAATTATCTGTGCAGATAATGGGGGCCAAAGCAACATGGTAGACATATGATAGAAACGAAAAGCGGAGATAGTCTTGCTCAGATGAACTTGCAATTTTATTCCAAATGATACAAACACCTGCACCCCTTACAGCGCACTCAATTTGGCCTTTATTCAGTTGAAAATGGCAATGCAAGAGATTTTTCATTTGTTCAGTTATATTGGTGTGAATACCTCTGGGATCTGTGTGTGTGTGTGTTATCTTGAGGAAGTCCCCCTAACAGAACTGATCGGATGAAACTTTTTGAGTTTATTACTTGAGCTTTTTTTATTTTTGTTTTAATTTTTAATAAATAATCTGATTGGAACACGACTAACCTGGTTTACAGCGTGATCCATCATGAGAGTCCATCCGATATGTAGATATGTGCTTCTATCCTTTCACTGATCCTATGAGTGCTCGATATGCTTAATGCAGGAAAAGCATCTCACCAGCAGAGTTATACTATCAGGGTTACTCAAAGAGAATCGAAAAGTCACCGCACTTTCGGTGACTTTTCGTTCTCTTCAATTTGGTGCGATTTGGCGATCCCATTTTGGCAACCCTGCGGTGTATTCAGCAAGCACCACAGGGCCGTCGTAGTGCAGGGAAAAGCCGCCGCAAACCCGACGAAAACACTCACCGCAAAACCTGGCGAAGGCACACCGAAACCGGCAAAAACATCTGGATTAACCCCGCCGAACACGGAGAAACCCAAGCAGGAGCCGATCACAGCGCAGAGCAGCCGCCGGAAAACGCTGACACAGCAGATGAATGGAGTGGGAAAAAAAAAACCAGTATGCTTGAATGTTTGAAAAGTGAAACACTCTTTGCAAAGAATAATCAACGGTTTATTAGATATTGAATTAAAACAGGAATATTTTTAACATTGACGCCTATGGGATTCTCCTGAATAAACCTGTCGAATGAAACCACTGAATGGCAGTGCAATTCTCTGTTGTGTTGTTTTGTGTTCTCTGAATAGACAAAGCATTGCTTCTCTATGGAGATTTCACTGCCCCCGAACAGGCACCGTAATGTGCAGGCAATTCGCCAACATTTGGCGAACTGCCTGCTCTCTGGATAGCCGAATGGCCAGGAAAGGAAAGGAAAGCGTACGCTGAATCTCATTGTTCGGTTACCTTTTGGCCACAATTTGGAGCTCTTTGAATAACCCCTGTATTTGTAGTATATTACGGTGTGTTTTTCCAGCTTTGTTCTTCCTCTCTCAGCAGATAGCTGGTTGTGTTTATTAGAATTAATAATGATTGTTATAACTCGTGTTGCATTTCCTACATATTTATGTTCTGTTACTCTGTGTATTTGTGTTGTTTTAATTTTTGATACTTTGTATTTCTGTTCCTTCTGTAACCAATGTACTGTAATTCAATGTTCTTGAACCCAGGACATACTTGAAAATGAGAGAAATCTCAATGTATCCTTCCTGGTAAAATACTTTATAAAATTAATAAATAAATCACCACCACTATTGTCTATTGTTATAGACAAGCCTTTTGATTTTGCTCTCAGTAGTAGCCACTAGTGTTGGTACTTAATGGGCTTGTGATGCAAGAGAAGGTGAATTGCACAGTAAAATAAGTAATCCCCTGTCATTTGTTGCAGCAGACTGAAATGCCGTGCAGGGCTTCCAGTTCAGATGATGCCATCCGAGGTATAAATTGCAAATCCCAAGAGACACCTCACATTGTACAAGAGAATCAGCCTGTCTACAAGGGCGACGTCACTGCTTTCTGCATCCAACTCTTCTGCATTGATGAAAAGTATCAGTCAAGGTGAGAAAAGCTTTAAATCTCTGCAACAACTGTAGTAAATTCTTACGATTCCAATGACACTTGTCAAAGCAAGGTTCTTACATACTGCAATACATAAGGGGCCAAATTACATTCCTAGAGGTAAGGCTAGGGTCAGACGAACGCATTTTTCACGTTGTCCGTGAAAAAGTGCGTTCGAACGAATGGACGTATTTTTTCACGGAATACGCGATAGCGGTCATACGATGCGCATTTTCTTCCGTGATTTTGTACGGATCATCAATAAAACCCTTTTGCGTCTGGACGTTATGTTGGCCGGACGTGTGCAGCGTCTGACGTCTCCCAATCACGCAAACACGCTGCTATGCGGCCGCAGCGCACTCTGTGCGTCAGTAGTAGCGGTTTGACGTTCTCGAAAAAATGCGTTCGTTGGCCACTTGCGTTGCACGGACGAACTTTCGTGCGGCCGTTCGTCGTATGTTCCCTGGCATTGGACGTCATTTGCTGCTAGCACGGCCGTGATTTCGTGCGGCTAAACGCACGTGAAAAATGCGTTCGTCTGACCCTAGCCTAAAACGGGGGTGCTAGGGAGGAAAAACTACACCCGCAGTTTTCTCCCTAGTGTGCCCGTTTTACCGCTACATTACAATGCAGGCATGAAAAGCTGCCTGTGTTGTTACCGCGCGCAAAGCCCTGGGATGCGCTCGGCAGCGCTAAGCGCAGCTGCGCACATCCTCTCAATGGAGTCCATAGGACTCCATTGAGCCAGACGCCGGCGGTCACATGACTTGCCGGATCTCACCTCGCAAGATCCAGCCGGTCAGCATAGTGATACGCAGGGGGAGACTGGGGGGACTTTTCCTCCCAGTCTTTCCTGCTCCCGCTGGACCGAGGAGGCGGTTAGAGCTGCGGTCCTTGCCACGGGGCAGAAGGTGAGTATACGATTCTTTTTATTATTTTTTGGGCTGGTGTTAACAGATTCTGCAGAAGTGGAATCCGTTAGCACCAAGTCCTGGCTCTGGTTAACTTTTTGTTAACCGCGGCCGGACGTTAATCAGCGTTAGGACTTTGTAATCCTAACGCTGATTAACACTTTGCGCTCCCCATGTTAAGTATAGGGAGCGTAAAGTACAGTAACCTCGTGCTGAAAAGCGCAAGTACCAAACGCTAACGGGTTACTTAACCCGTTAGCGTTTGGATTGTAATATGCGGAAAATACTTGGGTTAACGCTCACGCAGGTGAGCGCTAACGTTAGCACCAAGTATGTAATTTGGCCCAAGGAGTTTTTCAGAATGCTCTGGTGTTGACACATGCGAAAACTGCTGTGGTTGCAACGGCGACATAGGCTGGCTTTTCTTAGAATAACAATCTGAACGGTAGCCAGAGAGGCTTAGTTGTGAAACTTCTCATGTGGCTGTTTAGATTTTCTTTTGTGAAACGGTGTTTGTCGCCATTTCAACAACTTTGCAACTTAAGAAAATACCGGTGATCTTTGAATAACCCCCATCTCTGTTTATAGTAAAGGTCATTCTAGTTGTCAATAAAGTAAGCTGCTTCTAGATAAATCCAGTCTGGTAAAAGATGTATTTCACCAAATAAAAATAGTAACTTATTTTCTGCACAGAAGAGTCACTCCTATTTCCAACACCTTGCAGACCTGCTGTAGCTGTGATCCTTCTTTCAATGCTGAGGAAGAGGGAGTGTGATTGACATTCCCTTTATCAGAGATTATTATGGGTAAAAAATTAGGACAACTAAAGCTGGCGTCAGACGAACGCAGTGATCACGTCCGTGTTGCTGCACAGTTTAATGTACGTCATAGCATAGAATCATAATCAATAGAGACCCACACACTAACAGGATTATTCAAAGAGATCCGAATTGCTTGAGAAAGGTAACCGAACGCTGAAAATCAGCATTCGGTTACCTTTCTTGGCCATTCGGCTATCCAGAGAGCAGGCAATTCGCCAAATCCTGGCGAATTGCCTGCACATACGGTGTCTGTTCGGTGCCTGTTCGAGGGCAGTGAAATCCCCATGAAAAGCAATGCTTCGGCTATTCAGAGAACACAAACCAGCAGTGAAAGGTTCCCGAAATGCCCTGCCATTCGGTGGTTTAATTCGGCAGGTTTATTCAGACGAATCCCATAGGCTTCAAATGTTAAAAATATTCCCGTTTTAATTCAATATCTAATAAACCATTCATTACAATTCACTACAATTCTGCAGTAAAGAGTCTCTTTATTTATAGATTTTTTAGGATATTTTAAGCATTTTTCTTATTTTTTTTTTATTTACTTATTTTTTCTGTAACAGCCCTTTTTATTATCATTCAATGGACCTCATATGCAAATTTCAGACATTTTCGCTCAGTAGTTTCTTTGCAAACAGCGTTTCACTTTTCAAACATTCATGCAAACTGTTTTTCTAATTTATTCACTTCACTCTGACGTGTCGGCTTTTTCCGGCGGCTTCGCTGCGTGTGATCGGCTCCTGCTCAGGTTTTTCCGTGGTTTACGGCAGGTTAATCCAGATGTTTTTGCGGGTTTTCGGCATGCATTCGCCGGGTTTTGCGGTTAGTTTTCGTCGGGTTTGCGGTAGCTTTTCCCTGCAATTCGGGGACCCTGTGGTGCTTGCTGAATACACTGCAGGGTCACCGAAATGGGATCGGCAAAAGGAACCGAATTGAAGAGAACGAAAAGTCACCGAACGTGCAGTGACTTTTCGAATCTCTTTGAATTACCCGGTAAGTATGTGCACACCGAACTGCGCACACACAACGCACGTGGCAAGCGGACGCAAGTTAGGCAAGAACGTAAAACCGCTAGATGGACGCGCAAAGTGCGCCACGTCTGCGTAGCGTTCTGTGTGAGTGATGAGGAGATGTCAGACGCAGCACATTTGCGACGTCCGGCACTTTGACGCACACAATGGCTTTTGAATATCCTTTTCAAATTTTTTGCATTTTTCATAACAATTTTGTTTCTCAGAATTCCCTTTTTTTTCTACATCCGTCAACAAAAACGGACCGTGTGGTGTCTACAGTATCTTCCGTCAGTATGTCCGTCCGTCCGTTGTGCACGCACGCAGAGTGCGCTCTGACTGCGTTCGTCTGACATTGGCCTAAAAGAAAGAATGTTTGCGCTCAATCCCTATATTTGTGGATAGCCGAAAACATAAAATTACCTTTTTTTTGTTTTAAGAAATTAGGACACCAAATCCCATTCCCAACTTTACTAGTTGATTGTGTTTGCCAGACAGCTTTGATGAGTACTATAGAAACAAATAGAAATGCAGAAATCATTTGTAATCTGATAAAAAAAGCTTTATAACATACAGGGTTATTCAGAGAAAGGTGAAACTCTGGAGAACTTTTGGAGAAATTAAAATTCTAGGTCAAAATAGCTGATTTGGAAAGTGAGATAAATAGGATAATTTTTCTGGGTTGCTATTTTGACCTAGAATTTTCACTTCTCCAAAAGTTCTCCAGAGTTTGACCTTTCTCTGAATAACCCTGATACTTTTACAGATCGGTTCACTAAAAGGTGAAACTCAGGAGAATTGTCAGGAGAAGAGAACAATCTAGATCAAATATCCGATTTGGAAAGTGAGATAAATGGGAGAATTTTTCTGGTTTGGCTATTTTGACCTAGATTTTCCACTTCTCCGGAGTTTCACCTTTACTGACTAGACCTGTCGGTTTGAAATGGTAGAATTCTATTGATTTCTCTACTTATTGTATAAAGAATAAAAATACTAATATTTTTCCATTTCTTTTTCTTAAAAGGTCGATGGATTTTTTGAACTACGCGTTTAACCTTTTCCCAGTAAGTTCAAAAAACCAAACACACATTTTCAAATATTTAAATTAATGTTCTGCTTCAACTGTACAAGCGCCGTCTATACTAAAGAAGTAGAATCTTTGTGACATATTGCTTTCTATATCCATGTGTTGCAGGATGTTCCTGTTATTTTCTCTCATACCAATGCCCTGAGACTATCATGGAATTATTCATGATGCGTCAGGGTGTTTGCAAGCCTTGTTTCATAAAATAGAGGGTATGCCTGCTCTCATGTGTCTCCATTTAGCCCATAAGGACTAGAGAGTACCTTCATATGTGCATAAACCAACTTCCAAAGAGGAGTGTGGTCAAACTCCTCAATGTTAAACAACCACTTAAGTCATAGGTCAGCAACATTGGCTCTACAGATGTTTTGGAACTACATCTCCCATGATGCTCAGCTACTCCTTAGATTGGCTGAGCCTCATGGGAAATGTAGTTCCACAACAACTGTAGAACCAAGGTTGCTGACTCCTTACTTAAGGGTTATTCACTAAGCACTGAACTTGCCACCGAAGTGCACTGAACATCATGGGCTCTATTACATTCTTCGCGCAAAAACGCATTAACGCAAGGGGAAAAACCCTTCGCGCTGAACATCAAATTACGACGCAAAATGCGCGTTAACGTCTAACGCGAGTTACCCTGCGCGAGTGAAAGTTCATGCACGCATCCCATACTTAACATTGTGAGCGCAAATGCGTTTGTGCGCTGGTACGCGGCTGGTATTACAATCGATGCGCAGCTTTTTACGAACGACGTTTCCGCGCATAATTTTAACGTCTTTGAAAAGCTGGTGGTAACTGCAAATCTGAACGTTCTGGCCGAAACGAAATACACCAGCACGAAAAAAAAAAATACAGCACAGTATAGTTACACATTCTACACATACCCAAACAATAAAATGGAGAAGTTGTGCGTGTTTTTATTATTGCTGCAGCATATATACTCAGATTGATTTTTCAGGGGTCAAGTCCTGGGAAAACAAGTGAGGGAACTCACCCACGAATTCCACAACCCCTATTACCTGAAGAAAATATATATATATCAGAATAATATGAACAGCACTGAGCCCCCAGAATAATATACACAGCACTGAGCCCCCAGAATAATATACACAGCACTGAGCCCTCAGAATAATATACACAGCACTGAGCCCCCAGAATAATATACACAGCACTGAGCCCCCAGAATAATATACACAGCACTGAGCCCTCAGAATAATATACACAGCACTGAGCCCCAAGAATAACATACACAGCACTGAGCCCCCTGAATAATATACACAGCACTGAGCCCCCAGAATAATATACACAGCACTGAGCCCTCAGAATAATATACACAGCACTGAGCCCCCAGAATAATATACACAGCACTGAGCCCTCAGAATAATATACACAGCACTGAGCCCCCAGAATAATATACACAGCACTGAGCCCCCAGAATAATATACACAGCACTGAGCCCTCAGAATAATATACACAGCACTGAGCCCCCAGAATAATATGAACAGCACTGAGCCCCCAGAATAATATACACAGCACTGAGCCCTCAGAATAATATACACAGCACTGAGCCCCCAGAATAATAATATGAACAGCACTGGACCCCCAGAATAATAATATGAACAGCACTGGACCCCCAGAATAATATACACAGCACTGAGCCCCCAGAATAATATGCACAGCACTGGACCCCCAGAATAATATGCACAGCACTGAGCCCCTAGAATAATATGCACAGCACTGGACCCCCAGAATAATATGCACAGCACTGGACCCTCAGAATCAGACCTCAGAATCAGATGGGGACCCGCCTGCACCAGCGTGCTCCTGCTCCTCCACGCAGCCGCTGGCTACTGAAGGCTGTGACGCGCTCTCGCGAGATCTCGCCTGTAGGCCACGTCACATCCTTCAGAGGACCAGGGGCGGATCCAGACACAGGTTGGGGGGGCATTCTCACATGGATAGATTGCCCCCAGCTCACATGGATATATATTGCCTCCAACTCTTATGGATATATACTGCCCCCCAGCTCTTATGGATATTGCCCCTCAGCTCTTATGTATAATGCCCCCCAGCTCTTATGGATATATACTGCCTGAGCTCTTATGGATATATACTGCCACCAGCTCTTACGGATATTGCCCCCCAGCTCTTATGGATATATACTGCCCCCCAGCTCTTATAGATATATATATTGCCCCCAGCTCTTGTGGATATATACTGCACCCCAGCTCTTATGGATATATATTGCTCCCCAGCTCTTTTGGATAAATACAACCCCCAGCTCTTATGGATATTTACTGCCCCCCCACCTCTTATGGATATATTGCCCCAGCTCACCTCTCTGCCAGGCCCGCCGAGCTTGAACAATTTAGCTGCCGCACATTGCCGACGGCCGCGTGTTCTTCCTCCTACGCGTGGCCGCCAGCATAAAGCTCCGCCGCTCGCCTGGGATGGGATCTATCCAGCAGGCAGCTGCGATCTCGCGAGATCGCAGCTGCCTGGTGGACAGATCCCATCCCAGGCGAGCGGCGGAGCTTTATGCTGGCGGCCGCGCGTAGGAGGAAGAACACGCGGCCGCCGGCAATGTGCGGCAGCTAAATTGTTCAGGCTCGGCGGGCCACAGCGGGAACCTGCGTTCCCGCAGCATTCCCGCTGTTCGAGAAGTGCGGGAACGGCGTTCCCGCACGTTCCCGCACGTTCCCGCAGGACTTGAGCCCTAATTTTGACAGGCGCAAAAACGGGAGACAATTGTGGTTCTTAATTCTGATTGGCTGAATCGCGTGAAAAAACAGTCTGCCCACCGATTTCTGCACCCATCGTTAATTTGCGCTCGTTTTCTCGCTTATTTTTTACGCGCGATATTTTCGGATGGATGAAAAAATGCGCTCGGATTGTAATACCAGCGTTATTTACTCACGTTAACGTTTAATGCTGCGCGCAAAAATTTGCGCAGAGAATGTAATAGAGCCCGATATGGGGCTAGGTGAGGATAAGGATAACTCAGGAATGTGATTCACTAATCTGAAGAGACGGATTTCTTGAAGACTAGGGGTGAGTCTGGTAGGGTGAGGTAGGTCAATTCACAGGGACTGTATTGCTCTTGAAGTCTTGGAGGCGCGATTTAGCCGTGGGGGTAGAAACAAAGGACATATAAACCGAGTAAGCTTTTATATGAAAATTTATTTCTGTCATGTGACCCTACATATTTTCTATCAGTGCTTGCAACAACGTGATTCCAGAGAATTATGACAAAAAAAGAAATCTTGTAGCTGCCAAATAAACCTACCTTGTTGAGTAAAAGGCCCTCAAATCAAGCCTTTCAGGAAAGCATGTGAAAAGGTTTTAAATAAATATAAAACTTCTTTGAATGAATTTCAACTGCCTGAAACCTGTATGAATTGATTAGTCTGTTCCATTTTGTTACGTTTCTGCCATACTGATTCTTTTTTATTACTTCCTCTCTGTAGGATAAAGATTTCTGCATTATTACCATGCCTCATCTCACCCCTGAATTTCCATTGATCCAACGCTTTGTGCGCGCTGTCCCACTGAGCACGTGTACTTTGTCCCAGGAGCTGTACATTTTCCACCGAGCTGGTTTGATCAAGTAAGTGGAAAATACGTTTTCTCAACATATCTTTGACACCTGTGCCGCCTTGAAACCAGAAATGCAATATATTGTAGAGTGAATCAAGAGAATTCGATTTATTCAGAAGTGTCATTTTAGATCAAATAGGAAACAGAAAACTCTGGTATTCTTTTGCACAAGGTTATTTAACAATTTATATTTATTAGAGGATATAATAGTGAAATCTCTCACATACTGGAACAGGTGCTGGGATTAGATGCATCTGAGGAATCAGAGGGCTGTATTACAAACATGCCGCTAAAACAGGGCGCTAAGGTTCTTTTTGCGCTATAAATTTCTGACTCATTTAATCATGTATTATTCCCTGATGAAGTCCATACTCTTACACAGACGAAACGCATTGGAATAGCTATCACTTCTGTTTTTAAAAAAACACTTGTGATGTTTGGCAGGAAGATGGTGAACCATCTTATATGGTAGAGAAGGCCAATAGGAATCTTTCCTCTGTTGGTCCAAAATGAAATAACACACATATTTCTGTGAAATAACAAGTATCAGAGCAGGAAATAACCTACTGTATATGAGGGATATGGTTGTTACATTTTGACCCGATTCCATATGAGCTGTTCTGCATAATGGCTTGAGCCATTAACTTAACAGCTCCTGTTGGTAGCTTAATGGCTCGAGCTACTATTCCGACTGAGCCCCAATTTTACTAGTGGCTTGGACATTGTGGCTGCTTACTGTAAATTATCATCTCTGTTACTTTGTTTAGGAGTTGTTAATTCGTGACCAGCTGATGCAGAACGAGCTATTCCAACATCCATCATTCTTCACTGCTCAAGTCATTTAGGAATAAATATCTGCAGTCAAACTCTGGTGTTAAGTGAATTTGCAATATCGAAATCACTTAACACTCAGAATTAAACAAATGAAAAAAATCCCTTACCCCTTAGTGCAGAGAGAGGCATGATCTACCATTTCTTCTATCTGCAAGCAGTTGAAGACTGGAAACAAATACAGGGTTATCCAAAGAGATCCGAATTGCTTGAGAAAGGTAACCGAACGCTGAAAAACAGCGTTCGGTTACCTTTCCTGGCCATTCGGCTATCCAGAGAGCAGGCAATTCGCCAAATCCTGGCGAATTGCCTGCACATACGGTGCCTGTTTGGTGCCTGTTCGAGGGCAGAGAAATCCCCATGAAAATGCACTTCTTCGGCTATTCAGAGAACACAAACCAGCAGTGAAAGGTTCCCGAAATGCCCTGCCATTCAGTGGTTTAATTCGGCAAGTTATTTCAGGAGAATCCCGTAGGCTTCAATGCTAAAAATATTCCCGTTTTAATTCAATATCTAATAAACTGTTCATTATAAAATTCTGCAGTAAAGAGTCTCTTTATTTATAGATTTTTTTTGGATATTTTAAGCATTTTTTTTTAAAAATATTCCTATTTTTTTTTAACTTATTTTTTCTGTAACAGCCCTTTTTATTATCATTCCCTGGACCTCATATGTAAATTTCAGACATTTTCGCTCAGTAGTTTCTTTGCAAACAGCGTTTCACTTTTCAAACATTCAAGCGAACTGTTTTTATAATTTATTCACTCCATTCGTCTGCGGTGTCGGGTTTTTCAGGCGGATGCGCTGGGTGTGATCAGCTCCTGCTCGGGTTTTTCCGGCATTTTCGGCAGGGTTAATCCAGATGTTTTTGCGGGTTTCAGTGTGCGTTCGCCCTCGTTTTGCGGTGAGTTTGCAGGTTTGCGGCGACTTTTCCCTGCATTTCGGCGGCCCTGTCGTGCTTGCTGAATACACCGCAGGGTCGCCAAAATGGGATCGCCAAATCGTACCAAACGTGCGGTGGCTTTTCGATTCTCTTTGAATAACCCTGATAGTGACTTTCCAAAAAACACGGGTTCCTGACAATGGTTTTCATGGAAATCCCTTGGTAGTGAAAGTGCTAATTTGTCCAGCACTGTACATTTGTAGCTAGTCATACAGGGTTATCCAAAGAGCTCCGAATTGCTTGAGAAAGGTAACCGAACGCTGAAAATCAGCGTTCGGTTACCTTTCCTGGCCATTCGGCTATCCAGAGAGCAGGCAATTCGCCAAATCCTGGCGAATTGCCTGCACATACGGTGCCTGTTCGTTGCCTGTTCGAGGGCAGTGAAAACCCCATGAAAAGCTCTGCTTCGGCTATTCAGAGAACACAAACCAGCAGTGAAAGGTTCCCCTAATGCCCTGCCATTCGGTGGTTTAATTCGGCAGGTTAATTCAGGAGAATCCCATAGGCTTCAATGTTAAAAATATTCCCGTTTTAATTCAATATCTAATAAACCGTTCATTATAAAATTCTGCAGTAAAGAGATTCTTTATTTATAGATTTTTTAGGATACTGTAAGCATTTTTCTTAATTTTTTTTTTTTTTAAAAGTCCGATTTTTTTTTATTTTTTTTCTATAAGTTTACTTATTTTTTCTGTAACAGCCCTTTTTATTATCATTCCCTGGACCTCATATGTAAATTTCAGACATTTTCGCTCAGTAGTTTCTTTGCAAACAGCGTTTCACTTTTCAAACATTCAAGCGAACTGTTTTTATAATTTATTCACTCCATTCGTCTGCGGTGTCGGGTTTTTCAGGCGGATGCGCTGGGTGTGATCGGCTCCTGCTCGGGTTTTTCCGGCGTTTTCGGCAGGGTTAATCCAGATGTTTTTGCGGGTTTCGGTGTGCGTTCGCCCTCGTTTTGCGGTGAGTTTTCGGCAGGTTTGCGGCGACTTTCCCCTGCATTTCGGCGGCCCTGTCGTGCTTGCTGAATACACCGCAGGGTCGCCAAAATGGGATCGCCAAATCGTACCGAACGTGCGGTGGCTTTTCGATTCTCTTTGAATAACCCTGATAGTGACTTTCCAAAAAACACGGGTTCCTGACAATGGTTTTCATGGAAATCCCTTGGTAGTGAAAGTGGTAATTTGTCCAGCACTGTACATTTGTAGCTAGTCATACAGGGTTTTCCAAAGAGCTCCGAATTGCTTGAGAAAGGTAACCGAACGCTGAAAATCAGCGTTCGGTTACCTTTCCTGGCCATTCGGCTATCCAGAGAGCAGGCAATTCGCCAAATCCTGGCGAATTGCCTGCACATACGGTGCCTGTTCGTTGCCTGTTCGAGGGCAGTGAAAACCCCATGAAAAGCTCTGCTTCGGCTATTCAGAGAACACAAACCAGCAGTGAAAGGTTCCCCTAATGCCCTGCCATTCGGTGGCTTAATTCGGCAGGTTAATTCAGGAGAATCCCATAGGCTTCAATGTTAAAAATATTCCCGTTTTAATTCAATAACTAATAAACCGTTTATTATAAAATTCTGCAGTAAAGAGATTCTTTATTTATAGATTTTTTAGGATACTTTAAGCATTTTTCTTAATTTTTCTTTTTTTTTCTGAAAAGTCCGATTTCTTTTTTTTGTTTTTTGAAGTTTACTTATTTTTTCTGTAACAGCCCTCTTTATTATCATTCCCTGGACCTCATATGCAAATTTCAGACATTTTCGCTCAGTAGTTTCTTTGCAAACAGCTTTTCACTTTCATACATTCATACAAACTCTTTTGCTAATTTATTCACCTCCCTCTGTCTGCGGTCTCGGCTTTCTCGGCTTTTTCCGGCGGCTTCGCTGCGTGTGATCGGCTCCTGCTCGGGTTTTTCCGGCGTCTTCAACGGGTTAATCCAGATGTTTTTACGGGTTTTCGGCGTGCATTCGGCAGGTTTTGCGGCTAGTTTTCGTCGGGTTTGCGGTAGCTTTTCCCTGCAATTCGGGGACCCTGTGGTGTTTGCTGAATACACCGCAGGGTCACCTAAATGGGATCGGCAAAAGGAACCGAATTGAAGAGAACAAAAAGTCACCGAACGTGCGGTGACTTTTCGAATCTCTTTGGATAACCCTGATAGTGATTCTTTTAATGTTTACATTTAAAACAGCAGTATGTTCTTCCCTAATGAGCTTACAAACAAAACTGTAGACAAAGACCTTGAAAACACTTGTATACTGTTCAATAATTAAGGCAAATTTCCATTCATAAGCATCACTGAAAAAAAATAATCTAATTCAAGCGTAGCCAAGCTCAGACATGCCTTGGGCTGTGTGTGCATTTTATACATGCTTTTAAAGGTCTAGTCACATTAAGAGATGTCTCAAGTTGCTTTATTACTGAGTAATAGTTGGTGTGGGTTTCAAAAGATAGAAAATTAAGCGCAAAAAAACTCAACTCAAATGCATTCAGTAATTAACAGATTCTTTTTACATCCACACACAACAGACAGCTGTCCAGCAGGGTTTTTCCTCCTGTTGCATACCCTAGCTGTCACGTTCGCAATGGCGCTCACCCCAGATCAGCGTAGTTTGGATCCTTATGGACAGATTTCCTTGATACTCGACTTTATTGCAGTTAGAACTGCCACACCTAGCACTCCCAACCAGGGAGGTGATATAGAATACTAGCTACCACTCAGCAGCAAATGATTTTGTGACCAAGTGTCTACTGAGTGAAGGCAAGTTAACTATACACAGACAGAGATAGTGTAGCCAGATATAAACAAAACTTGGTTTATCAAAAGTGTGGTCAAAAGTACATTCCGAGTTGGCACCAGAGAGGGTAGTCATACAGGCAGGGTTGGCAACAGAGAGGACTCCCATATACTTGTTCTCAGTAACGTAGAATGAATGTGCAATGAATTCAGCAACCTGCAGGGCAGACCTACAATCAATGACAATGCAGTATGATGTGCAGTATGATGTGTCTATTGACTTAGTAACAGACAGACAACACGAGGGGTCGATGGGTTCAGCAACCTGCAGGGCAGACCCACAATCAGAGACAATGCGGTATGATTTGTACATAAACTTAGTACCAGACAGGTAACATGAGGGGTTGATGGATTCAGCGACCTGCAGGGCAGACCCACAATCAGAGACCATGTGGAATGATCTGAACATACACTCTGTGATTACAGAGTTCAACATACACACATATATGGGATAAGAGTAAGAATCGTCAAGCAGGCAGTCCGGGACAGTAAACTGAGATCAGCTGGTGATGCGGGAATAACTCCACGTCAGGGCGACGAGCAGATCCTCGCGCCCTGCATTTAAGGCCGGCAGCTCCGCGTCACCACGCCAACTCCCGCCCCCTCAGACGCCGATCGGCCAGCTCTAACTCCTGGCACCCGGCCAGCCAGCGATGCCGCCGGGTGCCCTGACCCCCCTCAGGAAGCGCCGCGGGGGCCGAAGACGTCACGCTAACCTACGCTTGAGGCCATCTAGAATGGCATTACACTAGCATGTGGAGTGTCTGCGCTACAGCAAATATTTGATGCAAATATGTGAGAAATTGTGGGCTTCAATTGCGTGTCCTACCCAGAATTCTCTGCTACAAAGAGTGTAGTAAAGGAGCTCATTAGGCAAAGTGAGTCTCAGATTTGCTTGTATGTGCAAATATTTTTTGCAATGAATTCTACAATAATATATATTAATTTGATAGGCCGTGTTAGTCCCGATGCCAAAATCACCAAAGTATAGCAGTACGTAGTGATACCTTTTTTATTGGACTAACGTTACATTTAAAAGACAAGCTTTCTAAGTGTACCCTCTCTTCTTCAGGTCTGGAAGCTATACTAAGCAAAATCATAGAAGTGAACAAAAAGGGCCAAGCAGAGGGGGGTGGGGGTAGGATGGGTGTCGTAAATACTGAATATTGGAATAGTATGGTCAAGAAGGATAAAGAAATAGGACAGATCATAGGCCCATAAAACAACAGAGATACATCAATGATTGTGCCTAGGGTTGCACCGATACCGATACTAGTATCGATATCGGTGCCGATACCGGTACTGCAGGAGTACTTGGTACTCGTGCAGTACCCCCGATATTTTTTTCCGATACCGGAAGCCGACATTGAGCGAAAGTTCCCGCGCGCGCGCTCGTTGGAAGGACCCCAGCCGTGATCACATGGTCCCACGTGGTCGCGGCTGGGGTCCTTCCAAGGAGCGCGCGCGCGCGAAGACTTTACCGGCGGCGCTGAAGGAAGGTAAGTATGAGCGGAGAGTGGGGGGCATATCCATGAGCAAGGGGGGCATATCCATGAGTGGCATTATCCATGAGCGGCATATCCATGAGCCTGGGGGGCATATCCATGAGCAGGGGGGCATATCCATGAGCCTGGGGGGCATATCCATGAGCGGCATTATCCATGAGCTGGGGGGCATTATCCATGAGCAGGGGGGCATTATCCATGAGCAGGGGGGCATATCCATGAGCAAGGGGGGCATATCCATGAGCAGGGGGGCATATCCATGAGCAAGGGGGGCATATCCATGAGCAGGGGGGGCATATCCATGAGCAGGGGGGGCATATCCATGAGCAAGGGGGGCATATCCATGAGCAGGGGGGCATATCCATGAGCAGGGGGGCATATCCATGAGCAAGGGGGGCATATCCATGAGCAGGGGGGCATATCCATGAGCAAGGGGGGCATATCCATGAGCAGGGGGGCATATCCATGAGCAGGGGGGGCAATTATCCATGAGCTGGGGTCAGGATATCCATGAGCTGGGGCAATATCCATGAGCTGGGGCAAATCCATGAGACCTGGGGGCTTTATAGAAGGTCTGTTCTTATTGGAAAGCGTCACATGACATAAAATAAAAGTATCGGTAATTGGTATCGGTGAGTACTTGAACAAAAGTATCTGTACTCGTACTCGGTCTTAAAAAAGTGGTATCGGTGCATCCCTAATTGTGCCCAAAGAGGAAGAATTCAAGGAGATAACTTCTAAAAAACCCACTAATAAAACACATAAACCGGCACAATTCTGAATGTTACATGACATTATGGTAGTGAGTTAAAAAGCCATAGTTTACATTTTGTCCCTCCTTTTATAGTAGGAAATATGTGATCTTTTTTATTTTGAATGTCTTACGTTCATGAGAGTGTTTAAAATTTCCTTTGTGGACTTTAAGGCTAGGGTCAGACTAACGCATTTTTCGCGTCGTCCGTGAAAAAGTGCGTTCGAACGAATGGACGTATTTTTTCATGGAATACGCGATAGCGGTCATACGATGCGCATTTTCGTCCGTGATTTTGTACGTCAATAAAACACTTTTTGCGTCTGGACGTTATGTTGGCTGGAGAGTTTTCTTGATCTGGCCAACTGTTGTTTTCTTCTGAATCACCAGGGAAAGAATTCTTCGGTCATCCACCACAGTTTTTTCTGTGGTCTCCTGGGTCTTTTGGTGTTGCTGAGCTCACCGGTGCGTTCCTTCTTTTTGAGAATGTTCCAAACAGTTGTTTTGACAACGCCTAATGTTCTTGCTATCTCTCTGATGGGTTTGTTTTGTTTCTTCAGCCTAATGATGGCTTGCTTCACTGATAGTGACAGCTCTTTGGATCTCATCTTGAGAGTTGACAGCAACAGATTCCAAATGCAAATAGCACACTTGAAATTAACTCTGGGCCTTTTATCTGCACATTGTAATTGGGGTAATGAGGGAATATCACACACCTGGCCATGGAACAGCTGAGAAGCCAATTGTCCCATTACCTTTGGTCCCTTAACAAGTGGGAGGCACATCTGCAAACTGCTGTAAGTCCTACACCGTTCACCTGAGTTGGATGTACATACCCTCAAATTAAAGCTGCCAATCTGCAGTTAAAGCACATTGTGTTTGTTTCATTCTAACTCCATTGTGGTGGTGTATAGAGCCAAAGATGCTAGAATTGTGTCGCTGTCCCAATATTTCTGGACCTGACTGTAGGTAGTACGGATCGCTAGTACACTAAGATGGTTATTCCCAATAAACCACCGAATATAGAGAACACGAGACAGAAATTATAGTGCAGCGCACCCGTATACCAAAACACGTGCCCAAGGAAATGAGATTTTTACATACATGGGTAAATTTTCATTGCCGATTCGTTTGTTGAAGACATGTAAAAAAAATCTAACAGAAAGAGATACCTTAATGTGAACCAATTTCAACACATATATATAGTACGGCTGAATGTATCAGGACTCACATTTTTAAGAGCGCATATCGCTTAAGTAAATTTGCATGCAGGTTTTTTGGGGCATACCAGTTTGCCACCACTTCATGATGTTCCAAGACAATATCGTTCTCGAAAAAAAGAGGAAAGGGATAGCGTAGATCATCACAAAACGTCTATTTTGTATACTTGATATGAATAGAACTCACCCAATCAGAGCCTCTCATCCAGGCTCAAGGTGTTAGGACTTTGAGGTTATAGTTGGATGGCCAAACCTGTAGAAAAGCCCAAATGGATCCCTGCAGTGAAGAGTCCAATTGTCAAATTTGAATAAAAAAGAGCTTTTATTCTGGTTTACCAGATAAACAAATAAAAATTGTAAAAATAGGTTTAAAATCAATAGGCCAGACGCGTTTCACGCATAATGCACTTCCTCAGTGGCAAAAAATCTAATTCAAATTTCCTTTCTACAGCTTCTCCTTATTTGTGTGTAATAAATCTAAATCAGGAAACATAGTCGTATGATTTGCTGTTACATTACAGTATTAAACAGAACAGTAAAACTTCCCTCTGTACATTTACATTGGGCTAGAACCAATGATCACTTCTACACAGTGTTATATCTTCAAAGAGTGTGGCTCCAGGGCCCGATTTATAACTAGGCAGAGTAGGCATATTCCTACAGGCGCCTGTCACAAGTGGGCACTCTGTAAAAAAGCTGTTCTTTTTTTTAACAATTTACAATCATTTACATCTACATCTCTGGAGCCCTAAGGGCTAGAGGGACATATGAGGTATCATTGGAAAGGTCAGATTATGGCCTTTCCAGTGATTCCAAACCTAACCAGTTTAGATGTATGTAAAAAATAAAATAAATAAAATAATATGTTTTTCCCTGTTTTTTTCTAACTCAGCACTATTATTCAGTTTATAATTATAAAGTGACCAGTGATGCTGCGCTAACTCACCTTCTCATTTCCCACACTGCCAGCAAGTGTGGAGCTGATGATGCAACGTATTGTTTCATTGACAACCTAAACCGTGGCACGGCAGTGAGGAGAGATAGGGGGACTTTAGAACCTGCATCTCTGAATTTTACATCGCACAAGGTTAAGTGAGGTGTCATTGGAAAGGTCAGAGTCTGGTCTTTACAGTGATACCAAACATAGCCATGTAATGTGTAAAAATAAAAAATTTAAAAAAGTAAATGCTAAATTAATTTTTTTCTGTGTTCTATGGCAGAGGAAAAATAGGATTTTACGTATAAAACAAACAATGCCACTGCACTAACTCAACTAAGGCAACAGATTCTGCCCCTTCTTTTGATTTGAGCGCAGAGAAAAACTGTTTTGCACTTTTTCAAAATGTGTTTTTTTATATTTCTTTTAGTTTGCCCCAAAAGGAAAATTTAAAAAGTCATTTTGGCATGCGTCTTTTTTTGTTTGGGGTGGGGGGTAGGGGAACTCCACATTTCTGTGCCTACAGGCTCCTGAGATGCAGATCTGGCCCAGTGTGGCTTTGGCTGTGTGACTGATTCATGGGCTTCATAGTCAGTACTAAACGAGACCTCGCTCTATACTGTATGTAATTCACTAGACGAGAGCTTCACAGGCAGAGTTAGGACATCGTCCAGGTTTGTTATTCTTCCATTACGGCTTTCGTAGCCGTAACGTTAAGTCTCCAGTAAGGCTAGGGTCAGACTAACGCATTTTTCGCGTTGTCTGTGAAAAAGTGCGTTCGAACGAATGGACGCATTTTTTCACGTAATACGCGATAGCAGTCATACGATGCGCCTTTTCGTCCGTGATTTTGTACGGATCATCAATAAAACACTTTTTGTGTCTGGACGTTATGTTGGCCGGACATTAGCAGCGTCTGACGTCTCCCAATCACGCACACACGCCTCTAGCGGACGCAGCGCACTCTGTACGTCCGTACTAGCAGTTTGACGTTCTAGAAAAAATGCGTTCGTTTGCCACTTGCGTTGCGCGGACGATCATTCGTGCGGCCGTACTTCGTGTGTTCCCCGGCATTGGACGTCATTTGCTGCTAGCACGGCCGTGATTTCGTGCGTCTAAACGCACGTTAAAACTGCTTTCGTCTGACCCTAGCCTTAGTTGTTTGTTGACTGTATCATTTAGTGATTTTTTTTCTGTCCTTAATGGGATGAGGAGCTGTGTTTCTGTTAGTTTGAATGCAAAGTGCAGCAGAAAGTGAACACTGAATAATAGCGGAAAGTGAATGCTGAATAACAGCTAATCAAAAGGATAATGGGATCCAGACATCTAGCAGTGCCATGGGACTGAGCTGTAATTAATGAGCACAGATCCTATAGATATGAACTCTAAGCATAATTAATATCAGGTCTTCTGCTCGTTATGAGTCTCTGGTGGTTTTCTGCAACCTAGTGTTAGATAAAAAGATTTCTTCAGTTTACGAAATACATGTTAGTACAGGAAAAAAAGCATTCAGACAGGCTCTCAGCCCAGATTCAATGTAATAAATTAACAGGTAAGAGTCATGCAGCGCCTTGCTGTAGCTTATTGTGTTCCTGTTTGATGAATATTAACCTTTTGATGTTTTTTGGGGTTCTATTGGTTGATATGTTTCATAGTTTTGAATATATAGAGATTCACACCCTCATTCCTCTATCAGACATCAATATAAATCCTTCTGCATGGGCAATCAGTGGTTTGGAACTACATCTCCCAAGAGGCTTAGCCAAACCCAACGAATTACTGAGCATCATGATAGACGTAGTTCCAAGACATCTGGAGGGCCAGAGTTTTATGTCAGAGGTTGATAGTACAAACCTCTTGTCAGGGACCTGGCGCTGAAACACTGAAGGCTCTATTACATTCTCCGCGCAAAAATGTGCACGTGCGCAAAAACGCATTAACGCGTTTACGATGTATTACGACGTTCGCGCACAAAATGCGCGTTAACGTCTAACGCAAGTTACCCTGCGCTAACTTTGCGCGAACGAAAGTTCATGCGCGCATCCCATACTTAACCCTTTCACTGCTGCGGACGTGTGGGGAACGTCCTCATTGACTCCTAAGGAAAGATAGGGGGTTCCTTTGAACCCCGATATCTCCTGACTTTTGGCAGCTAGCAGGGTCTTATTTGGTATCATTAGAAAGGCCAGAGCATGGCCTTTCCAATGATACCAAACCTGACCATGTTTAAAGTAAAGAAAAAAAATAATAAAAAAAGAAAAACGTGTTTTGTGAAGACGTGAAATGGCTAAGCAGTGAAGGGGTTAACATTGTGAGCGCAAATGCGTTCGTGCACTGGTACGCGAATGGTATTACAATCGATGTACAAATTTCTACAAACGACGTTGCGTGCATAATTTTAACGTCTTTTAAAAGCTAGTGGTAACTGGAAATTTGAACGTCCTGGCCATAACCAAATACACCAGCACGAAAAAAAAAATACAGCATAGTATAGTTACACATTCTACACATACCCAAACAATAAAATGGAGAGGTTGTGCGTGTTTTTATTATTGCTGCAGCATATATACTTAGATTGATTTTGACAGGCGCAAAAACTGAACGGGAGACAATTGTGGTTCTTAATTCTGAATGGCCGAATCGCTTGAAAAAACTGTCTGCCCACTGATTTCTGCGCGCAGCGTTAATTTGCACTCGTTTTCATGTGTATTTTTTCCGCGCAATATTTTCGGACGGATGAAAAAATGCGCTCGGATCATAATACCAGCATTAATTTACGTGCGCTAATGTTTAACGCTGTGTGCAACAAAAAATTGCGCTGTGCGAACGTTTTTGCACATGGAATGTAATAGGGCCCTGAGAGCGCTCTTCAGGTGTTGCCCATCACCTGTACTGGAATCCAGCACACAACCAGTTAACAACCTGACACACGCACAAACACATGACATGTACACGAAATCCCTAAAATCTGATTCGTATTTCAATACCTTATGTATAAGGAGTGGATTTCAGATTTCACAGCAGTCAGGACTGAAATCTGAATTACTGGAATTATTTTGAAATACACAATGGTAAGACTTTATCACCCATTATCCACAGACACCCACATCTCAACTGATCCCCTGCATACTTTTGCTGGTAAGACTTTATCACCCATTATCCACAGACACCCACATCTCAACTGATCCCCTGCATACTTTTGCTGGTAAGACTTTATCACCCATTATCCACAGACACCCACATCTCAACTGATCCCCTGCATACTTTTGCTGGTAGGACATTATCACCCATTATCCACAGACACCCACATCTCAACTGATCCCCTGCATACTTTTGCTGGTAAGACTTATCACCCATTATCCACAGACACCCACATCTCAACTGATCCCCTGCATACTTTTGCTGGTAAGACTTTATCACCCATTATCCACAGACACCCACATCTCAACTGATCCCCTGCATACTTTTGCTGGTAAGACTTTATCACCCATTATCCACAGACACCCACATCTCAACTGATCCCCTGCATACTTTTGCTGGTAAGACTTTATCACCCATTATCCACAGACACCCACATCTCAACTGATCCCCTGCATACTTTTGCTGGTAGGACCCCCATCACCCAGTATTCGCAGGCACCCACATTGTAACGGTACCTTGGTCTCTTTTTTTTTTTTTTTTGTCTCCTTTCTCCACCATTTGCTTTGCTAATTAGCATGTGAATCTCCTGCCCTATTGACACAGCCCATCCAGCATCAGGTGTTTACCTTTTAACTGCCTGAATGCAATCAGTCTGCCCTATATAACAACTAAGAGTGGCTCCATTGAGCCTTGGCTCCAGTGACATTCCCAAGTGGCATCCTAAGTGGACGTTTAGAGTTGATTTCCTGGAGTTCAGTGGCATCCTAAGTGGACGTTTAGAGTTGATTTCCTGGAGTTCAGTGGCATCCTAAGTGGACGTTTAGAGTTGATTTCCTGGAGTTCAGTGGCATCCTAAGTGGACGTTTAGAGTTGATTTCCTGGAGTTCAGTGGCATCCTAAGTGGACGTTTAGAGTTGATTTTCTGGAGTTCAGTGGCATCCTAAGTGGACGTTTAGAGTTGATTTCCTGGAGTTGCGGTACTGGAGGAAGGAACTGCAAGGCCCACTTTATACTCTGGGTTAACACACGTCTATATCATGCTTTCTCTCACACTTCTGCTCTTTACTCCTACCTTTCTCCTTAAATGGAACTCCTGCCCCTCTACCACCGACCCTACACTATCTGCATCTCTCCCTCCCTCCTCTCGTCCCACATGATGGCCTCGCATGAGCTCCTTGTTTCCTCAGAACATGGTCTCCCTCTATCTCTCGTGCTGCCAATCACTCCCACTCCCACAAATCCATTCCCACCTTCTCTTTCTCACCCTCCTGCTGTTACTCTATTCAGGTGACATATCCCCTAACCCTGGCCCCACAACACATCAATACTTCCCTCTCATCCTATCTCCATCGCACATAAATCACCTCCCTGCAAGCCCAGCAACCTCATTCCCATAAACCCTCAGCGCCTGTCCTCTTTCTCCTGCGCCCTCTGGAACGCTCACTCTGTGTGCAACAAACTCACAGCAATCCATGACCTCTTCCTTTCAACTCCTTCAACCTCCTAGCTTTAACTGAAACCTGGCTAACTCCCTCTGACACGGCCTCCGTTGCTGCTCTCTCACATGGCTGTCTACACTTGAGCCATACCCCCAGACCGGGTGAGAGAAATGGTGGCGGGTCGGAATCCTGCTCTCTCCACCTGCACCTACCAGCATCTCCCTCCACCCCCATCCCCTCCTTCTCTCTCCTTCGAGACACACTGCATCCGCCTGTTCTCTCCTCTGGCCCTCAGGGTGGCAGTCATCTACCGCCCACCGGGACCAACCTCCCAGTTCTTTGACCACTTTGCTACCTGGCTTTCTCACTTCCTGTCTTCTAATCTTCCATGCCTAGTTCTCGGGGACTTCAACATTCCCATTGATGATCCTTCCGCCCCTGCTGCCTCCAAACTTCTTTCACTCACGTCCTCCCTTGGATTCACACAATCCTCCCTCCTCCCTACCCACCGCGATGGTCACGCTATTGACCTTGTCTTTTCCAACCTCTGCTCCATTTCTGAGTTCAACTGTCGCCCTTTCCCCATCTCTGACCACCACCTTCTCTCTTTCAACCTATCTGGACTTCCTAAACACCCTGCTCCCCCACCCCGCACACACACTCGCAGAAATCTACATGCTGTGGACCCCCATCAATTCTCCAACCTACTTCACCACCTCCCTCATACCTCATCCTTCACCTGCCCTGATGCTGCCACTAATCACTACAACACTACGCTTATCTCTGCTCTAGACACTCTTGCTCCTCTTCGACTCTGTAAGGCCCACGCCGCCAGCTTCAGCCCTGGCACACCCTCCAGACTCGCTACCTGCAAAGATGCTCCCGCACTGCAGAGCGTGCCTGGAGGAAATCCCGCTCTGAAGCTGATTTTGTTCACTTCAAGTTTATTCTCCGGTCATA
Organism: Leptobrachium leishanense; assembly: GCA_009667805.1. Lineage (NCBI taxonomy): Eukaryota > Metazoa > Chordata > Amphibia > Anura > Megophryidae > Leptobrachium > Leptobrachium leishanense. Next base: position 314,007,638 of record CM019066.1, read on the forward strand.
CACCTCTGCCCTCCACTTGGCCAAACAATCTTTCTTCTCATCTCTTATATCTACGCTGTCCTCCAACCCTAAACGGCTCTGGTCCACCTTCAACACCCTCCTCTACCCACCTGCACCTCGCCCCACAGCTGCCTTCAGCGCTCAAGACCTGGCAGACTACTTCCTCAGTAAAATTTTAACTATCAGAAGCAACATCCCAACACAAGATAGTTATCTGCCACCTCCACAGGTCCCCTCTGCCACCCTCTGCCGCTTCCTCCCAGCCACTGAGGAGGAAGTCAATTCCTTATTGTCCTCCTCACATCTCACCACGTGCCCGCTCGACCCCATTCCCTCACATCTAATTCCTCCCCTCTCCTCCTCCCTCACCCCTGCTCTCGCACACACCTTCAACCTATCTCTCTCCACTGGCTCCTTTCCATCCGCCTTCGAACACGCACTAGTTACCCCTTTACTAAAGAAACCATCCCTCAATCCCAACTCTCCATCCAACTACCGCCCTGTATCCCTGCTTCCCTTTACCTCTGAGCTCTTAGAAAAGCTAGTCTTCAACCACCTCTCCCTCTTCCTGTCCTCCAATTCCCTTCTTGACCCCCTGCAATCTGGCTTCCGTCTCCTACACTCAACTGAAACTGCCCTCACCAAAGTCACCAATGACCTCCTAACTGCTAAAAAACACGGCCACTATTCTATTCTCATCCTGCTTGACCTCTCGGCTGCTTTTGACACTGTTGACCACCCCCTCCTTCTACAGACCCTCAACTCTCTGGGTCTCGGTGACACTGCACTTGCTTGGGTTGACTCCTATTTATCCAACAGGTCCTTCTGTGTGTCCTTTGCTGGTAACTCCTCCTCTTCATTGCCTCTATCTGTTGGTGTACCTCAAGGCTCTGTCCTTGGTCCTCTGCTCTTTTCCATCTACACCTCCTCCCTGGGCAAAATCATCAACAGCTTTGGCTTTAATTACCACCTCTACGCTGATGACACTCAGATCTACCTCTCTACCCCTGATCTCTCTCCCCCTGTCCTTTCAAAAGTCAGTGACTGTTTATCTGGCATCTCCTCCTGGATGGCCTCCCACCACCTAAAGATCAACATGTCAAAGACTGAACTCCTACTTATTCCTCCCTCCAATGCCTCCCCACCTCCTGACTTCTCTATCACGGTGGAGGGTATCACCATCTCCCCATCAAACCAAGTTCGCTGTCTTGGAGTTACACTTGACTCTGCTCTTTCCTTCATCCCCCACATCAAGTCTCTTTCCTCCTCCTGCCGATACCAACTCCGTAATATTTCCAGAATTCGGCCATTTCTTACCGCTGTCACCACAAAACAACTCATACACGCCCTGGTAATCTCCAACTCGACTATTGCAATAATCTCTTATCTGGCCTCCCTCTGTCCCGCCTCTCCCCCCTACAATCCATCCTGAACGCCTCCGCCAGGCTAATTCACCTCACCCGCCGCTCTGTCTCTGCCGCTCCCCTCTGCGAGTCCCTTCACTGGCTCCCCATCCACTGCAGAATTAAGTTCAAAATCCTTATCCTTACCTACAAAACCCTCACTAACTCAGCTCCCCACTACCTGTCCTCACTAATCACCAAATACACCCCAGCCGCTCCCTAAGGTCAAACAGTGACCTGCGCCTAGCTTCTCCCCGCATCACCTCTTCCCATGATAGACTGCAGGATTTCTCACGCGCAGCCCCCACTCTCTGGAACAATCTCCCTCGTACTGTCAGACTTTCCCCTAACTTCTCTTCCTTCAAACGCTCCCTTAAAACGTTCCTATTTAGGGAAGCCTACCACCCAACTCACTGACGCAACCATCAATCACTCTCACCTTACAGTCCTCTCCTCCTGTTTCCAACCCCAACCCTCCCAGATTGTGAGTTCCTACGGGAATAGGGCCCTCATCTCCTCCTGTACTGTTTGTCAAATGTTGTTCAATGTATTGTAACCCTGTCTATACTGTGCCTATTGTACAGCGCTGCGGAATATGCTGGCGCTTTATAAATAACGAATAATAATAATAATAATAATAATGTACCTGAATAAAGGGCTACACCCCCCCTCCTCACCTTGCTTCATCATTGACGCTCAATTACTCCTAGAGTAAAGTCCTATTCTGATCTGCTCTTGCTACAACCTGTATAGACCCTGGATTACAACCTGACCACCCTTTTGGATAACCCCTTAATACTGCACCTGGATTCCCCCCGTGAGTGAGAAGGCTGTACTTGCCCCCTAGGCCAAAGGTTGCCTGTCAGCCCCTGGTAATGGCAGATTGGGAGGTGAGAAGGGGCGGAGGCACACCCTGCTCTTCTGCTTCAGGCCCATGAAGGCCTTAATCCAGCACTGGATAAAGAGCACCGACTGAATTTGAGGGAGCGCTAGTGCCTTTCAGAATGGAACCACACAGGCTAGCGCTATGGCGGCACCCAGTGCAGGACCAATGCAAGTCGCAGCTTGTGATTATTCCCATAATGAGTAATGCGATATCATTTTAATCTTTATGGTCGACATATAGGTCTATTCACTAAAGGTGAAACTCAGGAGAATTGGCAGGAGAAGTGAAAATTCTAGGTCAAAATAGCCAAACCAGAAAAATTCTCCCATTTATCTCACTTTCCAAATCGGCTATTTAGTCTAGATTGTTCATTCTCCTGCCAGTTCTCCTGATTGTTCACCTTTCTTTGAATAGACCTGTTAGTATCCTTTATTTAAGTGCATCCGAGTACAGGTGAACCGGTTGATAACCTGCTCATTTTAACAGGCACTAGAGCAAAAATCATACATTCAAGAGATCAGTAACAGGGGCTTCAGATGAGGGACATTCATTATTTTAAAGAAGCCGATGCTTTCTGAATGTCCTTCTATTTTTCTATTATCATGTAACAGTCTTACCATGTAAATAATGGGCTTAAGAAATAAAGCGCCCGTAGAAAGGAAATAATATTAAGTACTTTTCTTTTCTAATTGGGTATGAATATGTGGGTTGGATAACATTCACCTAGTGGGCTTCATGTAGACTCATAATACAATGAGGGCACAAAAACGAAAGGGCTTTAGTGATTAATGCGCTAATGGTCTTGAAGCTACATTTCTATGAAACTTACAGCAATGTTTCATGCTCTGGAATAATGGTGCTGAAAGGATAGCTCCCAAGGGTCTGAGTAATGAACAGGAGCGCTCCCCACGCTTTCTTTAGAAGTCGCTTTGGTATATTCATTCAGCAATTACATCATACGTTATTAAAGTTTCTCTTCGTGGTTCGCTTTTCACCTTTTATCCTCAGCTCGTTGGAAGTCAGGGCTGCCAAGTCCAGTGATGTTCCAGCTGTGGAAAAACTCATGGAGACATTGCATCTTCACAAAAGTATACTGGATGACCTGGACATTTATAATCAGGCACGGAGAGATGCTGTGAGTAATATGTCTTCAAATGTACTGCTATTTGTATTCATAGTGTAAGTTTGTAATTCTTGGAATTTACAGATATTATTTAATCACTGACAATAGTTTAAGATTTACTATGGGGGTTATTCAGAAAGCACGGAAATTTCAGTGCTGTCCTGTTCGGCGCACTTCAGTACGAATTGGCGATTCCAGTTTTCCGACCCCACGGTGAATTCAGCATTCACCACAGGGTCCCCGAAGGGCACCAAACGTCAGCTGCAAAACACCGCTGATCAGTTCCCCAATCGCCACCACTGAACACACCTCCAAACGCTGCGAAGGACCACCGGTCAGCCCTTTGAATGCTGCCAAAGAGCGCCAAACAGACGTGCCGAACACCACCAAGCCGGAGAAAAAAAAAACCTGAACTCTGCTATTCTTTAAAAGGCGTTTAAAACTTTCAAAATGCATGAAAATGTGTAGAAGTAATAAAAAAAGGTCCTATAAAAAATAATAAAATGATCTGTTACAGAATAAAAAAAACACCATTAAAAAAAATTGGGAATCAAATTTTGCCCAAAAAATACTATAATACACAAAAAATTCCAAAAAAATAAAAAAGCCTTTAGTGCTGCAAAAGAAAAGAATAAATGGTTGAATAAAAATTTGATATAAACAACAATATTTTTTTACATTGAATCCTATGGGATTCGCTTGTTTATACCAGGTCAAATTAACCACTGAAAATGAGGGCATATCGCCAACATATTGGTGCAGTTCGGCATTTTCTGAATAGATTAACCATTACTTCTGAATTGGACAATTTCACTGCCTCCAAAGGTCGCCGCATTGCAGCAATTCTCATGAACGCATGATGTAGGATAAGGGCTACTAAAATGGTGTACGGCTTGAAGGAGAAAAGTTACCAGGAAAGGCTTAATGATCTTAACATGTACAGCTTGGAAAAAAGACGAGACAGAGGAGATATGATAGAAACATTTAAATACGTAAAGGGAATCCACAAGGTAGAGGAAGGGAGTATATTTAAACGGAAACAAAGTAGCAAAACAAGAGGACATAGTCTTAGATTAGAGGGGCAAAGGTTTAAAAGTAACATCAGGAAGCATTATTTTACTGAGAGGGTGGTGGATACATGGAGCAGCCTTCCAGTAGAAGTGGTAGAGGCCAAAACAGTATTTGAATTTAAGTAAGCATGGGATAGGCATAAGGCTATCCTAAACAAAAGATAAATCCAGGTTAAGTATCCATGTAATTGGGCAGACTAGATGGGCCGAAAGGTTCTTATCTGCCGACATTTTCTATGTTTCTATATAGGTTCACAGCAATAGATTCCAAATACAAATAACACTCTTAGGGCCATATTACATAGTTGGTGCTAACTTAACCAGAGCTGTTGTAAACTTTCCAGAGCCATTATAGATTATGGAGGTTTTCAGTTTACAACAGCTCTGGTTAAGTTAGCACCAACATTGTAATACTGCCCTTAGAATGAACTCCAGACCTTTTACCTGCTTAACCGATGCAGAAATAACGAAGGAGTAGTCCACACCTGGCCATGAAACAGCTTTTGATTCAATTGTCCAATTACTTTTGGTCCCTTGAAAAAGGGGAGATGGCTACTCTTAAGAGCTGCAATTCCTAAACCCTTCATCCAATTTGGATGTACATACCCTCAAATTAAACCTGAGAGTGTGCACGTTCAGCCCGTATCTATTATATAACTATAGCTTGAAAAGGTTTTGGTAAATACCAGAAAAAACTAATATTGTGCCTGTGTCCAAATATATTTGGACCTAACTGTATATAATTTTATGAAAAAATTTGTGTTTGTTAAATGATATTAAACCCAAATATTTGTCTCCCAAACACACTTTGAACATATTCTTAGATGAGCACTTCCATTGCACTACTAATTAATTCTTTATTATTCGTTTCCTTTTATTGCGCTGTCTTGTTCGGTGGGACGGTACTGGGGCTCCAATAGATTAAGACAAGATAGAGATGAAATAGTATGAGGGCCTGGCTCCCTAAAGAGCATACAATCTAAAAGGAGTCCGTCTATACATCTAGATGTCGGTCTGTCTGTATATTTACACCCATCACACACCCTTTAAGTATACGCTCGAATATTCCATTAGTACTCTTAATTGGTTTTCATGACAAATGTCTTGCATACAATTATCCAAAGGAGTTCCTTAGTCTATAAGTACTGTGTCATTATATCACCGACATGGTCATTAACATTATGAATTTAAAAATAAATAATTAGCATAATTACACATTGTGACTTGATCATAATGAGTCGATTGATATTCAATGCCGTTTACAACATGACATCTTCATTAGTACGGTATGTAATTTAGCATCATTATAAAGAGTATAGTATGATCAATCCATTAAGCATCACTATACATGCTCATTAAGGGACTTATTTTATTAACAAGGGTATGAGAAAGCCAGTGATCCCTGTTTATCCTAGTTAGCATATTAAAAAGGGACTGAGTGGATAATATTTATCGAAACACCGATAATTGATTTTAATATGAATATATGCGATAATGCATAATAATAATATAATGCTTTAGCGTTGTGAGGACATGGGTACGTTTCTCCATATCTGGTCGTGTTGTATTTATCTGAAAAACATTCTGATCTTAGTTTTTCCAAGTCATATCACTATTTTGTGATAGTCAATGGTCCCTCTGCCGGACAACACACGTTTCTGAATCATCGCAAACTAGTACAATGTATTTGTCCAACTGTCCCTAGGTAACAAACATTGGAAACAGCCCCAACTTACTAGATCCAGTCCACAACAATATTTTGGCACAAATTCACATTTCTTCTCCTAAATTATAGCAGCTATAAGGCTAGGGTCAGACTGAGGCAGTGCGAACGCGCGTTCTGGCGCACTTAATCACGGCCGTGCTAGCAGCAGATGCCGGGCAATGACAGCCAATATACGACGTACGGTCGCACAAAAGTCCGGCCGCGCAACGCAAGTGGAAAATGAACGCATTTTTTCGAGAACGTTAAACCGCTAGTACTGACGTACAGAGTGCGCTGCGTCCGCTAGCGGCGTGTGTGAGTGAATTGGAGACGTCAGACACTGCTAATGTCCGGCCAACATAACGTCCAGATGCAAGAAGTGTTTTATTGATGATCCGTACAAAATCACGGATGAAACTGCGCATCGTATGACCGCTATTGCGTATTCCGTGAAAAAATACGTCCATTCTTCGAACGCACATTTTCACGGACAACGTGAAAAATGCGTTAGTCTGACCCTAGCCTAAGAGTTCTGGCAGAGAACCCCAATAACCTTCAGCTTATCTCAATGTAGAATTCAACTTATGACTACTGTCCACTGTCAACGCTTCTCTCGTCACTGAACTTACATCTTTCTCTCTTCTCTTTGTAGTCCTTGGTGTGGCTGACGGTCTGCTCGTTTTTCAATGCTACTGTTTCCGCACATTTATTGTTAATGGTCCATATTTATTACTTATGTTCTTAAAACTATTTTGGAACTGTGCCTTCTGCCACCTATTGTACGATCTGCAGATCTCTCCTCCATGCCCTTGAGTTGTTACTCTTCTGTATTGATGTTAACTTTTTTTTTTTAAATTTAAAATTTTTATTGTGTTTTTTCAAAAGAAGAGGAAAGGGGTACAGAAATAAAAATGAGAGAGGAGGGAAGGGGTATGGGGGAGCATTGCAGCCAACTGCACCATGTACAACAGTTCAAAACATACATAAAATTATGATATTATAACTTGACCGTATATGTGTCCCAAATCGACCAATGGTCTGTCCGAGTTTGAGGAACACCCTCTATGTCCCTAGCCATCCCGTCTAGAAGTCTCAGCACCCATAGCCAATCAGTGATATCTTTTAGAGTAGGTAGCGTAGGGGTTTTCCATCAGGCTGCGACTAAAGTCGTCATTACAGATAGTATATTATCATTATCTGAAGGAGGAGGGTCTCAGGAACTGGTGGAATCTCTGTGCCCACAATCTTGGAGCTCAACTGGGCCACAGAGACCCATAACTGGGCTATCAAACGGCAAGTCCACCCGGTGTGGAAGAATGAGCCTGTCCCCTCTACACATCTCCAGCACACGGCTGAGACCTTCGGATTAAAATGATGTTCCCTATCAGGAGTAATGTACCTTGATGGTAACTTTTTATATTGTAAAACTAATAAAATAGTTTTGAGGAACAAAGAAAGAGTGAAGGTGGTCCAATTCTGCTTCGTAGATGGTTTTCTGTAGGCAGCATGTTGGAAATTGTGTTCAGAAAGCTCTAATTCCTGCAAAAATGTCTTCTAGGAGAAGCTGTGTCTTTTGTCACAGTCTGTTTAGTCAGCCAGTTGCTAAGTGCAAGCCTTGCATCTGTTCCTGTGATCTGTCAGATTCAAACAGGGTTATTGCTAATCTGCGACAGCTCCGTTCTCACCCCATGTACTGCCAGCTCAAACATTTAACGCATTGTGACTAGCACATAAATATAATATTGATGTGTTCATACTGAAATCATATGAATCGTGCAAACAAATGGATGAAGAACTACAACTGATGTGGACTATTTGTTGCAGAATAGATTCCTTTAAGTTTAGAATCAATGGGTTAGATTACATACTGAATGCGAACTGTAGCGTTCGGATTTGTAAGCGTTAACGTCAGGATAAGTGACTTTAACACATGCCCCCATATTAGGGCCTGATTACAAACCTCATGCTAAAATGGGAATGCTAGTGGGGAAAAGCTGCACCTGCAGGATTCCCCGTAACGTCCCCACTTTTGAGTGAGATTCTGGGGCAGGCGCTACTTCAGCATCTTGTCCTGGAACTAAGCACTACTCTAAGTGATACTCATGTAGCGCTTCCGCATAGCCCGCCCCCTTCCCATCCACCCAGTCCTGGGCCCAAACTTATTGCTTTCGTTTCAGCTGCTGCCACTTTTTTTCTAATTAACCTTTTAAGTTCTAGCTTCTGGTCATTCCCATGCAATCCCTGCTATTTTCTATCTGGCTACCAGCTCCACACTCCCCTTGCTCCCCTTTTGTTTCACTTACCTTTGTCCTTTAGATTGTAAACTCACGGGATCTCTGGCTGAGCACTTGTATAAAGTGCTGTATTAGTAGGGCAATTATCCTATGGGCAGGGCCGTCCGTTCCTTATGTGTTTTATTATGTCTCTTGTCTGTACTCCCTCATTGTAAAGCGCTGCAGATTCTGTTGACACCATATAAGTATCTGTAACTGCAGGCACAGGTTTTCCCTGTTAGTGTCATGTCCCCATTTTCGTGTGAGGTTTGTAATCGAGCCTAATGTTTCCTCTTTTACACACTCGGACACACGCACACACACAATTCCTTGATAGTATGTGTGGACATTATGCAAATATAAATATAATCTATGCAGTCTGGACTCTGGTGATCTGTTCATAATAATCATGAAAAAGAATCAAGGTCCATCCCTTGAAATTGGATTTTGTGTACTATGTTGAAGATGATTGTCTACAGTAAGAACAATAAAATATTTACAGTCCAGAGAGACTGTTCTATGGACAATAGATGCATTAAAATTGGCTTGAGTACTGCAATTAGTATTTTGGTTTTGATAAAGCAGGATTGCGGGGGCTCTATTAAAGCTCATGGATATTTTAAACATTTCTTTCTTATCCATTGAAATACTATTTTGTCAAGAAGAATTTTTTTCTGTCTAATCAATCAAAATTTTATATATATATATATATAGAGACCAATGGAGACAACATACTTAACAGACCTCCACTATTTTTGCAGAGTTAACGGAGTTCCCAAACACTATAAAGGTTGTATTCAAGTGTTGAATAATATCTTTCCCTGTTTTATTTTTTAGTGAATATATGTTTATTTGTTTAAAAGGTGAAGAAATACAAACGTTTGTAAAATATCACACGACTCGGCACGCAGGCCAGTCCAATAGCATATTCACAATAAAATATATACGGCGGGGGGGGGGGGTGAAAAGAGAGTTGACAAGGGTTGGGGATGGAGGTTAAACTGTTATAACGTTCAGGGTGAATTAGGGGAGATAGGAGACACAGTACATACGATGCCCGCCTCAGCGTGATTGTGCGTCTGGGTACCTCCTAAGAGATCAGTGTTGAGCTATCTCAAGTGTAAGCAAGACAATATCCGCGCTTTCTTCTCTACAGGGGCACGACGCTAGACTCAGCGATCAGAATTGCTTTAAATTCGGGCCCTGAGGAGAGTAAGAGCCATCTGGACCATATGGTCAGATAGCGGGGAAGCATGTGGTTAGCGGTGAAATATAAATGTTCCGTAGCGTGTAGTTCTTCCATTCTGGACAGCCATAGTGTGAGAGGGGGGCAATCGGGACGTCGCCAGAACAACGGAATCAGGCTCTTCGCCGTGTTAAGGATACGTAGGCCAACAGAATTCTTATATGCGTACCTGGAGTATGGGACATGGTGTAGGAGCATGGAAGCTGGTAGAAAGTCAGGTGGAGGGTCAAAGAAAAGACCCAGCAGTCTGTGTATCGTCGTCCAGTACGGGCGAATTAGGGGACAGTCCCACCATATATGTAGAAGTGAACCTGGGGAGTCACCGCAGCGCCAGCACCTATCGTCAACCTCTGGGTACATCCGGCAGAGAACCTGAGGGGTTCTATACCACATGGAAAGGAGTTTGTAGGCTGACTCCTGTATCCTCGTGGAGACCGAACAGTGGTGTGTGAGGTCACATATGCGGCTCCAGTCCTCCTCCGACAAACATATCCCCAACAACGTCTCCCATCTCCCTATATATCCGGGGGGTTGAATCTTAGAAGCATGTAAGAGCAGGGAGTAAAGCCGAGATACCCCATGCGTCAAGGGACCTTGGCGTGTGCAAAGTACTTCAAACTCAGTGAGGGGTCTTATCAGGTGGGATTGCTGTGGAATGGATTTGATAAAGCTCATTATCTGTTGAAATGGAAGGTAAAGGGCAAGCGGGACGGTCCCCCCTCCCCCCAACTCCCCCAGGGTGGTAAAGCGACCATTCGGGAAGATGTGATAAATGCGTGGCGTGGGTGCGTCAATTAGGTCTCGAAAGGCCCGTGGGTTATGGCCGGGGGAAAAGTCAGGGTGACATATCAAGGGGGTCAGAGGAGAGGGGTCCGAGGAGAGTCCCAGGGGTTGTCTCATCTGGTGCCAGATTCGTAGGGATGTCGAGGTGTATAATAGGTGTCGCGTAATGCGGAGTCCATGGCGTCTGGGTAGCCATGGAATAGCCGAGACCGGAACTCCCGCCTCGATCCCCTCAACCTCCCCCCAGGCCTTTGCCGGGCCGATTCTCGCCCACTCCACCACCCTAACCATATGGCATGATTTATAGTAGAGGAGAAAGTCTGGGACCGCCAGACCCCCCTCCAGTTTAGGCAGAGTTAGACAAGCGAAGCTTTGTCGAGGGCGGTTACCTCTCCATATATAGGTGGTTGCCAGGAGCGCAGCGCGCGAAAATAGGTACCGGGGATGTGGGTAGGGATTGTCTGGAATAAGTATAGAAGGCGTGGTAATAAGTTCATTTTAAGTACTTGGACCCTCCCCAGCCAGGAAATGTGTGGGTAGTCCCATTGTCCAAGGTCGTTAGCAAAGGTGTCCAGAATGGGGAGAAAATTGTCACGAAACATGTGGGATGGGATTTGGGTGACCCAGATTCCTAAGTATTTAATACGGGATGTGGCCCATTGGAAGGGGAAGCGCGGAGTGAGGGCTGAGACCCGGCGCGAGGATAGGGAAACGTTAAGTATAAACGATTTAGCGTAATTAATTTTTAGATTTGAGAGTAGACCGTAGCGATGGAATGCCTGTAAAACGTTAGGCAGTGTGGTCTCCGGGCGGGAGATAAAGAATAATAAATCGTCTGCGTATGCCGCGATTTTGTGCTCGGTAGGGCCCACTCTCAGACCTCGAACATCCGGAGAGCCCCGTACCGCTGCCAGGAAAGGTTCCAGGGCCAGCGTGAACAATAGGGGTGAGAGAGGGCAGCCCTGTCGGGTCCCGTTCCGGATCTTAAATGGTGCAGTGTACATGCCGTTAACGCATACCCGGGCCGTGGGGTTATGTAGAGAGCCCGAATCCAAGCGCACAGGTGGGGGCCGAGACCTATGTGTTCGAGCGTTGCAAATAAAAAATCCCAGTTAACCCGATCAAACGCCTTTTCGGCGTCCGTGGACAACAGCAGTAGTTCCTCCCCCGACGTTGGGCCCTGTGCGTGAGAGTTAAAGCTCTAATGGTATTGTCTCTGGCTTCCCGGCCTGGGATAAAGCCAGTCTGGTCAGGGTGAATAAGGTCAGTAATGTGGGGTAACAGTCGTGATGCGAGTATTTTGGCGAATAATTTAAGGTCACAGTTTAGTAATGAGATGGGTCGGTAATTCTCGCACTGTGCGGTGTCCTTCCCGTCTTTAGGTATCAAGGTGATGTTGGCGGATAAAGTCTGAGGTGGGATGAGTCGCCCCTCCGGGACCGAGTTAAAGGCCAATAAAAAATGTGGGGCAAGTGTCTTCAGGAAGCGTTTGTAATAATTTAGGGGGAGACCGTCAGGGCCTGGGCATTTACCGGTCTTGGAGGCTTTCAGGGCTCCGGCCAATTCCTCTGCCGAGAGGGGCGACTCCAGGAGTCGCGCAGTCGACTGTGGGAGCCGGCATTTCAAGTGGGCTGTCAGATAGTCGCGGATATCAGTCCTGTTGGTCGCCCCCTCACGGTCAGGGGTGTGGCCCGGTAGGTTGTAAAGCGATTCATAGTATGATCGGATGGTGGCTTGAATATCGCCGGGTAGGTAGTGTATTTTTTTATGTGAGTCTCTGATCTTGGCAATGTAAGAAGCGGCTCTCTGTTTTTGTAGCATGCGTGCTAAGAGGCGTCCGCTCTTATCACCGTGGGCGAAAAAAAAACATTTTTGAGCGTTGACATTGTCGGTGATGGGAGGAATTCAAAAGGGTGGTCAGTTCGCGTCTCGCAGCGGTCAGTTCAATCAGGCCATCTGCGTCAAGGGAACCCTTGTGTAAGGTCTCTAACGTCGCTATACGCTTCAATGTATCGGTTATGGCGGTCGATTTCTGTCTCTTAAACTCTGATGCTTTCTGGATATAAAAGCCCCTCATCACACATTTGTGTGCCTCCCAGATCGTCAGTGGTGACAGGTCTGGGTTGGTGTTTTCAGCAAAGTAATGCTCTAGAGCCTGTGTGCAGTCCTGTATAACGGTCGGGTCAGAGAGGAGAAAGTCGTTAAGTCGCCAGGTCGGGGCTGCTGTCCGATACAGCGGAGAGGTTAAGGTCATCGTGACAGGTGCGTGGTCAGACCAGGTTAGGTTGCCAATTGTTGCAGAATGGAGATCCTGTAGATGGTAATGGGAAAGAAAAAAGTAATCCAGTCTGGAGTAAGTCTGGGCCGGGTGAGAGAAAAAGGTATAATCCCTGTCTTCGGGGTGAAGTGCCCTCCAGCAATCCACCAGTCGGTTCGAGTGAAGAAGGGAGTCGATCCTGCGCAAGATACGCACGGGGACGGCAGAGCGTCCCGATGACGTATCCCGCAGAGGATCTATTGGGAGGTTAAAGTCCCCGCCCAAACTAGACAACCCTCTGTAAAGTCCTTCAGTGTTGTGAGGAATTTAGCTAAAAACTTGTGCTGACTCTTGTTTGGTGCATATATGTTAGCGAATGTGTACATGCGGTCTGCAATCGTGCCCTTCACCACCACGTACCGGCCCCCTCCATCTACAAGCGTGGCCCTGTGCTGGAATGGGATCGACTTGGCAAATAATATTGCTGTACCTTTAGATTTGGCTATAGTATTGTTGCTGGAGAAGCCCATGGGAAACCTTGAGTCAGTTAATTTGGGGGCAGACCCCTCTCGAAAGTGGGTTTCCTGAATAAACACAACGGAGGCTTTGGCTCTATGAAAGTCCCGTAAAGCGAAGGAACGTTTTTCTGGGGTGTTGAGGCCTCTGGCATTAATAGATACAAGTGTCAGGTGTGCTGGCTTTGTGGGTGCCATCCTTCCTCTGCAGGGGAAGTGGGGTAGAGCGTGTAGTAGCGGTAGAGGTCTCCGGGGTGGGGATGACAGGTATGAGGGGATGTAAGGGAAAATGGAGGGGGGTAACAAAGAAGGGGGGCCCAGAAAAGGGAAACGAGGGGAAAGAATCCTCGGGCCAAAAGGTATGAGGTGTGGGCAAGGTTGGATACGGGGTCCGGGGGTCACGAGTAGCACCCAGAACCCCTCCCAACCGTCGCGTCGCCCTGTCCTCCGGGTAGGAGGCGAGTCCAGAAGGTACCACGCGGGAGGTGTCAACCACTACTCCGCAAACCAGACGGGTACACTCCAGCAGAGAGGGAACCTCCTCAACCCATTGTAATCTAACTTAAATATGCTTAAATAAACGCGCATTAAAACAAAAGCTTTAAATGAACAGTGCAAATGTCGTGAACCCTAACAAAAAGAAGACTGGAAAAAACAAGTCCGTGGGGAAAAAATCCTGTCGGCGGATAAACTCCGTAACTGGGCGAGTGTCAATCGTGCATGTATATGTATATGTATAAAAGTTAAAGTCCCGGTGCCCCCGGCAAGAAAAATCGGAGATATAGTTACCCGTTGCAATTCTTCCACCCGAAGTTGATCCTGTACCACAGGAACGTGTGGGCCGTCAGCGGCTCGAGGTCTCCCTGGAGGAGTCCGTTGAGACATAACGGGAGCAGGTGGCAGAGTCTGGTGGGACCCCTTGTACAGGTGGTGTGCGTAGAGTGAAGAGAAAGTCCCACAAGGAAGCCGGAGAAACCGGGAGAAAGGGCCCGTGTGGTCGTTCTTCGTAACGTCGAAAGAGTCCTGAGGACATTCGAAGTGGTTGTGCCCCGGTGTCCCAGGCTATAAGATGAGGGCATAGTTACCCGTCCAGGTTCCTCGTCACGAGAATCATCCCGCTTCATGGGGATAAGCCATAGGGTGGGTCATGGTTTCCCGCCAGTATTCCGACTTCACACGCCGGGGGCCGCGTCGAGGCTGGTGCGATCAACAGGGAAGGATAATGTATGAAATTTAGCTCAAACGGTCGCTTGAATGAACCGGTGCCCTCTCGGGAGTAGAGTTGTGTTTCAGACCGTCGGGCCCGATGCCGTCCGGCGGGTAGGCGGGTCTTGGTGGGTCTTTGCGGTAGGGCGTCTGAAGCTGCGCCGGGGCGATTGGAGGAGTAGAATTGAACAGGGTCCGGCCATGACAACCCCACCGGAGGGAGCTGAAGGTCCGAGACCAGAGTGTCCACATCAGCGGAAGAGCGCGCCAGGAATGGTCCCTGAGGAGTAGAAATCAGAAGCCCAGTGGGAAAGTGCCAGCGATATCTTATCTTCTGCGCTTGAAGATTCCTCGTGAGAGGGCGCAGGGCTCTGCGGAAAGCCAGGGTTGCAGGAGATAGGTCTGGGAAAAGTTGTAGTTCCACTCCATCATGGGAAATTTGAGTGGGGGCACGCGCAGCCCGTAATAGATCTTCTTTTAAGGGGAAGTTTTCGAGGCAGCAGATTACATCTCTCGGGGGTCCAGTCCCGCGTGGGCGTAAGGCGCGATGAGCGCGCAGAAAAGCAATGGGAGTAGTGTTTGGTCGGTCAAGTAAAGTGTTAAAGATGGACGTGAGGGTAGGGATAAGGTGGGCGGGAGATTCTTCCGTGTCAGGGAGGCCACGAATCCGCAAATTATTACGTCTGCCGCGATTGTCCAAATCTTCCATGTGGAGTGCCATACCTCTGAGTTGTTCAGTCTGTGAATCAAGTTTGGTGGAAGTTGCAGTTTGTTGTAGATTTAGTACATCACAGGCAGCTTCCACCGCATGGATCTTAGTGTGCAGGCCTTGTAGATCCCCTCTGACCTGCTGCAATTCTGCCATGATGGCAGCGTTTGCCTCCCTCAAATCCTCCTTCGTGGGCAGCCTGGCTAATAATGTAGCCCAGTCTGGGCTGTCTGCGGCGTGCATCGTCTCTGTGGCTCCCTCTGCGTCCGGAATGAGGGTGTCAGGGGAGTGCGGCGGTATGTCCTGATATCTTTCCCTGTTAAGTCAAAATAAATATAGGATTTATCATATATTTTCACTACAATCCAAATATATACATAATTCTATCAGATTTGAGTTTGTGTTATTTGCGAGATGATGATTTTTTATTGTGGGGTCAGAAGTCTTGGTGGTGAGCTCCCAAACTTCTTTTTTTAAGACTTGACCCTATCAGGGTTATCCAAAGAGATTCGAAAAGTCACCGCACGTTCGGTGACTTTTCGTTCTCTTCAATTCGGTTCCTTTTGCCGATTGCATTTCGGTGACCCTGCGGTGTATTCAGCAAACAGCACAGGGTCCCCGAATTGCAGGGAAAAGCTGCCGAAAACCTGACGAACACTAACCGAATGCATGCTTAAAAACAAGCAAAAACATCTGGATTAACCTTCGAAAAGCCGAACAGGAGCCGAACAGGAGCCGAACATGAGCCGAATCACACAGAGCCGAAGCAGCTGTGACGTAGAGGAGGCAGTGAATAAATTAGAAAAACCATTTGTATGAATCTGGGAAAAAGAAACGCTGTTTGCAAAGAAACTACTGAGCGAAAATGTCTGAAATTTTCACAGGAGGTCCAGGGAATGATAATAAAGAGGGCTGTTACAAAAAAAATAAGTTAATTGAAAAAAAAAAAAAAAAAATCGGACTTTTTAAAAAAAATTAAAAAAATCTGAAAATGCTTAAAGTATCCTAAAAATCTATAAATAAAGAGACTTTTTGCTGCAGAATTTTATAATGAACGGTTTATTAGATATTGAATTAAAACGGGAATATTTTTAACATTGAAGCCTATGGGATTCTCCTGAATAAATTTGCCGAATGAACCACCGAATGGCAGGGCATTAGGGGAACCTTTCACTGCTGGTTTGTGTTCTCTGAATAGCCGAAGCATTGCTTCTCTATGGGGATTTCACTGCCCTCGAACAGGAACCGAACAGTCACCGTATGTGCAGGCAATTCGCCAGGATTTGGCGAATTGCCTGCTCTCTGGATAGCCGAATGGCCAGGAAAGGTAACCGAACACTGATTTTCAGCATTCGGTTACCTTTCTCAAGCAATTCGGATCTCTTTGGATAACCCTGTATGTACTTTAGAGAAGCCCATCGGCTCACTCCGTAATTCCCCAAGGATCATTTCTTGCTCCATCAGCCCACATGCACCCCAATAATTCATGCTCTCTAGTCACCCTCACCTAACGTGTCACCCCTCTCCTCTTAGATTATAAGCTCTCGAGTAGGATCCTACTTTTCTGTGCGTGTATGTATGTATATTAGTTATTCTGTCTCTCCCATTGTACAACGCTACAGAACTTGTTGGCGCTTCATAAATGCTTGTAACTGTAACTGTATATATGTCTGAAAAGAAAATGTGCTTTCTTTTAGGAAGGTACTGCAGTACAAGCATTTGTGGCAGAAGTTGCAAGCCAGATAGTCGGCCTTTGTATCCTGAGAAATGAAGAGGTAAAGATGATTTTTTTTTTTTTGCTTCAATGATGGAGGAAAAAAGTTGTGAGGGTGATAAAAGAGGCTAAAATATTTTTATCCTCCATGTCCCAGTACATACATGTAAGTCCAACAGCGCAACACAGGTGACTTCCCATAGAACTAAGTATGTGTGGACATGCTCTCGAGCAGGGTCCTCTCTCCTACTGTTCTGTGTGTGTGTAACGTGTATATATATTTGTGGTTCTGTCTCTCCCATTGCACAGCACTACGGAACTTGTTGGCACTTTATAAATACTTGTAATTGGATGTACAATGAGTATAACACATGGCATTGAGGTGGGGCAGGGGCTTGTGCATAGGCTTATTGTAAAGTTAATGATATGAGTTGTTCAGATTATCAAGAATATTATTTCTCAAGTCTAAAAGGGTAAGGACCCTATTACCATGTTTCCATGAAGCACAGTGCTTGAGTCATACAGAAGATTGGCTCGAGCGCTGTGCTTATTTTTTCTTGGCATATTCCAATCCGAGACACAAGCTGAGCTTTCGTATCAGATGTAGGGCCAGCTGTCACGGCGGCACCCGGCGTGAGCTGAGGTCCATATTCGGTATTAAAAGCCCAAAATGCAGGATGCACCCACTGACTAAATACAGACAACCAGTGTACAGACAGGAGATGAGGGCACCACAAGGCTGGGCAGAGACTCCTGCACAACACAACCAAAATAAAAGAAGTCCTTAACTCTGACAGGCCGGTCCTTAGAGTAGTCAGATCTAACCTAGGAGGAGAGGACACAAGGCAGTGCAGGGTCTCAAGCAAAACAGATCAGTATAGAAACTGAAGGGTTAAAGCACAGACGTAGGCAAAGGAATAGCCAAGGCCGGTACACGGAGTAGTCAGCACAACAACACAAAGGGTTAAGAGACAAACCAGAATCCAAATACTATAGCCAGGTTGGTACACAGAGAATCTACATAGAATCAGCACAAAGGGTAAAGGCGCAGGGGATAGTCAGGAGAACTAGCTGAGGCCAGAAAACACCGAAATCCACAGAGGAGCAGGAAGGGTAAAAGCAAGGTACAAAAATAAACAAATATAAAAAAAAATAATTGAGCAGCCTCTGCCCAATTATTTAAGGGCAAAAAAAAGGGACATTCTTCTTTTCAGTGGAGTGTTCTTTTAAAGAAGTCCAAGAGTGCTGATTACCAGGAGGGAGTGTATTTATGTGCACGAGACATGTGATCTAGTGGAAGCCTGAATGCAAGGACCTTTAGTGGATTTGTGTGTATATAGTAAAGGAACAGGTGTACTTTTAACGCATTATTATGAAATTTAGCTGTCAATTAATAGTATGCAAAAATGTGTCAGGATGTTCAATTTAAAAAAATCTTATTTTCTCTTAAATATATTTTTTTTAGGACATTGAGTACATTCGCTCACATTACAACATTGAAGATTTTATTTATTTCAACCATTATCAACGTGATGAACATGGACATCTTCAGCACTTTGCTCTGAACCCCATTTTTAAGCATTATAGCAAGCATTTTGTGAAAGAGGTTCTCCGTCTGTCTCACAAATCTTCTCTCTATTACCCTGTATTTCCACCATGGGAAGAGAGCCAGGTAGGAGGAAACCTTGAGTATAGTATATTGTTATAAATAAAGATTTATCATTTCTCAACGTGAATAAACCCAGATTCTGTGTTCTTAAATTTCCCCAATAACAATGGATGTACCGGGGCAATCATATTCCTCTGTATCCTTTTCAAAGTGATATAAGGTGTTTCTCCAAAATTATCTGCAATTTAATTTAAAAAAAGGGAGTCAATAGCCATCCCTCTTCCAATGTTGCCATTTGAACAATTTAGGGAGATAGTCTGAAAACGCTAGTGTTTGCTGAAGTTACACCGGCAAAAACATTGGCACGTCACAAAAGAAGAATCCAAGCAACTGCAGGAGAAGCTTCACAGTGAAGCTCCTCCTGCGGATTTCCACTTTGAGGAACACTTGCCTGTGTTGCCGTTGCAACCGTGGCGATTATCGCCAGGGTTTGCAATATCAGCAAACACCATTAGAATGCACCTGTAAACATGTAACATAGTGACTATATACAGAATGCGCCTGTAAACATGTAACATAGTGACTATATACCCGAATGCGCCTGTAAACATGTAACATAGTGACTATATACAGAATGCGCCTGTAAACATGTAACATAGTGACTATATACAGAATGCACCTGTAAACATGTAACATAGTGACTATATACAGAATGCGCCTGTAAACATGTAACATAGTGACAATATACAGAATGCGCCTGTAAACATGTAACATAGTGACTATATACAGAATGCGCCTGTAAACATGTAACATAGTGACTATATACAGAATGCACCTGTAAACATGTAACATAGTGACTATATACAGAATGCGCCTGTAAACATGTAACATAGTGACAATATACAGAATGTGCCTGTAAACATGTAACATAGTGACTATATACAGAGTGTGCCTGTAAACATGTAACATAGTAACAATATACAGAGTGCGTGTGTAAACATGTAACATAGTGACTATATACAGAATGCACCTGTAAACATGTAACATAGTGACTATATATAGAATGTGCCTGTAAACATGTAACATAGTGACTATCTACAGAATGCACCTGTAAACATGTAACATAGTGACTATATACAGATTGCGCCTGTAAACATGTAACATAGTAACAATATACAGAGTGCACGTGTAAACATGTAACATAGTGACTATATACAGAATGCACCTGTAAACCTGTAACATAGTGACTATATACAGAATGCGCCTGTAAACGTGTAACATAGTTACTATATACAGAATGCGCCTGTAAACATGTAACATAGTGACTATATACAGAATGCGCCTGTAAACATGTAACATAGTGACTATATACAGAATGCGCCTGTAAACATGTAACATAGTGACTATATACAGAATGCACCTGTAAACATGTAACATAGTGACTATATACAGAATGCGCCTGTAAACATGTAACATAGTGACAATATACAGGATGTGCCTGTAAACATGTAACATAGTAACAATATACAGAGTGCGTGTGTAAACATGTAACATAGTGACTATATACAGAATGCACCTGTAAACATGTAACATAGTGACTATTTACAGAATGTGCGTGTAAACATGTAACATAGTGACTATATACAGAATGCACCTGTAAACATGTAACATAGTGGCAATATACAGGATGTGCCTGTAAACATGTAACTAACAGGGTTATCCAAAGAGATTCGAATTGCTTGAGAAAGGTAACCGAACGCTGAAAATCAGGGTTCGGTTACCTTTCCTGGCCATTCGGCTATCCAGAGAGCAGGCAATTCGCCAAATCCTGTCGAATTGCCTGAACATACGGTGCCTGTTCGGTCCCTGTTCGAGGGCAGTGAAATCCCCATCAAAAAGCACTGCTTCGGCTATTCAGAGAACACAAACCAGCAGTGAAAGGTTCCCCTAATGCCCTGCCATTCGGTGGTTTAATTCGGCAAATTAATTCAGGAGAATCCCATAGGCTTCAATGTTAAAAATATTCCCGTTTTAATTCAATATCTAATAAACCGTTCATTATAAAATTCTGCAGCAAAAAGTCTCTTTATTTATAGATTTTTTAGGATACTTTAAGCATTTTTCTGAATTTTTAAAAAAAAAATTAAAAGTCCGATTTTTTTTTTTTTTTTTTTTCAGTTTACTTATTTTTTCTGTAACAGCCCTCTTTATTATCATTCCCTGGACCTCCTGTGAAAATTTCAGACATTTTCGCTCAGTAGTTTCTTTGCAAACAGCGTTTCATTTTCCAGATTCATACAAATGTTTTTTCTAATTTATTCACTGCCTCCTCTACGTCACAGCTGCTTCGGCTCTGTGTGATTCGGCTCTTTTCGGCTCCTGTTCGGCTCCTCTTCGAAGGTTAATCCAGATGTTTTTGCTTGTTTTCATAGTGCATTCGGTTAGTTTTCGTCAGTTTTTCGGCAGCTTTTCCTGCAATTCGGGGACCCTGTGCTGTTTGCTGAATACACCGCAGGGTCACCGAAATGCAATCGGCAAAAGGAACCGAATTGAAGAGAACGAAAAGTCACCGAACGTGCGGTGACTTTTCGAATCTCTTTGGATAACCCTGATAGTGACTATATACAGAGTGCGCCTGTAAACATGTAACATAGTAACAATATACAGAGTGCACGTGTAAACATGTAACATAGTGACTATATACAGAATGCCTTACCTACAAAACCCTCACTAACTCAGCTCCCCACTACCTGTCCTCACTAATCACCAAATACACCCCAGCCCGCTCCCTAAGGTCAAACAGTGACCTGCGCCTAGCTTCTCACCGCATCACCTCTTCCCATGATAGACTGCAGGATTTCTCACGCGCAGCCCCCACTCTCTGGAACGCTCTCCCTCGTACTGTCAGACTTTCCCTTAACTTCTCTTCCTTCAAACGCTCCCTTAAAACGTTCCTATTTAGGGAAGCCTACCACCCAACTCACTGACGCAATCATCAATCACTCTCACCTTACAGTCCTCTCCTCCTGTTTCCAACCCCAACCCTCCCAGATTGTGAGTTCCTACGGGAATAGGGCCCTCATCTCCTGCTGTACTGTTTGTCAAATGTTGTTCAATGTATTGTAACCCTGTCTATACTGTGCTTATTGTACAGCGCTGCGGAATATGCTGGCGCTTTATAAATAAAGAATAATAATAATAATGCACCTGTAAACATGTAACAGTGACTATATACAGAATGCGCCTGTAAACATGTAACATAGTTACTATATACAGAATGCGCTTGTAAACATATAACATAGTGACTATATACAGAATGCGCCTGTAAACATGTAACATAGTGACTATATACAGAATGCAGCTGTAAACATGTAACATAGTGACTATATACAGAGTGCGCCTGTAAACATGTAACATACAGGGTTATCCAAAGAGATCCGAATTGCTTGAGAAAGGTAACCGAACGCTGAAAATCAGCCTTCGGTTACCTTTCCTGGCCATTCGGCTATCCAGAGAGCAGGCAATTCACCAAATCCTAGCAAATTGCCTGAACATACGGTGCCTGTTCGGTCCCTGTTCGAGGGCAGTGAAATCCCCATGAAAAAGCACTGCTTCGGCTATTCAGAGAACACAAACCAGCAGTGAAAGGTTCCCCTAATGCCCTGCCATTCGGTGGTTTAATTCGGCAAATTTATTCAGGAGAATCCCATAGACTTCAATGTTAAAAATATTCCCGTTTTAATTCAATATCTAATAAACCGTTCATTATAAAATTCTGCAGCAAAAAGTCTCTTTATTTATAGATTTTTTAGGATACTTTAAGCATTTTTCTGAATTTTTTAAAAAAAAATTAAAAGTCCGATTTTTTTTTTTTTTTTTTTCAGTTTGCTTATTTTTTTTGTAACAGCCCACTTTATTATCATTCCCTGGACCTCCTGTGAAAATTTCAGACATTTTCGCTCAGTAGTTTCTTTGCAAACAGCGTTTTCTTTTTCCCAGATTCATACAAATGGTTTTTCTAATTTATTCACTGCCTCCTCTACGTCACAGCTGCTTCGGCTCTGTGTGATTCGGCTCCTTTTCGGCTCCTGTTCGGCTCCTGTTCGGCTTTTTCGAAGGTTAATCCAGATGTTTTTGCTTGTTTTCAGCGTGCATTCGGTGAGTTTTCGTCAGGTTTGCGGCAGCTTTTCCCTGCAATTCGGGGACCCTGTGGTGTTTGCTGAATACACCGCAGGGTCACCGAAATGCAATCGGCAAAAGGAACCGAATTGAAGAGAACGAAAAGTCACCGAACGTGCGGTGACTTTTCGAATCTCTTTGGATAACCCTGATAGTGACTATATACAGAATGCGCCTGTAAACATGTAACATAGTGACTATATACAGAATGTGCCTGTAAACATGTAACATAGTGACTATATACAGAGTGCGCCTGTAAACATGTAACATAGTGACTATAAACAGAGTGCGCCTGTAAACATGTAACATAGTGACTATATACAGAATGTGCCTGTAAACATGTAACATAGTGACTATATACAGAATGCACCTGTAAACATGTAACATAGTGACTATATACAGAATGCGCCTGTAAACATGTGACATAGTGACTATATACAGAATGCACCTGTAAACATGTAACATAGTGACTATATACAGAATGCAGCTGTAAACATGTAACATAGTGACTATATACAGAATGCAGCTGTAAACATGTAACATAGTGACTATATACAGAATGCACCTGTAAACATGTAACATAGTGACTATATACAGAGTGCGCCTGTAAACATGTAACATAGTGACTATATACAGAATGTGCCTGTAAACATGTAACATAGTGACTATATACAGAATGCACCTGTAAACATGTAACATAGTGACTATATACAGAGTGCGCCTGTAAACATGTAACATAGTGACTATATACAGAATGTGCCTGTAAACATGTAACATAATGACTATATACAGAATGCGCCTGTAAACATGTAACATAGTGACTATATACAGAATGCACCTGTAAACATGTAACATAGTGACTATATACAGAATGCGCCTGTAAACATGTGACATAGTGACTATATACAGAATGCACCTGTAAACATGTAACATAGTGACTATATACAGAATGCAGCTGTAAACATGTAACATAGTGACTATATACAGAATGCAGCTGTAAACATGTAACATAGTGACTATATACAGAGTGCGCCTGTAAACATGTAACATAGTGACTATATACAGAATGTGCCTGTAAACATGTAACATAATGACTATATACAGAATGCGCCTGTAAACATGTAACATAGTGACTATATACAGAATGCGCCTGTAAACATGTGACATAGTGACTATATACAGAGTGCGCCTGTAAACATGTAACATAGTGACTATATACAGAATGCAGCTGTAAACATGTAACATAGTGACTATATACAGAATGCGCCTGTAAACATGTGACATAGTGACTATATACAGAGTGCGCCTGTAAACATGTAACATAGTGACTATATACAGAATGCAGCTGTAAACATGTAACATAGTGACTATATACAGAGTGCGCCTGTAAACATGTAACATAGTGACTATATACAGAGTGCGCCTGTAAACATGTAACATAGTAACAATATACAGAGTGCGTGTGTAAACATGTAACATAGTGACTATATACAGAATGTGCCTGTAAACATGTAACATACTGATTATATTTATTTTCTGTTAATCTGTATATTTGTGCTGTTTTTTATATACAGTATATATATATATCTTGCATTTTATTACTTTGTATTTCTGTAACAATTCAATGTTCTTGAACCCAGGACATGCTTAAAAACGAGAGAAATCTCAATGTATCCTTCCTGGTAAAATCTTTTATAAATAAATAAAATGAGTGCTTTCTGAACAACCCCCTTAATATTAGCATGCGATATAAGAATCCAAAGAGAAGCAAGCAGCACGGGGTTCTTACAGAATGACTCATAATGTTAGAGGTCCATGGTTACGTTATTTGTAATAATGTCATTAATTAGAGAAAATCAGGCATTAGTTAGCACTACCGGTTTAAATTGCGTGACATGTTTAACTTTTTTTGCCACTTCATGATGCAATCCGTGCCGGGTCTAGAAAGGTTAACACTAACCACCAAACGAAATGTAGTGAGGTCAGGCTCATCTGATATATGATTACTGGAGAGAATGTGGCCCCCCTGGGAATATCTCTGCTTCTGAAAAATGCCATAAACCAAGCCACTTGTTTATGTCATTCCCAAAGAGATGGTAATGTAATTACTCTCATAATTATCTTCATTAGCGGTGGGTATTATCCGAAAGTCATTCCTCCGCTCTATGAAGATGTTTATTTGCAAATTATTTTCCCTTAGCCCCCCTCTTATTATACCAAGGCTGTTAAGAACTTTGTGTTTGCTAAACTGTGTCACAAACATCTGCGAGGTGCAGATCTGACATTCTCCATGCTAACGGGTACATTGCTGTCTTTCAGTTTAAGAATCCATGTGCCCATTCTCTGACATCTGCCCTTCATTACATGGTTCCCGTGCGACCGAGACGACAGATTGTCTACCCTCTAGAAAAGCTTGGCATAAACGCTCCATCAAAGCATGTCTCCAAGGATCAGGTGGGTAACAGAAGCTACAGCAGGCAACAGGCACCATGCCAGCCTCTACAAGGTTTGGCAGATGGCATGGAATTACTGTCTTAGCTTGAATAGGTTGCTTCTTAATTACACGGGACCTGGTATTCGTACCCGCACAGGCAAAGGCACAGTGATCCTTTGCTGCATCCCTGTTTTCAGAGATTCGGTGCAAATTAGCATTTTCTGTGTTTACTGACTTACACACATCACTTAAAAGGCAATTTAAAATCTACATGGATATTATGTGTTTTAGGGAAGGTATTAGAATAAAACAATTTGTAATTTGATACAATAATGGAAAAGCCTGGGTTGTTGTTTGTCTTCGTTTTGGTGGAACACATCATAATCACTTCATGTCTGTGATTATCAGAATCCGCTATAAAATGTTACGGCATAAGAATGAAGCACATTTATTTATGTGATATATTCTGGGAAATCGTTATTTTAGAGATACGATGTATTCAGACCCCTTAATTTATTTATTTTTTTGCAGCTGTATGCTAACATTGTATACATTTTTTTTAATTTAATCCCATCAATCTCCGCTCAATACCCATAATGACAAAGCAAAAAACAGGTCTTTGATAAATATATGGAAAATGTTAGCTATGGTGGGTCATGGTCATTCTTCTCAAGCATCTATATTGTCTAGTTCAGGGGTGGGGAACGTCCGGCAGGCCATATTGTCAGGGATCCGCCGCCAGGCCACCCACATTCGCCTACCTGTGGGCCGCCTCATTGTGCCGCGGCGCCATCGCAGTCTGCTTCGCAGAGCTGCGTGCTACTGTGTCCGTCCTGGTAGCCAGCCCTTCTGTCCTCCTAGCGGCACACACGCCTGCTACGGCTCCCTTTTTCCTCCTGTCACCTGTGGGTGCCCGGTAGTGACATCACCGGCCTCCTGAATGGCATACGGGGGTGGGGCCTGTAACCCAGTATTATTTAAACCTGGCTCTCCCTTGGTACAGACGCTGTAGTATAGCGTCCTGTGTATAATCTAGTTATTCCCTGCCTCATTTATCTACGATCCCTCTGTGTACCAACCTCCTGCTCTGTCCTCCTGTATATGACTATTGGCGCCTGCCTACTACCTCTTGCTATTACCTCGACTACTTGTATTGGATTCTCCTTTATATGCTGCCGTGTTCTAGAAGTGTATACCATCCATAGGGATGAGCTGTTCGGGTTCGGACGGTTCGGAGTTCGACCCGAACTTTGGCAGTTCGAAAGTTTGCGAATTTCGAACTTTTTGGGCGTGTTCGGTTCGGGTTCGAAAAAAAAAAAAATTTTGAAAAAAGTATAGAAAATGCTTAAAACAATACAAAAAAATCTAGAAATAAAGAGACTCTTTACTGCAGAATATTATAAGCAACGGTTTATTAGATGTTGAATTAAAAACTAATGTGTACTTGGAAAGATTATCAACTCTAAATGACCTCTGTTCACAAACGGGCATAACACCAGGTGTTTTTAGTCTGGTAATCAATTTGATACATTGTACAATATAGTGAGGGGGTGGTGTCTGCTTCTGATTGAGATTTGAGAATTAATTTCCCTAAAACATCCTAATATGCTGCATTTAACCCTTTCGCTGCTGAGGCTTTTCACACCTCTGTGCTGAGGTCATTTTTACCGCTTTCGCTCATCATGTTTAACCGCGGTTTGTAGCCATATTTTGATATATGACCCAGACATATTATATATCGTTCTTTCCGGCAGACTTGGCAGATTCATAATATGTCATTATGTATATGTATACGTTATGTCATGTCTGTATATTATAACAAAAAATGCAATAAAATTAGAATTTTCAATAATTTATTATGTGTAAAGTGTTTTTTATCACATTTTAACATGCGATCGTTTGCGGTTATATTTTGTATGGGGTGCACTTTTTTAATAAACGCACCGCATACAAAAATCGTTAGTGCAGCATTATTGTTCACATTATAATTGAAATGGGAACAATATTGCTGCATTAACAAAACAAAAACAAACCAAAAATTTTTTTTTTTAAATATTTTTATGTTTTTATTTTTATTTTTTTAAAAAAAACATTTTTCATGCTCATGTTTAGTATCCTTGGAAAGGCCATGCTCTGGCCAATCCAACGATATCAAACATTAACCCCTAGCTGCCACGGATCGGGAGATTGGGGGTTCATTGGAACCCCCTATCTCCACCATTGGTGGCAGCTAGGGGTTAACTCCAGGACTGGCGTCATCGTGCTATGCATGATGACGCCAGTCCTCAGGGGGAGTTCCTGGAGGCTTGGCCGACATCCAGGAGAGGATCACGATCCGGCGCTTTTCAGCACCGATTCGTGATCCGGCTCCCCAGGGGTTAATCACAGCCACCGTTTGGAAGGGCAGGCTGTGCCCTTCCAAACGGTGCCTGGATTAACCCTCTGCCCCCCGGCAATCGGGAGGGAGAGAGGTCTGAAGGACCTCCTCCCCCTCCCTTTCAGGCGCTTCCTCCGCACATGCGGGGGGGGGGGTGCCTGAATTAGATGTCATCGCACCGCCGCGATGACATCTAATTGCTCCGCCGGGGTCCCGGAGTGCTGGGCTGACATCCAAGATGTCAGCCCGCACCGGGGGGCGCAGCAATCCGCCGGAATCCGGTGGATTGCTGCCTCCTGTGCATGGACGCGCTCAGCGCATCCATAGCACAGGAGAACCACTTGGCGTCCATAGCAGCCAAGTGGTTAACTGGTAATTGAAAAAAATCTAAAGCAATGTTATTTTTCACCTCGGGATTAAACATTCACAGGGTTATTCAGAGAGCGGTGAAAAGCAGGAGAATAACTGGAGAAGTGAAAATTCTAGGTCAAAATAGCCAAACCAGAAAAATTCTCCCATTTAACTCACTTTCCAAATTGGCCAATTGGCAAGTTGGCCGGACATGAGCAGGGTCTGACGTCTCCAAATCACGCACACACGCCGCTAGTGGACGCAGCGCACTCTGTACGTTCGTACTAGTGGTTCTGCGTTCTCGAAAAAATGCGTTCATTTTCCACTTGCGTTGCGCAGCCGGACTTTCGTGCGACCGTACTTCGTGTATTGGCCGTCATTGCCCGTCATTTTCTGCTAGTGTGGCCGTGATTAAGTGCGCCTAAACGCACGTTAAAAATTCGCTAGGGTTCAGACGAGCGTGATTTCTACGGACTGTACGTCCGTGCAGTACGGACATCGTCAGTACGGATGACGCAGTAGTGGTCACACAGTCCGTTTTTTCACTGAAGTTATTTTTGACGGATGTAGGAGGGAAAAATAAATTACAATGAAAAAACATTCTGTCCGTCAAAAATGCTGGACGTATAAATGCAGTCTGTCTGACCATGCTCCATCACTCACACACAAAGCTATGCAGAAGTTGTGGACGTGGCGCACTCCGCACGTCCGTTCTAGCAGTATTACGTTCTTGCCTAACCTGTGTCCGTTTGCAGCGTCCGTCATGCGTCCGCAGTTCAGTGCGGACGTACTTCATGTGTCAGGCTCCAATGGACTTTCTTTCATGCTATCACGGACGTACTTTTAGGCGCAATCACGGACGTGAACACTACGCTCGTCTGACAGCAGCCTAAGGCTAGGGTCAGACGAGCGTGATTTCTACGGACTGTACGTCCGTGCAGTACGGACATCGTCAGTACGGATGACGCAGTAGTGGTCACACAGTCCGTTTTTTCACTGAAGTTATTTTTGACGGATGTAGGAGGGAAAAATAAATTACAATGAAAAAACATTCTGTCCGTCAAAAATGCTGGACGTATAAATGCAGTCCGTCTGACCATGCTCCATCACTCACACACAAAGCTATGCAGACACTGTGGACGTGGCGCACTCCGCACGTCCGTTCTAGCAGTATTACGTTCTTGCCTAACCTGCGTCCGTTTGCAGCGTCCGTCATGCGTCCGCAGTTCAGTGCGGACGTACTTCATGTGTCAGGCTCCAATGGACTTTCTTTCATGCTATCACGGACGTACTTTTAGGCGCAATCACGGACGTGAACACTACGCTCGTCTGACAGCAGCCTAAATGGGAGAATTTTTCTGGTTTGGCTATTTTGACCTAGAATTTTCCATTCTCCAGTCATTCTCCTGCTCTTCACCGCTCTCTGAATAACCCTGACAGGGTTATTCAGAGAAAGGTGAAACTCAGGAGAATGACTGGAGAATGGAAAATTCTAGGTCAAAATAGCCAAACCAGAAAAATTTTCCAATTTATCTCACTTTCCAAATCGGCTATTTGGTCTAGATTGTTCTCTTCTCTTGCCAGTTCTCCTGGCTTTCACCTCTCTCTCAGGGTTGTTCAGAGAAAGGTGAAAACCAGGAGAATGGCAGGAAAAGAGAACAATCTGGACCAAATAGCCGATTTGGAAAGTAAGAGAAGGCTAGGGTCAGACTAACGCATTTTTCGCAGCGACCGTCAAAAAGTGCGTGCGAACGCATTGCCGTATTTTTTTGACGGAATGCGCGAAAACGGTCATACGATGCGCATTTTTGTGCGTGATTTTTTACGGATCCAAACCAGGAAACTTTGGGTGTCTGGACGTTATGTTGGCCGGACATGAGCAGGGTCTGACGTCTCCAAATCACGCACACACGCCGCTAGTGGACGCAGCGCACTCTGTACGTTCGTACTAGCGGTTCTGCGTTCTCAAAAAAATGCGTTCATTTTCCACTTGCGTTGCGCAGCCGGACTTTCGTGCGACCGTACTTCGTATATTGGCCATCATTGCCCGTCATTTGCTGCTAGTGCGGCCGTGATTAAGTGCGCCTAAACGCACGTTAAAAATTCGCTAGTCTGACCCTAGCCTAAATGGGAGAATTTTTCTGGTTAGGCTATTTTGACCTAGAATTTTCCATTCTCCAGTCATTCTCCTGCTCTTTACCGAAAGTTGAAACTCAGGAGAATGACTGGAGAATGGAAAATTCTAGGTCAAAATAGCCAAACCAGAAAAATTCTCCCATTTATCTCACTTTCCAAATCGGCTATTTGGTCTAGAATATTCCATTCTCCAGTCATTCTCCTGCTTTTCACCGCCAAAAAATCAGTAAACTTTTTCTGCGTGTCCGAAAATGTCTCCTCTTTTCATACAGACTGCCGCCCCAAGCAGTTGTTTATGGATAGATTAAAGGAAAAGCATTTACCGTCATTTGAAATGTCATTTTTTGGTTTTTACATATTTCTATACATCCTAGAAATCCGCCACTTCACGGGCAGGTTATGGGGACCTCCTAGGCACGATATTTGAAGGAATTTTTGGTTTTTATTTTTAACCCTTATTTCATGGAAAACTCACTGTCCCTTTAAAAACTTTTTTTTTTACCTTTTTGTCCTTGTTTCCTGTCCCCCAGGGCACTACCCGGACCCCCATACACCTTTTATGGCAAATATGTAGTATATATGCCCTCTTGGAGGGCACTCTAAGGCTAGGGTCAGACTAATGCATCTTTCGCGTTGTCCGTGAAAAAGTGCGTTCGAATGAATGGACGCATTTTTTCACGGAATACGCGATAGCGGTCATACGATGCGCATTTTCATCCGTGATTTTGTACGGATCATCAATAAAACACTTTTTGTGTCTGGACGTTATGTTAGCCGGACATTAGCAGCGTGTGACGTCTCCCAATCACGCAAACACGCCGCTATGCGGACGCAGCGCACTCTGTACGTCAGTACTAGCGGTTTGACGTTCTCGAAAAAATGCGTTCGTTTGCCACTTGCGTTGCGCGGCCGCACTTTTGTGCGGCCGTTCTTCATATGCAGCCCGACATTGGACATCATTTGCTGCTAGCACGGCCGTGATTTAGTGCGGTTAAACGCACGTTAAAACTGCTTTCGTCTGACCTTAGCCTAAAAAACCGAATTTTCAGCCCCATTGACTTGCATGGGGGTTCGGGTTCGGACCCGAACAAATGGGAAGTTCGGGTTCGGGCCCGAACCGAACTCGGGGGGTGTTCGTCTCATCCCTAGCGCCGGCAAGTAGTAGAATGAGGGGGCAAGTATTATCCCTCTGAGAGTTTCCCTCTATCCCTTTTGTGATTTGTGCTCTGATATGTCTGTTCTACATTTAATACACATCACGGATTACTATGAATAGAGTGTGGTATCCCTACACCGTTACACTTACTAACAGGGTTATTCAAAGAGATCCGAATTGTCGCCGAAAGGTAACCGAACAGTGAAATTCAGCGTACGTTCACCTTTCCTGGCCATTCGGTTATCCAGAGAGCAGGCAGTTTGCCAAATGTTGGCGAATTGCCTGCTCATACGGTGCCTATTCGGTGCCTGTTCGAGGGCAGTGAAATCCCCATAGAGAAGCAATGCTTCGTCTATTCAAAGAACAAAAACCTGCGGTGAAAAGTTGCCGAAATGCCCTGCTGCTCGGTGGTTTCATTCGACAGATTTATTCAGGCGAATCCCATAGGCTTCAATGTTAAAAATATTTCTGTTTTAATTCAATATCTAATAAACTGTTGATTTATAATATTCTGCAGCAAAAAGTCTCTTTATGTTTAGGATCTTTTAGGCATTTTTTTTTTTTTTGAAAATCCTTTTTTTAGGGGTTTTTTTCAAATCGTTTTTTCTTTTTTCTGTAACAG
The DNA here is from genome assembly GCA_009667805.1 of Leptobrachium leishanense. Taxonomy (NCBI): domain Eukaryota; kingdom Metazoa; phylum Chordata; class Amphibia; order Anura; family Megophryidae; genus Leptobrachium; species Leptobrachium leishanense. Next base: position 314,039,392 of record CM019066.1, read on the forward strand.
CCCTTTTTATTATCATTCATTGGATCTTATATGTAAATTTCAGACATTTTCGTTCTGTAGTTTCTTTGCAAAACGCGTTTTACTTTTCAAGCATTCAAGCGTACTGTTTTGTTTTCACTCCATTCGTCTGCGGTGTCGGCTTTTTCCGGCGGCTGCTCTGCGCTGTGATCGGCGACTGCTCGGGTTTCTCCGGCGTGTTCGGCGGGGTTAATCCAGATGTTTTTGCGGGTTTTGGTGTGCGCTTGCCGGGTTTTGCGGTGAGTGTTCGGCAGGTTTGCAGCGGCTTTTCCCTGCACTACGACGACCCTGTGGTGCCTGCTGAATACACCGCAGTGTCGCCAAAATGGGATCGCCAAATCACACCGAATTGAAGAGAACGAAAAGTCACCGAACCTGCGATGACTTTTTGATTCTCTTTGAATAACCCTGTATGAGATATGATGCAGATTACATTTCTCTAGTGAACAAAAGTCAGTGCAAATTTATTGGATAACATTGAAGGTCATTTTGACGACCGATGATGGAACCCGGAGCCATAACTGCTAGCTTTTCCATACTTCATGCTAATCAGAAAGTACAAACAATACAGCAGTAAGGCCCCGTTCACACCTAGCCGTTTTAACGCGCGTTCGTGCACGCTTTAAAACGCAGGAACGGGGAAATCCCATGCTTTGGTATGGGACCCATTCAGACCTAAGCGTTTTAAAGCGTGCAGGAACGCGCTTTAAAACGGCCAACGCAAAAAGAAGTTCGGGAGCCTCTTTTCGGGCATACAGCAGCGCGTTCGCGGCCATATCATAGCCGCGAACACGCTGCAACGCGAACGCGCGTAAAAAAACGCGCGCATTGCGCGACGCAGCGCTACGCCCAGGTGTGAACCCAGCCTAAGTGAAAAGTGAACACATGTATGATATATGAACATGAGAAGACAGTTGCCTGACACACCTTCTAGAGAAAACTGGTAGCAGGAGGGGAAAGATGTCATAACCAGGGACGAGCTTTGCTTTATGACATTAAAAATCAATTCTTAAGTTGAAATTTAAATGTTGCAATCATTGATAATGGGCATTTAATCCCCTCAGGCCTCCTGGTAAAGTGCTTCTGTTTTAATCTCGATCAAGCAAGAACTGCCAACGTCAAATATTCCACTAGACACGGACGTATTCGAACATATTCCCCAAATGCTTGTGTTTAACAAGACACGTAATACACGACCGTTTACAAACACATAGATAATTTATTAGTGCCAGACTGGGAACATCATTAAAATTGTGAGTGTGGTTAACTGTTCCTTGCCCATAGATCCAGCAATGTATTGCACTGGTCCATTTTATCCTCACCGGCGGGGATTCACTTAATCAACCCTGAACAATAGCAGACTTCCTTCATAGCAATTTACTAATTCTCTGCGCTGAAATTCATCGAAAAATCTGCAGTTTCCAACCTGTTTACTTCCTCACCATCTGGTAGTCCTCAGCATTCCATCTGCTCATCGTAATTATGTAATTATTGATACGAGAAAAGAATCGACGTTATAATTATGTATAATAATAGACCTGTATAGAAATCCTAAGGAAAAATAAAGAGTTTTTGTGATTTTTTTTTTTAATTTCGTTGTTTCTCATGAATGTGCACAGGGTTTAATCATCGAGGTACATTGTGTCGGAATAAGAAAAGGGAGCAACTGTGTTTTGTTCATGTAAAACCACTGGTAATGAAGGCTGGGTGGTCTTAAAGTGGGATATCCCTTTCAATCTAGGCTAATCTAAAGAGTTATTCGGAAAGCACCGGTGTTTGCAACATTGGTAAACACTGTCACTTTCTAAATAACCCCCCTCCTCCCCCAGTTTCTGTAATGCCAGCATATACATCTGTTTTGCAGGAAACAGCCTATTGACAAATTCACTTCAATCAATGTTAAACATGCAGAGGATCCGATTATTTTTTTTCTTTTTCGCTTAAGGCCACATAGTTCACCAAAATTTGAACTAAAAGGACAAGATGAAATCCCCTTCAGAGAATTTAAAGCGTTATTTGTTTTGGAATGTGCACAGAAGCACACATTGTACGTGCTCCTACAAGTGCTGACTTGCAACCTGTTTCTGCTTCACTTAGTAACAGGGTTATTCAGAGAGCACCGAAATGTTGCAGTATTATGAGGAAGTCAGAAACCAAAGAAATAGTAATATTTTTCTTTATCTATCTAGTCCCATGATTCAATCAGACAGAAAATGATAACAGAAAATACACATACAGGGTTATTCAAAGAGATCCAAAAAGTCACAGCACGTCGGTGACTTTTCGTTCCCCGCACTTCGGGGCGATTCGGCGATTCCTAGTTTGTCAACCCTGCGGTGTATTCACCGCAGGGCTCGTAGTGCAGGGAATACTCGCCGCAAACCCGCAGAACACTCGCCGAATACTCACCGAAAACCCGCAGAAACCGCAGCAAAAACCAAGCCGAACACGCCGGAAAAATCCGAGCAGCCGCCAATCACAGCGCAGAGAAGCCACCGGAAAAAGCCGACACGCAGATGAACAGGGTGAAAAAAAAAACAGTTCACTTGAACGTTTGAAATTTGAAACGCTGTTTGCAAAAAAACTACTGAATGAAAATGTCTGGAATTTACATATAAGATCCAATGAATGATAATGAAAAGGGCTGTTACAGAAAGAAGAAAAAACGATCTAAAGAAGCGTTTGACAAAAAATCCCATAAAATGCCTTAAAGATCCTAAAAAATCTAAAAATAAAAGACTTTTACTGCAGACTAAAATGATTAACGGTTTATTAGATATTGATTTAAAACTGGAATATTTTTAACATTGAAGCCTAAAAAAAAAGACATTTCAGCTGAAAGAGCCTTTATTAAGGGTTCAATATCTTCCTTTACACCCTTATATACACAGGGTTATCCAAAGAGATCCGAATTGCTTGAGAAAGGTAACCGAACGCTGAAAATCAGCGTTCGGTTACCTTTTCTGGCCATTCAGCTATACAGAGAGCAGGCAATTCGCCAAATCCTGGCGAATTGCCTGAACATACGGTGCCTGTTCGAGGGCAGTGAAATCCCCATGAAACTGCACTGCTTCGGCTTTTCAGAGAACACAAACCAGCAGTGAAAGGTTCCCCTAATGCCCTGCTATTCAGTGGTTTAATTCAGAAAATTTATTCAGGAGAATCCCATAGACTTCAATGTTAAAAATATTCCCGTTTTAATTCAATATATAATAAACCGTTCATTATAAAATTCTGCAGTAAAGAGTCTCTTTTTTTATAGATTTTTTAGGATATTTTAAGCATTTTTCTTTAATATATATATTTTTTTTAAAAAGTCCGAATTTTTTTTTTTTTTTTTTTAAGTTTACTTATTTTTTCTGTAACAGCCCTTTTTATTATCATTCCCTGGACCTCATATGCAAATTCCAGACATTTTCGCTCAGTAGTTTCTTTGCAAACAGCATTTAATTTTCACACATTCACACAAACTATTTTGCTAATTTATTCACCTCCCTCGTCTGCGGTCTCGGCTGCTTCGGCTGTGTTCGGCTCCTGCTCGGGCTTGGTTTTCGGCAGGTTAATCCAGATGTTTTTGTGGCTTTTCTGCGTGCATTCGGTGGGTTTTGCGGTTAGTTTTCGTCGGGTTTGCGGCAGCTTTTCCCTGCAATTCGGGGACCCTGTGGTGCTTGCTGAATACACCGCATGGTCACCGAAATGGGATCGGCAAAAGGAACCGAATTGAAGAGAACGAAAAGACACCGAACGTGCCTTTTCGAATCTCTTTGAATAACCCTGTCAGTATATTAAAATAAAGAAGGCCATTCACCAATCCTGTATTGCGCACCCTGGACCTCGTCAACCTGAACCCAAAGGTGGCACGTGCTCTCCCACGTTGCTTGTCATGTGTGTATGCGCTACATACATGTCTCCTTTGTAATCTATATGGAGACATGGGATCGTTCACAAGTATTCGCTCTGTTAAAAATCATTGTATCACTAAAAAGATCAACCAACCTGCTCACTAAAAACAGACATTAGGCATGTGCAATTTGTTTCGTTCCGAATCCAAATTTGGATGAAAATCACGATTTTCGTATTTCGGGAGCATTTGCGAAAACAAAATTTCGTCCGTCTGAAATTTTGAATCGATATAATTAACGCAGCATATGAATCCAGTCCACATACTGCTGTGAAAAAGCACCTCTATGCAGTATAATTAATGTAGCATATGAATCCACACACTACGGGGAAGCACTTCTCTGCAGTATAATTAATGCAGCATATGAAACCATAAAATAATGAAACCTACAGGGTTATTTAAAGAGAATCGAAAAGTCACCGCACGTTCAATGACTTTTCGTTCTCTTCAATTCGGTTCGATTTGGCGATTCCATTTCGGCGACCCTGCGGTGTATTCAGCAAGCACCACAGGGCCGTCTTAGTGCAGGGAAAGGTCGCTGCAAACCCGCCGAAAACTCACTGCAAAACAAGGGCGAACGCACACAGAAACCCGCAAAAACATCTGGATTAACCCGCCGAAAATGCCGGAAAAACCCGAGCAGGAAACCTACAGGGTTATTTAAAGAGAATCGAAAAGTCACCGCACGTTCGTTGACTTTTCGTTCTCTTCAATTCGGTTCGATTTGGCTCTGGATTAACCCGCTGAAAATGCCGGAAAAACCCGAGCAAGAGCCGATCACACGCAGCGCAGCCGCCGGAAAAAGCCGACACCGCAGACGAATGCAGTGAATAAATTAGTAAAACAGTTTGCTTGAATGATTGAAAAGTGAAACGCTATTTGCAAAGAAACTACTGAGCGAAAATGTCTGAAATTTACATATGAGGTCCAGGGAATGATAATAAAAAGGGCTGTTACAGAAAAAAGAAGTAAAGTTAAAAAAAAATTAAAACAAATCATACATTTTTTAAAAAAAAATAAAGAAAAATGCTTAAAATATCATTAAAAAATCTATAAATGAAGAGACTCTTTACTGCAGAATATTATAATCAACGGTTTATTAGATATTGAATTAAAATGGGAATATTTTTAATATTGAAGCCTATGGGATTCGCCTGAATAAACCTGCTGAATTAAACCACCGAATGACAGGGCATTTAGGGAACCTTTCACTGCTGGTTTTTGTTCTCTGAATAGCCGAAGCATTGCTTCTCTATGGGGATTTCACTCCCTCGAACAGGCACCGTATGGATAGCCGAATGGCCAAGAAAGGTAACCGAACGATGATTTTCAGCGTTCGGTTCCCTTTCGGTAGCCATTCGGATCTCTTTGAATAACCCTGCTAAACTTTCGCCCAAGATATAAGTAAAGAGACTTTCATTTTATTTGTAGTAATCTGTTTCCCATTCTGAAATAACCAATAAAAAACAAAATAACTGTTAAAAACTAAATAGAAATCAATACCAAATGCAAAATATCTCACAAAAACGATAAACTAAGGGATCCGAAAAACGAAATAACCCATAAAAAGGTAAACAAATCGAATCCGAAATTCCGAAACAGAACGAAATGACACAAAACGGTCTGAAATGACCCGAAACGGATAAAAACGACCTGAAAACCCACCAAAACGGAAAAGGAAAAAAAAAAGGAATAGCACATCTCTAACAGATATAGAGGATACAGTCTGTAGATATAACTGGAAGCAAAACTGAGACCTAATCAGGGGTGGATGCAGGCTCACATTTCAGGAGGGGCACTCTACCAATTTTGGCTAAGGACTGGTGTTTGGTTCGCAGTAGCAGTGATAGGCAGAGTTGTGCCAAATCACAGGCAGCGCTCATCACACTTGCTCTCTCCAGAACATTGCAGCACAGGATATATCCTTCTGCTCAGGTGATACATGACAGACCCCACTCAGTGATGCTGCTCAGTCTGTGTTCTGGCACATATGACATGTGTATGTCATGTCACGTCAGAATGCCATATCAAAATATATAAACAATTTGTAAATTCCTATTCAGTTTCCAATCAATTTCTCTGTGTAAACTTGTTTTCCCACATTATCCAATCCTTTGTGGTTATATATTTGACAGGGTACCCTTTAAAAAGATAACAAATAAACAGAGAATCTGTTACTGTATTTTTCTAAAGAAATATGTAGTTTTTAAAAAAAGTTGAAAAACCAAAAAAAAATTCTCTTGTGGTTTATTGTTTTCTATTTTTGCACTGTACATTTTACAGGATAATGTTTGGTATTATTGGAAAGGCCAGATTCTGACCTTTCCAATGACATTTCCCTGTCTATGTAGGGTCTATGGAACAAGAGAAACAGAGATTTTAAATGTCCAAAGGTCCTTTGTATCTCTTACAAAGGGAATGCAGTTGGGGGGGGGGGGTGGCGGCAAATGCTAAACATGGACTAAAGTCATCACCACCAACCAGGAAAAAAAGAAAAGTAACACCTAAAAAAATAATAACAGGAAAATTCATAGATTCAAAGTAAAAATTGAAAAAAATAAAAATTGAAAAATAAAAATCAAAGTGTAAAAATTCTAGAGGAACTTGTTGAGTTAAATGTGTGGTAATATAGATCATTGCATGGACAATTTATTTAATTATTTTGTTTATGGGGGTTATTTTGGGAAGACTGAGTGCAAGTTATCTTGGAAGATATATATATATATATATATATATATATACAGTTGTGTTCAAAATTATTCAACCCCCAATGCTGTAAAGGGTTTTAGGGAATTTAGTGTACATTTGTAATTGTATTCAGAATGAAATCCTACAAGGACTTTTTAAAGAACCATTTGCAACTAAAATGACAATTGGTTTTGTAATACAGTAGTAAATGTTTCTTTTGTGAATTCTTCATTGACACAATTATTCAACCCCTTAAAGACTACCACTCTGAAGAACAGAGGTTCATTCAAGTGTTTTCAATCAGGTATTGAAAACACCTGTGGATGTCACGGAGCAGCAATAAAGCATAATAAGCACCAATTAGGCAGCTTTAAAATGACTGTGATACTCAGCTCCTTCTAGACATTTACTGGTGTGGTTACAAACATGGTGAAGTCAAGAGAATGGTCCAGGAAGACAAGAGAAGAGGTGATTACTCTTCACAGGAAGGGCAATGGCTATAAGAAGATTGCAAAGATGTTAAACATACCAAGAGAGACCATAGGAAGCATCATTCGCAAATTCAAGGCAAAGGGCACTGTTGAAACGCTACCTGGTCGTGTCAGAAAGAAGATGCTGACTTTGACTGCTGTGCGCTACCTGAAGAGTAGAGTGGAGAAAAGTCCCTGTGTGACTGCTGAGGAACTGAGAAAAGATTTGTCAGATGTGGGTACTGAAGTTTCAGCTCAGACAATACGGCGCACACTGCGTAATGAAGGCCTCCATGCCAGAACTCCCAGGTGCACCCCCTTGCTGTCTCCAAAGAATAAGAAGAGTCGACTGCAGTATGCCAAAAGTCATGTGGACAAACCACAGAAGTTTTGGGATAGTGTTCTGTGGACTGATGAAACAAAATTAGAACTGTTTGGGCCCATGGATCAACGCTATGTTTGGAGGAGGAAGAACAAGGCCTATGAAGAAAAGAACACCTTGCCTACTGTGAAGCATGGCGGGGGGTCAATCACGCTTTGGGGCTGTTTTGCTTCTGCAGGTACAGGGAAGCTTCAGCGTGTGCAAGGTACCATGAATTCTCTTCAGTACCAGGAGATATTGGATGACAATGTGATGCAGTCCGTCACAAACCTGAGGCTTGGGAGACGTTGGACCTTTCAACAGGACAATGATCCCAAGCATACCTCCAAGTCCACTAGAGCATGGTTGCAGATTAAAGGCTGGAACATTTTGGAGTGGCCATCGCAGTCACCTGACTTAAATCCGATTGAGAACCTCTGGTGGGACTTAAAGAAAGCAGTTGCAGTGCGCAAGCCTAAGAATGTGACTGAACTGGAGGCTTTTGCCCATGACGAATGGGCGAAGATACCCGTAGATCGCTGCAAGACACTTGTGTCAAGCTATGCTTCACGTTTAAAAGCTGTTATAACTGTAAAAGGATGTTGTACTAAGTACTAAGATTGAATGTCACTTGGGGGTTGAATAAAACTGATAATGATGTGAGCACAGAAAAGACATTTGTGGTTATTTCATTATAAATGTTATGTTATATTTGTCTGACCTACACGTGCCTCTTTGATCTAATTGTAAGCAAGATGACTGAATGAACAAAATCAATGTCAAACTGGCCAAAACACTCAATTTCAGTGGGGGTTGAATAATTTTGAACACAACTGTATATACACAGTCAGGTCCAGAAATATTGGGACATCGACACAATTCTAACATCTTTGGCTCTATACACCACCACAATGGAGTTGGAATGAAACAAACACAATGTGCTTTAACTGCAGACTGTCAGCTTTAATTTGAGGGTATGTACATCCAACTCAGGTGAACGGTGTAGGACTTACAGCAGTTTGCAGATGTGCCTCCCACTTGTTAAGGGACCAAAGGTAATGGGACAATTGGCTTCTCAGCTGTTCCATGGCCAGGTGTGTGATATTCCCTCATTACACCAATTACAATGTGCAGATAAAAGGCCCAGAGTTCATTTCAAGTGTGCTATTTGCATTTTTTTTTTGAGAAAGGATTTTACCAGGAAGGATACATTGAGATTTCTCTCGTTTTCAAGTATGTCCTGGGTGGCGAGTATGTACCGTTAGGTGTCTTGCCCAAGGACACTTACTGGAGAGGTTGCTCGCTGGGATCGAACCCATGACTCCACAGGCTCTCTCCATGCAGAGCAGTGATGTTACCTCTACTCCACCCAGCTGTCAACTCTCAAGATGAGATCCAAAGAGCTGTCACTATCAGTGAAGCAAGCCATCATTAGGCTGAAGAAACAAAACAAACCCATCAGAGAGATAGCAAGAACATTAGGCGTGGCCAAAACAACTGTTTGGAACATTCCTTCAAAAAGAAGGAACGCACCGGTGAGCTCAGCAACACCAAAAGACCCGGGAGACCACGGAAAACAACTGTGGGGGATGACTGAAGAATTCTTTCCCTGGTGAAGAAAACACCCTTCACAACAGTTGGCCAGATCAAGAACACTCACCAGGAGGTAGGTGTATGTGTGTCAAAGTCAACAATCAAGAGAAGACTTCAAAGTGAATACAGAGGGTTCACCACAAGATGTAAACCATTGGTGAGCCTCAAAAACAGGAAGGCCAGATTAGAGTTTGCCAAACAACACCTAACAAAGCCTTCACAGTTCTGGAACAAGATCCTATGGACAGATGAGACCAAGATCAACTTGTACCAGAGTGATGGGAAGAGAAGAGTATGAGAAGGAAAGTAACTGCTCATGATCCTAAGCATACCAACTCATCAGTGAAGCATGGTGGTGGTAGTGTCATGGCGTGGGCATGTATGGCTGCCAATGGAACTGGTTCTCTTGTATTTATTGATGATGTGACTGCTGACAAAAGCAGCAGGATGAATTCTGAAGTGTTTCGGGCAATATTATCTGCTCACATTCAGCCAAATGCTGCAGAACTCATTGGACGGCGTTTCACAGTGCAGATGGACAATGACTCAAAGCATACTGCAAAAGCAACCAAAGAGTTTTTGAAGGAACAGAAGTGGAATGTTATGCAATGGCCAAGTCCATCACCTGACCTGAATCCCATTGAGCATGCATTTCACTTGCTGAAGACAAAACTGAAGGGAAAATGACCCAAGAACAAGCAGAAACTGAAGACAGTTGCAGTAGAGGCCTGGCAGAGCATCACCAGGGATGAAACCCAGCGTCTGGTGATGTCTATGCGTTCCAGACTTCAGGCTGTGATTGACTGCAAAAGATTTGCAACCAAGTATTAAGAAGGGAAAGTTTGATTTATGATTATTATTCTGTCCCATTACTTTTGGTCCCTTAACAAGTGGGAGGCACATCTGCAAACTGCTGTAAGTCAGAGTTGGATGTACATACTCTCAAATTAAAGCTGACAGTCTACAGTTAAAGCACATTGTGTTTGTTTCATTCCAACTCCATTGTGGTGGTGTATAGAGCCAAAGGTGTTAGAATTGTGTCGATGTCCCAATATTTCTGGACCTGACTGTATATACAGTGCATTCAGAAAGTATTTTTTAGTTATAAAGATACACGTGCCAAAAGTTATATTATTAAAACTTAGCATTTATTCAAAAAGTAAAATGATTATTTGGGAAAACCAACAACATTAAATATAAAAACAACCTGCATAAGCAGAAACCATCCTAACCGCAAAGAGGGTTAACGGCGATGCCAAAGTAATGCTCACTACTCTGAAACTAGGTGGTAGACTCTGTTACTAGCTTGTTCACATGCAGACTAAAACCGCTGAATAGAAGAAAGCACACGGTACTTAGAATGTCCGTGATATAATTAAGGTAAGGCATAGTATAGTAGTGAAACAATGAGAGACTGCACAGAGATACAATATATCTACAAATTAAATCTGGATAACTGGGAGCGCTCCCATAAAGCAGACTCAGAGTGAGGTGTTTAAGCAAAAGAAAAAGGCATCATCAGTGACTAGCTCAACTCGACGCGTTTCGCCATTGCTGGCGTCATCAGGAGTGTATCAGAGCTTAGTGAGGTCACGAAGATAGTTTTTTTTGCATTTTTCTATGTTGCCGCCATGCAAAAATTGTTCAAAATATCCTTTTCTCCCCTCGTCATCCTTCACTCATTTCCCCCATAATCCCCTAGATCATTTTTTAATAGCTACTGTATATTGTAAACAGTTCTGGTTTTGTCTTTGTTATTATGGGGTATTAAATGTAGATACCCCACAATAATATTTATATATATATATATATATTCCTAATTTCTATTTTTTATTTAAGAGTATGTCTTATACCCTATGTACCAGACACACTTGCACAGATGGCTTTGCCCTACTTTTTGACTTGTCACTTGATAAGGAGTAATTTTGAGCAAAATACTTGGTGTGAATAAAAAATGTGACACTAATCACTGAGGGTCATTTTTACCTCTGAGTACTCCCACTTGACCTGTTTTTATGCACTTATTTTATGTTTGCCTTGACACCCATGAGAAATTAAAAGACTACAGTCTGCTATTCGAAAATCTCCTAAAGCTTTATCTTTACACTTTGTACCGAGCACACCAAATAACACATATGATGAGATTTCCTGCAAAATCACAAACAATGTGGTATACGGTCAAGTGGTTTGCAGTGTCACAAGACAATAGTGATGGCAGGGGTTTGCGTGCTCTAGAGGTAAAATTACAAAATAATAGTCTTATTCTCGTTTTTCAGTTCAGTCACTTCTGCAAAGACTTTGAAAGAATGTTAACTATTTCGCGGCATGATACAAGTACTCAAATCTAGGCTTTCTCCTGACACTTAACCCCTTCACTACCGAGCTCTTTTTGTTGAAAATAATATGATAGCATCTATTTCAAACATTGAATGTGATGTTAAGATGTTAACAAATAAATGTAAAGTAAACTAGAAATTTAGCACAGAAATTTGCTGATTTTTACATTTTTCATAGATTTGTTTATCCTTTACAGAAATGTTGTTGGAAAGAAAGATTCTGAATTCTAGGTGGTGTCCTTTAATTTATACAACTGCACACGGGGTCTAGATTATCGGCATACAGGCAGAAATGGCCTTTGTGCCAAATACAGAAAATATAATAAAATGAGATAATAAAATGGGTAGTTATCCTGCGTATTGGCATTTGTAGTGATCATAAATGAGTTTATTAGCAATGCAGCTTCCAAAAAACCACTAAAATATAAAAATAATATCCTTATGTGCCATAATGTCTATGTATGGAGATTACAGTAACACCTTGTATCTGTACTGTACAGGGAATTTCAGCAAGTATAACCCCCTGAATCTCATCCCTGTTCAGTAGTGAGTGACCCCAGAGCTGTATTCTGCTCTATCCGTGGTTATTATAATGCAGCAGCAAAGTGTTTGAACTTGTTACAGTGAGGTTCGGGGCTGCTCTTTGCAGCTTGTTTTACAGTATTGCAGATGGGCAGGAGTGAATTTTCACATTGGATTTAGTTGCTCCACAAATCCTGTATTAAAAGATATGTAAATGGAGTTTGATATGCTAATGATTGCTTTTCAATGTATTAAAATGCAAAATCGAGTTAACTCGACTTTGGTAGTGAAAAGGGTTAATGCCGAAATGTTACAGAAAGGGGTGCACTCAGTGGACTTGGAGATTTTGCACATGGATGTAGAGAAGTGTCAGTAGTGGCTCAGTGGAATTAGCAGAAGAAACCATCTAGACCAAGTAGCCAATTTGGAAAGTGTGATAAATGGAAGAATTTTTCTGGCTTTGCTATTTTGATCTGGATTTTTCACTTCTCCTGCCAATTCTCCTGAGTTTCACCTTTAGTGAATAAACCTGTTGATGAACCATGGTTGCTGACTCCAGAATAAAAGGGTATTGTCAGTAAAGGGACTCAGGTTATTTCATTCTCGCTATCTGCACATTTTCACTCATGTTTGTGCAAACCAAGTGATATTCTAGGTAACATGTCAGTATTTGCGTAACTAATGTGACTTTATGCAGAGTTTTCGTACAGACTTTGACCCTTTTATGAATTCCAGCCTTAGAACAAATCCCTTTCTAAGTCTACAAGATAAAATATGTTTGTTTTAAAATAAATATATATTTTTACAACAGCAATTCTCCTTATCCAAATATTCCAAATCTGCTCATCTGGCATTCTATAAATTCCTCCCTCAAAAATATGTTTTTTTTATCTTTATTTTTTAATGAACGTGTTCATACTGCTCTGTTATTGATCTAAACACTTTCCAGTTGACCTTAAGACTATCATTTATCATGACTCCACTTACCAAGTCTTGGAAATGACTTTATAGCGTGAACTGCTACAGCAAACACATTAGATCTAATGTAAGCGCTGACAGTACGTTTCCTTTACCGGGGATGTCAGCAGGTTTCCTGCGTCCATGCAATTAGCTTTCATAAGAGCGCCATGCTGTTGCCCAGCCGTGGCAGGCAGCAGATGGCATTGTTAACAGGAATGTTCTGACTGTTTGTCGCTTGCATGTATTTGTGAGATTAAAAGGAAGATGACCTAACATTGCTTTGAAAGCAAGATGTCAGCATCATGCAGGTGTTAATGGCGTTTGGAGAATGGGAGAATAAACCATTGTGTTTCAATAATGGAATTGTCTTGTTAGGCATTTAGACAAGGTAACAAGTAGCTGCCGTTAACAAAAAAGCAGTATTTCATAAATAAATTCTAATTAGGGCATATAATGAGCATAAAAAGATAAGAGCACAAGCACACAGTGTGTGTGTTAAATTATTATTGTGTTATATGCATCCTGTAGCTTGTATGCATGCTGTAGACTGTTTAAATCTCATAGGAATGAGGTCTCCTATGTTCAGGGCCGGGGTAACATAGGGGCTGATGGATCAGCAGCTCCAGGCCCATGCCCCATAATCGGCCCAGTGAAAGGATAACTTACAGGGTTATTCAGAGAGAGGTGAAAAGCAGGAGAATGACTGGAGAATGGAAAATTCTAGGTCAAAATAGCCAAACCAGAAAAATTCTCCCATTCATCTCACTTTCCAAATCGGCTATTTTGACCTAGAATTTTCCATTCTCCAGTCATTCTCCTGCTTTTCACCGCTCTCTGAATAACCCTGTTAGTCTGCATTGATGGGCATTTGGACCCCTGTATCCCCAACTCCATAGCAGCTACAGGGTCATGTGAGGCATCACTCAGTGGTGTATTTTGGTCTAGGCCGACTAGGCCCAGGCCTAGGGCGGCACTTTCCAGGGGGCGGCGGCCCGCACTTTTTTTTACTTTTGCAAAGTATTTTACCAGGAAGGATACATTGAGATTTCACAAATTTTCAAGTATGTCCTGGGTAGGCAAGGCCTAGGCTTTCACTTTCCAGGGGGCAGCAAAAAACCTCACCACTAAATGGGTTACTCACAGAGCACCGAAATGACGCCAACTTTTTGGTGTTCTGTAGTTCCCTGCACTTCGGGAATAAAATTTCCCCACCCTGCAGTGAATTCACCATTCACCGCAGGGTCCCCAAAGTGCATGGAGTCGGCCGCTGAATGCTGCCACCGCAAACCCGTGGCCTGCTGTTTTCAAAAGAACTACTGAACTAAAATGTCTGGAATTTACATATAAGATCCTATGATTGATAATGAAAAGTTCTGTTACAGAAAAAAGAAAAATCGCTATTAAAAAAAAGGGGGGAAATGTTGCCCAATAAATCAGAAAAATGACTAAAAGGTACTAAAAAAAAATCAATAAAGACTTTTTACTGCAGATTAAAATAATAAATGATTTATTAGATATTGCATAAAAACGGGAATATTTTTAACATTGAAACCTATGGGGTTCGCCAGAATAAACCTGCTGATTGAAACCACCGAACATCAGGGCATTTCACTGCCATTTCTCTGAGTCTCAGTACCACATGACTGGCTGAACCATGTGAAACGCACGCGCGCAGCTGCCCGCCCTTTCGTTAACACAGACTCTATTCTGGACTGAACACCCACCGGGAAGGGAATCAAAGCTACAGTACACCCTCTGGCAGTGGCACCAAACTGCTGACAAGATGGCTCCACAGCATAATTGCTGTGAGCTCATATACACTCGGTTTGCTGGGAGTTTTATTGCAGTGGATTCTGATGCACTCATACACACCGCACATTGCATTGCTGGGAGTTTTATTGCTGCGGATGCTGATGCGCTGACACACACCACACATTGCATTGCTGGGAGTTTTATTGCTGTGGATTCTGTGATACACACTGCATATTACTGTGAGTTTTATTGCCCTGGAGCTCTGGGATACGCTCATACACACTGCACATTACTGTGAGTTTTATTGCTGTGCAGTTCTGTGATATGCTCATACACAGTGCACATTTCTGTGGGTTTTATTGCTGTGCAGCTCTGTGATACACTCATATGCAGTGCAAGTTTCTGTGGATTTTATTGTTCAACCAATTAGAGCGGCTGTGATCCAGTATACTTGACATGCGTGGCTGTTCTTTGTAAAAATGCTTGAATTTAAACATTTCATAATTTTATTATCTCAATAGATACATTTGAAATGGTATACAAAATATACAAGTAGGCACTTGGTATCCACTTTTAATATAAAGCGAGGAAAAGGCGGAGCTCTAAGAGGAAAAGGTGGAGCTTAAAGAGGAAGGGTGGGGATTAACCAGGAAGAGGTGTGCCCTTGACAGGAAGGGGTTCCTCAAATTTAAATTGGGGGGGTGCACGAGTTTAGTCAGGCCTAGGGCAGCACAAAACCTAAATACACCACTGGCATCACTGGAAAAGCCAGAGCATGTCCAGTGATACCAAACATGACCAGGTGTTATGGAACAATAAAAAAAATAAACATTTCTTTATTTTTCCTCTTTCTAACACAGCAATATTGTTCACATTTCAATTATAGGGGGAACAATGATGCTGCACTAACTCACAATCTCATTTCTCATGTCACCAACAAGTGTGGAGGCGATGGCACAATCTGTTATTACACATTGTTCCATCAAAAACCTAAACCGCCGCACTGCAGCGAGGAGCACTGGGGGGACTTTCAAACCCTGCGTCTCTAAACTTTACACCTCGCGGGTCAAGTGAGGGGTCATTGGACAAGTCAGAGTCTGAATCTTCTTTAGAGTTTGCATGGTCATGTTTGGTATCAATGCAAAGGCTAATGACACCTAACTTGACCTTGCCCAGTACAAAGCTTAGAGACGCAGAGTTTCCACCAAAATCTTCAGCTCCAGGCCCATAGAGATCTTAATCCAGCCCTGCCTATGTTGTGCGTGTATCCATTGCATCTTCTAAAATTCATTTGACTCCCCCTGTCAAAAACCTACGTGTTGCAAAATCTTCAAGTGATCTTAGTACATGCAGGGCCGGTGCAAGTATTGTGGTGGGCCTGTGGCTGCCTTTTTCATTTGGGACGTCGGTGTCCAGGCCACTGTCCGGCAGGGTCCTCCTCAGGATGTCAGGGTGCGGCCGGCGTCTGCCACAATTACTGCTAGGGAGTCAGGATGCAGGGCGGTGGAGGTCGCGCTCTGCTGATATCATTGGCAGGGCCACCCAGCTCGTCTCCATCTTGGTGGAGACAGTCTGTAGATACATTGAATAGCCACCCAGTGGGGGCAGTAACAGTGATATAGAAAGGGTAGTGGATACATGGAATAGCCTCCCAGTGGGAGCAGTAACAGTGATATAGAAAGGGTAGTGGATACATGGAATAGCCTCCCAGTGGGAGCAGTAACAGTGATATAGAAAGGGTAGTGGATACATGGAATAGCCTCCCAGTGGGAGCAGTAACAGTGATATAGAAAGGGTAGTGGATACATGGAATAGCCACCCAGTGGGAGCAGTAACAGTGATATAGAAAGGGTAGTAGATACATGGAATAGCCTCCCAGTGGGAGCAGTAACAGTGATATAGAAAGGGTAGTGGATACATGGAATAGCCACCCAGTGGGAGCAGTAACAGTGATATAGAAAGGGTAGTGGATACATGGAATAGCCTCCCAGTGGGAGCAGTAACAGTGATATAGAAAGGGTAGTGGATACATGGAATAGCCTCCCAGTGGGAGCAGTAACAGTGATATAGAAAGGGTAGTGGATACATGGAATGGCCTCCCAGTGGGAGCAGTAACAGTGATATAGAAAGGGTAGTGGATACATGGAATAGCCTCCCAGTGGGAGCAGGAACAGTGATATAGAAAGGGTAGTAGATACATGGAATAGCCTCCCAGTGGGAGCAGTAACAGTGATATAGAAAGGGTAGTGGATACATGGAATAGCCTCCCAGTGGGAGCAGTAACAGTGATATAGGTGTGAGATCTCTCGTGTTGTGGTATCTGAGCACCACATTACAATGTGCTACAGCTGTGCTTTTATGCCATCCTTTCTGCTGCTCCTGTATGATCTGTCAGGGTGCTGTAAATCATATAGAGGACCTTTATAGCAGGAGGAAGGATGACATTAAAGCACAGCTGAAGCACATTGTAATGTGGTGCTCAGATACCTGGTCCAGCAGGAGTTAAAAACAGAAGCTTCTCCTTCACAGCAGGGGAGATCTCTCACATGTTTGCTGTGTGTGTGTGTAGAGGGGGGTCACTCACTATCTCCACATCTCAGAGAGGGAACAGCTCATGAAAGGGAGAAGGGCAGATGGAGGGCAGGCAGTGTGGTCACTCACCTCCTGGCCCAGTGGGATCTCTGCTGCAGGGCAGGGGCTGGTTAATCTCCTCACTCTGTCAGTTGTTGTAAGAGGAGCAGCACATGGCACCACATGGCCCAGGCTCTGGTGTCTCTTCCGGAGCGTCCTCCCCCTCACCAGGTCGGAAGTGAAGCATCTGCTTCAGCCACAACGAAGAGGATAATTTACATAATGGGTGGCACTAGCCCGAAATCCCCAGCCAGCAGTGACCGGCGAACAGGATTTTTGCGCCCCCCAGGTTGGCACCAGGCCAACACCTTATGCTAGCGCCGACCCTGGCATAGAGTGAGAGCCGCACGCAGGGCCGCCACCAAGGGGTGAAGACCCATGATTTGTTCAGGAGCCCTTGCCTGCAGGGCGCCCATGGCTGCTCACTGGTCCTTTGCACAAAGTGCGATATTGAGTTCTTTAAATCTGAATCCAGAGCTTTGAAGAACTGCCTGCTTTCATCTTCTGCAGCCTGCAGGAGCAGCATGCTGGCTCCATGTGAAAGCACATGAGAAAAGTCAGGAGGTGAACTTTTTGGTGCGTGTTGCGGGCAGCCCTTCTTGGAGAGGAAGAGGGGTGATTTGGGGGAGGTTGTTTGGAGAACACATTGGGAGGGTGGAGGAATGTTTGCTGTCCTTACTGGGAGGTGTGGGATCATTTGGGACACTCAGTCTGGATGTCGTAAGGGTACTCACAGGTAGGATGAGGGGGTAATTTGAGGCACTTACTGGGAAGATGGAGATGTCATTAAGGGCACTCTCTGGGGGTGGGGGTCATTTTTGGCACTTACCGGGAGGATGGGGGTTCATTTGGGGCTCTCGCCGAGCGGTTGGGGTCAGTTGGGGTACTCACTAGGAAGATGGGTGTGACATATGGGGTCCTCACTTGGAGAGGGGGTGATCATTTGGGGCCCTCACTGTGAGCCTCTCACTTTTACATACATAAAAACAAATCTCACACAGCCATCACACTGACACACACACACATAAAACTCAGCCACCACAATTTAATATTTTGGAGCCCAGTGACAGTCACACTTTAATTTAGATTTCGACATGTTCAATAGATGTGGAGCTCTGTTATTCCCTTATACACATAGCAAGTTACTGTGAGTTTTATTGCTGTAGATTCTGTGATACACTCATACACACTGCACATTACTGCAAGATGACATACAATTTGTGCAATAAATATTTTTGAAAACATTTAAAAAAGTGTTAACGTTTTTATTGATATTTTAAAGTTAGGGGATGCCATATATAGGAACCGCCCCGGGTGCCAAATGTTCTAGGTGCTTATAGGTGTCCTCTTTATGTTTCACCCCCTCTTCTTCATTTCTTATCTGCTTGGGCAGTAAGTGATTACATTGGTTAAACCTAATTGATTAGAAGTGATTAAATTTTTTAACCTAATAGCAGATCACATGATGTTAATACACCTTGATAGAGATTCCTCATTGTGTCGGTCACTCTGGTTTGTGTCCAAGACCTGAACTGATTAAAGAAACGTCTTGAATTACCCACTATGGAAATGTTTCCCACGGCGTCCGTCCTAGTGATCCACTGTGATATATGCAATATAGAAACCACCTCCGATGGTATATACAGCCAGCAGTACAGCGAACACCCAGATATTAACCTTCTGAATTTTGCTGCGTGTGCATTTATAAAACCTATAACCTTCAGATTTATTTATAGAAAATAATGACAAAGAAACAAATCTAAAATTAATTATTATTTATTTTTAAAATTTCACAATGTCATTAAAAAGCCATGTCCAGAAGATGCTTTACTAATCGATTCCAGAGGAAGGCAAAACGACTCAGACATCCTTCTAGCATGGTGTCGCCAGCAAAAAATTCCTTCCTGACCCCATGTTAAGGCAGTCGGCTATACAGAAAATCTGTCTGTCCCTGGAGCCATATTTAAAATGAAAAGAATCTTTTGGACAAGAAAACAAAAATTCTTCTGGATCCTCTTCAGCCGATGTGCTTAATTTTTCAATCCCACAGGGGACAAATACTTTACTGTCTCATGTCTGTTGCATCACATCAGCCGGTGATACTGTCACGGATCCCCCTTGGGTTTGAGATGTTGGTCCCTGTACACAGAATTCTATCTACCCTTCCGATCCTTGAATGGTCAGCACAGCTAGCTATCTGTAGGGAACCAAACGATATAAAACCAGCAAGGGGGTGCCGCTCCTAATTCTTTGATCCCACGGCGGATGAATACTTTACCGTCTCATGTCTGCGGTGACACACTAATTAAAATAGAGCTTAAAGGGATATGCATGTCTAGAAAAAGTTTTTTAAATTGACATTTAAACACTCTTATACCTATAGACAAACTAGAATAAATCAATAAAAGTTTTAAAAATGTGTAATTTTTCTTTTCTTGCTTTAAATTCTGTCATTTCATCTTCTCCAGCGACGCCCCTCAGCTAGGGCTGTTTCTTCAGCTCATACCTCCTGAATATTCCCCGCCTCCTCCCTGCCCACTACTCCACCCACTATTGCACCCATCAAAGCTTCACATGAACTACATTTCTTGCTGCATCTTGACCACAGCCCCATGCACCCCACTACTTCACATACTCCGCTATTACCTTAACCTAGCGTGTCTCCCCTCTCCTCTTAGATTGTAAGCTCTTGGGCAGGGTCCTCTCTCCTACTGTTCTGTGTGTTTAACTTGTATGGACATTTGTTATTATGTCTCACCCATTGTACAGCGCTATGGAACTTGCTAGCACTTTATAAATACCTGTGACTGTATGAACTAACATAGGGCTCAAAATTTCAAGTTCCAAGCTACTAGCCAGGTCTTAAGAGTTACTCGCCACTAGTTGCCCCACCTAACCCTTATCCTGCCTTGCTTGCATCTGCATTTAACTAGCCCTCATATAATTTCCACTCGCCAAATGTGAGTAGGCGAGTGGAAATTTTGAGGCCTGAACTAACACAAGCTGTGCAGCTCAGGACCTCAGAATGGGGAAACTGAGGAACTGAATATTAGCATCTCTGCAACTGAGAAAACAAAACACACTGACGGCCGCTGACTCGCTTGAATAACACTACTGACTCATTCGAAAGGCATTGCACGTTTTTAAAAGCACACTAGCAAAGCATGAATGTCCCTTTAACATTAAATTCATTCTGAAACATACATTTTCTTTTTTATTTCAAAAAATTATTAAAGAATTTATTAATAAATTGTAAAATGTGGATAAAGTCATTATTTTGATTTATGATTAATTTTAAAAAAAGTCAGATATTAACCTTTTCACGTAGAGCAGGTGGTGCACGTCGGCGGAGCTTCAAAGCCGAAGGGGCGTATTTGTACATACCGCTTGCTTGCTGCTGCGGCGGGCCCCTCCTCCGGCACACCTACCCAGCTGACAGGCATTCATGTCATTGGCTGCAGGGGCAGCCTGAGTTCAGGCCACCCCAAAGCAGCCAATGGTGTGACAGGGGGGCAGGGTGAAGGAGGCCCATTGAAGTCAGCCGACAGGGCTGGAGTAATGGATGGGGCAGATGGAGCTTCCGCTCCAGGCCCCTACCTGAGAATAGGCCCAAAGCTAAGAGGATGAGCTGCTGGCCAGTGCCCTGCTGAGAAAATTGGCAATTTGGCTAAATCACCCACCGACAGGCTGCAGGCCGGCTCTGAATTTGTCACTTTTATAGCATGCACACAGCTCTCACTCTTGGCCACATGAGATGATGTGAGTGTGGCAGAGACATGCAGCAAATGTATGCTTTTTGTTTAAATCCCTATTAAATGACCTTCCCCCTCTCATCTGTCAATCAAACTGGTGACTAGCTTGGAAAGAGACTTCTCTTATAGTTTGACTGGCCGGTGAGAGCAGGAGCGCTGTCCTGTGGGCAGTTCTCTAGTTCTTTTTGAGCCATCGGTGCCTTCAGAAGAAACCAGGTTGATACCATCATTCATGACATATGTACTGCTTGGGTAGATCTCCTGAAACAGTGGCAGTAGTCTGCCATGGAGACAGTGGTGTAAGATGAGCTGGCCTCTGATTTAGATGACTACCTGTCCCTTGCTGATTGTCGGAGATGGATAAATTGTAGTTTGCAATATCTTATTCAGCAATCTTTATGATCATGCTACATTCAAGGCTAAATTAAGTATTTCATCCAAAGGAACCCGATCAAGTCAGCGTGTCATTGTCATGAGTGAATGTCAATCATGCAGAGTTGTGCGATGTCCCTCTTAAAGCTGTGCCCACAGAGGACGAACATGGCTGCGCTGGAACTGGGCTGGAACATAGCACGAGATGTGATATCTCAAAGGAAGAGATATCGCATTGATCTTCAAATCCATTGCAATATCCACCCTCTGCTGGGATATTGCAAGTAAAGTAAAGCTTTCTAGTACAAATTCACTATAAGCTAAAAAATAATATAAGCCAGGCTAGCATGATGAACATATGCATTGTTATGGTGCATAAAATGCCTCTGTATCGTATTTCTGTAATGGGTCCTTAACCACATAGGATTTTCTCCATCAATGGAAAGCTGACGCATCGCCTCTCATATTCTGTCCTATTGTTTGGTTCCGTCTTATACAATATTGATGAGTTGACATAGTACCAGGCTTTGAAACAAAACAGCAGACACCAGCTGATAAATACCTGCACGGCTAGCCTTTTTGTTTAATTATGTGTCAAACATTATCAGCAGATAATTCAGCATCATGATTGATAAGTATCACCCCATATGTTTCCCCAGTAATGTGTCCATAAATATGCTTCGCTAAAGTTTTATATTGCTGCGTTGTGCATCAATTTGCTTATCTTCAACTGGTTTCTAGGGATAATTAAACATAAACTGTTACTATGTGTATCATAGGACTTTTACCTGCTTAAATGCTCAAAGGTTAAAATGATCTCCTGCAGCAGTATGAGGTTTTGCACCTCACGTGTTCAAGAGAAAACCACTCAACATACTGAGAACCACCAATAACAAATGTAAAATCTATACAAAATACCAATTATTGTGTTAACAAATTAACATAATATCATAACAAACAGGGTTATCCAAAGAGATTCGAAAAGTCACCGCACGTTCGGTGACTTTTCGTTCTCTTCAATTCGGTTCCTTTTGCCGATTGCATTTCGGTGACCCTGCGGTGTATTCAGCAAACACCACAGGGTCCCCGAATTGCAGGGAAAAGCTGCCGAAAACCTGACGAAAACTAACCGAATGCACGCTGAAAACAAGCAAAAACATCTGGATTAACCTTTGAAGAAGCCGAACAGGAGCTGAACAGGAGCCGAACAGGAGCCGAACAGGAGCCGAACAGGAGCTGAATCACACAGAGCCGAAGCAGCTGTGATGTAGAGGAGGCAGTGAATAAATTAGCAAAACCATTTGTATGAATCTGGGAAAATGAAACGCTGTTTGCATAGAAACTACTGAGCGAAAATGTCTGAAATTTTCACAGGAGGTCCAGGGAATGATAATAAAGAGGGCTGTTACAAAAAAAATAAGTAAACTGAAAAAAAAAAAAAAAAATCGGACTTTTAAAAAAAAAAAAAAAAAAAAATGCTTAAAGTATCCTAAAAAATCTATAAATAAAGAGACTTTTGCTGCAGAATTTTATAATGAACGGTTTATTAGATATTGAATTAAAACGGGAATATTTTTAACATTGAAGCCTATGGGATTCTCCTGAATAAACTTGCCGAATTAAACCACCGAATGGCAGGGCATTTCGGGAACCTTTCACTGCTGGTTTGTGTTCTCTGAATAGCCGAAGCAGTGCTTTTTCATGGGGATTTCACTGCCCTCGAACAGGCACCGAACAGGCACCGTATGTGCAAGCAATTCGCCAGGATTTGGCGAATTGCCTGCTCTCTGGATAGCCGAATGGTCAGGAAAGGTAACCGAACACTGATTTTCAGCGTTCAGTTACCTTTCTCAAGCAATTCGGATCTCTTTGGATAACCCTGAAAGTCCTACTTTTTTACATAAAAAAATAAATAAATAAATAAAGGGTTTAAAACTTACATTTAGTGCATCTTACAGTCATAAGGCTGTTGATAGGTGCAGCCTTAATATATGTGACCAGGGAATGCAGTTTTTAAGCATCATCTCTGTTTTCGTCCTGGTTTAGGACTGCTAGATCAGCCATATTTTCCAGGACACATATAACTTCTATAAGGTGACCCAAAACCAAAGCTTTTGTTATAGATTTAAATGAATGAATGGAAATTAATGAGAATTTCAAGAACCATACCTCCTCTTATGCTGAGCACACCCCATCACAGCAACGACTGGAAGTGACCGCTGTTTTCTGTTAGACACATGTTGACACAGCTATGTGTTGTTGGCAACGTGTCTCAATATTACATAATCAATGTTTTGGAGCTCATTCCTAATGTTATTTGCTAAGGCAACAAAAGTGTGGGGCTAGTTATGGTACTTCAAAAAGAAGATCAGGCAAATAAGATCGGGAGACAGTGATGGCCACAGATTTTTGGAAATGACAAAAAAATCTCTCACTCAAATGATGGGTAGCATGGTCTCCAATATTGCTGGTAGTAAGTCTGTGCTCATCCAATGAGTAAGCCATTTGTTCTGTGGGAGTGGTATTCTCGTGGCTGTGCAGTTGTCATGGCTGTGCTGTCACCTAGCCGACGCTTCCAACATGTGCTTTGATTGGATGTGCTCATCCTAAGAGGAGGTACTTTTCCTCTCATTAATTTACTTTCATTATTTTATTATTCGTAATGAAAACTTGTGTTGGGGTCTGTATGAATTACCCTGTACATTTTGAGGAGGGATATGTGAAAGTACTCCCCTTACGTTGTGCAAAATTTATATTCTGCAAGAGAAAAAAAAAAGGTCATAAATTAATAAATGCAGTATCAGCAATCTACATACCACCAGGCAGCACTATTAAGTGCCACCCATTACCATGCAGAGGCTATATGGTTTCTGGAAAACCAGGTCAGCCTTGTCATGCCATCTTGGGTAATATCAGCATTGCTCCACACTCCCAAGAAGGAAGAGCCAGAGAACACATTAGGAAGGAATCTGCATGGGCGTAAGCACTCCATCACATTGCTTCTGCTTATTTCTTGTTATGCTGCCAGACTGAACTTGACATCCTGCATGCTCCTGAGGATGCCAGTGGTTATGGCGAAACGCGTCGAGTGATGGAGTGCTTACTCCCATGCAGATTGTATTTTTGATTGTATTATTTTTTTTAGTCTCTGTAGCTTGGTGTTAATCTTGGGGTGGGTTGGCTCTAAGGTGGTAGTGCTCCCAGCATTGATTTTGGCCCTCAACCTTTCCTTTACCTATTGCAGTTTTACGTGCCACTCATCCCATTGGGAACTCTCTCTATAGCAGCTTCTCTCTCTAGTATACGGACGCACGAAGGCCCATTTCTTCACTTTGATAGGAGTTGACAGAATTTAGGCTGTTTGTCTGTTTGTAAACCCTAGGAGAGATTTATCTAGGTACACCTAGTACCCTATGTGTCATTTATCACGCTGACTGGAGCCATGGGGACATTTTATCCTTTCCTTGATTCGTCTTTATGTTGTTCTGGTTTTTTAGTTTCCAATAAAAGTTAAGTTTTACTTATAAGCACCTTTCTCAGTCAATCAATATCCGTTGTTCTATCCATGTTCCAGGGTTACCCCCATTTCTGTCGCTGGATATTGACTGTCCTGCAGGGGTTTTCTTTTGTGCTTCTACTTATTTACTGGCCTTAGTATAGACTAGGGGTCAGCAACCTTGGCTCTCTGATATTTTGGGAACTACATCTCCTAAGATGCTCAGTCACCCAATAGGCTGACTGAGCCACATGGGAAATGTAGTTCCCAAAACATCAGGGAGTCAAGGTTGCTGACCCCTGGTATAGACCATATTTTTCCACAAAAGACCTTTTGATCTCACCAGCCCATTGCACAGTGACACTGTGCCCTCTGCATGGACTGATCTAATCACATAGCTGGTGACTAGGGATGAGCTGTTCGGGTTCGGACGGTTCGGAGTTCGGCCCGAACTTTGGCAGTTCGAAAGTTCGCGAACTTCAAACTTTTTGGGTGTGTTCGGTTCGAGTACGAAAAAAAAAAAGAAATTTTGAAAAAAGTATAGAAAATGCTTAAGAAAATACAAAAAAATCTAGAAATAAAGAGACTCTTTACTGCAGAATATTATAAGCAACGGTTTATTAGATATTAAATTAAAAACTAATGTGTATGTGGAAAGATTATCAACTCTAAGGCTAGGGTCAGACTAACGCATTTTTCACGCTGTCCGTAAAAAAGTGCGTTCGAATGAATGGACGTATTTTTTCACGAAATACGCGATAGCGGTCATACGATGCGCATTTTCGTCTGTGATTTTGTACGGATCATCAATAAAACCCTTTTTGTGTCTGGACGTTATGTTGGCCGGACATTAGCAGCATCTGACGTCTCCTAATCACGCACACACGCCGCTAGCGGACGCAGCGCACTCTGTATGTCCGTACTAGCGGTATCACGTTCTTGCAAAAATGCGTTCGTTTGCCACTTGCGTTGCGCAGCCGCACTTTTGTGCGGCCGTTCTTCGTATGCTGCCCGGCATTGGACGTCATTTGCTGCTAGCACGGCCGTGATTTAATGCTGCTAAACGCACGTTAATACTGCGTTAGTCTGACCCTAGCCTTAATGACCTCTGTTCACAAACGGGCATAACACCAGGTGTTTTTAGTCTGGTAATCAATTTGATACATTGTACACTATACTGAGGGGGTGGACTGAGGGGGTGGGGTGGTGTCTGCTTCTGATTGAGATTTGAGAATGAATTTCCCTCCTAAAACATCCTAACATGCTGCATTTAACTGGTGTTTGAAAAAAATTCAAAATAACATCTAAAGCAATGTTATTTTTCACCTCGGGATTAAACATTCACAGGGTTATTCAGAGAGCGGTGAAAAGCAGGAGAATAACTGGAGAAGTGAAAATTCTAGGTCAAAATAGCCAAACCAGAAAAATTCTCCCATTTAACTCACTTTCCAAATCGGCTATTTGGTCTAGAACAATCTGGACCAAATAGTCGATTTGGAAAGTGAGATAAGGCTAGGGTCAGAGTAACGCATTTTTCACAGCGACCGTCAAAAAGTGCGTCCGAATGCATTGCCGTATTTTTTCACGGAATGCGCGAAAACGGTCATACGATGCGCATTTTTGTGCGTGATTTTTTACGGATCCAAACCAGGAAACTTTGGGTGTCTGGACGTTATGTTGGCCGGACATGAGCAGGGTCTGAGGTCTCCAAATCACGCACACACGCCGCTAGTGGACGCAGCACACTCTGTACGTCCGTACTAGCGGTTCTGCGTTCTCGAAAAAATGCGTTCATTTTCCACTTGCGTTGCGCAGCCGGACTTTCGTGCGACCGTACTTCGTATATTGGCTGTCATTGCCCGTCATTTGCTGCTAGTGCGGCCGTGATTAAGTGCGCCTAAACGCACGTTAAAAATTCGCTAGTCTGACCCTAGCCTAAATGGGAGAATTTTTCTGGTTTGGCTATTTTGACCTAGAATTTTCCATTCTCCAGTCATTCTCCTGCTCTTCACCGCTCTCTGAATAACCCTGACAGGGTTATTCAGAGAAAGGTGAAACTCAGGAGAATGACTGAAGAGAAAATTTTCCATTCTCCAGTCATTCTCCTGCTTTTCACCGCCAAAAAATCAGTAAACTTTTTCTGTGTGTCCGAAAATGTCTCCTCTTTTCATACAGACTGCCGCCCCAAGCAGTTGTTTATGGATAGATTAAAGGAAAAGCATTTAGGTGTCATTTGAAATGTCATTTTTTGGTTTTTACATATTTCTATACATCCTACAAATCCGCCACTTCACGGGCAGGTTATGGGGACCTCCTAGGCACGATATTTGAAGGAATTTTTTGTTTTTATTTTTAACCCTTATTTCATGGAAAACTCACTGTCCCTTTAAAAACGTTTTTTTTTTAAACTTTTTGTCCTTGTTTCCTGTCCCCCAGGGCACTACCCGGACCTCCATACACCTTTAATCTCAAATATCTAGCATATATGCCCTCTTGGAGGGCACTCTAAAAACCGAATTTTCAGCCCCATTGACTTGTATTGAGTTCGAGTTCGGATCCGAACATTTGGAAAGTTCAGGTTCGGCTCCGAACCGAACTTGGGGAGTGTTCGGCTCATCCCTATTGGTGACCACTGGTCTTCGTGCCCCACTGGCCCAGTCCAGGCCTTTCTATTCTGTATAAATTTTAAAATGTAATGTTTTCCATTATCTGCAGTGTAGACATCAGGAAGGACAGAGCAGAATAGCAGCCTGATATTTTGGAGTTAAAAGTCATTTGGAGGTGAATCAATCCCATTCCCAACCTCTCAACCACCTGAGCTGATTATCCATGTAATGGGGCTGAAAAAAATAAGAAGACTTCCTGCCATAAGATAATATGGTGTACTATTATTAACCCATTCTGGGTCAGTATTTGCATCCTTCCTTGTTATTTTGACAGGAGTGATGTGCTGTTGATCTTGAAGGATGTTAAAATCTACTGTTTGCTGCACAATAGAATAAATATCTGTTCCCGTAAAACATAAGACAAAGAAACCCAGCTTGTGATTACAACTGTCCGTGTCATATGTTACAGTTGATTACTCTTCAGGGGAACATATGTAGTTATTTGTGCTGACAGTCTGAAGAATACATCGCTGATATGGGAGCAATCCACCTAATTCCCTGCTCCCCGGGGCCAATTTGTGTACTTAACTGTTAGATAGAAAGGTGATTTCTGAAGCATGACAGCTGTTGGATTTAGGGCCATTGTGTCATCAACAAAAACGCTTCTTTTCTGTTGACATGCTGCTTTGTTACGATGACACACATGCAAATACCTAAATTGGATACAGTTCTCGGTCTGCGTGATTATGTTCAGCCTTCAGGTTTCATTGTTTCCTGACATTATTTTAAATAACCGGTTGAAGAAAAACAGTCTGACAAGCAAAAAAACAGTTGGATCTCACTGTAAAAGCCAAATTACTGCCAACTTTTTGTATAAAACATATGTTTTAAGTAATAACTACGGAAATGTCGCTGTCAGCAGTGGTGAATTTGAAACGGAGCATGTCATTACTTCCGTGTAGTAATGCTTCAGCATCACTATCAGGGTTATTCAAAGAGAATTGAAAAGTCACCGCACGTTCGGTGACTTTTCGTTCTCTTCAATTCAGTGCAAATCGGCTTTCCCATTTTGGCTACTTTGCGGTGTATTCAACAAGCACCACAGGGCTGTCGAAGTGCAGGGAAAAGCTGCCGAAAACTTGGCGAAAACCAGTAAAAACCCGTAAAAACATCAGGATTAACCCGTCGAAGACGCCGGAAAAACCCGAGCAGGAGCCGATCACACACAGCTAAGCCTCCGGAAAAAGCCGACACTGCAGATGAAGGCAGTGAATAAATTAGCAAAACAGTTTGCTTGAATGATTGAAAAGTGAAACGCTGTTTGCAAAGAAACTACTGAGCGAAAATGTCTGAAATTTACATATGAGGTCCAGGGAATGAAAATAAAAAGAGCTGTTACAGAAAAAACAAGTAAAGTTAAAAAAAAAAAAATCGGACTTTTTAAAAAAAAAAACAGAAAAATGCTTAAAATATCCTAAAAAAATCTATAAATAAAGAGACTCTTTACTGCAGAATTTTATAATGAACGGTTTATTATATATTTAATTAAAACGGGAATATTTTTAACATTGAAGCCTATGGGATTCTCCTGAATAAACCTGTCGAATTAAACCACCGAATGGCAGGGCATTTCGGGAACCTTTCACTGCTGGTTTGTGTTCTCTGAATAGCCGAAGCATTGCTTTTTCATGGGGATTTCACTGCCCTCGAACAGGCACCGTATGTGCAGGCAATTCGCCAGGATTTGGCTGAAAATCAGCATTCGGTTACCTTTCTCCAGCCATTCGGATCTCTTTGAATAACCCTGTAGATTGCAAATTAGAAGAGAATGCATTGCAATCCTCAGTCCACAGTACTGTCAATGTGAGAGCAAAACATCTCAAGTGATATGCGCAGCCCATTTCATTAGGATGTGCACCTACCGAACATTTATTAATTACATATCTATGCTTGGATAGTTTTGGACAGAACAGTTATTTTTAGTTAGGAATAACCAATGTTTATTCTGTGATACAGTCAATGTCCATGATATTGATCATGAACTAGGTAAGAAACAGCCAAAATATCATTATTGGGGGTCAAAGATGAACCCGTTACCCAACATTAGGGTGTTTCTGGACACACCCTGTGCGCACTCCTATGGATATGATGTATTTAGACACTTCATTGTAACCTGGAGCTACAGAGATATGTGACCTAGCCCTAATCAGGAGGGAAACAGAGATGTTTGATTAACAGACATACCTGTTATAGCTTTCTTTTATAATGGCATCTTATTCCATAATGTGGCCATCCTGCAGCAGCCAATGACGCGCGCCGTGTGCTGCCTGGGGGTCGGGCTGGAAGGCAAGGCATAGGAACCAACGGGGCATGCTATGCCACCCCACTGCGTTTAGGCCCCCCTGCCGCTGGGACAGCATAGCACGTCCTGTAGTGTTAACACATTAAGGATCCTACATACGGTTTCCTGCTTATCATCTTCCTCGTTCATAGTAGTGGGAAGGAGTTTCTGCTGCCTTGTCCAGGGCGGGTGAGCACTGATATCTGGTGACAGAGCTAAGCAACAGGAAAACAAAAAATTGAGCTGTAAAAGACAAAAGATTCCTACGCCGCTTTATTTTCTGCTAAAAATGTAATTTGTTAAGCCGTTTGAAACGTTTAAAGAGAACCATGATGACATTTGTTGCAAACAGAATATCTAGTATTTATGGTTCATTGGAACACTAGTAGAATGTCTTTTTAAAGTCAGTCTGTATATTGGAATATTTTATATAATGTTAAAAAGAGCTAATTGAAAATTCATCAAGTATATACTGTACAGTATGGGCCACATTACGATCTCCACGCTAAAACGGGGGCGGTAGGGAGAAAAAACTGCCTGTAGGTTTCCCCCACCACCCCCGTTTTAGCGTGGAATTACAATGCAGGCGCTTAAAAAGCTGCCTGCATTGTTACCGCTCTCTACGGCCCAGGATGCTCGCGGCAGCGCTGAGCGCAGCCGCAAGCATCTACTCGATGGAGTCCATAGGACTCCATTGAGCCAGACGCCGGTGGTCACATGACCTGACGGATCTCTCCTCGCGAGATCCGGCCAGTCAGCGTAGTGATACGCAGGGAGAGACTGGGGGGACTTTTTCCCCCAGTCTTTCCCTGCTCCCGCCGGACAGAAGAGGCGGTTGGAGCCGCGGTCCTCGCCGCAGGACAGGAGGTGAGTATAGGATTCTGTTTTTTATTTTTTAGGCTGGTGTTAATGGATTCTGCAGAAGCGGAATCCGTTAACACCAAGTCCTGGCTCTGGTTAACTTTCCGCTAACCAGAGCCGGACGTTAAGCAGCGTTAGGACTTTGTAATCCTAACGCTGATTAACACTTTGTGCTCCCCATGTTAAGTATAGGGAGCGCAAAGTACAGTAACCTCGCTCTGAAAAGCGCATTATTCCAAACACTAACGGGTTACTTATCCCGTTTGGATTGTAATATGCGGTATATACCGCGGCTAACGTTAATGCTCAAGCAGGTGAGCGTTAACGTTAGCGACAAGATCGTAATGTGGCCCTATATAAATTATAGCCTCTACTTTGCAGTAAGCTGCACAGAATAGCAGCATATTTTCTGCTCGCATCGTTTGACTGTTGAATCAAAGTTTTGGAATACATCATGTTCTATCCGCTAGGAGTTTTGCGAATCTAGCTGCAATCATCTAATTATTCTGAGCGTCACCGTCAAAGAACTAGAACAGCTGTAGTGGAACATTGTGTTTTCTGATCAACATATCTGATGTTCATTTATCATTATGCACATGCAATTTCCAGAGAAAGGTTTGCACCTTTATATGATATTGGAGAGCAGCATCATCAAAGCAGCGTGTTAATATCACAGGTCAATAGGTGCACTCGCATAGTGCATACTTTTCACCCCGGATATCAACTCCATTGACTTAAAGGCTAACTACAGCACAGATGGTAGTCTCAGAATACATTAATCTCATAATCCATATTGTTCTAGAAGAACAATTTATGGATTTTTTTTTTCTTAAACCAAATAAGACAAACATGGATTTCTACAGCAACTGATTTTTTTATTCTCCCTTTGATAAAGTGCATTTTGTCTGGTAAGGATTGGCCAAAGATCATATTGCTTTCCTTTTATTAAGCCTTGTAACACCGCCTAAAGTTTGCCCAATTTACATTAGTTAAATGATTTTCTCTCTTTATGATTGCCAACATTGGGTTCTATCCCATAGTTGGTGCTAATGTAGTGTCTCAATATGCAGTGGCGTCACTAGGGTTGGTGTCACCTGGTGTGCAACTCCCCTCATGGTGGCACCTCCCCTCTGAGTTTTACAGGTTTTTTAAAAACTACTATTACTCATAAATCAAAACTCCCATATAACATTGAATGCTCATACACAGCGCACATTACTGTGAGTTTTATTGCTGTGGAGCTCTGTGATATGCTCATACACAGCGCACATTACTGTGAGTTTTATTGCTGTGGAGCTCTGTGATATGCTCATACACAGCGCACATTACTGTGAGTTTTATTGCTGTGGAGCTCTGTCATATGCTCATACACATTACTGTGGGTTTTGTTGCTGTGGATTCTGTGATACAGTAATGTGCCCTCTGTATGAGCGTATGATCTCTGTGATACGCTCATACATACCGCACATGACTGTGAGTTTTATTGCTGTGGATTCTTTGATCTGCTCATAGACAGGACACATTACTGTGAGTTTTGTTGCTGTGCAGCTTGTTGAAACGCCCATACACACAGCACACATTTCTGTGAGTTTTATTGCTATGCAGCTCTGGGATACGCTCATACACACAATGCACATTACTGTGAGGTTTATTACCGTAGAGCTCTGTGATGTGCTCATACACATTACTGTGGGTTTTGTTGCTGTTTGTTATGCTGATGTTGCTATGTCTCCTCTCTGGCTCTGCTCTCTTCCGGCAGGGTGTGTCTGTGACTTCCACAGCCAGGGGCATGATGATGGTCAGCAGACACACCGCGCCCTCTTCATCAGAGGGGACCAACCCTCTCTGACTTCATCAGTGGGGGCCGGCCACCATATTGGATCCTCCGTGGCAGCCAGGCCAAGGTAAGCCGCAGTGCTGCCTGCGGCCTAACAAAACACTGATCAGATCTGGTCACTAGGGTTGGTGCCACCCCCCTTGTGATGCCACTGTCGATATGTAATCATTAATGCTAGGATTAGTAAATTTAACGCCTGGTATCGATATTCCGATCTTGACACTACAGACAAGTGAAAAGGTTTTGCAACTCGCAGCTTGTGCGAGCTTACTGTACTTTGCGTTTCCTATACTTAACATGGGAGCGTAGTCTATATGTAGTGTCTTATCAAGTTAGGTATTACAAAGGTATTGCTGGCACAATTTACTGGAGGCGCAAGCCAAACTTTTACCACCTCCCAAAAGCTGGTGCTAAATGATTCTCCAAATGCAAAATCATTTAACACAATCTAAACCCCCCCTATTAAATACCATACTTACTTCGCATCCCAATGCAAAAATGTTGGCCTGATCCACCGCTTCTTCTCCCCTGGAGCAGTGTGAGACTGGAAGCAAATAGTTCCTAATCTCCCTCCACGATCACTCCAGGACGATGTGCTATCTCACGAGATCAAGGTCTCGCAGAGCTTGCGGCCCCGAAGTGCAAGCATCCATGGATTCTTATGGACTCCAAGAGCTGATACTCGTGGTGGCACAGAAGTGCTGCTGTGGGTGTCAGGGAGGGTAGGGCTGTGTTAAGGAACAAGGTGCTGAGATAACACCTTCCCTAGAATACAACATTAATATGGAGACAATAAAGAAAAATCTGCAAGCGCACATTATCCTGCTTACCGTCTCCATGTTAGAGTCAAGAATGGAATAGGGCCCATCGAGTGTAAGGTGGCGTTCCACGTACAGGATCAAGGATAGACTAGTGGTTATTCACTAAGTTCGATTGTGGCATCAAAGGTTACAGTAGTTGCTAACAACGGTAAGAATCACCAATGTTGTAACTATGGGTACAGACCAGTAGCGTACCAGCAAGATATATATATATCTCCTGGAGACCCGCAGCCAGGGGTCTATAGCATTCTTAGTGCTCCTGTGCAAACAGCCACCGCAAAGTATAGTTCACCAGGAAGGCGCAAAATCCAGGGAGTCTTGTAAAAAAAAATTTTTTATTGTGCCTACAAAAGCGTCAACGTTTCAGTCATCTGGACTTTTCTCAAGGTGCCACAGAAGACTGAAACATTGACTCTTTTGCAGGCACAATAAAAGATTATTTTACAAGACTCCGATCCTTCCTGATGAACTAATATATACTTCTTTAAGTTGTGGTGGAGGGCAAAAAATTTGATTAAAAGCCTCCACACTACAAATAATATAGTTAAATATCGAAGAAGCCATTTACACATCATAGCAATTCAAAGAACGGCATCAGAGAGCTCATGTGTTACATTCCTCATATGCAGCATAGAACTCTGGGTAAGATGATGTCTGTAATTTCTCATTTTTTTTTGCATCCTGTCTTCACACAGAACCCTTCAATCAATGCCATGCCATACTAGATGGCTTATTTAGCAGAGATCAGGTTTATGCAACTGGTCAAAGCCACATAGCAAAAATGACCACCAGCAATGATTGTCTGTCATTGCCACGTCGCGCATGTGTGGTGATGGCCCATAATACCGGCAGTCCTTTTTCTAATGATCACGTGTATATATACAGGCAGCATTAAGGGTGGCATGCAGGCGCATCAACTGCCCACCGCGGCACTTCCACTGACTCTGGGTCGCCACTGTCAACGAAGCATAACTCTACATTTTTTTAATAATGCTGATCAAACATTACTCTCATAAATTGAGTAAACCGTGTCTATTCTCTATTTACCATTCTTGCAATGTTGTTTGCCTCAACCTTGAATATATGGCTGTTATAAAGAAAATGGGGTGAAAACTACGGCGATCAATTGTGGAACTACACTATATAGAGAATTCGCCACGTTTGATCCACCATATTCTCCCAAAGTTCGCCAAAATAAATCCTCCATTATTTCAGTAAAAGAACAAGCGGTGGTTAGTGTATAACCCTTTGAGTGTCACTTCTGTATTTTCCATTTATTTATTAAAGTGATGTCTGCTTAGATGCTGTCTGGTCATTGTCATAGCTCGGCTGAATATATGTCACTTTTTGGCCACTGAAGAGCAAAAAGAATATCTTTCTTGATGCTAGAATGATATCACTGTCTCTTGCATTAGACACACCAGAGGAATGACTTTTGACAGCCTTTGAATAATGTTTATGGGTCAGATTCTTGTCCAATGAACTACTGCATGTCGACACTTGTTTGTGATTTTATATTCCTTTGTGCATCACCATTTCTGTGTATTTTTCATTGCTTGCAAAGCCAGTACTGATAAATTGTATTCATAACAAATTATTAGTTAGACAAGGTTAGACAAGCAGACACCTTCAACAAAATGTTATGCAGGATCACTGGAAAAAAACACTAATTCCCTTTTAGTTTTTAATTTTGTGTATGTAATTAATCACAAAATAATGTTTCTTAGCTATAACATTTTTCTTTTTTTAAGCCTTAATACCTTGGTGTTTATATACTGTACATATATCACAGCACTTAAAATACAGGTGGAGATTGGGTAGATGTAGGAAGGATTGGCTTTAAGGGGGTTTTGATGTAGTAGGCTTTGGCGTTTGGGGTTTTTAGCAGGAAGGGACAGCTAGTTTTGCTTCTACTTTTTGTCACATGACTTGCAGGATTTTGCCTCTCGCAAGATCCTGCAGTTAGGCGGAGTGATCACGGAAGAAGACTGGGACTTTTTTCCCCACAGTCTCACTCTGCTCCCCACGGCCACAAGAGGCGGATCGAGTTTGGACGGAGCTTCACAGTAAAGATGGATAATGATCCAAAACACACTGCAAAAGCAACCCAGGAGTTTTTGAAGGAAAATAAGTGGAATATTCTTCAATGACTGAGTCAATCACCTGATTTCAACCCAATTGAGCAGCATTTTACTTGCTGAAGGCAAAACTAAAGGCTGCAGTTAGAGACTGGCAAAGCATCAGAAAGGAGGAATGTCTTTGGTAATGTCCATGGATTCCAGACTTCAGGCAGTCACTGTCAGTAAAGGATTCTTAACAATCTATTAAAAATTAACATTTTATTTATGATTATATTCATTTGTCCAATTGCATTTGAGCCCCTGAAAATGGGGGGGACTGTGTATAAAAATGGTTACAGTTCCTAAAATTTGTACTTAATATTTATGTTCAACCCCTTGAATTAAAGCTGAAAGTCTGCACTTCATTGGATTGCTTCGTTTAAATTTTATTCTGGTAGCATACAGAGCCAAAAGTATGAAAATTGTGCCTGTGTCCAAATATATATGGATCTAACTGTATATATACACTCTCCAACCAGTCTATTAGGTACACGCGGTTCTCCTGAACATTTTTCATATAACATTTTCAAGCGTGTATTGAGAATGGTGCAAAGAACAAAAACCGTTGAGTCAGCGGTATTCGAGTGGAAGCAAATCGCTCATTGATGATTAAAGGCAGAGGAGGATGGCTAGACTTGTGCAAGCCAACTTACAGGCCACTGTTACCCAAGTGACATCAGAATTCAACCTTGGTCGTTAGAAAACTAACTCCAACGCACCACTACACGCACTCTGTTGCAGATGGGGTCTCTACTGTTGTTATCAGAGAAGAACAGGAGAGCATGTCTTCTGTGGACACAGCAACACCAGAACTGGACCATCAAAGACTGGAAAAAGGTCACAAGGTCTGATGAGTCGAAGTTCCTGGTACATCATGTTGATGGAAGATTCAAAATTTGGCGCATACGACATAAATCCATGGACCCGTCATGTCTGACAACTGTTCTAGCTAGTGAGGCCAATGTCATGGTGAGGGGAATGTTTTTTCTGGCATACGTTGGGTCCATTGGTACGTACCCCTGGATTCACAACTGGATGCCAGAGCAAACTTAAACATAATTTCTGACAAGTGCATCCATTAATGTTTCCAGTGTATCCTCAGTCAGATGGTTACTTCTAGCAGGATAATGTGCCTGTACACAAAGCCCGCATCACTATCTGA
Source organism: Leptobrachium leishanense (assembly GCA_009667805.1). NCBI lineage: Eukaryota > Metazoa > Chordata > Amphibia > Anura > Megophryidae > Leptobrachium > Leptobrachium leishanense. The sequence goes on from CM019066.1 coordinate 314,075,992, forward strand.
TGGTTCCAGGAACATGACGATGGACTTTCTTTGCTGCCATGGCCTGCCCAGTACCCGGATCTCGATCCAATGGAACACTTGTGGGATGAGATGGAAAGGAATATTCGCTTCATGCCTACACCTCCATTAAATGTTCAGAAACTGCATGGCGCAGCCATGTCCGCATGGTACACGATACTTCAACAACACTTTCACGCCTTATTGAATCCATGCCTCAACAAACTCAGCCTGTTTTGAAGGTTAAAGGATACTCAACACGCAACTAGATGGGTGTACTTAATAAAGTGACCAGGCGGGTAAAGTAAGCGTGTGTGTGTGTAGATATATATATACAGTTGTGTTCAAAATTATTCAACCCCCACTGCTGTAAAGGGTTTTAGGGAATTTAGTGTACATTTGTAATTGTATTCAGAATGAAATCCTACAAGGACTTTTTAAAGAACCATATGCAACTAAAATGACATCAATTGGTTTTGTAATACAGTAGTAAATGTTTCTTTTGTGAATTCTTCATTGACACAATTATTCAACCCCTTAAAGACTACCACTCTGAAGAACAGAGGTTCATTCAAGTGTTTTCAATCAGGTATTGAAAATACCTGTGGATGTCACGGAGCAGCAATAAAGCATAATAAGCACCAATTAGGCAGCTTTAAAATGACTGTGATACTCAGCTCCTTCTAGACATTTACTGGTGTGGTCACAAACATGGTGAAGTCAAGAGAATGGTCCAGGAAGACAAGAGAAGAGGTGATTACTCTTCACAGGAAGGGCAATGGCTATAAGAAGATTGCAAAGATGTTAAACATACCAGAGAGACCATAGGAAGCATCATTCGCAAATACAAGGCAAAAGACACTGTTGAAACGCTACCTGGTCGTGGCAGAAAGAAGATGCTGACTTCGACTGCTGTGCGCTACCTGAAGCGTAGAGTGGAGAAAAGTCCCCGTGTGACTGCTGAGGAACTGAGAAAAGATTTGTCAGATGTGGGTACTGAAGTTTCAGCTCAGACAATACGGCGCATACTGCGTAATGAAGGCCTCCATGCCAGAACTCCCAGGCGCACCCCCTTGCTGTTCTCCAAAGAATAAGAAGAGTCGACTGCAGTATGCCAAAAGTCATGTGGACAAACCACAGAAGTTTTGGGATAGTGTTTTGTGGACTGATGAAACAAAATTAGAACTGTTTGGGCCCATGGATCAACGCTATGTTGGAGGAGGAAGAACAAGGCCTATGAAGAAAAGAACACCTTGCCTTACTGTGAAGCATGGCGGGGGGTCAATCACGCTTTGGGGCTGTTTTGCTTCTGCAGGTACAGGGAAGCTTCAGCGTGTGCAAGGTACCATGAATTCTCTTCAGTACCAGGAGATATTGGAGGACAATGTGTGATGCAGTCCGTCACAAACCTGAGGCTTGGGAGACGTTGGACCTTTCAACAGGACAATGATCCCAAGCATACCTCCAAGTCCACTAGAGCATGGGTGCAGATTAAAGGCTGGAACATTTTGAAGTGACCATCGCAGTCACCTGACTTAAATCCGATTGAGAACCTCTGGTGTGACTTAAAGAAAGCAGTTGCAGTGCGCAAGCCTAAGAATGTGACTGAACTGGAGGCTTTTGCCATGACGAATTGGGCGAAGATACCCGTAGATCGCATGCAAGACACTTGTGTCAAGCTATGCTTCACGTTTAAAAGTTGTTATAACTGTAAAAGGATGTTGTACTAAGTACTAAGATTGAATGTCACTTGGGGGTTGAATAAAACTGATAATGATGTGAGCACAGAAAAGACATTTGTGGTTATTTCACTATAAATGTTATGTTATATTTGTCTGACCTACACATGCCTCTTTGATTTAATTGTAAGCAAGATGACTGAATGATCAAAATCAATGTCAAACTGGCCAAAACACTCAATTTCAGTGGGGGTTGAATAATTTTGAACACAACTGTATATATATATAATGAATGTCTTTGGATTGGACAATGGCACATGACTTTTCTTGAGCATGAAACATGTTATGGGAAGAGTGAAGGATTAAGATCATCACTTCTTACTATTAAAACAAGTAGTAATCCATGAGACTCTCACACAAGACGTGCTGCTTGTTATTTCACACTAAACTTGAATATATACAATAATGTTGCAGTCCACTTAAATGTACCTTAACTGACCACTGGATGTCAGAATTTATCAGGACATAACTGGAACCTAATGATCTGTATTTACCTAGAGGAAAAACAGACAAGGTAATGGATGTTAAATCAAATGCAGGATAACTTTGATCATCCTCTACCAACCAAACAATTTCAGGAAGGCGTATGTTGCAATATTGTACACATAAAGAAATAATGTGCAATCTCTATGTAAGATTTGAAAATATTGGTCTGTTGCTTTGATGACCCTGTTTTGCTGCGTAATTATGTTCTATTCTGAAATCGTGACATACTTGAAATTTTTTCAGATACCCAGTAACCATGAGCAATTTTCTGTATTTTTTTTTTCATGATCATTACAAAGCCTTTAATAAACTTCTGTATTGATGTGATCATTGCCCGGATATTGCTAAGTTGTTTTGCTGCACAGTATGAATTGGTCAATTAGAAAATTAGATTATTATATTGATTCTCATGTCCACAGGGCTGATGAATACCTATGATGGCCTTGGCACTACTGTAGATATATTTACACTGTATAAAACATAACAAGGAAAAAGAGTGTCATCTGCGCTCGTTTCTATGTGTTCCATGTACAACAAAAATGAGGTTTTTGTTTGTTTCAATGGCCATTGCAACGTAAGCCCACTCGCCACTTCAAGGCACCTCTTTAGAGTGGGTACCTAACAATTGTGACCAAAAGGCCGCTCTACTGAGCAGCTCCAAGCCCCTCCAACTGCTTTTCAGCCAAGGAGAGGCAAAGATGGTGGCTTTTATTTATACACGCACCAAACACTTCCCATTTGGGATCAAAAACAAAAACATGGAAAGAGGAACAGCTGCAGAACGACGGACTGGTGTTACAAGCATGATATACATAAATACAGAAAAAATGGCGTCGCGCCCATACTCACCGGAGCGGCAGCAACTGCCAGGAGTAACAGCCCAGTCAATGTATAAAACATAACAAGGAAAAAGAGTGTCATCTGCGCTCGTTTCTATGTGTTCCATGTACAACAAAAATGAGGTTTTTGTTTGTTTCAATTGTTTCAATTGTTACAATTGTTAGGTACCCACTCTAAAGAGGTGCCTTGAAGTGGCGAGTGGGCTTACGTTGCAATGGCCATTGAAACAAACAAAAACCTCATTTTTTTATTCATCGCAGGGTCCCCGAAGTGCGCCGAAAGGGAGCCACCAAAGACTACCGAATGCCGCCTATCAGCTTGCCAAACGATGCTGCTGACTGCCCATCAGCCCACCAAATGCAGCCAAACACCGCCGATCAGCCCGCCGAGCTGGTTAAAAAGAAAACAGATCTCTGCTGATTTTTTTTTTCTTGAAAAGCCGTTTAACCCTTTCGCTGCTGAGGCATTTCCCGCCTCTGTGCTGAGGTCATTTTTACCGGTTTTGCTCATCATGTTTAAACGTGTTTTGAAGGCTTATTTTAGTATATGACCCAGACATATTATATATCGTTCTTTCCGTCAGACTCGGCAGATTCATAATATGTCATTATTATATGTATACGTCATGTCCTGTCTGTATATTATAACAAAAAATGCAATAAAATATGAATTTTCAATAATTTACAACGTGTAAAGTGTTTTTTTTTCACATTTTAACATGCGAACAATTGCGGTTATATTTTGTATGGGGTCTCAAAATTAGAGATGGGGTCTCGTTACATTTCTCGTTAGTGCAGCATCATTGTTCACATTATAATTGAAATGGGAACAATATTGCTGCATTAAAGAACCAAAAAAAAAAAAAAATTTTTTTAAATATTTTTTTATTTTTATTATTTATTTTTTTTAATAACTTTTTTTATACTCATGTTTGGTATTGTTGGAACGGCCATGCTCTGGCCGATCCAACAATACCAAACATTAACCCCTAACTGCCACGGATCGGGAGATAGGGGGTTCATTGGAACCCCCTATCTCCACCATTGATGGCAGTTAGGGGTTAACTCCAAGACTGGCGTCATCGTGCTATGCACGATGACGCCAGTCCTCAGGGGGCATTCCCGGAAGCTTGGCCGACATCCAAGATATCGGCCAGCTCCGGGAAAGGATCACGAACCGGCGCTTTTCGGCGCCGATTCGTGATCCGGCACCCATGGGGTTAATGCCAGGTACCATTTGGAAGGGCAGGCCTCCCCCCCTCCTTTTCAGGCGCCTCCTCCGCACATGCGGGGGGGGGGCGCCTGAATTAGATGTCATTGCGTCGCCGCGATGACATCTAATGTCCCCGCCGGGCTCCCGAGTGCTGGGCTGACATCCAAGATGTCAGCCCTCACCGGGGGGGCGCAGCAATCCGCCGGAATCCGGCGGATTGCTGCCTCCTGTGCTCGGACGTGCTGAGCGCGTCCGTAGTACAGGAGAACCACTTGGCTGGACGCGCTGAGCGCGTCCATAGCAGCCAAGTGGTTAAACCAATAAAAATGCATTAAAATGTGTGGAAATAATAAAATATGTCCTATAAAAAAAATAATAAAATGGTCTGTTGCACAAAAAAAATTCCTTAAAAAAATTGGGAATCAAACTTTTCACCTAACAAATGCAGAAAAATACCTAAAAAAATTCTACAAACCAAATAAATAAAGAGGCTCTTGCTGAAAGAATGAACGGTTGAGTAACTAAAAGTTGAAAAAAATTTAATATTTTTTTAACATTGAATCCTATGGGTTTCACCTGTGTGAACCAGCGAAAATCTGGGCATTTTGCCAACATTTCGGTGCAGTTTTTTTTTGAGGAAGTATTTTACCAGGAAGGATACATTGAGATTTCTCTCGTTTCAAGTATGTCCTGGGTAGTTTGGCGTTCTCTGACTATATTACCATTAATTCTCTATGGAACAATTTCACAGCTGCCAAAGATCACCGAATTGCGGCGAACTGCTCCATATTTCGCTATCAATTCACCAGTATTTGGCGAATTGACAGCTTTTTGAATAGCTAAACTGCCATCAAATTGCACCGTATGGTGAAATTTACCATTCGGTCCAATTCGGTGGCAAGTTCACAATTTATTGAATAACCCTTAGGCCCTGTTCACACTGTGCAATTTATCGCGCGGATTTGCTGCGACGTCGCAGCAAAATCCGCGCGACGTCGCACTGTGTAGCTTCTCCAATGCATTTCAATGGAGCTGTTCACATCTTGCTGCTCGACGTCGCATGTCGCGCGTCGCAGAAGCATGTCGCAGGTACATGACCCTTTTTTTCCGATTTGCTATCTGCGATTTTGCGATTTGTATTGGTGGTGCTTTGCAAAAATCGCACAAAACAGTGATGTCGCGCGACATTATCGCACCATGTCGCGTATATGAAAATCGCGCGGAAAGTCGTGCGATTTTCAAATCACACAGTGTGAGCGGGCCTAAGGCAGGGTTCACACCTGCGCGGTTTTTTTACGCGCGCAGTACGTCAGTGAAAAAAACGGACTGTGTGGCCACTACCTTGTTGTCAGTCAGAAAGTACGTCCGTACTGCACGGATGCATAGTCCGTACAAAACGCGCTCATCTGACCCTAGCCTTAATTCAATGTCTAATAAACCGTTTATTCCTTTAGGCTGGGGTCAGACGAACGCAGTGCGAATGCGCGTGCAGCCGCACTTTATCACGGCCGCAGTAGCAGCAAATGACGGCCAATGACGGCCAATATACGAAGTACGGCCGCACGAAAGTGCGGCCGCGCAATGCAAGCGGCAAACAAACGCATTTTTTCGAGAACGTGATACCGCTAGTACTGACATACAGAGTGCGCTGCGTCCACTAGCGGCGTGTGTGTGTGTGATTAGGAGACGTCAGGCGCTGCTCATGTCCGGCCAACATAATGTCCAGATGCAAAAAGTATTTTATTGATGATCCGTACAAAATCACGGACGGAAATGCGCATCGTATGACCGCTATCACGTATTCCGTGAAAAAATACGTCCATTTGTTCAAACGCACTTTTTCACGGAAGATGCGAAAAATGCGTTCGTCTGACCCTAGCCTTAGGCTGGGGTCAGACGAACGCAGTGTTAATGTCAGTGTTGCCGCACATAAGTACGTCCGTGATAACATACAATTGTGTTAAATGGAGCCCCACACACGAAGTACATCGCATGACGGACTCGGAAAACGGACGCAGGTTAGGCAAGAACGTAATACTGCTAGAACGGACTTGCGGAGTGTGCCACGTCCACAACGTCCGCATAGCTTTGTGTGTGAGTGATGGAACGTGGTCAGACGGACTGCATTTATACGTCTAGGGTCAGGGTCAGACGGCTAGGGTCGGACGAGTGCATTTTGTACGGACTGTGCGTCCGTGCAGTACAGGCGTACTTTCTGACTGACGACAATGTAGTGGCCACACAGTCCATTTTTTTCACTGACGTATTTTTGTCGGATGTAGGAGGGAAAACAAACTACAATGAAAAAACATTTTGTCCGTCAAAAATGCTGGACGTATAAATGCAGTCTACTGTCTGACCATGTTCCATCACTCACATACAAAGCTATGCGGACGTTGCAGACGCGGCGCACTCCGCACGTCCGTTCTAGCAGTATTACGTTCTTGCCTAACCTGCGTCCGTTTGCAGCTTCTGTTGTGCTTCTGCACTTCTGTGCGCACGTACTTCGTGTGTGGGGCTCCATTTAACACAATTGTATGCTATCACGGGACGTACTTATGTGCGGTAACACGGACGTTAACACTGCGTTCGTCTGACCTCAGCCTTAGGCATTTTTTTTTTTTCAAAAATGCAATTTTTTTTCTAATAGCGGTTTTTATTTTTCCTGTAACAGACCTTTTTATTATCATTCATAGGACCTTATATGTTAATTCCAGACGTTTTCGTTCAGTAGTTTTTTGAAAACAGCGGTCTACAGGTTTGCGGCAGCATTCGGTGGCTGATTCCCTGCACTTCAGGGACCCTGCAGTGAATTCTCCAGGGAAATTTGATTCCCCAAAGTGCGGGGAACAACAGAACACGGAAATGTCTGTGTCATTTCGGTGCTCTGTGAATATCCCCTTTAGTGGTGGCTTTTTTGCTGCCCCCTGGAAAGTGCCAGCCTAGGCCTTGCCTACCCACCACATATTTGAAAATGAGAGAAATGTCAATGTATCCTTCCTGGTAAAATATTTTTGCTTAAAAAAAAAAAAAAGAAGTGTGGTGTCATCCAGTGCGGCCGCACCCCCCATCCCTCCTTCTGACGCCACTGCCTTTGGTTAATGTAAAGCGCTGCGGAAACTGTTGGCGCTATATAATTGATGACAATAATAGTAATAAAGTAGTCCTATAAGAACTAAAGGGTCAAGGTTGCTGATCCCTGGTGTATGTATATCCTCCTCATTACTTCCATTGCTTCATGTGCTAACATTAATGTCTGTTTTCCCTTAAATGTAGCGGGGCTATGCTTTATACCACACCAATCGGAAACTCACCTTTGAACCAAAGATATCCATGAATGCCCGGATTGTGGTGGTGGGTGCCTCTGATGTTGGAATCTCTTTCCTGGAAACCCTGGTGTTTTGGTATGTGATCTTTGCATATCAGCTTCATTTACTCTTATGAGCAATGCTAAAATCAAACTATTGATATTGAGGTTGTCGGAGTCTGGTAGTAAATGTTATTTGGTAGAAATTTGTTTCATTAAGTTTTTTGTAGAAAATGGTGATTATAAAACAAACCTGAAAATTTGTGTATAAGTTAAGGAGTGGAGACAACTGGCAGGATAAAAGAAAGAAAATATGTGGGTGATGAGGGGATTCAGTGGTTTTTTCAGCTTCCAAGAGGCATTTGAGGTAGGTTAGGTAAGTGATGAACAATCTTAGGGCTCTATTCTAAGGTTGGTGTAAACTTAACCAGAGCTTTTTGTAAACTTAGCAACCCCACAGACTATGGGCACTATTCCATAGTTGGTGGTAATGTAGCGTCTCGATATGTAATCGTTAGCGCCAGGGCCAGATTAACAGTATCATGGGCCTGCTGCTGAGGATTCTGGTGGGCCTTTTTAAGATGAGGCAGCAATTGGTCCGCACTGTTTTCTCGTTTAGAGAGTCGGGCGGCACACTGTGCGTATGTCACACTATGCCAATGTCAGAGCAACTAGGAAACCTGACTGGTGACTCTGACGTGGTGTGCTATGATGCACAGCAGGACTTACAGTGCACTGGGCACCTCCTCCAGCCTACCTACACAACTGACGTGCAGTGTGCTGCAGGGGACAGCTTGAGTTCAAAAGCCATCCAGCAGCAGCAAATGACGCTCCAACTCGTGGGCGGGCCAGGTGTGGCTCATAACCACTGGGTGTGCAATGGAATCATGCAGCATTTAGACACACCCACCGCGAGGACAGCATAGCACGCCCTGCGGTGTTAAGAAAGCACAGAAAAATAAGCTTAAACTAAACAAATAAAACTCAGTAATGTGCGTATCACAGAGCTCCACAGCAATAAAACTCACAGTAATGTGTGGTGTATATGCACGTATCACGGAGCTCCACAGCAAGAAAACTCACAGTAAACCACACCTCCACCAAATGTTCCCCCTAGTGTCACCTGATTGCTGGAGATGCCACAATGATATTGCATATCTGGTGGAGCTGCTATTTGATCCAGCCATTCTGGTCAATCATTCACAAAATCACTACTGAATTTGTAGATCCTCCACTGGCGTTTGCCCCTGTAACCATGCTCCTGCATCATATCACCCTTTCGACACACACTTACAGACACTCATTGGTAATTCGCATTATTAATGTGGCTAAGGGCGTTCTCCCTCTATTTTGAAACCAAAGTGCTACCCCCCCTTATCCCTGTGGATATCCAGAATGGTAGAACTCCACACACTGGAACAATTGATTTTTGCCGCTTCCGATAATTCAGACAAGTACATAGCGATATGGTCCAGGTGGATTTTGATTTCTTCCACGTCACATTTCAAGGCCTTGCTTACCCCGCCTGGTAACATCGTGAGTCCTAGCCTTCCCCGCCCTACCTTTTCCCCTTACCATAAATACTCAAGTATAGCGCGACCCGAATATAACACGATGGATAGAGATTTATTATGGAAATGAGAGAATACTCAAGACTCGAATATAACACGAGGAACAAAAATTTTACTGTACCGGTAAACAATTAAAATCCTTCCAGGTTCTCTTAACACAGTCAGGCTCCCCCTCAGGCCAGGGTGCTCTGCTCTAGAATGATTGCAGTTGTTACTAAATATGAAGCCGCCGGCCACCGTCTTCTTTACTAGCAATTAGATGGCCGGCGGAGGCGAGCGAGGTGAATGACCGGCTTTAAACTGAGTGTGCTCTCTGGACATGATGGATACCACCTCTCCCGAATCCGGGAGTTCCTGAAGTGTTTGCAAGCATCAGGGAGCCCGTATTCACTTCAGCGAGACTACCGGAACTTCCGGGAGACTTGGGATCCAGAGCAAGGCAAGTTTTTTTTTTCCCCACGCAATGCAGATGTCTCGAATATAACGCGACCCCTCCAATTTTAAGGTAAATTTTTGTCACCAAAATCTAGCGGTATACTCGAGTATCTACAGGTATTTCTCCACCATCCGTTCCACCCCCTGTTAACTGTTTGCTTATCTGTTTAAAGACATGAGCGCACAGGCGGCTGAAAAATATTTCTTTAGTCTCTATGTACGTCACCGGGTCAATCCCCCCTAGCATAAAGCATAGTATGTTGTAGACTGCTTACCATTTAGTTTATGGTATTTATGTTACGTATTTTTATTATCATTTATAATTTGGATATATTTGAATATATTTCATGCATACAGACATGCGAGTCCGCAGTTTTACTTTATCCTTGAAAACTTGAATAAACATTTATTTACAAAAAAAAACACTCACAAATAATTCTATACAAAAAATAAATTATATATTGATAAAATTACATACAATCCAGGAATTCCACACATAAAAGTAAAAAAAAAAAATTTGCTTCTATGTTGCTACTGCTGTGAGTACACATAAAACACATGTTGGGTATACAGCACCATGAAGACTCTAAGAGAACAAAAAATATCTATAATCCATAGCCATACTGTTAACAGTTCAGTCCCTCGGGATTTTTTTCAAAAATCCTGAGACTGAACCGTTGACAGTATGGCTATGCATTATTGATATTTTTTGTTCTCTTATTAGCTATACGACTCAGTGGTGTGCTATGACGTGTTTATATTACAGTTGAATTTAATATATAATTATTATATTTTAGCAAAATTAACTACTTATAAAAATTCTATATTAACCCTTTCGCTGCTGAGGCTTTTCCCGCCTCTGTGCTGAGGTCATTTTTACCGGTTTTGCTCATCATGTTTAAACGTGTTTTGAAGGCTTATTTTAGTATATGACCCAGACATATTATATATCGTTCTTTCCGTCAGACTCAGTAGATTCATAATATGTCATTATTATATGTATACGTTATGTCATGTCTGTATATTATAACAAAAAATGCAATAAAATATGTATTTTCAATAATTTACAACGTGTAAAGTGTTTTTTTTCACATTTTAACATGCAAGCAATTGCGGTTATATTTTGTATGGGGTGCGCTTGTTAAAAAAATTAGAGATGGGGTCTCGTTACATTTTTTTTGGGGGACAATTACGCGATTTTTAACAAACGCACCGCATACAAAAATCGTTAGTGCAGCATCATTGTTCACATTATAATTGCAATGGGAACAATATTGCTACACTAACAAACCAAAAAAAGAAAAAAAAATGTTTATTTTTTTTTTATAATTTTTTTTAAAATATATTTTTATTTTTAATTTTTATTTTTATTTTTTTTTAAAAACTTTTTTCACATTCAAGTTTGGTATTGTTGGAACGGCCATGCTCTGGCCGATCCAACCATACCAAACATTAACCCCTAACTGCCACGGATCGGGAGATAGGGAGTTCATTGGAACTCCCTATCTCCACCGTTGGTGGCAGTTAGGGGTTAACTCTAGGACTGGCGTCATCGTGCTACGCACGATGACACCAGTCCTCAGGGGGAGTTCCCGGAGGCTTGGCCGACATCCAAGATGTCGGCCAGCTCCGGGAAAGGATCGCGAACCGGCGCTTTTCAGCGCCGATTCGCGATCCAGCTCCCCAGGGGTTAATGCCAGGCACCATTTGGAAGGGCAGGCTGTGCCCTTCCAAATGATGCCTGGGTTAACCCCCGCAGAGCCGCCGATCGGGAGGGAGAGAGGTCCGAAGGACCTCCCCCCCTCCCTTTCAGGCGCCTCCTCCGCACATGCGGGGGGGGCGCCTGAATTAGGTGTCATCGCGCTGCCGCGATGACACCTAATTCTGGCGGCTGCGGTCCCGGATGCGCGGCTGACATCGAGGATGTCAGCCCGCACCGGGGGGGCCAGCGATCGGCCGGAACCCGGCCGAACGCTGACCCCAATGGGAGGACGCGCTGAGCGCGTCCTCCGCACAGCAGCGGGAATGCGGAGGACGCGCTGAGCGCGTCCTCCGCATTGAAAGGGTTAAGATAAATATTATTGAAATAATTCTGTGAAAAAAAAATATTTAAAATATACGTTTCCCCTTCCCAGATTTGCATTTTTTTGCAGAGAGGGGGTTAATTCTCTGGGAACGGAACCAAGTGGGAACAGAGCTGTCAGTTCTGCATGGAGGGGAGGGGGTTAAATCCTAAGGGACCCAGTGGGAACAGCTACCAGCTCTGTGGGGTAGATTGGGGAGGGAGTTAAATCCTTCCACCTCTGCAGGTTGGGGTTAAATTCTTCCATTCCATCTCTGCAGAGTGGGGAGGGGTTACATCTTCCTAGCTCTACAGCAAATGGGTTAACCTCCCCCCCCCAATCCTCCCAGCTTTAACCCACTCCCCAATCCTTCCAGCTTTGCATGGAAGCAGTTAAATCCTCCCTTTTTGCAGTGAGGGGGGGGGGTTCAATTCTCCCATTTCTGTGATGTGTGGAAGGAGGTTGAAATCCTTCTGCTCTACAGGGAGGGGAGGATTGGGGAGGGGGTTAAATCCCCCCAGCTCTACAGGGAGGGAAGGGTTGTGGAGGGGGTTAAGGCCCCATGACCAGGCTCTACAGGGAGAGAAGGATTGGGGAGAGGGTAAGTCCCCCCCCCCAGCTCTACAGGGAAAGGAGGATTGGGGAGGGGGTTAAATCCCCCCCCCCAGTTGAAGTTCTACAGGGAGGGGAGGATTGATGAAGGGGTTAAATCCTCCCCTTCAATCCTCCCAGATTTAACAACCTCCACAATCCTTCCAGCACTACAGGGAAGTGGTTAAATCCCACTTTTCTGCAGGGAGAGGAATGATTTAACTCCTACTTCTGTAAGAAAGGGGATTGGGGAGGGGGTTAACTCCCCCCCCCATCCTCCTGAGGTTTTTAACCACCTAACCTGCAGAGCTGGAAGGATTGGAAAGGGGTTATATCTTCACTTTTCTGCAGGGGGAGGTATTTGACAGCTGGCTCACTCACCACTGCTCAGCCTCCGTCTGTCTGGGTCCCCTCTCTCCTGCCTTCACGCTCAACAGCAGCACGTTGTAGGAGGCGTTGCCGCCTCTCAGTGCAGCCTGCTGGGGGCAGAAGGCAGGCCAGGATGATTTCCTTTTCTGCTGCCAGGCAGCTTCCGAACCTGTCCCTGTAAGCGACTGCTCGGCTCTCACTCTGTCATCTCAGTCATGTGGCCGAGAGTCTCCCTCTGCATAGGCACGTTACACGTAAAAGTGACGCGTTCAGAAGTGGTCTGTCGGCCAGTGATTTTGACAAATTGTCAATTTGGTCAGAACACCGGCCAGCGGATCATCCTCTTGGCTGTGGGCCTATTTTCAGGTAGGGGCCTGGAGCGGCCGCTCCATCCGCCGCTATGATAATCCGGCCCTGGTTAGCGCTAGGATTAGGGATGCACCGATACCACTTTTTTAAGACCGAGTACGAGTACCGATACTTTTTAAAAGTACTCACCGATACTGAGTACCGATACTTTTATTTAATGTCATGTGACGCTTTCCAATAGGAACAGACCTCATAAAAATTTATATGAGATTGACCGCAGCTCACATGGATTTGCCCCAGCTCACATGGGTTTGCCCCCAGCTCACATGGGTTTGCCCCAGCTCACATGGGTTTGCCCCCAGGTCACATGGATTTGCCCCCAGGTCTCATGGATTTACCCCCAGGTCTCATGGATTTACCCCCAGGTCTCATGGATTTGCCCCCAGGTCTCATGGATTTGCCCCCAGGTCTCATGGATTGGCCCCAGGTCTCATGGATTGGCCCCCAGCTCTCATGGATTTACCCCCAGGTCTCATGGATTTGCCCCCAGCTCTCATGGATTGGCCCCCAGCTCTCATGGATTTGCCCCCAGCTCTCATGGATTTGCCCCAAGGTCTCATGGATTTGCCCCCAGCTCTCATGGATTGGCCCCCAGCTCTCATGGATTTACCCCCAGGTCTCATGGATTGGCCCCGCAGGTCTCATGGATTGGCCCCGCAGCTCTCATGGATTGGCCCCGCAGCTCTCATGGATTGGCCCCGCAGCTCTCATGGATTTGCCCCGCAGCTCTCATGGATTTGCCCCGCAGCTCTCATGGATTTGCCCCGCAGCTCTCATGGATTTGCCCGCAGCTCTCATGGATTTGCCCGCAGCTCTCATGGATTGGCCCCCAGCTCGAACGCTGGGGAAGCTGGCCGTGTGCATGTAAAGCACGCGGCCAGCGTTCCCCTCCGGCGCGCAAATACTCACCCTTCCTGAAGTTCCGGTCTCTGGGCAGTGATGCGGTCACGTGGCCGCCGGGCGCATCTGTGACGCTGCCTCCAGCCGAGAGGCCGCGTCACAGGAGCGCCCGGCGGCCACGTGACCGCATCACTGCCCAGAGACCGGAACTTCAGGAAGGGTGAGTATTTGGCGCGCCGAAGGGGAACGCTGGCCGCGTGCTTTTCATGCACGCGGCCAGCTTCCCCAGCCCCGCGGATACCGGCAAGCCGGCCCAGCGCCGGCTTCCGGTATCGGCGGGATGTATCGGGCCGTTTGCACGAGTAACAAGTACTCGTGCAAACGGCAATATCGGCCCCGATACCGATACTAGTATCGGTATCGGTGCATCCCTAGCTAGGATAAGTAAGTTTAATGTCTGGCATCAATATTCCAATCTTGACACTACAGTCAGGTGAAAATGTTTTGCACCTTGAAGCTTGCGCAAGCTTACTGTATTTAATCGTCTCCTATATTTAACATGGGGAGCGCAATCTATTTTTAGCATCTCCACAAGTTAGGTATTACTAAGTGCTGGCGCAAATTACCGTCGGACACGAAAACCAAAATTTTAACACCTCCTAAAAGCGGGTGATAAAAGTTTCTGCAAATGCAAAATCATTTAACAAGCCCTAAACCTCCCCCTAAAAATCCCATACTCACCTCTCATATCGCAGAGAAAAAGGATGGCCCAATCCGATACTTCTTCTCGCTGGGAGTGAGACTGGGAACAAATAGTTCCTAGTGTCCCTCTGTGATCACTCTGAAGCACGCTCTCACGTCATGGAAGCACAAGCCTCCTTAGAGACCTATGGACTTCAGGAGCTGATACTCACGGTGGTGCGGAAGCACTACTGCGGGTATCAGGGAGGTTAGCGCTGTGTTCCGGGGCGAAGTGCTGAGATAGGACATTCCCAGAATACGATGTTAACATGAAGAATATAAGGAGAAAATCTGCAAGCACATTATCCTGCTTACCGTCTCCATGTTAGCGTCCACAATGGAATAGGGCCCTCTAATGGCTCTGGTAAGATTACAACAGCTCTGGTTAAGTTTCCACCAAGGTTGGAATAGGGCCCATAGTCTATGAAGGTGTTATGTTTACACTGGCCATATTTTTTGATACAATACCTCCCACCACATAAACCCTCACATTCCTACTGACACAAAAACAAGCCAATTAGGAGATTAAAAAACGTATCATACAGACATTGGTAAAGGCACTGAAACACACTAAGACCCCGTTCGCACCTGGGCGTTTTACAGCGAGTTCCTGCGCGCTGTAAAACGCCCAAACACGGAAAGCCCATGATTTCCTATGAAGCCCGTTCACACCTGGGCGTTTTACAGCGCTTAGGAACGCGAGTACAGGAGCTTCTTTGGGGCGTATTGCAGCGTGTTCGTGGCCATAGACTGCAGCGTGAACGCGCTGCAATGCGCGTTTGCGTGTTTTTCACGTTTGCACGATACGCGCACCAAAAACGCGCGTATTACGCGCGTATGAAAAACACTGAGGTGTGAACCCAGCCTAACACATAGACAGTAAACAAGACACTGAAAGAAACACAAATACTGACAAAAACACTGACACACACACACGTACTGAGAGCATTACAGACACTGATAAAACCTCTCACAAAAATGGACAAAAACCTCTGGCAAAACCGCAGGGACACTGAAGGACACATACAGAGTGAGTGAGTGATGTTAACAAACACACTGACTACTGAGCGGTACTAACATCTGCACACAGACAGTGACAAAGACACTAACATAAGGGGTCAATCACAAATATCCGAACTTGCCTGAAAAATGCACCAGTGAATTTCCCCATATGGTGCATTTTCGTGGCCATTCGGCTAGTCACAAAGCAGGCAGAGCGCCAAATTTTGCAAGTACGGTGCTGTTCGACGGCAGTGAAATCCCAATAGAAAGCAATGGTTAATGTATTCAAAGAACACCGAACAGCTGTGAAAAGTTGTTGAAATGTCCTGCTGTACGGTGGTCTCATTTGACAGGTTTATTCAGGCGAACCCTATAGGCTTTAGTGTTAAAAATACTCCCGTTTTTATCCAATATGTTTTAAACCGTTTATTCTTTTAATTTTCAGCAAAAAGTCTCCTTATTTATTTATTTTTTAGGATGTTTTAGTTATTTGTCGGCAAAAATTATTTTCCGATCTTTTTTCTAAATAGCAGGTTTTTCCTTTTTTCTGTAACAGACCTTTTCATTATCATTCATTGGATCTTATATGTAAATTCCAGGCATTTTCGTTCAGTAGTTTTTTTGCAAACAGCGTTTAAAATATAACACTTTAAATCGCTTTGGTTTTTTTACACCGTTCGTTGGCTTGTCAGCTTCTTCTGGCAGCTGGCTGGCGCTCTGTTCCGCTTTTTTTCAGCTGTTTTGCAGCAGATCGTCAGATTTTTTCGGATGTGACTGGCTTTTTAATCGGCGATTTCGCAGCGGTTTTTGCATTCGAATCGGCGGTGTTGCCGCGTTTTTTTGCATGCGGTCGGCTGCTTTTCCCTGCACATCGAGGACCCTGCGGTGATACCTGAATACATCGTAGGGTTGGCGAATTGGAATCGCTAAAACACCCCGTAGTGCGGGAAAAAAAGAGCACCGAAAGGTCAGTGACATTACGGTGCTCTGTGAATAACCCTGACTGATATGCAAATATACAATGACACACAGAGATAACGACAGAAATACTGAAAGATACCCACAAACAATGCGGAGACACTGACTGAGACACGCAGATAATAAAGATAATGACAAAGACCCACATATATGCATTGACAGAGACACTAATAAGTCAATCAACCCATGTCACATGTCTTCCCTTTCCTTTTTGACCCAACAAAACTTTTCTGAATGTGAAAAAATTGTCGACCTTTGTTTAAATGTCCTTGATGGAATCCTCTTCTGAAAGTGCAAATCCTAGCTAGATTTCCATGCTGGTTTCTTTAGAGCATTCATATATTTGCTTTCATGTCAAATGGAAATCTCTGAACCCGCCCATAGGTGCTCTGTAAATAAACAAGGCACTGTATCACGCTGATATTGGTAAATATGTCACCTGAGGTGATTGAGGGTTAATTTAATACATTAGCACTTCCATTTTACTAATCAGTCACTAATTGTAATTGTTGTCTCCCAGTCTAAATGTTTTTCTGGCTTTCAAGTGTCTGCAGGACTAATTGACAGCTGTTTTGACCTATTAGCTGCTTCTGTAACATCACTAAACTATTAACCAATCAGTGTCCCATCTGGGCAACGTTTGAAGGTATTTTAGCACACATTTATTTAACATTTTGTTTTGTTAGCTTAAGAAAATGTTATGTCATGTGACATTATATGACGTTGTAAGTATTAAACCACTAAGGGTCCTATTCCATTGTGGACGCTAACATGGAGACGCTAAGCAGGATAATGTGCATTTGCAGACTTTCCCTTACCCTCTCCATGTTGATATCTTATTCTGTGGTAGGTCCTATCACAGGACCTCGCCACCCGGAACGCAGTGCTAACCTCCTTGATATCAGCAGTGGTGCTTCCACACCACCACGAGTATCAGCTCCTGGAGTCCATAGGACTCCATGGAGCCTAGCATTTCCAGGAAGCAAGCTCACTTTTGCAAGATCGTCATCGCGCAACACCTCTCAGTGATCGCAGAGGTAGACAAGGAACTTTGTTCCCAGTCTCACTATGTTTCGGACGAGAAGAAGGGGCAGATCGGGCCACCATTTTTGCTGTATCGTGAGAGGTGACTATGGAATATTATGGGGCAGTTTGGAGAGTGTTAAAATGATTTTGCTGAATCATTTAACGCCAGTGTAGTGCTCACCCCCGGAGGAGCCGCTGAATAAACCTCGGGATAGTCTCACCGCACTAGGAAATAACAATACACCAGCACTGTTGTGGATTTTTCTATATTATATTCTTTACTGATCCCAATAAAGCAGCATATAATATGCATATATGGTATTGGAGTAACAAGAATTCGTAACGCGGGAAAAACACGCGGCAGTAAAAGAAACCGGTTAACCCCCTCAGTTCTGGAGTGTAAGTCCCGTGAAAAATAGCTCAAAAATATATATGTGTGTTGTCTAGGGCACCCGGGTACTATCTTCAACTGGCCAGTGAACGAAAAGAGCAATCTTCGACTAGTCACCGTTGGGGGCCCTGTAAATTTAAACAATATTGCAGCGTGCGTTTCTGTTTTGGAACGGTGGCCTAGGAGGCCTCTCACCCATCCGATGAACGAAACTGTCCAGCACTCGATGCCTCGACCAAAAGATCTTCTCCGCTTTGTACTGGGACTCCGTGCCACTGAATCTGCTCCCTGCTTGCTAAGGCTAGGGTCAGAGTGGGGCAGTCGGAACGCGCGTGCAGACGCACTAAATCACGGCGGCAGTAGCAGCACATAACGGCCAATGACGGCCAATATACGCAGTACGTGCGTACGAAAGTGCGCCGACACCACGCAACCGGCAAATGAACGCATTTTTCTCAGAACGTGAAACCGCTGCTACTGACGTACAGAGTGCGCTGCGGCCGCATGGCAGCGTGTGTGCGTGATTAGGAGACGTCAGACGCTGCTAGTGTGCGGCCTACATAACGTTCAAACAGCCGGATTTCCCTAGACTTCTTTTTACCCCACCGTCATGAAATACGTCCAGAATTGCGCATCGTCTGACCACTTAAGCGTATTCCGTGAAAAAATGCGTGCGCACGCATCGACGTACATTTTGACGGTGGCCGCAGAAAATGCGCTCATCTGTCCCTAGCCTAAATCTCCGCAACTGGAACAACCGATCCGCCGCCTGCACTCCCAATCGATCGGCGCGGCCTCCTAACGCGGGGTCCTGCCGGAACCAGCTTTTCCTCCAGACCTCTCAGTGCTGCGTAGGTAGGTCCCAACATGATTACTGTCCCGATCTCCAGCACCAGTAAGACAGCGTACTCGGGCCTGGTTGCGATCCCTGACAGCTCCAACTTGTGTCCTCCACCTTTCACTGCTCCGCTCACTCTCTGCGTGCCAAACACGAGGCTCCCCAGTCTATCCTCCTCCTGTACCACCCACTTCCTGTCCTCACGCAAAGGGTGATGGGAGATGGAGTCCGTTTTGTCCAGCATAATACACAATGTCTCCCTCTGGTGGCAGCAACAGTTCAATACACAAGAATACAGGTTTAAAGCAGCGCTACACCAGCTTTTAGGAGTTATTACATTTTTTAAATTCATGTCTCAATGAAAATTTGTGCCAGCACTTTGTAATACATTCCGTCTCGAGACTTTAAAGATAGATTGCGTTTCCTATATTTGCATGGAAAGAGCAGAGTACAGTAAGCTCGCACAAGCTGTGATGCGCTAACTGATTTCACCCCAGTTTAGCGTCAAGATTGGAATATTGATGCCAGACATTAAACTTACTAATCCTATTGATAACGCTTACATTTCAAGAATCTACATCAGCACCAGCTACGGAATATAGCCCTAACGCTTTTAAATATATATATATTTCTAATATTCGCTTGTGGGGAAGGAATGTTAACTTTAATTTAATTTTTTTTTCTCCTTTGGAATATGCTTAAAAGACTAATATCAATCCAGGGCAAATACCAAGTATCTTATACTTTCTGTAAATATCATGTTTGCCCTGTTCATTGGAATTAGTAGCATGCCTCCAGCATTCACCTCTAGTAGGGCTCTATTACATTCTTCACGCAAAAATGCACGGTAAAAGCATGAATTTTTGCGCGAAGCGTTAAACGTTAAACGAGCGCGCATTAACGTTGCGTGCAGAAATCGGTGTGCGTACTGGTTTTTTCACGCGATTCAGCCAATCAGAATTAAGAACCACAATTATCTCACATTAAGTTTTTGAGCCTGTCAAACTCAATCTGCGCATATATGCTGCGTCAATAATAAAAACACGCACAACTTCTCAAATTTATTGTTTGGGTATGCGTAGAATGTGTAACTATACGTTGCTGTATTTTTTTTTCGGGCTGGTGTATTTAGGTTCGGCCAGGACGTTCAGATTTGCCGTTAACACCAGCTTTTAAAAGACATTAAAAACAGCAAACGCTGTGTGTCAAATTTTGCACATAGATTGTAATACCATCCACGTACCAGTGCACAAACGCATTTGCGCTCACAATGTTAAGTATAGTACATTACGCTTGCGCCGATTCACCCGCGGTAGACGTTAATGCGCATTTTTTACTCGGACATTGTAATACGACGTTCAGCGCAAAGGGTTTTGCCCCTCGCGTTAATGCGTTTTTGGGCACGCGTTAACGTTTGCGCGGAGAATGTAATAGGGCCCGTAGTGTCTATAGGGCTAAAAAAAAGAAATGTCCCATGTAAAAGGAAACATTTCCTTTAGTTTTAACTTACAATGATGTGTCAATTAAACAAAGAATTAAACAGTTTAGTAATTATCAAAACTAGAAAACCGATTACAGATTCCATATGACACAGTATTGTCACCAATGGACTTTGACCCCCTAAAAAAAATTAGCGCAACAATCAAATATAAGTCAGCACCAGGAGTTACACATAATGCTGAGCAAAAAAGTCAAATTAATTCTTATATATGTATAATTTCATAAATTTATCCAAATTTCCATTTATATATATATATATATATAATTAGAGGTTGGATTTCCTGTTTTTCAGAAACATCGCTTACAGTCTTGATCGTCTTTTCCGATTTCTCTCTAATTATAATTATTTGCTAACATTACTAATCTGTAGAAAGTAAAACGTAATAAAGGCGGTAAAAATAATTTGTATAAAGTGTATACTTCTTGTTGTAAAAAGTGCCATAAGAATGTACACGTGGCATGTTCAGCCTTCTTTCAGCACTATACCTTTACTTACACGGACCACCCATGTCTCTAGAATGTACCTGTTTGGTCATCACCCACTGTTTCATATTATTACAAACTAGGTCCTTATCTAATAGTATTCTTATGATCTAAAAAAACAAACAAGGGAGGAGTGTGCTGAGGATTGAGTATTGTCTTGACTGGTTTATTTTTCAGATTTTTCTATATTTATATTTATCTTCACAACACATCTAATTTGTAAAATGTAATAAAGATCCTAAAAGTAAATTCTGTAAAGTGCATACATCTTGCTGAGAAAAAGTGCCATAAAAATCTCAGTATACAATAAACATAGTCAATAAAGTGTGTTTATGTAAGTGTGCAGAACTGTGCAAATATATTTCAAACAAAGTGCAATGCTGCTGCAATAACCGAGATGTCTCTAAAAAAACACTTTATACAAGGACCATATTACCAATGAGGATGAGGCATGAAAAGGATCAGATCAGTCAATGTTTCAGTCCTATTTCCTGCAAGACAAACAAACAACAATGTATAGTGCTTTCCATATTCATACAAAGAATGATGTAGGTGGAAAAAATATATTTACAATGTATGAGTTACTTAGTGCTACTCAAATCAATGGCCATAAGAGAGGACCAGAACCCTGAGAGCACTGGATCCAATCACTTACAGAATGAGAGTATCAATAAGGTAGACGTCCAAGAAATCTCCTTCAACAATTGTTCAAAGCCAGCAAAATGTCATGAAGATAAAAGAACAGACTGTATCGCGACTTTTCTTGATTGTGTGGTACTTCTGAAATTTCTCTAACGTGCAGACACGTTTCGCTCCCCTCTCGAAGCTTCCTCAAGTGTGATTTAGTGCTCCCCAAACTGTGCTTTCCTTAGTCTTCAACATCATGATCGTTTCTTTTCAGATTTAACTCATTTGTTCCTACTGATTCTTCAAAAAATTTAATTGTCCCAAAATCTATTTTCAAATGATTTTGCGTCCACTGCTAAGATTTTTTTTCCCAGAAAATCCTGGAGTGTCCTTTAGGCCTAATTCACACTGATACGCACGTACGCGGATATTGTACTATATGCAACATATACTAATAAATGGCTCCATACACATAGCCGCGTATGGAGCCGTATATTTGCGTAGCGTAAACATGCACAAAAACAGAATGGAACTGAGATGCGTCCGGGCAGCGTGTTTACGCGTGTGCTCGCGTACATCCGTACAGTACAGTAAAGTTTTCAGTTTAAAAAAAAAAGATGCATTTGGGATTATAAACACTCCAAATGCATATACGCACATATACAAAAAATATCACTACCTCAATGGTAGAGCATAACAAATTGATTACCAGGAAAAAAGGCAAAATTGCATGATAAGTGAAAAAGGTCATGAGAGACCTGAGGGTTTTGCCCCTTTATTAATTAGTGGAATACAGATATTCTGTTGAAGACCAACAGAATACTAATGTCTCCCAGAGACCAATTTAAAATTTAACTTTTATTGAAAAAATAAAATATAATATTGACAGACTTGTGAACATAGAAAGGACAGTGCTTAATGAAACAGACAAATTAAAAAACAAAGGAACAGTGAAGAATGGTATTCAATGCGTTGAATGATATAATTTGAATCTCAATACAGCAGGTGACCTTCAATGGATCACCTCAAAGTATTGTAACCAACATGAGGTAAATAGAAATGGGCTGGCTACATTAAGCCATAGACCAAAAGACGCAAGGAAAAACCACAACAAAACCAAGGCAGGAATACCCAATTTGAAAGTACAGCTAAATTAGCCAAAAAATGACGCCGCAGTGAAGATCAAGGGTAATATAACAGACCTAAATGAAGATTGTTATTATTGGGTCGCCAACTGCCGAAAGAGAATTTTAGATGGAGGGGTCCTGCCTGCTAACGCATCCAACGCGCGTTTCGCCGAGAATGGCTCGTCAGGAATGCATTCGTCAGGAATGCATTCTAAAGCACTGTCCTTTCTATGTTCACAAGTCTGTCAATATTATATTTTATTTTTTCATTTTGATAACGCTGCCTATTCACCGCCCTAAGATGACTTTCATTTTTTTTATATTATATGTCTTGACGCTGATATGCTTTGGCCCTGTGTTCGAGGACGTTTTTGACTTTTTGATTTGTTGTACTGCCTATTGGCTTTTTTATTTTTCTTAGTTATATTTCTCACGCAGAGTTCATTTAGATGTCTATGTACGGCCCTGCGAGGCCCTCGTTTTATTTTATTTTATGCTTGTTTGTATGACGACATCTTTACAAAATAAAAAATTTCAATACAAAAGAATATATATATATTTTATTTTTCAATAAAAGTTAAATTTTAAATTGGTCTCTGGGAGACATTAGTATTCTGTTGGTCTTCAACAGAATATCTGTATTCTACGCACATATACACGCACACACGCACGCATACGCGCACATATGCAATATTCAAGTTTGCTCTTACGTTGTGTGTTAACGAGGCCTTAAAGTCATACACATTTTTTGATGGTAACCTAAGGATTGCTCTTGCTCATAATCAATAATGGAGCAATAAGCTTTATGGAAATGCTCCTCAGTACGTCATGAACATGTGACATGCTCGCATATTCCAGGTTAGGATTCTTTCAACACTCTACCCTTACCTACATGGGCCACCCTTGTCTCTACTTTTTCCAATCCAATTTAAAAAATGGAGGGAAATATTTTTTTCTCAGGTCCAATAGTGCTGGATTCTCTTTTCCAGTGGAGTTTTTCTATTTGCCACTGTGTGATTGATCCAGCCTTTTCAGGGGAAGCATTCTACAATATTAGGCTAGGCATAGTTTTTTTCTTCTTTTTGTATGTAAAGTTGCATATTAGGGATGTGCGTTTCGGGTTTCGGAATTTCAGAATTTTCACGAAATTTCACGATTCGTGTTTTCGGATGCGGCCGATTTTCCGAAAATTTTTAGATCCGAAAATGGCAGATCCGAAAAGTTTTCCGAGCCGAAACGAAATATTTTCTGAATTTTCGAATGTACTTGAAATGTGTCAAATCGAAATTTATTGCTTTGAAACGAGGAGAACAGACGTTCCGAAAAAATGAAAATTTTCAAAAATACGAAAAGTCGAAATACGAAAAATGGTCGAAATTCCGAAAATTGTACACGAAAAACGAGTCGAGCCGAACCGAATCGAAACAGAAATCGGTCGAAACGAGCCGAATCGAAAAGTTTAAAAATCCAAAAAATCACACTAATTCACAGGACGGAGAGACGTGATGGGTAAGAAGAGCGACAAGACCCCCGGTAAGACGGAAGGCCCCCTGCAGACTGACATTAAGGAATCGTTGGTTGGAGGATTGAGGAGTCGATGCGATGATCACCCCTCAAGACCAGATTTGGGCCTGTTGGAGGTGGAGACCCGGCCTCTTTCCCAGGCCGGAGCCGAAGGGTCGGGGACCCGACTCTCAACTGGGAGTAACACTAAGGGGGCTGCGAGTACAGGGGAGGATTTGGGTACCCCTTCGCACTTGGCATCTGACTCGATGGCTGGACCTGCTCTCACCCGAGGACCCCTACCTGAGCTTTCTCCTCGGGCTGCTGACTCGGAGGAGTCTCGGCCATCCACGAGAGGCGACGTCCGCCGTATCTTGGACGAGATGCGGGTCCTCTGGAGAGCGGACCTCTTGGAGGTGATGGGCAACGTTGCTACCCTGAGGACCACGGTGGAGTCGATGCAGCACCGCGTGGATGACACGGTAACGGCACAGGCCAAAACAGCCACTCGCATAGACTCCCTCCAGACTCAAGTGGACCACCTGGCTAGAGCACTGGAATCGATGGAAGCTCGACACAGAAGGCGGAATGTACGTTTCCGGGGGATTCCGGAGTCGGAGCCCTCTTCCTCTCTCCTGGATTACGTTAACCGGGTGGCCCGCCATATTCTACAACAGCCTCCGGACGCGCCTGAGATCTTTGGTGCGGCGCTTCGCATCCGCAAGGCAGTGGCGGCTCCCGCA
Source organism: Leptobrachium leishanense (assembly GCA_009667805.1). Lineage (NCBI taxonomy): Eukaryota > Metazoa > Chordata > Amphibia > Anura > Megophryidae > Leptobrachium > Leptobrachium leishanense. Next base: position 314,100,770 of record CM019066.1, read on the forward strand.
GGGGTACCGAGGGACACGATCGTGGTTGCTATGGATGTCTCTGTTAAAATCCGCCTGATGTCTACCCCTAAAGCAAGGTCTTCTTTTATTTTTGAAGCTACACAGTTGTCACTATTTGCAGATCTGCCCTTTCTGACGATCGTAGCACGACGACGATTTCGGGAGGTGACGGCCCAATTACGATCCGAAGCTGTCCGGTACCGCTGGGGAGTGGCGGGCTCCTTGGTGCTCCTGCATGATAATATTACCCACACCGTGGCTACCCCGGAGGAGGCTTGGGCTCTGTTTCCCCGTCTGGGTATCCCCATCGAACCCTCGAGACGGGACACGGGTTGAAGTTAATTAACTTCCAACGGGCAGTTCCCTCGAGTCTATGGCCTAGAGTTTGACGCCTGGACTTTGCATTTCCTCGGATAACCTCATCTTTGATATGGAACACTTTATTTTATTCTATGAGACACCTTACTTTCTCCTTTCACAGCCGAGTATATTAGTTTCGTTCCTCCCCACCTTTATAACTACGATGACTTTCCCTGTGAGAACCCCCCCACCCTTTCACCTCCCCCCCGATGACTTCTGATGAGACCCCCTGTATGGGGATGTACACCCCCCCCCCTTTCCTCAAGCTGAGATTGTTTGATTTTTGTTTCCCAGTCCAAGCTGAGATTTTTACTTTAGAAAAATTTTGTTTGTCCTTTCGCAAGCTGAGTTTTACCGCTGACGTTTCTTTTTGATTCTGATATTTGGCCCTGCGAGTTCTCCCCTCTCCTTCCCTTTCTTTGACTCAGAGACGCTTCGACCACCATTTTATTTTACTTTTTCCCGCTGTCATTCCCCGGCTGGGGACACATTTGAGACTTTGTCACGAGGACTTATGTCTCACACTGCTGTCACCTTGCTCCTTCATGGGCCTCTGCCATGCCGGCGATGGTGTTTTCTTTATTCCCCCCCACCCCTTTTTTTTTTTTTTTGGCACGTCGGGATGTCCAGAGGCGCGCCACTATGGCACCTACCATGGCTCTGGTTGCCATACTTGGCCCTTGGGCACCTGGGCCTCGTGACAATTCCCTTCCACGGCCTCCCCCGGGAGCGAGCCGGGAAAGTCACAATACAGGCAGTTGCCGTTCCCTCTCCAAATTTATTTTGTTTTTCACTCCCCCCCCTTTTCTCTTCTTTTTCTCCCTCTCCTTACACCATTGCTGGCATGCGGTTGGTATGGTTCGCGTCCCCTTCCCTTCATTCTTTTTATTTCTTTTCCTAAGTCGTCGTACTGCTGACCCCATTTTGACTACTGTTTTTGTCTTACTTCATTTATTTTCAATCGCTGATTGTACTCATGACATTCTTTCAAAATAAAAATTATCGGTGCACAAGCCTATTGCATATTAAGGGGGTTATTCAGAGAGCACCGAAATATTGCTGACATTTTGGTGCTCTCTCGTTCCCCATACTTCCCTGCATTTTGGGAAATCAAAGTTCCCCACCCTGCAGTGAATTCAACATTCACCGTAGGGTCCACGCAGTGCAGGAAAAACCCGCCTGCAATCCCACCAAAAACTCGCCGGAACCACTGCAAAAAACATGCTGAAAATCAGACGAGCCGCCGATCACAGCGGAGACCAACCGCCGGAAAAAGCCGACAAGATAAGCGGGGTAAAAAAAATAAAAAAACATTTTGATTGAAAGAAACAATGTTTGCAAAAAAAACTACTGAACGAAAATTCTTTGGAATTTACATATAAACGTCCTATGAATGATAATTAAAAGGGCTGTTAGAGAAAAATGAAAAAACGCTTTTAAAAAAAACAGAAAAAAGTTTGCTGAAAAAATCACCAAAAATGCCTAAAAGTACTAAAAAATCATTAAGTGACTAAGGGTTCGGCTGTATAAACCACCGAACAGCAGGGCAGTTCGGCAACTTTTCACTGCTGCTCGGTGTTCTCTGAATAGTTTAACCATTGCTTCTCTATGGGGGATTTCATTGCCTTCTAACAGCAACATACTTGCTGGCAGTTCGCCAAAATTTGGCGAACTGGCTGCTCTCTGAATAGCCGAATGGCCCCGAAATGTCACCGTAGGGGTAAATTCCCTGTTCGGTGACATTTCGGGGCCAGATCGACTCTCTCTGAATAACCCCTTAATTCTTCTCTAATGTTGGCCAAAGTATCAATCCCTCCTCTTGGTGTTAATGAAGATCAGTCCATATCCCTGTTTTATAATCATTAATTTACTTAATGATACAATTTGCAACTTATTTACAATCTGGTTTTATATTACTATAACATTCTCTATGTATTTCACCACATTGGAACCCTGCAGAACATTTAGATACTCACATTATACTTCATCAGTTATGTTTTTTATTTCACACTAAATGGGAAAAAAAGCATAATTTACATTTATTATAACTAGTGCATTATTCTTTTAACCAAATGATGTTTTAAATGAAACAGACGTGAAGCCTTTCACTTCAGATTTATGTAATTTTAAAGTCCTTTTCATTTTTATTTCAACTGTTGCACGCTGTAAAAATAAATTGATTGAAGCAATTTGTCCGTCTTTAATCCCTAAAAGAGGAAGTAGTTTTCTTATTATTTTTTGGCATAATTATTTTAAATTACTCGTATCCATGGATACACAAGTAGATTTACTTACCACCATAATATTCATAGAAACTTGGGAAGTATTAATTCCTTCATGAAATTTAAATAGCGTGGGGTTTAGTTATGTATTTTTTCACTTCAGTTAACCCCTTAAGGACCAGTGATGTAACGTTTACGTCATAAATGCATTGACTTTAAAGACCTTTGGTCCTAATTGAAACATACAGGGTTATTCAGAGAGCGGTGAAAAGCAGGAGAATGACTGGAGAAGTGAAAATTCCATGTTAAATTAGCCAAACCAGAAAAATTATCCCATTCATCTCACTTTCCAAATCGGCTATTTTGACCTAGAATTTTTCTATTCTCCAGTCATTCTCCTGCTTTTCACCGCTCTTTGAATAACCCTGATAGAAAACAGATGAACATCATCCAGAAATTGGAAATAACATCATTACATTATAGGTATTCTGCCATCACTTTATATTTGGATTACACATAAAGGGTATAATACAACATATAGCAAAACATATAGACATAGATAAACTATCAATGTTCTAGTAAACATGTGTCCCAGTGTATCCACTGTACACAAAGGGAAAGGTTCTTAATTTCACATTCCAGATGATTAATCTCCAAAGAAAAGCAAGGTGATATTATAATGATGTATGGCTAGTGATGTAAAGCAATAGATGATGAGATAAAATGACCTCACATATTACTGAGCCCATAATATAACCGACTCAGGTATTTGCACCTTGGCTGTTTATTTGCTGGCTAATCAATTAAGTCACCTTATTTCAGTTAAATATTCATCCAGACTGAGGCATATGAAAACGAGCAGAGTATATAGTGTAACTCTGTAAAGCTCAGTAGTAATGACCAGTTATTGAAATCTACTTACAAACTCCAGAGCCTCTTCCGGAAGTGGCTGTGGTAATAAACACATTCAGGGTTATTCAAAGAGAATCGAAAAGTCACTGCACGTTCGGTGACTTTTCGTTCTCTTCAATTCGGGGCGATTCGGCGATCCCATTTCGGCGACCCTGCGGTGTATTCAGCAAGCACCACAGGGCCATCGTAAGGCAGGGAAATACCTCCGCAAACTCGATGAACACTCACCGCAAAACCCGGCGAATGCACACCGAAACCAGCAAAAACATCTGGATTAACCCTGCCGAACACGCCGCAGAAACCCGAGCAGCCGCCAATCACAGCGCAGAGCAGCCGCCGGAAAAAAAAACGACACCGCAGACGAATGGAGTGAAAAAAAACCCAAAAGAGTACGCTTGAATGTTTGAAAAGTGAAACGCTGTTTGCAAAGAAAGTACAGAACGAAAATGTCTGGAATTTACATATGAGGTCCAGGGAATGATAATAAAAAGAACTGTTACAGAAAAAAGAAAAAATCCCAAAAAATGCTTAAAAGATCCTAAAAAAAATTAAAATAAAGAGACAGAGGGGATACAGTAGAAAGAGAGGATAAAGCACTGCTGCTGCCTACCAAAAGAGGAGAAACAGTGATTACACGTGGAGGAATATATCACCCAGACATTTGATTTTCTGAGCCACTACTAACCCCATAACTCATGTAGTGGCTGTCACAGTTAGCAACCCAATAATGCAGATAGCAACCCGCTAGTGACTAGACTAATACCAGCCCTTAAACTGACAGGCTGATAGAGAATTAGATAAAACGTAGTCTGATTATCGATGCCAGAACTATTTTTGCTGTAAATAAAATATTAATGTAAAGTATCATTTTTCACATTTAAAATGGATTTTAGAATGTGGTTACAGTTCTGTAACAACTTTATCTAATGTCAGTTATCGTTCATAAAACTACAAACTCTGTGATAACTGTTAAATCTGCAGTATCTTGTCTGTGGCCTTAGTTTAACAGTGGGATTTAATCCTTCTCTTTGTATAACGGTGGAAGTAATGTAATTGCTTCTTTTTAAGGGTAAATATCTTTTGTAATCCATGATTAAAAATATCATTTTAATCCATCCGGAAGTGGAAGTAAGTTTCAAAGAAATGAAGAAATGTAATGTAAATACTGGTGCGATAAGGAAAATTACAGTCGCCTGAAACATAAATCGAACAAAGTGACATTTCTGGATGTGGATTAAGAAATTTGATTTGTAATTCGCATTATCAAAGGGATTATTTTCACTGCAAATGTGTTCATCTATTCGAAACGAGGCCATGACTCTAATTGAAAACAAGACAGAAGGTTACTCTGAACAGATACAATTAGCAGGTTTTTCCCTGTATATCATTTCATCCTTGAGAGGTAATAATTTGTTTTCACTTTCTCATCAGTAATCACCTTGGACAGTTGGCACAGTTGGCATTTTAAAAAAGATGTTTGGAAAAATAGACCTTTAAACGCTTGTTTGTCTCAGAGACTCTGCTAGGTTTGTCCTTTTTCTCATTACCTTCCATTCGCTATCTGAGACCCTCCAGATCCCCTCAAAAAACAGTCATCTTAAAATTATATTGATGGTAATCAGATTTTTTTAATCCAAAAAAATTCAGTATGCTCTTCCTACTCAAACCTTTTGAAACCTTTGCAGCGTTCACATACAAACGTTGATCTACATCCACCAATCCTCAGATTGTCAAAAATGCAAGAATTTATAGTTTCCTCAGTTTAATTGCTGCTGTTAATACCCAAAATTGTATATGAACTACGGCCACCCAGCAGAGCCACGATCTCCTATCCATCAGAAGTATAGGAACCAGTACTTGCCAGCAGGTGCAATTTGATGTATACGCCAACTAAAAGGAGTATTAGGCGAGGTCGTTGAACTGTTTTCTCACCCATTGAAAAAATTTTTATTTTTGTTTCCTTTTCTTCCTTTTTTCTTTTATCCTTCCCCATTTATATCCATCCTGTTGCCACCCTTCTCTGATTGGTCAATATGGCTACAAATGGCCAAATGGCATCAGTCAATGAGAGGAGATTCGGAGACATTACGGTCTCATTGGCTGCTCAAAATATTTAAAAAGCAATGCTATTGGCATTACATTTATTTTTAAATATAGTTGAACCTACAGGGCTCATACAGGATGAAGATCCCGGCCTGGAAGGTCCGCCAGCGTGCTGGATGATACTGGAAGTAAAATCTACACTGCGAAATTTCGGTGCTCTCTGAATAACCTCTTAAAGCCTGCTATTATAGGAGTGATTTATGATTACGCTGATGAGATGGTATCGTGATACAGTATATGAGAAAATATGATCAGGGGATAAGAGAAGCCGATTTTGGGGCATATGGTGCCAACCCCTAACCTAATTATGAAGATTCTTTTATCCCAGAAGATGAGAAATCTGGACATCAAGGTTAGGTTTATTATGATATCTTAACATACAAACATTGCTTGGGATATTTGAAGCACCACTATGCATCCAAAGATGCTGTACAATGTGAACTGCTGAGACAGACCCAAAGGATGCTGTGAGCAAGGGTAAACTTGGAGATAACGTGAAAATAAATATTTACTTAGAAGGTCGGAGTAGAACATAACGGGCCTTGTTACATACTTAACGCTAATCTTAGAGCTCAGCTGTGTGTTTGTTAACGTTAGGTTAAGTGGCCCTAGCGTGGGCCGACCATATTACATTGCGAATGCTAACGGGTTAAAAAAAAACATTAGCGATTCAGAGCTTGCACTTTTCAACACAAGCTTACTGTACTTTGCGCCCCCTATGCTTAACTTGGGTTAATTAGCGTTAGGATTACAAAGGATTACGTCCAGCTGGGGTTAACTGAAAAGTTAACCACAGCTAGGAGCTGGTGCTAACTGATTCCGCTTCTACAGAATCAGTTATCACCAGATTCAAATCCCCCAAAAAACAGATACTCACCTCTCACCCCGCAGCGAGAATGGCGGCTCCATTTGCTTCTTCTTGCCGCCAGGAGCAGGGAGGGACTGGTGGGGAAAAAAGTCCCCCCAGTCTCCCTCCGCAATCACTCCACCGACCTGCCGGATCTTGCGAAAGGCAAGATCCTGCAGGTCATATGACCGGCAGTGGAAGCCTCAATGGAGTCCATAGGACTCCATAGAGGGGATGCTCGCGGTGGCGCTTAGCGCTGCCTGGTGCATCCTGAGGCTTAGCACTGCGTTGCAGTGCAAGATGCTGGATTATCGCCTGCCCCGTAATATCACGCTACAACGGGGACTCTAAGGAGAAACCTATAGTGCAGGGTTTCTTCCTTAGCGTCCCTGTTTTAGCATGAAGATTGGAATATGGCCCAATATGTATAATAAGCTAATTGCAATAATAAACTATTATATACGTGTTAATAAATTGGTCTATCCTGATTTAAATAAATGGGAGTTTCCGGCAAATCCATTTCACACAAAGACTTGCAATATTTACCTATTGTATCTGTTCATCTTACTTTTTACACGAATACCTGTTGGTGAGAAGGCAAGTACTGGACAGAAAGGGATAAAAGACCAAATCCAGTATTATACAAGAATAGCCAATCATCATGAAAACCTGAGCTATATCTAATGAACAAACATGTATACTGATATTTCTAACCGTCCAGAATTTGCCTAGAAATTACACTACAGCGAGAGGCTTCATTATGACAGACGAGCCTCGAGTTCTGTTATCTGGCCGTACAATGCACAATATCCTGCACATCTGTCTTACTTGGCAATCGCTGGCCTGATGCTGGCTGTTTAATTAGGCTTTTATCTGTCTGTTTGTCTGGGAACATCTGAAGCTTTTCCATGCTGCCTGTCACTAATTAGTTGTCTAATTAAATAGTTAGTGCTTACTTGCTGATCACAGTGCTAATATGTAAAGAATGTTTTAGAGGGGGTCTTCATTGTGCTGCGTTATCTGTCTCCTCCATTCCTGATAAATATGTGGATTTCTCTATTTCCCAGTTATATTGTCATACCGAAGCAAAACGGAGAAGAAAAAAACAATACATCACTGAGCTCCTGCATATGTTCGAGGGTATCATTAATCACCTGTCATTCAGAGGCCATTGGCACCTTTGATTCAGGGGACTAAATTACTCATCCTGACGAAGATTGATTTAAAAGAATGTTCTCTTGTAGCCGAGCATGTGAATCCTTCGTTGGCTGATAAGATAAATGACTAGAAGGACAGTTTGCCCATCATTGGTCAAGTTATTTTGTATTGATTGATATATAGACGTGTGAATGTTCACTGGGAATTCGTCCCGCGATTTAATGAAACACTCGTCGGTTCTTGGTAACAGCTTTTTGAGAACAGGATCAATTGGCTTGGGAGTGCGTGTGTTACATCATGTATTTATAACTTTGACAACTGTCATCATCCTGTAAGCTAATCATCCTGTCACATTCATTGCAATCACTTCACTTAAAGTATGTCAGTTTACCCCACGGGCTTCTGGAAATTAGAATATAAATTCGGAGTAAGCACACGTTCCAAACTGGGCTGTTCCAAAGAGGGCAGCTGCGACCCGCAAGCTCTCATCAGACTACAGATTCAACAACCCTGCTATAACTGAACTTGCCAGGAGACCAGAAGTACATTTTAGTACAGAATATCCATGAAACAGTTGAAAATAATGAGGGCCAAAGGTGGTGCACTGGGTACAAAGCAAGCGTTAGTTTTACATATATGATATCGATTGTTTTAACATGATGCCCAAGCCATGGCTGGGTGTATGTGTGCTTGGATGCTCAGCCGGCAAATGTGTACAGTTGTGTCCACAAAATTGTGAACAGAAATGTCAATGAGTTGACAGCAGTTGTGACACAGCTGCCATCCGCTTTGGCTAGAGTTCTGTCAATCCTGTCTGATGAACACGGATTGCAGCCAATTGCTGAGCTATGCATCCCAACCCATATAATCAGCAGGGGTTTAAGATCAGCCAACTCTTCAGCCCTGCTTTCAGCATTCAGACTCTTCAGCCGTGTCCTCAGTCTCCGGATCCCCCAGCCATGCTCTCGCCTGCTCCCAGTCATCCTTTTTCCTGTCCTGCCTGTCTGCCGTCTCATGCCTCCCGAGAGCCTCCTGCTCTGTTCCCCTTGGTGTGTCTCTGTGTTTTGTTCCCCTGTTCTGCCTCTCCTCTCTACCTTCTTCCTTCTATCAGCCCCTTTCCTGTTCTACTCCTCTCCGTTACCTTGAACCTACAGCCAGACTGTTCTGCTACCTTGTCTTGTGTGATACTCCCCATCCAGGTTACAGTCGTTTATGTAGTGCCAGCATATTCTGTAGCGGTTTACAATGGGGCAGCACAAACATGACACATAACTGATACCTGAGGAAAAGACGACGCTGCCGTAGGACAGCTGTCCTGTTAATACAGCCATTTAACCAAATGCTCAGCCAGTTGGGGAGTACCTCTATTACTCTACTTTTTTCAGGTTCTTACACTAACGTAGGTACTCTTGAACTCTGCATTCTTCAACAGTAAGCCTGGTTACTTGGTAGGAGTTATATGGTTTGAAAGACCCAGAGATTCCTGTCTGTGTATTAATATTGTTACTAGAAGTTTTAGTACAATTATGTTGTCATATGCTGTATCCGTTTTAACCCCTTCACTACCAAGTGATTTTCCAAAAAACATTGTCAGAAACCAGTGATTTTTTTTGTAAAATCATTTTTAATTAACTATACAGTAAGAAATATTTGAACATGCTCCAACTGGCTTTCTTGCTGTAAATAACCTATTTTGGCCAGTAGATGGCACCAGCTACTGCCAAATTTAGTTAGGACCATTTGAGCAGCAGGTCTATATTCTTTTTTCTCCCTGCATTGGCTGCTGAATGTCCGATGTCAGGGCATTCTTCAGCCGATTTTATAGTTTTATCTCTTTGGGCATTATGCCCACAGGGCTAAAACTTTGGGGACACCTTCTTCAGCCGAAAAGCAAATGAAATTTGTTTTCAGCAAACAAATTTCACATGCCTTTGTGCTGCAGATGAGCAGATAAAGATATCTCAATATCGGGGCAAGGGACAGTGCCTTTGAAGCCCGAGATATCTAGATCTCGGCATTGAAGAAGTTAATGATTAAATACAACTACTTTTTTCTAAAAATACAAAATAATTAATAATTGAGATTGACAATTAATGACAATTATTGACAATTAATGTTTTTTCTCTAAATAAATGCAGTGAAATAGAATTTCATGTTAATCATCCCCTAGTAGATTTTATATGAACTGCACACAGAAAAGGGACTTTACCTTCTGTTGGGAAATGTAATTTATTATAGCCTGCTGCAGTGAAAAGAAATTTAGAGCTGCAATTCAACGTGAATGATTTGCTATACAAAGTACGATCTGATGTTTCCAATGGTAATTGCACAATCAATAATATTCAATTTAAATAGCAAATCAAAGGATGGGCAATTATCTTGATAAATTGTATGTTATAGCAAAAGCAAGGATTACAAGCATACACTTGTCAACTCAATATTATTTGAATTTACACTTTGTGACATCAAACCTCCTATTTCGACAGCATAACTCATTTACGATATCCCTATAAACATGCTGCAAAGCTGGTATAGTATACTTCTGGCTTATATGTTATGTATCTGGTTATATGCTGCATTGTATCTGCATTTAACCTTGAATAAGTATCAAACTGCGAGTATAACTGTTTCATATTGAGGTATTGAGATTTCCTGTTATCATTATCTATTTATCAAGTGTCACTACATGTTGTATCTGTAACATTTGAAAATTAAGTTATGAATCAGGGATCTCAAACTCCGGCCCCCGAGATGTTTATTGCCTACAATTCCCAGGATTCTTTTAATGCGATGAATGGCCAGAGAATCATGGGAGGTGTAGTACAGAAACACCTGGGGGAAAAGAGGTTGAGATCATTATTATGAATAGAAAAATATATGAAGAGTCCGCTTAGAATTTTAAAACTAGTGTGATTTTATTTTTCTTCCTAGCCCTCACTTGAAATTCAACAGCGTTACCTTGATCTCAAGGCATGGTCTTCCTGGTAATACGTCACCTGTTTCTTCAAGCAAGTGCAAGTTCCTGGCGAGCAGGTTTGTATTACAAGTACCAATTACGAACAGGTGCAGACAGTCGCAGGCGATTGGAATACAGTTTACTTATTTTTTATTACTATAATTATTATTGTGTTTATTATATAGTACCAGCAGACTCCACAGACTTTTTATAAACATGCTGACATTTAACAAACATTACATGACGTATAATAACACATAAACAGACACAAACTTGTAGAGAAGGGATGAGGGCCCAGCTTTTGCAAGCTTTCGATCTAGTCAGAATCAGTGGAGCGCCACACCAGAATATTCCCTTAATCCCTTGCGATGTCAGTTGCCACGTACCCCAATGGTGGTTTCCCCAAAAAAAACAAATTTGACAAAGTCAAAAAATCTCAGTATAAGGAAAGGGTACAGCGCACTCAAGATTAGGGGTAAATACACTTTAGAATTCTTGTTATTGTGTATGTACACTTTAGAACTCTTGTTATTGTGCTTTCTTCATCTCCACACACCCTACATGAGAATAATAGAGCCCAATTCTGTGGGCCTTATCCAGTTCACAGGAACCCAATAAAATTTCTCTTCTCCCGATCTCGGTATAGCAGAGGTTTGGAATTGGTTCACAGGAGGGTTTCCAGATGGGTACTTGAGAGGGTAATCAGATGGGTAGTCCAGAGGGTTTAACCGGTAAGTAGTCCAGAGCGTGATCAGAAGGTTCCAGGAACAAGGAGTTTCAGAGAACAGATCTCTGACAGGTCTCTGAAACTCCTTGTTCCTGGAACCTTCTGATCACCCTCTGGACTACTTACTGGGAATTGGGCTCTATTGGGCAGAATTGGGCTCTATTATTCTCATGTAGGGTGTGTGGAGATGAAGAAACCACAATAAGAAGAATTCTAAAGTGTATGTGGTATTTACCCAAAATCTTGAGTGCGCTGTACCCTTTCCTTATACTTTCGATCTAGTGACTTGCATACATCAACTTCCTTATTATTATTATTATTATTATTATTATTATTATTATTGTCATCATTTATATAGTGCCAACAGTTTCCGCAGCGCTTTACAATATCCAAAGGGAACGAGATAAATGGACATATGATGGAAACAAGAGGTGTAGTGTCACAATCAGTCACAGGGAGGGCACCTTGCATTCGCCAAGGTGCGGCACTGGTACAAAGGAAAGCCCCAATATGCATAGGATACAGAGTAGACAACCTAGGCCAGAGACCCTGCACGGTAAACACTATCCCTATTGTGAAAGACCGGTCTTTAGAGGTAGCCGGATCTGCTCTAAAGAAAATAATGCAGCGACGCCGGGCAGAGTCTATACAGAGCTGACAAGAATATATCAAAGAAAACATCAACAGTACAGGCAAGGATTACACGAGAGAATAGTACTAAAGAGAGCCAGGGGTCATGAAGCCAGAACGTACACCTTATACAGAGCGAGGGGTCCAGAACCAGGAGATTAGTCAGCCAGCAAAGACGGTCAGAACCAGGTAATCAGTCAGACATTAACAACCAGACAAAGGAGAAAAAACACTAGAACTAAATACACAGGAAACACTGGACATGAACTAGAACCTGGACAAACTATAGCAACTGCAGACAGACTAGACCAAAGAAATAAGGTAAACATAAAAACACAAACTTGAACAGAATAACAGCAGGAAGCTCTCAGGAACAAACACTCAGCAGGAATCAGGAGCTGAAGTGAACCAAAATGCAAGAGCGATGGGATAAGGGCCCATCACAATATAAAGGCAGGTGATCAGCCCACATCACCAGCAGGAGAACTTAACGAGGAAGCCACTTAACCCCTGAGTTGCAATCCAGGCAAAGCAACACACAGGGAACAACAGACATAAAGAATACAGAGGGCAGGGGGACAGGGCTGGAACAGGGAAATGTGATATGTAGAGGGCCCTGCTCATAGGAGCTTACAATCTAGTCGGTATTTATCTATCAGTGCAATAGGGATTTCTTTTTTTATTTAAATATGTTTAGTGTGAATGTTAAAAGGACACTATGCACCCTGACCACTGAAGTGGCCAGGCTGCGTGGCGTGCTCCCCCTTCACCCTCTCCGTCTAGCCACGTTTGGCCAATATTGTTGTGTGAAGTGGAGGTCTTTCCACTCCCTTATCAGTTGTTACTCAGCAGAAGGAATTTTGAATATTCCGCCTGCTGGGGACCAACTCAGGGTTCAGTCCATCGTTCTGCACAGGCGATGCGTAACTTGCTTACGACAGAACACGAGTTCTGCGAGATATGCAGTTTGCGTAGCATAAGTACAAAAGTTACGTATTCTACAAAAATTGTGTAGCAGCTGCAGGGACATCTGCAATTTGGAAGCCCCAAGCCAAAGAGGAAGAGCATACCAGAGAAAAGGTGAGTATTTTCACCTAAATTAAAAAAATATTTACACAAAAAAAATAATGCAGATTCTTTCTGTCAGCAGCATTTCCCCAATTTTATTTAAGGGTGAAAAAAGGAGGGGTAAAGTTTTATCAGAGTGTTCCTTTAACACCGGTGTAATGGCTTATATGGCGAAACCTACAAGTTATTCATTATTCAGTTATTCAGGATTCATACCATTCCATACACTTTTCCCTCTGGGGCGCTCATGGCTATCTTTGGTTGGCCAAGTGTGTACTATGTGGTCTTGAGATCTCAAACTTATGGGTGGCCTGGCCAGTATAGCCACCACTGTTTTAAAATGTGCATGAATCTGCTTGTAAGGGCACAATTCACTGAAAAGCAGTTTTTATGGCTATTTTAACTGTTATACAGAAACATAAAATAAATATTTAATGAAATAGCTATATTGGATTGTTTAACACAAAATGACAGTACAAAGGTTGGGGAACGTAACTTGAGTTTAAACGTATGTGAATTAGGTAAATAACGTATGTGTTGATAAGGAACATGGATAATTACTGTGTTAAATAAATGAGCAGCATTCTGACATTTGTTCTGTGTTTGATAAGACAAAGTTTATTGTTAGCCACTGATTGACTTTGCGAATTTGAGTTGGTGGCAGAATGTTTCATCATGAATAATAATCTCAGCTATAGGCTATTTGGATGGCTCTTGGAGAGAGACTGCAAACCGCTGGAGGCTGTCCACCAGCTCTCCAGATGTCTAATTAATGCCTGCTGTCAGCTGCTAAAATGTCACTTATGGGTTTTCCTCTCTTCCCAGCCACTGTTATAATGATAAAGATTACACACTGATGTCACTTCGATCCTCGGTTAATGTGGTGGTTGGTAAAATGACTGGTATAGATCGAGCTGCCAAGTTTGTGATGCTTTCCAATGACAGGAAAGTACCATATGACCATCTAATTCTTTGCACTGGCCAGCAATACCAGGTAAGTGTTTGTAACTTGCTCTCATGACAGCTTTGATCTCATCTGCTGAAAAAATTGCATGACCGCATTGTATTAGAATTTATGGCTAGTAATGGTAACAGATAACTGGTATAAATATATCTGAGGGGTTATTCAAAGAGCACCGAAATGTCACTAACATTTCAGTGCTCTCTCGTTCGCCCCGCTTCGGCGTGTTAAATTTGCCGACTTTGTGGTTAATAGACCCGCTGAACGCATCTGAAAAACCATCGCAAAACCACCGTTTTGAATCGGAAAACCACTGCAAAACCGCCGAACAAAACGAAAAACCACCTAATCAATCTAAAAACCCCTCCAAAAAACTGCATCCAGCAATCCGCCGAACCGACCTCTGAATCAATCCAAAAAAAGCTGACGACCCGCCGAATAGACCGTCGACCAGCCAACAGATAAAGCCGACAAGCCGCCAAACAGGGGTAAAAACACCCCCTCTCAAAAAAACACAACTTTAAAAGCGCTTTTTAAAAAAAATTGAGTGCATGAAAATGCCTGGAAATAATATATAACGTCCTATGAATAACAATAAAAAGGTCTGTTACAGAATAAAAAAAATGCCATGTAAAAAAAATGGAATTAAAAAATACACCGAACAAATCCCGAAAAATGTGCAAATAATCCTAAAAAATAATAAATAAAAATACTTTTGCTGCAAATGAAAAAAGTAAATGGTTGGATAAATATTTAAGAAACACTGGGAATTTTTTTAACATTGAAACCTATGGGATTCGCCTGTTTAAAACAGTTGAACGAAACCACGGAAAATCAGAGCATTTCACTGACATTTCGCTTCTGTTCGGTGTTCTCTGAATAGATTAACCATTATTTCTCTATGGGGAATTTCACTGCAGCCGAATTGCACCGTATTTCGCTGGCAGTTCGCCAATATTTGGCGAATTGCCAGCTCTTTGAATAGCCGAATGGCCACTAAATTGCAACGTACAGGGAAATTCACTGTTCGGTGCATTGAAGTGGTCAATTTGGTGCTCTCTGAATAACCCCTTTAGTCTCCTCCGCCATTGCCCTCATCATCATTGCAAGTACCTGTCTGTATAACTAGGGACGTGGTCTTAGTGGAGGTACTAAAACAATGTTTCTTGGATCTTCAGAGAAGTAGGAGATATAGAAGTCAGGTTGAGAAGCATTTAATACACAGACACATTTGATACATCAATTTATGTTGCTATTGATTAACCACTGTTACAGTAACAAACATTTATAAAGCGCCAACAAGTTCTTTCATTGAAAAAGCAGTGGTTTTACTTAGGGCAGGGGTCAGCAACCTTGGCTCTCTCGTATTTTGGGAACTACATTTCCCATGTGGCTCAGTCAGCCTAATGGGTGGCTGAGCATCATGGGAGGTGTAGTTCCCAAAGCATCAGGGAGCCAAGGTTGCTGACCACTGACTTAGGGGAACTATAGTTGAAGTACAGTGAAACTATGGTAAATCCAGTATTTAGAGCAGTGGTCCCCAACCCTGGTCCTCAGGGCCCCCTAAAAGGCCAGTTTTAAGGATTACCTTGGGGAAATGCAAACTGAATCCTGCAATCACTGAGCAGCAAATCATATCACCTGTGCTGTGCTTCAGATATCTGGCAAACCTGGCCTGTCAGTGGACCCTGAGGAGCAGGGTTGCAGACCCCTGATTTAGAGAGCCGTTGACTTGTTGTTTGCAGGAACTTTGCCTGCCTGCGTCGAATCTTGCTTCTCTGGATAACCGAAGTTCACCTTCACAACAGTGGAAATCGATGTTCAACGAATTACCCTCTTATATAATACATTGTCTAAGGTGGATATTCGTTGTTACATTTTGCTTCTCTTGCCACTAATATAAGGCTCACCTTTTAATTTGCCGTAAATATCTAATTATACTTTGATACTCCAATATAAAGCGCTAGAGGCCAATTAAATATATCCGCAGTATAGATGTTACTATGACACCGTTGACCCTTAGCCGATAAAGTCCTATTAAGAATTGTAATAATCTGAGATATCATACATTTGGCATGATAATATTAAACCTTAGACACATTTTCTAATCTTTTGTCTTCAACAAATGTGTGAAATCAGGAACTGTGTGAATCTGAAGACCTGTTAAGCGAAGGAGAGCTCCTATATATAAAGGATGATTGCAGAAAGATTAGCTTCATCAACATGACCTTTAGTCATTGTTTAAGTAGTGCAGTGTTGATAAAATATAGATTTGCTCTATGTATCTTGCTTAACGCCAAAGTCTTTGTGTGGATGAAAACGACATAATGAGATTTTTGTCACTTTCTAAAATGAGAGCACATTTTTACAATGGCTTGGAGGTCAGAGGTCCTTGTGCAATCAAGACGAGGCTCATCTCCCGTTAAAATACTGATCTCTTTAGCTTAGTTGAAAGGGTCGGTAATCACAGTGACAAATCAAAGAAAATGCTTTGCATTGCGCTGTCTGAAGGCCAATACCCGGCCACTGTCACTGCCATAGTCTCTGTCAGACACACTTTCTACTGAAGGAGTACAACTCTAAAAAATACAGCAAACAATAAAGACACTTTTTATTCAAATTTGGATTTATCGTTTGAAAATAACAGCTATAAAAAAGAAATAAACAACCAGCAGCCTAACGTATTAATTGTCATTTTCTTTTACACGCAACAATAGTCAGAAACCTTTCTTTTTTCTTTTATCATAGTGATTTTTTTGTTTTTCTACACTAATACAAATTATAAAACCAAATAATAATAAATTGTTATGGTACATTATTAACATGTAATATTAAAATAAAATATACATATTGTAAGCAACTGACTAGACAGTGGTCGCAACCCTGGTCCTCAAGTCCCCCTAACAGGCCAGGTTTGCAGATATCTGAAGCACAGCATAAGTGATATAATTTGCTGCTCAGTGATTGCAGGATTCAGTCTGTATTTCTCCAAGGTAATCCTTAAAATCTGGCCTGTTAGGGGTACTGGAGGACCAGGGATGGGAACCACTGGACTAGTGCACTTTCAACTTTAGGCGATGAGAGATGAACTATAAAAAATGCTTGAAGAGACTTTTCCGTTTTGCTTTATTGGGTTGAATTTTTCAATTTCTTTAGTAGTTGTTGGTGTTTCCTAGGTTAGTGAATAAACCATGTGCCTTCTGTTTTCACATGTATCTGCAAGTCAAACAGTAATTATAATTTTACATAAGGGGTTATACACAAAGCGACGAACTTGCCACTGAATTGTACCGAACGGTGAATTTCACTGTATGATGCAATTTCAGGGCAGTTCGTCTATTCACTAAATTGTCAGTTCACCAAATACTGCCGAATTGACAACAAAATATGGTGCAGTTCACTGCAGATTTCCACAATTCAGCAATCTTCGTTGTCAACAAAATTGTCCCTTAGAGAAGTAATGGTACCTTCCGCTCTCCAATGACGCTCGTCTGACCCTAGCTTTACAGGGTTATTCAACGAGATCCGAATGGCTGCCAAAAGGGAACCGAATGCTGAAAATCAGCGTACATTACCTTTCTTGGCTATTCGGCTATCCAGAGAGCAGGTGATTCGCCAAATCCTGGTGAATTGCCTGCACATATGGTGCCTGTTCGGTGCCTGTTCAAGGGCAGTGAAAACCCCTAGAGAAGCAATGCTTTGTCTATTCAGAGAGCAAAAGCCAGTAGTGAAAAGTAGCCGAATTGCCCTGCCATTCGGTGGCTTCATGCGGCAGATTTATTCAAGTGAATCCCATAGACTTCAATGTTAAAAATATTCCCGTTTTAATTCAATATATAATAAACGTCCATTATAAAATTCTACAGTAAAGAGTCTCTTTATTTATAGATTTTTTAGGATATGTTAAGCATTTTTTTTTAATTCAGATTTTTTTAAAGTTTACTTATTTTTTCTGTAACAGCCCTCTTTATTATCATTCCTTGGACCTCATATGTAAATTTCAGACATTTTCGCTCAGTAGTTTCTTTGCAAACAGCGTTTCATTTTTCAATCATTCAAGCAAACTGTTTTTCTAATATATTCACTGCATTCGTCTGCGGTGTCGGCTTTTTCCGGCGGCTGCTCTGCGTGCGATCGGCTCCTGCTCGGGTTTTTCCGGCGTTTTCAGCGGGTTAATCCAGATGTTTTTGCGAGTTTCGGTGTGCTTTCGACCTTGTTTTGCGGTGAGTTTTCGGCGGGTTTGCGGCGACTTTTCCCTGCATTTCGGTGGCCCAGTGGTGCTTGCTGAATACACCGCAGGGTTGCCGAAATGGATCGCCAAATCGAACCGAATTGAAAAGAACGAAAAGTCACAGAACGTGCGGTGGCTTTTCGATTCTCTTTGAATAACCCTGTTAGTGTTGGCAAAAATGCCCTGATTTTTGGTGATTCAGTTTAACAGGTTTAAAAAGGCAAATGCCATAGATTTCAATTTGAAAAAATATCATTTACATTTTTTATTTTTTTTAAATGTTTATTCTTTTCATTTTCAGCAAACAGTCTTTTTGTTTATTTTTCAAAACACCTTTTTGTATTTTTTTAATGAAATTTTTGTTTCCCAATCTTTTCAAAAGGTGTTTTTTTAAATTCTGTAACATACCTTTTTATTATTTTTCAAAGTACCTTTTTTTATTAGACACATTTTAATGCATTTTTATCGGTTTAAACAACTATTAGAATAGAAGAGTTCTGTTTTTTTAGTTTTTTTCTGCAGTTCGGCAGTCTTCAGCAACCTATTTGGCGACTCCATCTCCGGTGCACTATGGTAACCTGGCGGCAAATAGTGAATTCACTTTTAGGCTGGGGTCAGACCAGCGCACTTTTAACGTGCGTTCTGGCGCACTTAATCACGGCCGCACTAGCAGCAGATGACGGGCAATGACGGCCAATATACGAAGTACGGTCGCACGAAAGTCCGGCCGCGCAACGCAAGTGGAAAACGAACGCATTTTTTCAAGAACGCCGAACCGCTAGTACTGACGTACTGAGTGCGCAGCTGCGGCATAGCGGCGTGTGTGTGTGATTAGGAGATGTCAGACGCTGCTAATGTCCAGCCTACATAACGTCCAGACGCAAAAAGAGTTTTATTGACGATCCGAAAGAAATCACGCACGAAAAATGCGCATCGTATGACCGTTTTCGCGCATTCCGTGAAGAAATACGTCAATTCGTTCGGACGCACTTTTTTACGTTCGCATGTAAAAATGCTTTCGTTTGACCCTAGCCTTAGGGTCGGCGAAATGGAAACGCCGAAGTGCAAAGTAGTGCACAGAAGTGCAAAGCACTGAAATTTTGCTGACATTTCAGTGCTTTGTGAATAACCCCTCTAGAATTTTAAGGATTTTTTTTACATACTATAAAATTAATCATCACTTCTTATAAAGGTCTTAGTAGATACTAAAATTGAATTATGTATCGTTTTGACTTTTGCTATTTTGTAACTACTGTATTTTACTGATAATTAGTTTTTCTTTTCAAAGAGACAGAAATAATATAAGTGAATCTGATTCTTCCTTTTCAAAATATTATAACATATATATTATAGCTCAGTATATGACAAACTCATAATTGCTCCATGAGTCTTCATAAACAAAATAAAAAACAAAGATGAGGGAAAAATACATAAAGAAGTGTAGCTTTGTAAAATGAGACGGATGCTAATTACACAGTACCAAGATTATGCACACCAGATAGAAAATATATAGAGAGCTTATCTGACAGTTGTCATCTGTAATATCTGTCTGGATATGGACAATTAGCTCCACTCCTCTTAGTCCTAGTGCTGTCTGTTGGATCAGTTCGGGCTCCACCACTCCATCTTTCATCTTCCAAAAAAAAGGGACTTTGGATTCTCCAAACCAAACCTCTAAATAAAATAAATGTTTTGGTTGTACATAAAATAGAACAAATAAAAAGATAAAATCACAATCCCAACATGTTTTTCAAGTGGAGCGAAGTCTCCACATCCAAACAGACATTGCAGATGACAATTTATTTATTTATTTGCAAGGTATTTTACCAGGAAGGATACATTGAGATTTCTCTCATTTTCAAGTATGTCCTGGGTTCAAGAACATTGAATTGTTACAGTCGTTACAGAAATACAAAGTAATAAAATGCAAGATATTAAAAACAAAACACAAATATACAGATAAACACAGAAAAATAAATATGTAGGAAATATAGTCATTATGTTACATGCTTACAGGTGCATTCTGTATCGAGGTATATTTTGATCTCTTGAGTGACTTATGACTTGGGGAAGATTTGATGGCGTCTGGGAGGTTATTCCTTAATTGTGGGGCTCTGTAGGAAAATGAGGATCGAGCCACTTTCTTTTTGTATTGTGGTATTGCAAGTAAGGTGCTGGTGCTGGATCAGAGGTTATAGGATGAGGGAACTGCTGGGGGAAGTAGTCTACTCATGTAGGGTAGTAACTTCCCAGAAAACCTCTTAAACACCAGGTTGGAAAGGTGAAGGGTGCATCTAGATTCCAGTGACGGCCAGTTTAGTTCTTTTAACATGTCACAATGGTGGGTCATATAGTTACATTGTAGCACAAAGCGGCAGATTGAATTATACAATGTAGTAAGTTTATGAAGGTGCGTTTGCGGGGCAGCTGCATAGACTACATCTTTGTATTCAATAGCCAGCATAAGCATTTGTTGTACAGGGCACCTAGTTAGGGGTAAAGTTTAGATGAGAGTTGCCAGATAGAAAATTTAAAGAGAACCTATCTGGTGCGTATCATCTTGGTGCTGCGTAATTGATCCTTCTCGTTTTACAGAGGTACACTATTTTATGTATTTTTCTCTTGTAGAGCCCTCATCTGTGGTTTTTATTTCATTTAAGAATACTATTGTAAGCAATGGAGGAGCATTCTGAGTGAGGACTTTACTTGTCTTCCACTGCTCTGGTTGCTTTAAAAATGTGGTATAATTTAATACAGTACCATCCGTATTTGTTTGGGTACCCTCAAAATAATGCAGACTCAGCATCCTGCTCCTTATCTTCTTTCTTCATACTAGGGGTAGGCGTTTTTCTCTAGTTTGTCAAGAGGGAAAAACATTTCTGTTAAGTTACAGAGGGAATAGACAGGAAGACAGAAAACTCAGCTGTAAAAAACACTAAAAATATTCATCTCTTGTTTGCATTGTCAGGTCCCTTGCCCAACAGGAGTAGATATCAATAAGCTGTTAACGAATAGAGAAGTGCCAGACTGTTGTAATCAGAGGTACACAGGAAGAATTCCTTCAAACCTAATTATACTACAAGATGGTGAAGACTGCTTGAAGGCGATGAATTGGATGGAAGACAGCATTGCCAAGAACGAAGGTAAAATTTAACAGCTCTGTACTTTTGGAAACCTGTGCATTTAATCAGCGCTATTCTTCATCCTGCCTCGGCGCACAATTAACTCCAATGTAATGGCTGTTGTTTTGTTTTTTAATTCGCAGTCTCTTTTTGTTGAGTTCTTTGACAACATGTGATATATTTTTGGGGTAAGAAGCAAGCCAACAAACAGGAATAATAAAGTAGACTTCATGCGAGGTTTTAATTATCTGTAATTATTATTCAACACAAAATTGAGAGTTCTGAAAGCAATGTATGGCAAAACTCATTAGCTAACTAATTAAAGAATAATTTAATTAGCAAGTGTGCTTTGCAATTATGCAGGAAAATATGTATCATTAGGAGTCTGAAAAGCAATGCAAATGAGGAGAAAAAGCCTAAATTAGAAGTAATTTCCCAACTATTTCAAATAATTCTTTATTTTAATGTTGTCTTTTGCCTGCAGTCATTTACACTAATAAAGGAACAAGTAATAAATGGGAGCCATTTAGGATTTATTGTTTAATAGAGATTTCCCGATAGCTGGAGTCACACACGTATTGACCTAATGTTTTATCTCATAGTACATCCACTGGATCACAAGTGGGCAGGAGTGTCCAACTCACCAATATCCAGTCCTGTGCCACGAATCTATATATCTTTAAAGGGAGTTTAGTATCTAGACGGTGCGTAAGTGCCTAAGATCTAATATAAGTATAGACACGTTTTCTTTTTGATAACAATGTATTACAGGGACAATGTAGTGTAGATAGAAGGACATTGTGACTATTCCTTATTAGCCAAAAAAAACCATCTTTCATCGTGTCTGACGGACAGCTATTCTGACACTGATTACAGTACTGCATCATTTATTGAGGTCTCCACCCAGGAGATAGCTGACAGTGCATTGACTTATTAAGGTGGTTACCAGCAACATTCCCTCAAATTTTTAATAGTTGCTATGCAAAATATTATATTCTGCACTGAATGTTTGTGCTAATGTAAACTTTAAATTGTTTCAAGATAATTACCAATTATTAATAATAACTGGGCAGATAGGTATATGCAGCTGGGTAGATAGGTATAGACAGCTGGTCAGACATGCACCCAACATGTGCGTTTTCCATTTTTTTTATTGTGACCGCATTGCCGATTTTATTTCAGTTTGCCTCAATTTTATTATGCTCACATTTCCATATATGTGCGGTTTTTATTATTTTTGACTCAACCGTTTAATCTTTTCATTTGCATCAGAAAACTTTTTTATTCATTTTTTAGGTATTTTTCTGGATTTCTTAGGCAAAATTTTTGATTCCTTTTGTATAGTGTTTTTTAAATTCTGTGATAGGCCGTTTTATTATTCTCTATAGGACCTTTTTTATTATTTTCATGCATTTTTATTGTTTTAAACACCTTCTTTTAAAAGAGCAGAGTTCTGGCCTTTTTTTTACCTTTTCGGTGGGCAGTTCGGCAGATCGTGGGCGGCGTTCGGTGAACTTTGACAACCCTGTGGTGAATACTGAATTCACAGCAGGGTCGGCGAACTGAAATCGCCAAAGTATGCAAAACGAGAGAGCACCGAAATTTTGCTGAAATTTCAGGGCTCTCTGAATAACCCCTTTAATCTGCTGCAAAGAACGCAAGGGGTCCTTTGGATACCCGGAATGACCATTCTGTACTCCCCACACGGTCAAGTGAAGTGTCACTGGAAAGGATAGTGTCTGGCCTTTCTGATGGTACCAAACATGCCCATATAGGGCAGTATTACAAAGCTGGTGCTAACTTAACCAGAGCTGTTGTAAACTTAACAACCCCCTAGACTATAATGGCTCTGCTAAGTTTACAACAGCTCTGGTTAAGTTAGCACCAGCTTTGTAATACTGCCTATAATGTGTAAAAATAAAATAAAAATAAAAAAACAGACCATTGCAAAATGTCTATTTTTCCATGACCTTGCTATACCTCTGCCTGGTAGTGAGGACAAACTCCATGTAGAATATCAAAGGGGGCTACTCCATATCCATTTGCTCTGGGCGATATTTAGGGTTTGCATGAACTGTATTGTTTTAGCAAACATATCCCTAGAATTAACAAATAGTTAAAGCCAGTTTTTGTAGAGATTAGGGAGTAAACATTACTGGGCCGTTTCCCCACTGAAGAGACTCCGGAGCTACATAATCTTTACAGTGATATTATCGATTACTTCCTGTTTAGAGTGTACATACTTATGGTGGGTTAGTAAATAAATATTGCATTTACTCCAGCGCCAGACTGACTGACAGCTTTCTGGGGGGGGTGAGTTATTGAAGGCTGAATCAGCCTGACAGGACTCCCATTGAGGCCCAATTCACAATGAGCGGTTCTTGCAGTGATATCGCTCATATTTCCGCTCAATATCGCTCTATGTAGCTTCACCAATGCATTTCAATGGAGCTTTCACATCTCACAGCTCAATGTTGCTTAATGTCGCTTGTAGCTCGTCGATGTAGCTCGTCGCTGGTACGTGACCCTTTTCCACGACTCAGTGCGATTTGCCGATTTAACATTATGGTGTCGCGCAATATCACTCATAACAGCGATATCACGCTATATTATCGCTCAATATCAATCAATGTTGCGAATATGAAAAACGCCCGATTTTTATGTCGCTCAGTGCGAATGGGCCCTGAGAGGTGAGAGGACTCAGATAACCGCGACCATTTAAGATACATCAAATGGTCATAGTGGTTAGAATGTCCCTTTAAATGTTATAATAAACCGAATTAAAATCGATTCAAAATACAACTTTAACCTCCCTGGCGGTCTATTTATTTTAAATTTTCTTGTCCCAAGCGCTCAATTTTTTTTGTTTTACCCCCCCCCCCATGCGGCATCCCGAGTGTAGCTCAGGGTTAAATTTCTATGCTGGAAGCATTAACCCCGAGCCACATTCGGGATGCCGCTGGATACTTCACCTGTCCCTGCACTCCCTCGATGTCCCCCCGTAGTCTCCTCCGGCGATCGCGACCTCATACTTCCTGGTTCCCTCCTCGCGGGAAGGAATCCAGAGCCCCGTTCAATACCTCAGCAGCTGCTGAATTGCTGCAGCGCAGCAATTCAGTTTGCTGCAGCAGTGTCATTGAAGGCTTTGGATGCGAATTTTGAATCCAAAATGGCCGACGATTTTTTAATTAAAGATTCAGATTGTTATTCATATCACTCGGTCAAAATATGATAAAGAAAAGCAGTCAGCACAATTCCGTTTTGTATGCACACACCACAAATGATAGTTTTTATTGAACAAACGTTATGTTTACTTCTGAAACAAAATATAAATTGAACTGTAATATATGTCAATGTGCAGGGGTAAATAATAAATAAATATTTTGTGCTTTGGTGAACAAAAACCTCAAAATTAACATTGCTGTACGGAATTGTTACTTGCTTCATGGCGGCGGCCATCTTTAATACGTCACACTCAGCTACTCGCAGCATCTTCTCGGGTCGCTGCAAGTGCTAAGTTAGCAGTGCTGAGCGCTGAGTGGTTGAACGGCGTTCAATGGCAAGTTGCTAACTTAGCACTTGCACCGGCTGAGGTATTGAAAGAGCCTCAGGAAGTAAAACGCTGCGATCGCCGGAGGAGACTGCAGAGATCAGCGAGGGAGCGCACAGAGAGGTAATGTATACAGCCCGAGTGTGTCTCTGGGTCACCGCTCTCAGCGGTGAAATTTAACCCCGAGACACACTCGGGAACACCGCCAGGGAGGTTAAATAATACCTTGAACTTAGTTACCAGTTTATTACTCCTTCACCCAGGACTTTTTATTATTTATTAAGTAGGGGCTTCATTGTTTTCCAGATTAAACGTTAGTTTTATGTAAAAAAAAAAAAAATTCTCTCTGACTCGTTATTCATTTTTTCGTTACACCTTTTTTTAATAGATGTTAAGGTTACAAAACAGCGCAAGCTTTTTTTTTTGTTTTCAGCTGTCAGGAAGCCTGCCAATTCTGGAAAAAAAGCTCTTTTCCAAATATGTAGTGCTTATTATAATATTAGCTCCTTTTGTAGAACTCCTTTTCCAGCTGCTTAATTATACTCTGCATATAGTATTAATTATAGTATTTATTCATCCATGGAGCCTGTAATTTGATTTTGTTCCCCTTAACATTGTATTACAAGTCTCCCAAGGAGTCTTTTCTGAGTAAAAGAGGTGTAATCTGACAATTTTAATAACATCATTTTAATGAAAAATTTCAACTTCACTTTTTATTTTATTAGATTAAACAGTAGCAAATGAATATTTGTTTCTATGGGAATAGAATCAGTTGCCAGTAGGAAGCTTTCACCTATGGAACTTATCAATAAACTGATATTTATTCTACCAATCAACAAACTTTTTAGAATACATTTAGTCGTTTCTCGACTTTTCTCTCTGTATTTGTAGGTACCGCAAATGTATTATATGGAAAGACAGTTTTTTTCCCCCCATATTCTTAAATATAACTTTTTATTGATTCCATCTATGCTGGATACATTCTAAAAAGCTCTTTTATAGCCTTTGGATCCCTCAAAATAAAACCATCAAAGTGACATCATTAGCTATTGTTGAGTGTGTTAATTATTATAGGTGTATAAGCATTCCACCACATGGACTTCCTTACAAGCTGACATTGCTGGGTCATTATCCTTAATTAAGAAAATCGGCAGGAGATCATTATGATATAACCATAATGTTCTCAATTCAAAATAATTACAGACGAACCCCTGTCTGTGATATCTTACACACTGGGCGTGTTTGATACTCTCAAGGTTTATTTGCTGAACTCCAAATTTGGAAGGGATGGAGGATTATGAAATTTTGGAAGCTAGTTTTGACGAGATCTTTGTTTTACTATATCAATAATGCTCTGAACTTTAACCCCTTCACTACCAAGTGATTTTCCCAAAAAACATGGTCAGAAACCAGTGGTGTTTTTTTTTGAAAAATCATTTAAAATGAATTATACATTAAGGAATATTTTGAGAATATTCTTATTGTATTTCTTACTGTAAATAACCTATTTTGGCCAGTAGATGGCGCCATCTACTGCCAAATTGAGTTACAGCCATTTGAGCTGCTGGTCTATTTTCTTCTTTTTTTGTCTGCATCGGCTGCTGAAAGCCCGTTGTAAGGGCATCATCAGACAATTTTACACAGTTTTAGCTACTTGGGCATTATGCCCACAGGGCTAAAACTTTGGGGGCATCATGTGCAGCCCAAAAGCAAACGAAATTTGTTTGCTGCAAACGAAATTGATTTGCTTTTAGCCTGCAGATCACCAGATCAAGATGTCTTTATCAGGGCACGGATGGTGCCTTTGAAGCCTGAGTTATCTCAATCTCGTAGTGAAGGGGTTAATTAACTATATCCAAATAGATCCAAATGAGCCCTAAATCACAGTCTGTCCAAATGAGCTCAACTTACTCTTGAAACTCTCAGGATTGTATCTTTGAGTCTTTTTGGTTAGTTCACACATAGACTGCTTGCATGGAACTTATATAGTCCTGTGGGTCCACTATAAGGACATCTTTAAATCAGCAGTTGGCTGTGTGGAATGTGTGTATGATTTTTAGTCTTGAACATCATCCGTTTGCAAGGATTGAAGGCGATTATCCCAAGATATACTGTATTTTGACAGCTCTTGATCAACAGAGTAAACAAAATACTTTTTATTTCAAAAATGATAGCACCTGTGCCCATGCAGGCTTAGGGGCATGGGAGCGCTTGCTTATGTTAGTAGTGACAGACAGTGTCAATAGTGGTAGAGGGCCTGAATATAGGCAAACACAACAGGGAATTGCCCATCCATTGGTATAGTATTCGTAGGTGGTGCAAATTTTGGATATCTGGAGCATAAACAATTCAAAATGTACAGCCTTGTTACTGTGCAGCCAACAACAGAGCATCTCTAACACAAAAAAATTTGGTGTGAGACTTAGGCTGGTGTCAGACGAGCGCAGTGTTCACATCCGTGATGGCGCCTAAAAGTACATCCGTGATAGCATGAAAGAAAGCCCATCGGAGCCCGACACACGAAGTACGTCCGCACTGAACTGCGGACGCACAACGGCCGCGGCCCACGGACGCAAGGCAGGCAAGAACGTACAACCCCTAGAACGGCCGCACAAAGTGCACTGCGTCCGCAAGTTCGCAACGTCCGCATAGCTTTGTGTGTGAGTGATGGAACGTGGTCAGACGGACTGCATTTATACGTCCAGCATTTTCCACGGACAAAATGGTTTTACTTTTTAATTTGTTTTCCCTCCTACATCCGTCCAAATATACGTCAGTGAAAAAACGGACTGTGTGGCCACTACTGTGTCTTCCGTACTGACGTCGTCCGTACTGCACGGACATACAGTCCGTAGAAATCACGCTTGTCTGACCCTAGCCTTAAAATCTTTGCCATGACAAAACACTGGCAGCAGCACCCCGAGCTTTAACCTGTCCTGTACATCATGAATGCTGTTGTTGTCAATGTCACTATAATGACTCTGTATTCTTATGACGATGGGGATATCTCAGAGACCTGAAATCAACATGTCACAGGGTTGGCAGACATGTCGGAAAGGTGTTTTGTATTTTGCTGTATGATCTCAGGATGGTATAGACATGAAGTAGGACCTACAAACCGCAAGAAACATCAAGAGCAGATGCACCAAGCCCTTGAGAAGCCAACTCCCACAACAGAGACCAAGAACAAAGAAGGAATGGGTGCTCAGTCTTCAAAAAAAGCAGGTGCAATGGAAATAACTGGCATCGTTTTAACTCTACATGAGCCTTTCTCGAGCCAGATTTGAGAAAGTCACATGTAGAGCTCAAGCATCGCCAATTCATTTCAGTGATCTTGCAATTTTTGCAGACTGAATGCCTGGTCCTTCTTTGTTCTAGGATCCTAGGATAACTTCATCTTTGAGATTTGTTCCACATCAATTACAATCTTTTTGATCAAAAAGTAATTAAAATGTATATATTTTTATGCTCTGTTTATTATAAGATTACCATCTATTTTGTTGGAGCTGGATGTATAATCATCAAACCAATTTTATTTTGTAAAAATTCATTATTTTTTATTGAAAACTATCGCTTAAGGTTGATTAACTAAAGATATGTCTGGATCAGAACGCTTTCAATTATGTTTAAATAGGGTTGTATGACAATCTTGGAAAGTTACTGGCCCCAAGGAATGGCTTGAGAACATGGATTTATTGCAATATTTATGTGTTATTAAATGACTGTTCCCCAGAGTCCATTCTGTTTTATTTGTTCAATAATTAAGTAAAATGGAATTCACATGCAGATACTAAAATACTTCATGATAAATAGATGTCTGTTAAATTGCTCCTAGAGGAATTGATCTCATTGGGAAATGTAATCTGAAATTTCTTATTACTGCCAAGATTTATCATTATTTCTATATATTCTTAAAATTCTTAAAATGCACCTACACTGCCCAGATGACCTATGTCTGTGATGCCCCATCAGAGGAAAGATATCATATTGATCTTAAAGATCAATGTGATGTCTCAGCCCTTAATGACATATTGCATTCTATACTCACTCTGATCCAGCGACAGACACCAACATGTTTCGCCCTACCTGGGTGGAGTTACCTTTTCTTCACGTACTGTAGATACACAATGGATGTTGGATGCTAGTTTGTGTTCACGTCTTAAAGTGAACCTGTACTGGTCAGGAAGGATCACTCTTGCAGCGATATTCCATCATGGGGTGGATATCTAGTGGTCTTAAAGATCACAGCAACATCTTATCCCTTGGTGAGACGTCACAGCCCGTACTTGCCTAGTTCCAGTGACTGAATACTGCTCTAATTGTCCTCCTTGGACATAGCTGTTATAGGGCCATTGAGCAGCTCTGCACAATGGGCCCTCAGTGGTTACATTGGTGTGCTTACTTATCAGTCTTCACACCAATCAGAGTTGAGGAATAAATAAATAGAGGCCTGCTACGGCTCTCCCATTCACAGCTGTCTCTCGCCTTGGCAGCCTTCCACCAGAAGTTAGTGGCAGCAAAGCTTTGACAGGGAATTACCCAAAATATCCAAACTGTGTTCGAAAAAAAAATGCAGATGGCTTCTGCAATAATAAACAAAAAACAAAATGGTGCCAAATATGGGGAGTGATTCCCTATCCAATTAACCCAACCTAATTTTGGCATGGCAGGTATGGTCAGACATAGTAAATATGTATTATAATGCTGTGACATACAAATTTACATTACTGTCTTATAACTATTACTTTTTTTTTTAGGCAATGTTATTGTGTATGGAAACACACTGGATAGTTACACCACTGTCTCAGCCCTTCTGTCCCTTGGAATTAGTGGCGGACGTATCCACCTAGTACAACCTCCTTTAACCTCCAGTGTTAGCTGCTTTACCAACCCCGTAATAGAAGGAGTCATACAAAGAGCCATGGCCGCGGCAGGGGTCACTTCGTATTACAATTGTAAGCTAGCGCAATGGAATGACGGCGACCATGTAGAGGCAATTCAAAGCGCTTCCTTCACCACAGATACAAAGCCGCTGAAATTGCAATGCTCTGTAAGTACACCGGACACGCAGGTCCTTATAAGCATGAAAGATGCAATTTGGATTAATATTTCACAAAACAAACTCCTTTAATGAAATAATTCTACACTTGATATAAAAGAAGTATCAGGACACCCATTTGTTTGATACTATATGATGTTTGCTTTTTTTTCTGTTTTTGAATGTAACATTTTTATGTCAAGGCAGATTCGCCATGTTACATAGGAGAGCTTGGAGACATTTACCAACAGTGTTCTTATCAATTAATTACAGTCTTCTCCCTATATTTTTGTAGGGAAAACACATCACTTTCAGACCTGCCTTTACATTGAACGATGTACTTCGATAAATTAGGACTGAGAATTGCTGGACTCCTCTTAATTGCTCTAATACCATGAAATCACCAGGAAATCATTTCGGTAAAATATAGCTAGAGGTTTGCTTACTTTTTAAGGATGCTCCGGAGAATAGATTTATATCAAGCCATTGAGAAAACCCAGGAGTCAGATATATATATATATATATATATATATATACACACATATATCTCTATCTATATCCAAAACCAAAGATTGTCAGCACTTGAGCCTAAGTAGAATTAGAATGTCTGTGGCCTCTAGCGTGGGGGGGGCCTCGGGGGCGGTCGCCCCGGGCACAATTTTCTTAGGGGCGCAAAATTTCAAAAGAAATTTGAACCACTAATATTTTCCAGCAGGGATCAGCACTGGTGTCCGTGAGAGGCCCTTGCACGGGCAGCCGCCAGTTTTGCGGCGCCGGCGGTGACTTAGCACTCAGTGTCCAGAAGGGAGGACCAGGACTGAAAATTTTGGTCCTATCCTGACTCCTCCTTAACGCTGACATGAGTCACGTGAAGCAGCGCAGCATTATTCAACGGAACACCCTGTACCACGCTTGTCAGCCCCTTTGAAGCCCTGTGCCAGCTCCGCGCCACTGGCAGCCCTGCAGCTGCTGAACAGGAAGGAGGGAGGGAGGCGCCTGCCCTGCAGCACGTTTAAAATCCGGTCACCACTAAGAACCCTGGACAGCTCCCCCCCCCCCCGGGCCACCAGCAACTCCATGTGTGACACTAGAGCAACGTGAGCAACACAGTGAGGGGTGCTGGGGGTACGGGGAGAGGGTGACTGGAGGTTAGGGGAGAGAATGAGTGGGGTTACTGGGAGAGAGTGACTGGGAGTACTTGGAGAGAGTGACTGGAGGTACTTGGAGAGAGAGAGAGTGACTGGAGGTACTTGGAGAGAGAGAGTGACTGGGGTACTGGGAGGGAGTGACTGGGGGTTTACTGGGAGAGTGACTGGGGTACTGGGCGAAAGAGTACCTGGAGGGTACTTGGAGGGAGAGAGTGACTAGGGTACTGGGAGAGTGACTGTGGGTACTGAGAGATTGGTGTATATATATATACAGGGTAATTCAAAGAGATTCGAAAAGTCACTGCACGTTCGGTGACTTTTCGTTTTCTTCAATTCGGTGCGAATCGGCTTTCCCATTTTGGCGACCCTGCGGTGTATTCAGCAAGCACCACAGGGCTGTCGAAGTGCAGGGAAAAGCTGCCGAAAAGCTGCCAAAAACCTGGCGAATGCACGCCGAAAACCCGCAAAAACATCTGGATTAACCCGCCGAAGACGCCGGAAAAACCCGAGCAGGAGCTGATCACACGCAGTGAAGCCTCCGGAAAAAGCCGACACCGCAGACGAAGGCAGCGAATAAATTAGCAAAACAGTTTTCTTGAATGATTGAAAAGTGAAACGCTGTTTGCAAAGAAACTACTGAGCAAAAATGTCTGAAATTTACATATGAGGTCCAGGGAATGATAATAAAAAGGGCTGTTACAGAAAAAATAAGTAAACCTAACTTTAACTTAAAAAAAAAAGAAAAATCAGACTTTTTTAAAAAAAACAAATACTGAAAAATGCTTAAAATATCCTAAAAAATCTATAAATAAAGAGACTCTTTACTGCACAATTTTATAATGAACAGTTTATTAGATATTGAATTAAAACGGGAATATTTTTAACATTGAAGCCTATGGGATTCGCCTGAATAAATCTGCCGCATGAAACCACCGAATGACAGGGCATTTCGGGATCCTTTCACTACTGGTTTGGGTTCTCTGAATAGCCGAAGCAGTGCTTTTTTATGGGGATTTCACTGCCCTCGAACAGGCACCGTATGTGCAGGCAATTCGCCAGGATTTGGCGAATTGCCTGCCCTCTGGATAGCCGAATGGCCAAGAAAGGTAACGAACGCTGATTTTCAGTGTTCGGTTACCTTTCTCCAGCTATTCGGATCTCTTTGAATAACCCTGATAGATTATATATAAATATATATAATATATACTCTGCCACTTGATCCAGCACTCTACAAACAATTAATTCCATGCCTGGTGCAGCAGTCTCAAACGCAATAGTATACCTCTGGGACATCAGCATAAAAACAAAAAAAATATATTGATTTGGCGTTGCGGCTCGTCCTGAGCCTTTATCAAGGATAATGGTTTGGAGTAGTTCGCTGCTCTTGCTCAAGCAACGCTTCTGCAAGTCGTATTCAAAGGTAAAGTTAATCTTTCCCCTTTACTATATAGGCAGGA
This sequence comes from Leptobrachium leishanense, assembly GCA_009667805.1. Classification (NCBI taxonomy): domain Eukaryota; kingdom Metazoa; phylum Chordata; class Amphibia; order Anura; family Megophryidae; genus Leptobrachium; species Leptobrachium leishanense. The sequence goes on from CM019066.1 coordinate 314,133,260, forward strand.
TGTATTTAAACATTTGCTTTTAATTTTTTTTATCAATGGATGAGAAACATTTAATAAGACATTGTGAAAAAGATAACAAACCAAAACCAGCAATGTATGTGTCTGCACGTGTTTACATGCCAATTTTCTCTCCTAGGCATTTTTCAGCTTTGCAAAGAAGTCAGTAGACTATGACGCCTTCCAAGCGATAAGCAAGGCATGTCTGGTGTATGACAGCGAACTGGTCATCGATTCGACCTTTCATACAAATGATATATCCATAAGGGCAGCAGGATCCCTAACTAAGTACTCCAGGAGATATTACGCAAGCGAATGGACACATAACAATTTCAGCTCCAAAGAAATAGGATTCCAGCTTGCAGCCAATATGCTGCATCTTTTCGATCCAACGCTTGAGGAAGTCATGGAGCTGCCAGATGATCGTGATAGACTCATCCCGATCTTCCATGGGCCCAAAATGCAAGGTTTGCAGTTACAATTCAAAAGTCTGATACATCCATTTCTACAATGTAGAGCAATACACCTGTCATGCAAGGTCCAGCAGGTGCCACCAGGGTCCATACAGTGAGCACCTCCGAGATATCCACTGAATGAAAAAAGAACCGGACCGGGCACTCAACCTACTTTTTCAGACAGTAGACAACCCATCTAAAGCACTGCAATGTTTGAGTAAAAAGCCTTTGTCAAGTTTTGCAAAGGCTTCATGCCAAACGTTGCTGTAGTTGTGTTGTGTGACAAAAATGTTTATGTTTATTTAAAATAAACACAATAAAGTCTATGTGGATTTAAAGGGTCACTATCACCAAAAATGACCTGGGCCAAGGTCTTGAAAAGGGACAGGCCTCATCATTAGATTGATTTGTAAAATCCTCTCCTTCTTAAACAAATATAAGAACTGTGTTAGTGTTATATTTGTTATCTCCATATAGTATAAAAGTTGACATTCAAGTGAAATATTCTATTTTTCAAACCTTTACTGATATCAATGTATTAGATGAGCCAAGGTGAGGTTGTCTCCTTAAAGTCGCGATTTCAGTTTTGCTTAAGCTCCTTTAAAAAAATAAGTATGCAAATTATTGCTATTTGTTGCCCATGAGTTCAGAATAATTATTGTTTCATTAGATAAAATTATTTCCATTATATGTATGAAAGTATTGTTTGTTTCTTCCAATTTTAGGTGGTATTGTTCCTGGTGGGTATTACTACCTACATGTTGCAAAACCTGCGATTCCATGCCCTTTACAAGCTCAGATGAGCCAAACAAACTACGTAAGTAATAATTATTGTTGTTGTTATTATTATTACCAGTTTTGCTGTTCTGACTAGTTTTGCCTGTAAGAATTAGATTTATTCACTTAAATACTGCATATTTTTTTATTTTGTGCTATTCATTGTTAGTAAGTACCAGACAAAGATTTATATCCTAACTATTCAGATATACACACACTATAGGGTCCTATGCCATAGTTGACGGTAAAATGGAGATGGTGAGCAGGAAAATCTGCGCCTACTTATTTTCCTTATTAGTTCCATTCTATTCAAAGAAAGGTGAAACTCAGGCGAATGACTGGAGAATTGAAAATTCTAGGTCAAAATAGCCAAACCAGAAAAATGCAGTCTGAGCGCACTCTGCGTGCGTGCACAACGGATGGACATTCTGACAGAAGATACTGTAGACACCACACGGTCTGTTTTTTACGACGGACGTAGAAAAAAAGGGAATTATGGGAAACAAAATTAATATGAAAAAGGATATGAAAAGGCATTTTGTGCGTCAAGGTGCTGGACGTCGCAAATGCGCTGCGTCTGACGTCTCCTCATCACGCACACAGAACACTACGGGGACGAGGTGGACGTGGCGCACTCTGCGCGTCCGTGTTAGCGGTTTTACGTTCTTGCCTAACTTGCGTCCGTTTGCCACGTGCGTTGTGTGTGCGCAGTTCGGTGTGGACGCATTTAGTGTGTGGGTCTCTATTGCTCATGATTCTATGCTACGACGGACGTTAAACTGTGCGGCAACACGGACGTGATCACTGTGTTCGTCTGACACGGGCCTTAGGCGGCAGTCAGGGCCGAATTTGCATCTCAGGAGCCTGTAGGCACAGAAATGTGGGGCACCCCCCACCCAAACAAACAAAAAAAAAACCATGGCAAAATTACTTACTGCAATCACAGCAAATCATATCACCTGTGCTGTGCTTCGGATATCTGGAAAACCTGACCTGTTGGGGGTACTTGAGGACCGCGTTTGGGAATTAATGCTCCAGTGTAATATTTTTATTCTTCATTGAGCATGGTTCAGCTTGATTGAGATTATTCCAAACTCAATTAACTCAGATCAGAATCTTATAAATTGCTGACAATTGCGATCAGAAAGATTGTAATCAAGACACAAGTTGGAGCTCATTTCTTCTACTATCAGGTCAGGTCTCCGCAACCTCTGCACCAATAATTAGCTCGTGCCTGAGCATCATGGGTCGCTTGGGCTGCCGTGTTTGGTGATGCCTGTGTTAGGTGTAGGTTTGTTACGATACTGTTTAATGTGATCCTTAGTGAGTGTATCCTTTGCAGTGATTCAGTTCTCTGCTTCTCAGTCCTTGTCTTGTTCACACATGTGTAGGATCTCTGTTGAAACAGGTGTTCTAGTCATACAGCTCGTGTGCATTCTGTGGCATGGTATTTTTATTTTATAATGTTACATGTGTCTGCTACACCTTAGGTTAATAGGTTCAGGACACATCACAATTAGGGATGAGCCGAACACTCCCCGAGTTCGGTTTGAGCCCGAACCCGAACTTCCCATTTGTTCGGGACCGAACCCGAACCCGAACCCCCGTGCAAGTCAATGGGGCTGAAAATTCGGTTTTTTAGAGTGCCCTCCAAGAGGGCATATATGCTACATATTTGCCATAAAAGGTGTATGGGGGTCCGGGTACTGCCCTGGGGGACAGGAAACAAGGACAAAAAGTTTTTAAAAAAACGTTTTTAAAGGGACAGTGAGTTTTCCATGAAATAAGGGTTAAAAATAAAAACGAAAAATTCCTACAAATATCGTGTCTAGGAGGTCCCCATAACCTGCCCGTGAAGTGGTGGATTTCTAGGATGTATAGAAACACTTAAAAACAAATAAATGACGTTTCATATGACGGTAAATGCTTTTCCTTTAATCTATCCATAAACAACTGCTTGGGGCGGCAGCCTGTATGAAAAGACATTTTAGGACGCGCAGAAAAAGTTTAGTGTTTTTTTGGGCTGAATTATTGTGAAACTTATGTAGGCTTTGGATGAAAGTAACAATAGGTGCTTTAAAATTGGGCTTTTAGCGTCGGCAACAGTGCCGTCACACTGTAACCCCTCTGATACAGGCGTCAATGGCAGTGCACCCAGATATTGTGCCTTTAGTGCCAGGCATGCAAGTACTATCATACAGTAACCCCTCTGTGGTATTGTGGAAGAGTGCAGGGGTGGACCATGCGGTCCTATATTGAAAAGTGTTTTTTTTTTATCTGTTAATGGGCGTCAGTGCACCCAGATATTGTGCCTTTAATGCCAGGCCATCAAGTATCATCATACAGTAACCCCTCTGTGGTATTGTGGAAGAGTGCAGGGGTGGACCATGCGGTCCTATATTGAAAAGTGTTTTTTTTTTATCTGTTAATGGGCGTCAGTGCACCCAGATATTGTGCCTTTGGTGCCAGGCCAGCAAGTATCATCATACAGTAACCCCTCTGTGGCATTGTGGAAGAGTGCAGGGGTGGACCATGTGGTCCTATATTAAAAAGATATGAATCTGGTAATGGGCGTCAGTGTACCCAGATATTGTGCCTTTGGTGCCAGGCCAGCAAGTATCATCATACAGTAACCCCTCTGTAGTATTGTGAAAGAGTGCAGGGGTGGACCATGTGGTCCTATATTGAAAAGTTTTTTTATCTGTTAATGGGCATCAGTGCACCCAGATATTGTGCCTTTAATGCCAGGCCATCAAGTATCATCATACAGTAACCCCTCTGTGGTATTGTGGAAGAATGCAGGGGTGGACCATGTGGTCCTATATTGAAATGTTTTTGATCTGGTAATGGGCGTCAGTGCACCCAGATATTCTGCCTTTGGTGCAAGACTACCAGGCCAGCAAGTATCATCATACAGTAACCCCTCTGTGGTATTGTGGAAGAGTGCAGGGGTGGACCATGTGGTCCTATATTGAAAAGTTTTTTTTTTTTTTTAATGGGCGTCAGTGCAGCCAGATATTGTGCCTTTCATGGCAGCAAGTGCCTTCACACCGTAACCCTTTTGTGGTATTGTGGAAGAGTTCAGTGCTGGAGGTTTTGTGAATTCAGAAGAGAACATACCCTATCTATTCCATTACTTCAGCATCAGGGGATTGATAGCTGCTGATCCAGGACTGATTCATTTTTATAAATGTCAGCCGGTCTACAGAGTCGGTGGACAGACGCACTCTTTTGTCTGTGACAAAACCTCCAGCGGCACTGAACGTCCTTTCAGAAAGCACGCTAGATGAAGGGCAACCTAGTAGCTGCATAGCATATTGGCTAAATTCTGGCCAGTGATCCAATCTCAACCCCCAGTAAGCCAGTGGATCATCTGCTGGAAAGGTATCCAGGTCTGCCCTTGCCCCTAGGTAGTCCTGCACCATATGGTGAAGACGCTGGCAATGGGTGCTTACATTTGACGTCCCTGGGCGTCGAGGACTAAAAAAATTTAAAAATGCATCAATCAAGCCGCCCTGGCCTTCACCACTATTCCTCTGATCATCCGCAGCCTCAAAAGCACGTGTGTCAGCACTTGGTAATCTACCAGTGCCTGGAAAGGTGTTACACAAGTGTCGCTTTAGAGCGTCCTCAAGTTTTTTCATCCTGTGCTCCCTCTGTGCGGGCAGGATGAGCTCTGCAACTTTACCCTTGTATCGTGGATCCAGAAGGGTTGCCAACCAGTAATGATCCCTCTCCTTGATAGCACGAATCCTGGGGTCCTTTAGCAGGCTTTGCATCATTAGGGAGCCCATGCAGCGTAGGTTGGAGGTGGCATTAGCTTCCGAGTCTTCCTGGTCAATGAGGATGACCGTATCGTGCACTTCCTCCTCCCAGCCACGCACTAGCCCTTGTGTTTCTGGGCACACGAAACCCTCCCTTGAGGAATCCCCACCTTCAATGCCCCCACTACTTAAATATTCTGCCTCCTCCTCCTCCTCCTCCTGTCTGATCTGAGTAGGACCCCCTGGAATGCTGTCTGCGGAAAGACTGGGGCCTTGAGAGCTAGGGAAGGCCTCCTCTTCCTCCCACTGCTCTGCCTCTAGAGCCACGTCTATAATTCCCCGCAGAGTGGGCTCCAGCAGGAACACTAAAGGAATTGTGTCACTGATGCATGCACTGTCCCTGCTCACCATCCTCGTTGCCTCCTCAAATGGTGACAGTACAGTGCATGCATCCTTGATCATCAGCCACTGTGGGGGGGGGAACAAGTTGACCTGAACCTGTCCTTGTGCCATACTCAATCAGGTACTCGTTGATGGCCCTCTGCTGCTTGTGCAGATGCTGCAGCATTGCTAATGTCGAGTTCCACCTGGTGGGCATGTCACAGATCAGACGGTTTGTGGGAAGGTAGAATTCTCTTTGAATTTCTGCCAGGCGAACGCTTGCTGGGAATGACCGTCTGAAGTGGCTGCAGACTAAGGATGAGCCGAACACTCCCCAAGTTCGGTTCGAAGCCGAACCCGAACTTTCCAAATGTTCTGGTCCGAACCCGAACCCGAACTCGGACCCCATACAAGTCAATGGGGCTGAAAATTCGGTTTTTAGAGTGCCCTCCAAGAGGGCATATATGCTAGATATTTGCCATAAAAAGTGTATGGGGGTCTGGGTAGTGCCCTGGGGGACAGGAAACAAGGACAAAAAGTAAAAAAAAAAAACGTTTTTAAAGGGACAGTGAGTTTTCCATGAAATAAGGGTTAAAAATAAAAACGAAAAATTCCTTCAAATATCGTGCCTAGGAGGTCCCCATAACCTGCCCGTGAAGTGGCGGATTTCTAGGATGTATAGAAATATGTAAAAACCAAAAAATGACATTTCAAATGACGGTAAATGCTTTTCCTTTAATCTATCCATAAACAACTGCTTGGGGCGGCAGCCTGTATGAAAAGACATTTTAGGATGCGCAGAAAAAGTTTACTGATTTTTTGGCGGTGATAAACAGGAGAATGGAAAATTCTAGACCAAATAGCCGATTTGGAAAGTGAGATAAATGGGAGAATTTTTCTGGTTTGGCTATTTTGACCTAGAATTTTCACTTCTCCAGTTATTCTCCTGCTTTTCACCGCTCTCTGAATAACCCTGTGAATGTTTAATCCCAAAGTGAAAAATAACATTGCTTTAGATGTTAAAATCAGGCAATGAGGAAATTTTGTATTTTTTCACACAGCAGTTAAATGCCGCATATTAAGATGTTTTAGGAGGGGAATTACTCACTCAGAACAGAAGCAGACACCACACCTTCATTCTACATAAAATGTATCAAATTGATTAGACCAGACAAAAACATCTGTTGTTGTTATGTTTAAAAAAAAAAGGTCATTTAAGGCTAAGGTCAGACTAACGCAGTATTAACGTGTGTTTATCCGCACTAAATCACGGCCGTGCTAGCAGCAAATGACGTCCAATGCCAGGCAGCATACGAAGAACGGCCGCACGAAAGTCCGACTGCGCAACGCAAGCGGCAAACGGACGCATTTTTTCGAGAACGTCAAACCGCTAGTACTGACGTACAGAGTGCGCTGCGTCCGCTAGCGGCGTGTGTGCGTGATTAGGAGACGTCAGATGCTGCTAATGTCCGGCCAACATAACGTCCAGACGCAAAAAGGGTTTTATTGATGATCCGTACAAAATCATGGACGAAAAGGCGCATCGTATGACCACTATCGCGTATTCCGTGAAAAAAAGTCCATTCGTTCGAACGCACTTTTTCACGGACAACGAGAAAAATGCATTAGTCTGACCCTAGCCTAAAGGTGAAAATCGTTACACCTAGACATTAGTTTTTAATTCAATATCTAATAAACCGTTGCTTATAATATTCTGCAGTAAAGAGTCTCTTTATTTCTAGATTTTTTTAGTATTTTTTAAGCATTTTTTATAATTTTTTCAAAATTTCTTTTTTTTCCCGAACACGGCAAAATATTCGGAGTTCGTGATCTACCCGAACAGGCTAAGTTCGGGCCGAACCCCCGAACCGTCCGAACACGAACCGCTCATCCCTAATCACAATCACTGTATTAAATACATGATAACTCTATGTTTTCCAATGCCATGTTCCATTCAGGTAAACCAGTGTACTGTGCAATATTAATTACAATAAAATAAAAAATATTGATAATTAGGGTTTTTTAGATTAGGGAAGGAGGTATTTTTTTCTAGAGTTGACAATGTTAGCTCCTTTCAAACAGCTTTCTCTGAATCATTACCTACAAGTGCAAGCCAGGGATATGTTAACATTATACAAACACAGATATTGAACTATTAAGCCTGGGTTTTAAATAGCACAAGATGGCAGGCCTGTTCATTATTAATAATAATAATAAGACAAAATATTGTGTAATACCAAACTGAGACCAACAACAATGGTAGAATTTTACATTTGGTTTTAGGCCAAATAGCGCCGGTCAGAGTTTTTGGAACTACGTCTTTCATGAAGCTTTGCTAACCTAATGAGATGCTGAGCATCATTGGACATCATGGGAGATGTAGTTCCAGGACATCTGGAGGACCAAGGTAGCTGATGCCTGCCTTATAGGCTTCATTTGGTCATCGGAATCATGTCGAATACACAATAGTTGTAGAAAGAAGTGGGTATTGAAAGCTACCCTTATAATCACAGTGAAGAGAATTATGGTTATTCCAATGATCATATTCCACCTAATGGGAAGGAACCAATGGCGTCTAGTTTCTTATATTTATACTTGCCTAAATTGACACAGAGTGTCTAATACAGATAATCAGAGGGAATTATTTTGTACTTTTCTCCAGATTCATGGCTTGTATAAGTAGAATCTAACAAGGACACCAACAATTTACTGTGGAAATAATGTCATGGGGCGAAAGAACAGATGTAAAATGTGCTTCAGAAGAACAACCATATGTATATTACCTTGGTTTCTAAATAGGTGCAACTTTACGCTCCGGAGCTAACCTATGACCACATCAGATGGGCTGTGTATCTAAATGGGGTCACAATTGAAAATGTCATGGGTTTTATCCCATGGGTGTAATGGCCAAGTGGTCATCATCAGGATTTTGTTTCAGAAACACCAAGTTTAAATGGTCAAGTAAGCAAACAATAGGCTGAGAACAAGCAGAAACATGTAGCACCAGACACTTCCAAAGGGGCATTTTAAAAATTACTGTCCTGTCATAACCAGACTTGTCTCAAGTCCTAGCCAGTGTTTTGATCATGCTTTGGATCCCTCACCATATGTAAGGGATTTATTCAGAGGGGGGTTCCTAGTTTGTGCCTAAAAGGATGCCTTCATACACTACTGACAAAATGTGTGTCAAGCTGGACCTCTGGGGTGGTTGAATATCATGCATAGTAAGCTTATTGTTCATTGCGATTCTGCCTCTTAGGGTGTGATTTAGGTACATCAGATTACCTAATGGATATTTCCTAAAATGAGCAGAAAACACACGAGATGTTCCGAATGGACTCTCTCCCATGGGAAAGACTATTAAACCCTGTACATGCTCTGTTGAGCTTGTCATCATATTGATTGGGACGTCTGACTCAAATTACTCCTTTAATAGAGTTGAACGTGTCAGAGGTTTACATTCATTTTCCACCAAGGACTCTGAACTTCTGGATCAATGTATTCAATAAAGACGTGCAAAAAGGCAACACGCTTTTCTAACCAGATCCTCCTTCACAATTATTATCAGTTTCTCATTCACTTACACAAAGTAGTGCAGAAATGAAGATTCACTAACTTTGGCTCCGGTTTGCGGAAAATACATTGCATAAATGAGCAGTAAAGCATAGCAAGATATCAAGCAATGCTTTACTTAATTCCATTTTAATAATATGCTTGCTGCAGATTATTATTACTCTTAATCTATCCACTCGGTAAGGATGCATGTTTATTTTGTATTTGGGTAAACAGTAAGAACACACGTGATTTTTTCTTCCTGCTCAAGGACTCCCAGGGCAGTAATTCATGGTACCAAGATAGGAATGTAATTATTATAGCGCTTAGATGAAATAATCAGGGATGAATGAGTTTTACTATGCTCTGCTCTCCGGTATCTAATATATACAAGTATTTTGCAAGCAGCGGCGTTCTTGATGTTGAAATAATGCCACCGTATCCTCTAGGTATAGTGTTCTTCTGTCAATGTAAAGGAATAAAATAGTTTTAAAAGTATATTCAAAGAATCCATTACCACAATCATGAAACTAATTTGTCTAAAGGCAGAAGAGAGCAAATATTGCTAAATGTACGGACATTGTGCTGTATGCCAGTACCGCGCAACTTGTAACCAGGCAACTAAATTCTACAGAAACTCCGGAATGTGAACAGTACAGGCTGGATCTCTGGGATACATTTACCCATTAGCTAAAGCTCTGTGAACTGAGTGCTTTTGGTTACACACTGGATATCTAGTTCTAGATTGCTGGTTTCTAATTAAAATACAAACCTTCATCAAAAGGAAAACAACAACAAAACATTTGTCCATCAAACATCATAGGGTGATGGTGAAATGCCTCAATTTGTAAAACAGAGGAGACTCGTCTTTTGAGACAGCTAGGGTAGTGCCCCACCAGAAAAGTTGCAAATGCACATAAGAAAAGTAAGAATCACTTGACATTAGTAAATTGTAGTAACAATTTTTTTTGTTAGAAGTAATTTTCATTCAAAAACAATGATACAAATGTGTGTGATAACTGCGTTAAGTGTGGTATATCAGTTTATTTAATAATTACAATCCGGGAATACTTCCTTCTTCTGACTGATGGCTGCCTTGAGACTCTTTTGAGAACGAATTAGCATGTTAAGATTGTGTGGCTCCTATCTGTAGAGTTGCCACTTATTATAAAAATAATAATTAACAAGTTTAGGTAACTTGTTTAACCACTTAGTAACATAGTTTTACAGATTGCAACATAAATCTATCTGAAGATGACATATATACTGTATATATATATATATATACCTTCACACTTGGTCCAGCACTCTCAAGTTTCTAGTTACTTTCCCGGTGCAACTGTCTCGGCTTATTGTTTATATATAAACAATGTAAGACGCATTCAAGGACTTCCAATAAAACATTAAACTTTATTATTCGTAATGTTAAAATTTACAAAGGTCTGACGTTTCGGCTCTATGTAAATTTTAACATTCCTTATAAAGTTTGTTTTATTGGAAGTCCCTGAGTGCGTCTTACATTTAAATATAATATATATATATATATATATATATATCATCAGAAGTGACATGCAATGCAGACTCAAGGTTTATATATAATATATATAAGTATTGCATGTATGCATGCTTATAAGAATATAAGTAGATGTAAATTTTTTATTTATATATATATATATATATATAAAAAGAAACAAAAAATGTCTGTATTGTAATTGTCTTGTATTTAGTAATCAACAATGTTTATACATATTGCTTTATTTTCAGGGACAAGAGCTAATCACAGGGAGTACAGCGAATGGTGACTACTTTCGCCTGCACATTAATCAGTATAGTATGGTGGAAACAATAACATGCTTATCGCTGAAACCTTTTCCCGAATCCAATTTCATTTGTCTTTACGGTCACCACGAGCGTTTATTGAACAACCTGTGTTCTCGCTTTCAAGAGGGGCTGATCAAGGACTTTTACAGGTGAGAAAAAGCAGTTAATTCTCTGTGATAATTAGATTTTTTTTCTTTTTTCATTTTATTACGTTCGCCTGTAGATGCATGTGTTAAAATAAAACAAACGCATCGCACCGTCCGCTTTCCATGATTCACGAACATTATTCCATCAGGCAGTAAGAAGGCAATTATACTGATATATGGTTGGTTTTTTTTTCGTTTATTTATTTATTTATAAAGGATTTTACCAGGAAGGATACATTGAGATTTCTCTCGTTTTCAAGTATGTCCTGGGTTTGCTATCCATGTTTGCCTAAATACACAAAATATAGAAGATAAGTGAAATCGCAAAGTATATTGTAAGATATTGTTGTTAGTTAAGTAGAAACTTGCTAAAATAGTCATCTCTTTTGTTAAAATGCTTCAGTCCATGCCTCCTTTTTTTATTATTTACACTTGCCTAGGTTGGTCATTTTCTCAATATTACTAACAAATAGAACTGCTGAACAGAAACATTCCCCTGGACACAAGTGGCTAAAAGCTGTGAATTAAAGTGGATAAAAAGCAGCGAGACAGAAATCATACAGGGTTATTCAAAGAGATTCGAAAAGTCACCGCACGTTCGGTGTCTTTTCGTTCTCTTCAATTCGGTTCCTTTTGCCGATCCCATTTCGGTGAACCCGGCGGTGTATTCAGCAAACACCACAGGGTCCCCGAATTGCAGGGAAAGGCTGCCGCAAACCCGACGAAAACTAACCGCAGAACCCACCGAATGCACGCAGAAAAGCCACAAAAACATCTGGATTAACCTGACGAAAACCAAGCCCGAGCAGGAGCCGAACACAGCCGAAGCAGCCGAGTCCGCAGACGAGGGAGGTGAATAAATTAGCAAAATAGTTTGTGTGAATCTGTTACATAGTTACATAGTTACATAGTTATATAGGCTGAAAAAAGACATGCGTCCATCGGGTTCAGCCTCTCCCACATAACCTACTGCTGTTGATCCAAAACAAGGCAAAAAACCCAGTCTGAAATGCTTGCCAATATGCAACATACTGGGAAAAAATTCCTCCTTGACCCCAGAATGGCAGTCAGATTTCTCCTTGGATCAAGAAGCTTTTACCCACATATTAAATATTATAACCCTTAATATTCTGTGTCTGCAGGAAGTCATCCAGTCGTTTTTTAAAAGTCTGTACAGACTCTGACCCAACCACCTCAACAGGCAGAGAATTCCACAGCTTTATTGTTCTCACCGTAAAATAACCCTTCCTATGCTTTAAGCTAAATTTTCTTTCTTCCAGTCTAAATGGATGACCCCTTGTCCTGTGTATAGTCCTGTTAATGAATAGGTTATCAGACAATGGTTGATAATGGCCCCGTATATATTTATATAAGGTTATCAGATCCCCTCTAAGGCGCCGTTTCTCTAAACTAAACAGGTTTAAGCTTGTTAGTCTTTCCTCATAACTTAACCCTTCCATTCCCCTTATTAATTTAGTTGCCCGTCTCTGCACTTTTTCTAGCGCTATAATATCTTTTTTTAAGACCGGTGCCCAAAATTGCACGGCATATTCAAGGTGCGGCCTGACCATTGATTTATACAGAGGCAAAATTATGTTTTCATCCCGTGAGTGAACTCCCCTTTTAATGCATGCCAATACTTTGCTGGCCTTGGCGGCTGCTTTTTGACATTGCACATTGTTACTTAGTTTGAAGTCTATGATTATTCCCAAATCCTTCTCCTGCTTGGATTTCCCTAACTCCGTACCATTTAGGGTATAAATTACTTGTGTGTTCTTCACTCCAAAGTGCATAACTTTGCATTTATCTAGATTATAATTCATCTGCCATTTAAGTGCCCAGTCCCCCAATCTATCTAAATCCCTCTGCAGCGAAGTAACATCCTGCTCACATTGTATTACTTTTCCTAGTTTTGTGTCATCTGCAAACACTGATACATGACTTTCAATGCCTATCTCAAGGTCATTTATAAATAAATTGAATAGTATTGGTCCTATAACAGACCCCTGAGGGACACCGCTTACCACTGGTGTGCATCTTGAAAATGTACCATTTATGACCACTCTCTGTACCCTATCTTTTAGCCAGTTTTCTATCCAAGAACAAGTATTTTCATCTAGACCAATTTTTCTTAATTTAAATAGTAACCTTTTGTGTGGAACTGTGTCGAAAGCTTTGGCAAAATCTAAGTAAATCACATCCACTACGACCCCCTGATCTATACTTCTACTTACTTCCTCATAGAACGTAATTAGGTTAGTCTGACATGATCTGTGTTTCATGAAACCATACAAGTGAAAATGAAACGCTGTTTGCAAAGAAACTACTGAGCGAAAATGTCTGAAATTTGCATATGAGGTCCAGGGAATGAAAATAAAAAGGGCTGTTACAGAAAAAATAAGTAAACTTAAAAAAAAAAAAAATCGGACTTTTAAAAAAAACAAAAAAATTAAGAAATGCTTAAAATATCCAAAAAAATCTATAAGTAAAGAGACTCTTTACTGCAGAATTTTATAATGAACGGTTTATTAGATATTGAATTAAAACGGGAATATTTTTAACATTGAAGCCTATGGGATTCTCCTGAATTAACTTGCCGAACTAAACCACCGAATGGCAGGGCATTAGGAGAACCTTTCATTGCTGGTTTGTGTTCTCTGAATAGCTGAAGCAGTGCATTTTCATGGGGATTTCACTGCCCTTGAACAGGCACCGTATGTTCAGGCAATTCGCCAGGATTTGGCGAATTGCCTGGTCTCTGGATAGCCGAATGGCCAGGAAAGGTAACCGAACGCTGATTTTCAGCGTTCGGTTACCTTTCTCAAGCAATTCGGAGCTCTTTGAATAACCCTGATAGTTTTCTCTTTTTAATCTTCTTTTTCTGTTTTACAAACATGAAAATAGAGATAAGGCCCATTCCATAGTTAACCTCTAAAGGGCACACGCTACAGCTAAAAATTTGCGCAAAGTGGTAAATATTAGTGTCTGCCAATTACCTCGCAACGGTGTTGGCACTCGATCGGTTAGCATGTTGATGCGAAGCGTTAATGTTACTCAGTAAGATGCTACAGTTAGCGTTGCCAAGAGCAATCAAATGCACACGCAGCTTTTTAACGGTTTATTCCAAATTCTGGCCTTCTCCTCGCCTGCCCCCACCTTTCCAGGCGCTATAAATAATGCCTGCGCGAGCATCACACTGACTGTGATCGCGCTTTCCTGAGTCAAACACAGGTCCCCCGGCGTTTGGTGGTTAATTGTGAGTATACCGTAGAGGGTGTGGAGTGCAGTTTGCGGGCGTAGGAAGAAGTGTTTTTTGTCGTATCTTGTCACCTTTGTTAAATCTTTCTCTAGATATTACATTAAGTGATAGATAAATGTATAGGGAAAGTGTAGGCGCGATAGTGATAAGTAATTGGTATTATGAGGATAATTTAGTATGTAATAAACACTTAGGTAAATAAATAAGTAAATGCTGCCCAAAGGATACAATAAGGTGCAAGAAAACAACAAAATCCTGACCAAAGAAAAATAACAAAATACAGTAAAGAGTATCCAACACAGCGCATAAGGTTGCTATATCAGTGAGTGCCCTTGTATCACACATACAGTGGCAAGAAAAAGTATGTGAACCCTTTGGGATTACGTGGAGTTTGGCATGAATTGGTCATAAAATGTGCTCTGATCTTCATCAAAGTCACAACAATTTGAAAAATACAGTCTGCCTAAAATAATACATCACAAACATTATAAGTTTTCATGTTTTTATTGAACATAACTTGTAAACATTCACAGTGCAGGGTGGAAAAAGTATGTGAACCCCTAGCGTAATGACTTCTCCAAGAGCTAACTGGAGCCAGGAGTGAGCCAACCTTGAGTCCAATCAGTGTGATATTATTGGATGTGTTGCTGAAAGCTGTCCTGCCCTTTAAAAACACACACCAGTTTTGGGTTTACTGGTTTCAAGAAGCACTGCCTGATGTGAACCATGCCTCGCAGAAAAGAGCTCTCAGAAGACCTACAATCAAGAATTGTTGACTTGCATGAAGCTGGAAAGGGTTACAAAAGTATCTCCAAGCCTTGATGTTCATGTGTCCACGGTAAGACATACTGTCTACAAATGGAGAAAGTTCAGCACTGTTGCTACTCTCCCTAGGCGTGATTGTCCTGTAAAGATGACTGCAAGAGCACAGCGCAGAATGCTTAATGAGGTAAAGAAGAATCCTAGAGTGTCAGCTAAAGACTTACAGAAATCTCTGGCACATGCTAACATTTTTGTTGATACATCTGCAATAAGGAAAACATTCAACAAGAATGGAGTAAATGGGAGGACACCATGGAGGAAGCCATTGCTGTCCAAAAAGAATATTGCAGCACGTTTGAAGTTTGCAAAAGAGCAGCTGGACGTTCCACAGCACTACTGGCAAAATATTCTGCGGACAGATGAAACCAAAATTGAGTTGTTTGGAAAAAACACACAACACTACGTGTGGAGAAAAAAAGGCACAGCACACCAACATCAAAACCTCATCCCCACTGTAAAACATGGCGGAGGGAGCATCATGGTTTGGGGCTGCTTTGCTGCCTCAGGGCCTGGACGGATTGTTGTCAGTGATGGAAAAATGAATTCCAGAGTTTATCAAAACATTTTGCAGGAAAACGTAAGACCATCTGTTTGCCAACTGAAGCACCGCAGAGGATGGGTGATGCAACAGGACAATGACCCAAAGCATACAAGTAATTCAACAAAAGAATGGCTTCAAC
The DNA here is from genome assembly GCA_009667805.1 of Leptobrachium leishanense. NCBI lineage: Eukaryota > Metazoa > Chordata > Amphibia > Anura > Megophryidae > Leptobrachium > Leptobrachium leishanense. The sequence goes on from CM019066.1 coordinate 314,148,914, forward strand.
AAAACAAAATACGCCTTCTGGAGTGGCCCAGTCAGAGTCCTGACCTCAACTCGATTGCAATGCTGTGGCATGACCTTAAGAGAGCGATTCACACCAGACATCCCAAGAATATTGCTACACTGAAACAGTTTTGTGAAGAGGAGTGGTCCAAAATTACTCCAGATCATTGTGCAGGTCTGATCTGCAACTACAGGAAACGTTTGGTTGAGGTTATTGCTGCCAAAGGAGGGTCAACCAGTTATTAAGTCCAAAGGTTCACATACTTTTTCCACCCTGCACTGTGAATGTTTACATGTTCTGTTCAATAAAAACATGAAAACTTATAATGTTTGTGTTGTATTATTTTAAGCAGACTGTGTTTTTCAAATTGTTGTGACTTAGATGAAGATCAGAGCACATTTTATGACCAATTCATGCAAAACTCCACGTAATCCCAAAGGGTTCACATACTTTTTCTTGCCACTGTTTTACAATTCCAAATCAGTGGAAGGAGCATGCAACAATGCAAGAAAATAGAAAAAGTCTAGATACAGTGATGATGATCAGCTACATTGTATTTCGTCAGGATTGTTCTCTTCTGCCAGTTCTCCTGGTTTCAACTTTCTCTGAATAACCCTGAAAGTCTAACCAGTGGCGACTCTAGTAACAATATATAAGGGGGGACGACACATAGGATACCAGTCAAAACTAGGAGGGGGGGGGCACTAATAATTTTTGCCACTAAATCATACCACTGAAAACACAAAATAAGTATATATAAATAAGATTCCAAAATCCCAGAGTAATGTTCAGCAAAGATACCTTTTTTTTGTACTAACCTGATACATAAATTCAATATTTTATTTGCCGCAGTTTCGGCGGTTTTCGCCACCGTCCGATAACTGATTCAGTGACTCCAATTTTCACAAATTACATTGACCATTTGCTAAATAGGGAATTTACGATATTTTCGGCGAAATTGATTCCCCCGAAATGTGACAAAAGCAAAGGATCTAAAGATGAATTGAATGAACTTCCATAATAATAATAAATGAAAGCACCATAATAAGCTTGCCTACATGCTCAGTCTATTATCAGTAGAAGGTCAGCTTTAGATGATTTCCCTGCTTTGCCTGATTGTTCTTTTTAAAATATTTGTGACATGTATTAGATAAAAAAGATTAAAAATCACACTGCAAAAGGACAGAAATAACGTCAAATAGACGTCTATTAGCATTTTTCAATGTGCATGGGTTCAGTACAGTATGTGTCTGAAAACAGACTCTCAGGGGTTAATAGAACTTCATATTATTACTATATCCTGCATGTATATTGGAAAGTTATACTTTTGACATGTGATCTACTGTATAGCAGTTCTGTGTTACCTGGTCGTCCCAGGCATTACCTAGGTATTGTACATATTAGTATTGACGTTCCATTGGCATTATTGGACATTTACTGCAAATATTTTGGTAGACAGATTATGACTCTCCTCTTCCTCAATAATCTATTTACATTGTACAAATGTACATGAGTGTGGCGGGGCTTTGAGCATGTGAGGGACTGTATGAACGTGATGATAGTTGTGGTGAATGGCTATATGTGTGTGTTGAGAATTGTGATCGTGTGAGTGGGATGGGATGTACACATTGATAGCTGTGTGAGGCTGTTTGTGTGACATAGGAGTGTGTGTGCACCTGTCTTTTCCATCCTTTGACCCCCATCTCTGCTACTCCTTTTTTTTTTTGTGTGGTCAAATGGCTTCCAGTGTGTAAGGTAGTGCTGCTCTCATCAGTTCCTCCTTGGGAAACATGTGGAAACAAGTTATCATGTGTTCCCCCTGCTATCAAAGACTTTTTCTTCCAGACCTTAGGTGAATGAAGTTTACCTGGTTTTGTGCTCTACTGTAGGGTTGCCCTAAGGTGACCATCTGAATTGCCTTAATGAAAAACCCACACCATCCCTGGCCAAGGTAATGTCACCTGGACCTTACTGAGTAGCTACACTTGTGGCCAAAATTGTGGATACACCTTATGATTTTGTAAGTTTTGGTTGACAAGAAAATTCCTCTTTGCCCCTGCCTTGAAACCCATCGAAAATCTGTGGTCAAGATTGAAATGCATGGTCTCAAGCAAAAATCCGAGTGACAAGCGAGGACTCATTGAATCTATAATCAATTCCTGGCATCATTTGATCACAGAAGAGGATGTCAAAAGAGTCAATGCCTAGAAGGTGTCAGGCAGTAGTTAAGGCCAAAGGGTATCCAACACGTTATTGAAAAAACACATTGCAACAAACTTGAAATTATCGTTTTTATGCTATATAATAGCCAAGATGCATTATGGTACATTTCCAGCCAAAACTGAACTTAAAGATTTTTCGTTGTTAAGCATTCATTTACTGTATTAAATTTTACTTGCGCTGTGACATTTCTAGAGATTTTTTATATACAACCTACTTTATACTGCAAAAGTTTGTAAAAATGTAAAGTGTATCCACAATTTTGGCCACCGGTGTATGTATGGTTCAGGAGAATTAAAGAATCATCCAGTTAGTTTATTCCTGAAAATTGAATGAATGAGTTTTCAGCGAATGTCCATGTCTGCATTTTAAAGGTAGAGTATGTTTGCATTACTATGTTAACATAAGATCGACTTGCTTTTGGTTGGAGTTTAGGTGATGATTTTGATGGGTTTGGAGGGCGGTACCTTGTGATTGGGTGAAGTAAAGAGATGTTTAGGGAGTACTTACTTTGATAGAACTATATACTGGTGCTCCCATCATCCCAAGAAAGTATGGCCAGGTGAAAATAATTATTTTTCTCTCTCTCTGTACCCATCTATTAATCTCATCTCAAAGGGCAAATCATGTTTTCGAAACCTGTGAAATGTCTCCAGCAAACTGTTATTCTTGGAATTGACAATCGGTTTTTCAGCATTGATGCTGGCTCTCTGTTTCCTGGAAATCCATTATTCACTTGACTTACTCTTGAATTCCCACCTGCCTTACCCCCGTCTCCTGATACTGACCTGGCTACAAATTTCATCAATCGACTGCTAGCACGTTCACAGTCTGAGTGTCGCTACTCCAGACATTTTCTACCAGGTTTCCAGACCTTGGTCTGTCTGTGTTTCTGATGCAATATATTGACTTTATCATTTTTTTGTGTTTAGACGGTTTCTGCCTTATTCTCCAATATTACCTGACTATGTACATGCTTGTGGTTTCATTCATTAGTAAAGTATCATTGGTTGCCATTATAGCAGGGGCTCGATGCAGGTGGATGTTGGGATGAAGACGTCAAGGGAGTCTTAAAGACGGAAATACTCCAGCACAAATGTCCCAATATAAAATCGGTTTGATTTCTGAGATCTCTTATGTCCAGAATATACTGATTTTCTGTGACATAACTACAGGATGTTAATTTTTTTAGAATTCTAAAATTATTTCTTTCAAGCAGTATATATATGGGGTTTCAGTTATGAGGGATTCTATAGTCTGTATGATATATAATCATAAAGATTTTCACTTGTCATAAGTCTGATTGGAAGTAATGTATTAATAAAGGAGTTATTTACAGAGCACCGAAACTTTGCCGACATTTTGGTGCTCTTTCGTTCACCGCACTTCAGAGAATCAAATTCCCCGACCCTGCAGTGAATTCAGCATTCACTGAGGGGTCCCTGGAGTGCAGGGAAGGGACTCGAAAATCCAACGCAAAACCGCCTAAAATCCACCGAAAAAAAGCAACCGATACGTTCCAAAGTATCGGATCACTGGGAACCGCTGGAAAAAAACCACACTGAACATGTCTGGAATAAGCCGACATCCGTTGAACGTAGTGCCAATCAGCCGCTGGAAAAAACCGACAAGCCGACGAACGGGGTAAAAAAATAAATAAATAAAAATGATTGAAAGTTTCAAATTCGAAAAGCTGTTTGCAGAAAAACATTAGAGTACTCTTTTTCTTATTGTATCTTTATTTGCTCTTGAGAAAGTCTGTTTGAACAGCCGAAATGCATTGGGCTTTTTATATATCTCTTTTTAGGCTACACATTGTTAGTATCGTACTGCATTATTTATATTTGTACTTACTTTTCTAGGATAGAAACTTCCTTGTTTTCAGTTGTGTGATATGGGAGAACTGGAACCATTTTCTGGAAATGTGTCCGCATCTAATGATATAAGTTGAGGATAGTTTTTTCACCAATTGTTTTGTTATATACTGAAGAAGTCAGTCTGCTGATGAAATGTGTCGCGGTTTTCTTCGAATAGCCCCAAGGCGTTTACCATTTTGAGTGCAGTAAAAGGATACACATTATGGGCTATATTACAATCTTCGCGCAAAAACCCTTGCGCAAAGCAGATTTTTTTTTGCGCCACGCGTTAAACTTTTGCGTGCGCAAATCACCACTGGAATTCCAACCCTCGCACGTCTTTTCATCCGCCGATCAATACCGCGCGCAAACAGGACGCGGCCAAGTGGTCGCGGAGTACCGTCTAGCGTAAAAAACAGTGTGCGAACAGTTTTTTTTTCTCGCGATTCAGCCAATCAGAATTAAGAACCACAATTATTTCATGTTAAGTTTTTGCGCCTGTCAAAGTCAATCTGAGCATATATGCTGCAGCAATAATACATGCACACACAACTTCTCTATTTTATTGGTTTGGTATGTATAGAATGTGTAACTATACTTTGCTGCGGGGTTTTTGGGCTGGTGTATTTGGGTTCGACCAGGTTGTTCAGATTTGACGTTACCACCAGCTTTTAGGAGTTGCTAAAATTATGCGCAAAGGCTATGCGTTAATTCCTGCGCATAGATTGTAATACCATCCGAGTACCAGCGCACAAACGCATTTGCGCTCACAATGTTAAGTATGGGACTCGCGCAGTACAGTACGCTCGCAAAGGGTTCACGCAGGTTCACCCGCGGTAGACGATTGCGCGCGGTTGTTGCGCTGACTATGTAATACGGGATTAGGCGCAAATGGTTTTACCCCTCACGTTAATGTTTTTTTGCGCCGGCACAAACGTTTGCTCGAAGATTGTAATTTAGCCCTATATATTTTATGTTCTTACAGTCCGCACGATCATTGTTTTTATCTCTCTTGTCCTGTATATGGAATTCTTCTGGTGTAACCACCGTGTTTCTGAGGCTCCTGACTACGGAGAGGACCGTTTGAGATGATGAGGTCTGATATTCCTTGGAACGTGTGAGTGGCCCATTGGTCCCGCTCCCTCCTATCAGTCAATCCCAGAATGAGATTCACTAGATTTCAGTGACTGGGTGGGATGAAACCTGGCAAAATCCTTCAGCAATCCTTCAGATAAGGTTTGTGTATTTAGAAACTGCGCGTGAAACCTGTGGATTATAAAGTTCAATCCAGCGCAGTAGAGTCTAGACAAGTCCTGAAGGCGTTAAATTCCTGAAATGAGAATATACAAGAACAGATTTTCTTTTAAAATTCCATGCTAAGGGACCTGCCTTTTAAATCTTTTATAGATTTTTAGCCAGACATCGGTAAAGGGATTATAAAGTAAAATCGAGTCTGGCACTAAGTGGCAGGAGGTAGAAGAAAACACTTTGAAATCATTTTATGTTTCCAAGAAATCTTTAACAAAAGAGATGCAAGAAAGAAAAAATAAGCGGACATTTTTGTCCAAGTCTGTCTTTTATGGTCACCAGTGTCATCAGCCTGAACCTCGCCGGGACAAGGACTGTAAGTGCTACTTACAAGTCAATAGCTAGACGTGATAACATACATTACCTAGATACTCATGTGCTCCTCTTTTCTAGCAGTCAAGCAAGATGACCTTCTGGGAAACCATAATGCTTCAAAGCATTTTGAAACAAACACTATCATGAGCGCGGGGAGAAAGATAAAAGGAGCAGCCGAGATGTTCATTTCAAATATTAATAAATAGGTGACATTGTTCTACTGTCATGTTAGCGTGTAGTGCTCTTGTATGCGGGCTGAATGCTTTGTGATATACGTTTCAGCATGCATTAGCTCTTCTGAGATTAGTTTGCGCATGAATAGGATATAGATGCACTCCGTTATAAAAGCTGCATTATTAAAAAAAAAGAAAAACAAGGAAACAATGGAGCCGAGAGGTTTTAACCAACATAGTGTTGCATGAGAGAATGGCATATTCTTTGGAATCATGGAAATAGTCCATTATTATTTACATGCGAGTATCAGATAATACCATTCAATCACACAACGCTCATCATTTCTGCCGTCCGCTTGCCACTTCTGCATGTTTTCTATATTTTTTCCCGGTTTTCACCGGCTCTCGTTTTTTAACCAAACTGGCACGCTTCCACCATACATAATCAGAACTTGCGAGGTGCACATTCCTTGTCAGTTTTTAAACTGGTTAATATTATTTTATAAGATCGATTTAATTCGATTGGCCGATTTTCCAAAAAATATTTACAGGGTTATTCAAAGAGAATCGAAAAGTCACCGCACGTTCGGTGACTTTTCGTTCTCTTCAATTCGGTGCAATTTGGCGATCCTATTTCGGCGGCCCTGCGGTGTATTCAGCAAGCGCCACAGGGCTGTCGAAAGCCGCCGCAAACCCGAAGAAAACTCACCGCAAAACCCAGGCGAATGCACACCAGAGCCCGCAAAAACATCTGGATTAACCCCGCCGAACACGCCAGAGAAACCCGAGCAGGAGCCGATCACAGCACAGAGCAGCCGCCGGAAAAACCCGACACCACAGACGAATGGAGGGGAAAAAAAAACAGTACGCTTGAATGTTTGAAAAGTGAAACGCTGTTCGCAAAGAAACTACAAAACGAAAATGTCTGAAATTTACATATAAGATCCAGTGAATGATAATAAAATGGGCTGTTACAGAAAAAAGAAACTATTTTAAAAAAAACGGAAAAAAAATTCGCAAAAAAATACCAAAAACAGATCGTAAAAAAATCTAAGAATAAAGAAACTTTTTACTGCAGAATATTATAATCAACGGTTTATTAGAATTATTGAATTAAAACGAGAATATTTTTAACATTGAAGCCTATGGCATTCGCCTGAATAAACCTGTTGAATGAAACCACCGAACAGCAGGGCATTTCGGCAACTTTTCACTGCTGGTTTTTGTTCTCTGAATAGACGAAGCATTGCTTCTCTATGGGGATTTCACTGCCCTCGAACAGGCACCGTATGTGCAGGCAATTCGCCAACATTTGGCGAACTGCCTGTTCTCTGAATAGCCGAATGGCCAGGAAAGGTAACCGAACACTGAATTTCAGCGTTCGGTTACCTTTCGCCAGCAATTCGGATCTCTTTGAATAACCCCTTTAGTCTGCTTGTGGCTGATATATTTTTGTCGGAATATCGGCTTATTCAATAGAAAAACTTCGGCCCAAGCTGATATTCAAAAAACAGCTGGCCGATAAAACGAACAAAATATCTTCTTTTCATCCAGCACCATACAGATTTGCGCCTTTAAAAATTTCTCTTACAAAAGTCGGATGGGTAAAAAAGATTTCAATCCTTTTCCCTCTATTTTAATGCCTGAAAATCCGTTTAGCAACACCTTTTGCACTTCAAATATTTTCAGATATGGTCATACCGATAAACTCAGATTAAATGGCTAAAGGCGATATTTCCATTGAAAAGTATAGCCGTGAGAGACGATATGCAATCTGAACCAGGAATCTGAAATGCTGGTAAACCCACATTTTAATCTCCCAAAATAACATACAGGGTTATTCAAAGAGATCCGAATGGCTGGAGAAAGGTAACCGAACGCTGAAAATCAGCGTTCGGTTACCTTTCTTGGCCATTCGGCTATTCAGAGAGCAGGCAATTCGCCAAATCCTGACGAATTGCCTGCACATACGGTGCCTGTTCGAGGGCAGTGAAATCCCCATGAATAAGCACTGCTTCGGCTATTCAGAGAACACAAACCAGCAGTGAAAGGTTCCCGAATTGCCCTGCCATTCAGTGGTTTAATTCGGCAGGTTTATTCAGGAGAATCCCATAGGCTTCAATGTTAAAAATATTCCGTTTTTTTAATTCAATATCTAATAAACCGTTCATTATAAAATTCTGCAGTAAAGAGTCTCTTTATTTATAGATTTTTTTGGGGGTTTTTTTCTTCTTTTTTCTGTAACAGCCCTTTTTATTATCATTCATTGGACCTCTTATGTAAATTTCAGACATTTTCGCTCAGTAGTTTCTTTGCAAACAGCGTTTCACTTTTCAATCATTCATGCAAACTGTTTTGCTAATTTATTCATTGCCTTCTTCTGCGGTCTCGGCTTTTTCCAGAGGCTTCGCTGCATGTGATTGGCTCCTGCTCGGGTTTTTCCGGCGTCTTCGACAGGTTAATCCAGATGTTTTTTGCGGGTTTTCGACATGCATTTGCCGGGTTTTCGCCAGGTTTTCAGCAGCTTTTCCCTGCACTTCGACAGCCCTGTGGTGCTTGCTGAATACACCGCAGGGTTGCCGAAATGGGAAAGCCTATTTGCACCGAATTGAAGAGAACGAAAAGTCACCGAACGTGCGGTGACTTTTCGAATCTCTTTGAATAACCGTGATAGTGACTGAAAAATGGCTGAAAAGGTGCTGATTTTGATCATTGGAATGAATTAAATCAAGTCCATATTGTTTTAAAAGGAGACAAGGTATTGAAGATTTATTTATTTTTATTTATTTATTTATAAAAGGATTTTACCAGGAAGGATACATTGAGATTTCTCTCGTTTTCAAGTATGTCCTGGGTTCAAGAACATTGAAGTGTTACAGTTACAGAAATACAAAGTAATACAATGCAAGATATAAAAAAAAAACAACACAAATATATACAGATTAACAGAAAAATATGTAGGAAATATAGTCACTAGGTTACATGTTTACAGGTGCATTCTGTATTGAGGTATGTTAGTAAGGAGCTTTTGAGTGACTTAAGACTGGGGGAAGATTTGATGGTGTCTGGGAGGTTATTCCATAATTGTGGTGCTCTGTAGGAAAATGAGGACCGAGCCACTGTCTTTTTGTATTGTGGTATAGCAAGTAAGGTGCTGGTCCTGGATCGGAGGTTATAGGATGAGGGAGCTGCTGGGGGAAGCAGTCTATTCAGGTAGGGTGGCAGCTTCCCAGAGATGCTCTTAAACACCAGGCTGGAAAGGTGAAGGGTGCGTCTGGATTCCAGCGATGGCCAGTTTAGCTCTTTTAACATGTCACAATGGTGGGTCATGTAGTTACATTGTAGCGCAAAGCGGCAGAATGAGTTATACAATGTAGTAAGTTTATGAAGGTGTGTTTGCGGGGCGGCTGCATACACTACATCTCCGTAATCAATAGCCGGCATAAGCATTTGCTGTACAATCTGCTTTCTTACCGCGGGACTCAGGCAGGATTTGTTTCTGTACAGGGCACCTAGTTTGGGATAAAGTTTAGATGAGAGTTTTTCGATGTGGGGGCCAAAGGATAGATTAGGGTCCAACCACATACCTAGATATTTGAGAGAAGTGACTGTGGTCAGCGTGCCATTTGATTTTGTCCCAACACATAGATGGGGATTTTGCAATTTGTGTAGTTTAGGTGCGGTTCCAAAGAGCATCGTTACAGTTTTGTCAGTATTTAAAAAAAGTTTGTTGTTTTTGATCCACTTTTCTACCTCTGTGAATTGTTCTTGCAGCACGGCCTCCAGCTGCGGGAGATTTGGTTTGCTGGTATAGATCACAGTGTCGTCTGCGTACATATGTACAGTTGAGGCTTTGCAGACGTTGGGCAGATCATTTATGAATATTGTGAATAGCAGAGGGCCTAGTATTGAGCCTTGGGGTACACCGCAAGTGACTGGGAGCAGGAGGGAGGAGCTGCCAGAAATTGACACATATTGTGATCGTCGGATACATATGATTGAAACCAGGTTAGCGTGCGATCACCAATGCCAGAGTTTTTAAGTTTTTCTAACAAGATGCCATGGTCTACCGTGTCAAAGGCCTTGGCAAAATCAAGGAAGATGGCTCCAGTTAGGTTTCCTTGTTCCATCCCAGCCTGGATATCATTGCAGACTTTTAAAAGGGCGGTTGTAGTTGAGTGATTTGGACGAAAGCCTGATTGATCCGGGGTTAAGTAGTTCCAATATTGATAATAATCACGTAATTGTGTGTAGACACATTTTTCCAAGACTTTTGACATTACAGGGAGCAACGATATCGGACGGTAGTTGGATACCAAAGTACTGTCACCACTTTTATGGATAGGTACCACTCTCGCAGTCTTCCAGAGCTTGGGTATGTATCCAGTCGCCAGTGACTCATTTATTAGGGTTGCAACAGGATTTGCAATTGCAGGCGCACTGATTTTCAGCAGCATTGCTGGTATTTGATCAGGTCCAGACTGGTATTTCATTTTTTGCTTACGGAGAAGTTTAGTAACGACACTGACAGGCACTGGTCTAAAACTGAATTCCTGTCTGATACAGGGACTTTGCACAGTTGGGGGGGCCTGACCTGCATGAGGCCTCTCTGATTGCATGTCATTTCCTAGCTTGGCAATCAAAGTGGTGGCACATCCAACAAAATAATCATTAAAGGCATTTGCTACATCTAGGGGGTGTTGCAGGGTTTGGTTGTTTACTTTGACAGCAGCTGGCTGGGAGTGGACTGGGGGTGCTTGTATGTTACTTATGGTTCTCCAAAAGTTTCTAGGGTTTGATATGTTATTGTTTAGATTTTCATTGAAGTAATGGGCTTTGGCCATTTTTGTTTGTTTTGTGCATTCATTCCGGCATTTTCGGTATTCGTAGTGATCGTTCATGGAACCAGTACTCTTGAAATTTGACCACGTGAATCTCTAAGCTGGTACATTAGTGTAAGATCAGCTGTAACCCAGGGGAGATGAGTCCCTTTTACTCGCACTTTACGCAGCGGGGCATGGGAATTCCAGACTTGCAGGAGCTCAGACTGAAAGTATTCAACTGCACAGTCTAGGTCTGGGATTAGGTTTAGCCTGTACCAGGGGAGCTGTTTGAGATCACTTAGGAAGGATTCAAGAATAAATTTCTTGAAAGACCTGGTGGTTATTACCTTTGGGGGAGATTTCAAGGCCTTAATTTTGCGCACGCAGTACACTAGACAATGGTCACTAAAGCTATTAGCAAGAACGCCTGCCTCCTGTATTCTATCAGGAGATGAGGAGAGAATCCAGTCCAACAAGGTATGGTTAGGGCTTTTCATATTAATGCGAGTGGGGGAGGAGATTAATTGAGTTAGCTGCAAAGTTTTAAACAGCGAGCAGTGTTTATTGTTTTTAGGATTTAGCCAATCTGTATTAAAATCGCCGAGGACCAGCAGTTCACTTTTTTGGTTTTGGGCAAGTAGCTTATTAAGGATTTGAGATATGTCAGAGAGGGAGTGCACTGGAGAGCTCGGTGGACGATAGAACCCAGCAACAATGATTGATTTACTGAATGGGATCTCAATTATACCAGAGAGGAAATCAAAGGTGACAGGAGAGGTAGAAGTCTGTAAGGGGGTGAACTTTATGGACTCCTCAACATAAATAACAATTCCCCCTCCTCTCTTTGCTCTGTCTTTTCTATAACATGAAAACCCCTGTATTGATATGGCAGAGTCTGGTACTTTTGGGGTTAACCATGACTCTGTGAGCACAATGATTTTGGGTTTGTAATAGCAACACCAAGCCTGAAGCTCATCCAATTTAGGGAGTAAACTTCTGATGTTACAGTGCACAAATGAGAGGCCTTTATTAGTGGGGAGACTAAAGGTTGTGTCAGCTATAGGACCAGGATTAGTTTCCACATCGTTTGCCAAGGAAAGTAGCAGAATAAATAGGAATTTGGACAGAGTTTTCTTTTGATAATAAAGTGGTTGCAGAGTTTTAAGTCTTTGTGTGGGGGTAGGAGGGCTGGATTTTAACACTCTCCACCAGCACTCAGCTGATAGGTGAAAAGAACTGAGCAGGCTGTGGTGTATTGGCACTGGTTTTCCATCCTGGGGCAATTGGAAAGGTGTATAGAAGGAGAGAGTAGCTTTAGAGAGAAGGGTTGAGAAAGAAAAGAGAAGCAATAGTGGCATAAACATTATAGAGAAAGGTGTTGGAGGTGAGTAAACAGGAAATAGAGAGGTACCAGAGTAAATGGTGTAGGTTGCTGCGATATCACATGATCAATTAGTTGGGTATATAACAAATGAAAACCTTGGGGTGGGTGGGTGAGGGGAGGGTGGGCGGGAGCAAAGTCCAGCTGGATGAGGGTAATGAGCTGCTCTCTGCAAGGGCCTGGTGCAAACACTGACTGAGTATGGGGTGTGTACTGGAAGAGAAATCAAGATTGCAAATCGCATCACATTGGGTTGAAATTGTCCAGGAACGTAAGGGGGAGTTTGTAGGGGGCAATAAAAGTTAAGGTTCGTTGAACAGGATATTTGGGCAGAATTGCAGATTTAGAGCAAATGGGTAGAAAATGTAGAAGGGAGTGGAATGCAGAATTCAGATAGCATTGCAACAATTCAAATATATCTAAAGATACACTTGTGTGCCATACACAGATACTCAAAGAGTAAAGAAATGTGGAAAGGCTAAATTTAAAAAAAGATTTGGGCGATTTGAGTTGATTTCTATAGATGATCTGGCACTTATATTCAAAGATATTGGCCATTGCTGGCTCACCACTTAAAATACACTCTGAGTATGAATGCTAAATCTCAGGGTTATTCAAAGAGAATCGAAAAGCCACCGTACGTTCGGTGACTTTTCTTTCTCTTCAATTCGGTGCGATTTGGCGATGCCATTTCGGTGACCCTGCGGTGTATTCAGCAAGCACCACAGGATCCCCGAATTGCACGGAAAAGTCGCCACAAACCTGCTGGAAACTCACCGCAAAACGAGGGCGAACGCACACCGACACTCACAAAAACATTTGGATTAACCCGCCGAAGACGCCAGAGAAACCCGAGCAGGAGCCGATCAGAGCGCAGAGCAGCCGCCGGAAAAACCCGACAAAGGAGACGAAGGAGGTGAAGAAGAAAAAAGAAAAACCGTACGCTTGAATGTTTGAAAAGTGAAACGCTGTTTGCAACAAACTACTGAGCTGAGCGAAAATTTCTGAATGATAATAAAAAGGGCCGTTACAGAAAAAAAAAGAAAGGATTTTTTTAAAAAACCGGGAAATAAATGTTTACAAAAAAATCCCCAAAAATGCCTACAAGGTCCTAAAAAATCTAAAAATAAAGGGACTTTTTACTGCAGAATATTATAATGAACGGTTTATTAGATATTGGATTAAAACAGGAATATTTTTAACATTGAAGCCTATGGGATTCGCCTGAATAAATCTGCCGCATGAAACCACCGAATGGCAGGGCAATTCAGCAACTTTTCACTGCTGGGTTTTGCTCTCTGAATAGACGAAGCAGTGCTTCTCTATGGGGATTTCACTGCCCTCGAACAGGCACCCAACAGGCACCGTATGTGCAGGCAATTTGCCAGGATATGGCGAATTGCCTGCGCTCTGGATAGCCGAATGGCCAGGAAAGGTAACCGTACGCTGAAGATACTTTAATAATCTCTTCTGTCGCTCGGCAAGATAATACTAATAATACTTTATTTTATATAGCACCAACAGATTCTGCAGAACTGTACATGATATGTGAACAAGGGGGATGATACATTAGAACAGCAGACAGACGTAAGGGGTTATTCAAAGAGAGCCGAATTGGCTCTGAACAGTGAATTTCCCTGTACGGTGCAATTTTGGAGCCATTTGGCTATTCAAAAAGCAGGCAGTTCGCCAAATAGGAATTCCCAGCGAAATACTGTGCCTGTTCAAGGGCAGTGAAATCCCCATAGAGAAACAATGGTTAATCTATTCAGAGACGCCGAACAGCAGTGAAATGTCAGTGAAGTGCCCTGCTGTTTGGTGGTTTCATTCAGCAGGTTTAATCAGGCGAATCCCATAGGCTTCAATGTTAAAAATATTCCCGTTTTAATAGAATACTTTTTAAACCGCTTATTCTTTTAATCTGCAGCAAAAAGTCTTTATTTTTTAGGCATTTTTATGTGGAAAATAAAGTCCGTTTTTTTTTAAAATAGTGTTTTTTATTCTGTAACAGACCGTTTTATATTAATCATAGGACCTTATATATTAATTCCAGGCATTTTCATTCAGTAGTTTTATTGCAAATAGCTTTTAAAAGCAGCAGTGTCTTTTCTTTTTTTAACCGCTCGTTGGCTTTTTCCAGGGGTTGGTCGGCACTCTGTTCGGCGGATCGTCGACTTTTTCCAGATGCGTTCGGTGGTTTTGCGGCGGATTGTCGGGCTCGTTCGGCTTTTTTCGGCAGTTTATCGGATCACTCTGATCTTTTTGCAGTGGTTTTTCCGTTCGATGCGGCGGTTTTGCATAGTTTTTTTGGATATGTTTGAATTTTACCTGCACTTCGGGGACCCTGCAGGGAATGCTGAATTCACTGCACGGTTTGGGAATTTGATTCCCCGAAGTGCAGGGAACGAAGTGTATGTCCATCGGCATTTCAGTGCTCTTTGAATAATCCTGATAGTATAACAAGAATAGTTCAGTACGAAGGCAATGTTTCCCAATTTGACGTCAGGACCCACTACCAGGCCAGATTTTAAGGATTTCCTTGGGGAAAAGCAGACTGAATCCTGCAATCACTGAGCAGCAAATCATATCTCCTGTGCTGTGCTTCAGATATCTGGCAAACCTGGCTTTTGAGGTAGGCTTGTACATATTCTAAGGGGTCTTGCCCAAGGGCACTTGCTGTTGAGATGTTCTAACCTGTATTTGAATCTCTCTTTTTCAATGGTTGTAGAGCCAAGACATGGTGGGGAGGTTGAACCTGCTTCTCCATAATGATAGAGTAGAGACCTGCTGGCTAGGTATTCTAATAAGGATATGAACCTGCTTCTCCACGGTGCTTGAGCAATGACATTGACCGTTCGCTACACAGCTGATATTGTGTGGTAGGCAAGTATGTATCTCAGGACACTTGCTGTAGCGTTGCTTCTACCAGGATTCCAGCCTGCGTCTTTACAGATGTAGAATAGTGATGTTACCACTACTCGACCCAGCTCATACTTCATTCATTATCTCCAAACTTGTGACTACAGTGCTATTTGCATGAATTGTTTTATGTGTATAAATGTTATTAACCTCCCTGGTGGTCTATTTATTTAGAAAATTCCTTGCTGAAAACAGTCTATTATTTTTTTTTTTCCCCCCCTAGTGGCATCCTGAGTGTGGCTCGGGGTTAAATTCCTATGCTGGAAGCAGTAACTCCGAGCAACACTAGGGATGCCGCTGGATACATCACCTCTCCCTGCGCTCCCTCGATGTCCCCAGCTTCCTCCTCCGGCGACCGCGCGACCTCATTACTTCCTGGTTTCCTCCTCTCGAGAAAGAATCCAGGAAGTAAAACGCTGCGAGGAGACTGCAGAGATCATCGAGGGAGCGCAGGGAGAGGTAATGTATACAGCCCGAGTGTGGCTCGGTGTTACCGCTCTCAGCGGTGAAATTTAACCCCGAGACACACTCGGGAACACCGCCAGGGAGGTTAACTATGTGAGGCATCATGTATCTTTGTGGGTTCAGGCAGAAATAGGTTAATTTTGTTATGTAATTAGGACTGTATGTCCATTAACATGTACATTTCCAATTAACAGCTCTATTTCAATTTAAACCCAAAAAAGGTCTAGATGTACCGTGTGGTTGATCTTGAACAGGACAGGTCTTTTTTAAAGTATGTGTATCTTTATAAATAGCAATGGGTGCTTTGAATTCCTAATGGAGGAAATAGCTTATATCACATATATTCAGCATACAATCAGGGCAATTAGTATCGCCACAATCATAATTTCTCTTCCTTTTTATTTTTCCTTACTATACCGTATTCATTAGTTTTCATTTATAGTCTTGAAGCAAAATACATAATTGTACTAGAAAATAACATTTCAATTGTATTGAGAGAACATTGTCTGTCGAAGAATGAGCCTTCCATTCAAGGGAAGTAATTGAGGCAAGATTCGGACATCAAATGGCCCCATCTGTATCTTCAATCCCTGCCACTTGTACTCGCATTAAATGCTCATCATCTGCCAGTACGGCTCACCAAGGCACGCCTGGGTCTGCAAAACATCTTCCCTGCCAGGGAAAAAGCAGCGATGCTAATGTTTTGACCCTCCTGCCATTTTCACTTAGACCCAATTTATACGGACCATTGTTTGCATCAGGCTAAAAGTGATTAAATAATTATTGCAATTTTAATGAGATGCGGAGCAGAAATTGCATTAGTAATGAGATAATTATAATAAATGCCAATCCAATAATGGGTAATAGAGACATTAAGGCAGCAGGAATGAGCTCTGTGATATGGTATAATAAGTGTTTTCCAGACGATCCGGTAAAAAGATACGAACGTATTTAACAAAGAGAATTACACAATAACAATTACTAATCAGATTATGATATATTCGCTACGCAAGATGCATATGTAATGCACGCTCTCGGATGAAGAAAAATGAAAAGAAATCATGGGATTTGTTAAAAAAAACAAAAAACCTCTGTGCTTTCTGGAATGTACTGGGGATAAGTAGGTCCACAATTACATAAAAGCTGTATCATCTTGTACCCATTGTTCAAGTCTTTCAAATAGTATGAGTTTTTTTTCCAGCAAAAGACTAGTAAATGGGGATGGCTGTGGTATTGACTGGGTAGCTGAGTGGAACTAATGCCACTCAGTACATTTTGCAGTCTAATTAGAGGTAAATAGGTGTGCTTTTTATAAAGAAAGAGGCAGAATAGCAGAGGATGAATATATGGAGAGGTTTTTCTTTTGTACTGGAATTAAATAGCAAACACGCTTCGAACTAGTAATTCCAACTCTGAAATATAATCGATAGAAAGAGCAACAACTTAACATGACTTCAGATATGTATTTCTTCATCCTTAAAAACAAAGGATTGTGTTTTAGTGCAAATTTGCAAAAAAATATTATTATTATATACTGTATATCCTTTTATATATATACAGGGTGTCCATAAAGTCTCTTTACAATTTCAAAAATTTATTACAAAGGCAAATGAAAAGACAGATAAGTGAAAATTATTACAAAATGAGATGTATATATTTACTTTTTTGCCTCATTTAATACACCTCTATATGGGCACCATTAGTTGAACGAAGCACATCAAGACGATACTCGATTTCTTGCCATGTTGGCTGTAGCATACCCTCATCAATGGTGGTAATGGCATCAGTGATGCTCTGCTTTAGATTAATGATGTCCCGTACCTTTGTTCCATACACCATGGGCTCTATCGAATTCATCGAGCAAAAGCACACGCGCAGCGCAATTTTTTGTTAAAATGTTAACGCGCGAAAAATAACGGTGGTATTAAAATCCGAGCGCATTTTTCCTTCCGTCAAAAAATAACGCGTGTAAAAAAGACGTGCAAAAACGGGCACGCATTAACGCTGCGCGCAGAAATCGGTGTGCGGACTGTTTTTCACGCGATTCAGCCAATCAGAATTAAGAACCACAATTGTCTCCCGTTCAGTTTTTGCGCCCGTCAAAATCAATCGGAGTATATATGCTGCAGCAATAATAAAAACACGCACAACTTCTCCATTTTATTGTTTGGGTATGCGTAGAATGTGTAAGTATACTTTGCTGTATTTTTTTTTTCGGGCTGGTGTATTTGATTTAAGCCAGGACGTTCAGATTTGCCATTAACACCAGCTTTTCAAAGATGGTAAAATTATGCGCACAAACGTTGTCCGTTAAAATGGGCGCATAGATTGTAATACCATCCTCGTACCAGCGCACAAACGCATTTGCGCTCACAATGTTAAAAGTATAGGACGCGCAACGTACATTACGCTCACGCAGGGTTCGCGCAGGTTCAACAGCGGTAGACGTTAACGCGCATTTTTTGAGTTGACATTGTAATACGACGTTCTGCGCAAAGGGTTTTTCCCCACGCGTTAATGCGTTTTTGCGCACACATTAACGTTTGCGCGAAGAAGTTAATAGAGCCCAATATCTTTAACATAACCCCATAGAAAGAAGTCGGTTTTTTCAGCGAGACATCAATTACTGCAAATATTTACCTTGACCTTTTGACTGAACACGTGGCACCACAACTACATGACCTTCAACCAACCATCACTTTCCAGCAAGATGGTGCAGCACCACATTGGGGACTGCATGTTCGTGGGTTCCTAAATAAAATATTTCCAGACCGGTGGATTGGAAGGGGTGGCCCAATTCCCTGGCCAACTCGTTCACCAGATATCACTCCCCTCCACTTCTTTCTATAGGGTTATGTTAAAGATATTGTGTATCGAACAAAGGTACAGGACATCACTAATTTAAAGCAGAGGATCACTGATGCCATTGCTACCATTGATGAGGGTATGCTACAGCCAACATGGCAAGAAATCGAGTACCGTCTTCATGCGCTTCATGCAACTAATGGTGCCCATATAGAGGTGTATTAAATGACGGAAAAAACTTAAATATATACGTCTCATTTTGTAATAATTTTCACTTATCTGTCTTTTCATTTGCCTTTGTAATAAATTTTTGAAATTGTAAAGAGACTTTATGGACACCCTGTATATACAGTATATACATATATATATATAATTCCAGTTGTCAATATATAAGGGTGCAGATGATGTGGAAGCATTAAGTGGCTCCAATATTTATTATCTTCTTTTCCAATTAGAATTATAATAATGTGGAGATTTCAAGATTGGATGTTCTGATTATTTTCATGCTTGGCTATTTAATTAGTATTCCTTTAATTGTTCAATATAATTATTTGTTTGAAAAATGGTCATGGGATGAATATTAGCCAGTAGTTTTTTCTTTCCTTCACCAATCATACCTAAGTTTGATTCTTTTAATCCAGACTTTGTTGCCTATTCATTATTGCATTCACTCATGTATGTATAGTCCACCTGGGGATGATCACAGTTTTCCTGATGCTAATGGGCAGTTGCATTGTGTGTACATACAGCAGCATATTCTGATATACATGATGCCCCAAAAGGGAGATATATATATATATGCACTCACTTGCCACTTTATTAGATACAACTGACCAATTGCTTGTTAACACAAATTGCTGATCAGCCAATCACATGGCAGCAGCTCAATGCATTTAGTCATCTAGACGTGGTGAAGACTACTTGCAGAAGTACAAACCGAGCATCAGAATGGGGAAGAAAGTGGATTTAAGTGACTATGAACATGGTATGGTTGTTGGTGCAAGACATGCTGGTCTGAGCATTCTAAAACTGCTGATCTACTGGAGTTTCATGCACAACCATCTCTAGGGTTTGCAGAGAATGGTTCAAAAAAACGAAAATATCCAGTGAGCGGTAGTTGTGGAGGAAAATACCTTGTTGATGTCAGAGGTCAGAAGAAAATGGGCAGCCTGGTTCGAGATGATAGAAAGGCAACAGTAACGCAAATAACTACTCATTACAACCAAGGTGTGCAGAATACCTCTCTGAACACACAACACGTTGAACCATGATGCAGGTGAGCTACAGCAGCAGCAGATCACACCAGGTGCCACTCGTGTCAGCTAAGAAAAGGAAACAGAGGCTACAATTCGCACAGGCTCACCAGAATAGGAAAATAGAAGATTGAAAAAATGTTGCCTGGTCTGATGAGTCTCTATTTCAGCTGCGACATTCAGATGGTGGGGTCAGAATTTAGCGTAAAACAACATGAAAGCATGGATCCATCAGGCCTTGTATTAACAGTTCAGGCTGGTGGTGGTGGTGGTTTTGCTCCGCAGCCCCACGATGCTGCTGTCCTTGGTGCTGAAGCATATTTCAGCACCAAGAACAGGGGGATTATGTATCCTTTTTTTTTAATCTAAGTATTTAATTCATCCGTTTCACATTCCGAAATACCGAATGAAAACGAAATAACGAATAGAAATGAAATTATGAATCAATAGGAATTACTAATCTCCCAAAATAACAAATAGATCCAAAATACGAATCACGGTAACATAACGGATGCACCGAAACAAACTAAAAAAAATTAACAAATTGATCCAAAATTAATCAAATTTTTTCATGTTGTGCACATGTCTACATATGGTGGGTTCAGGAACCTGCAGCTGCTAATTGACTGAGATACTTTCTGGACGCTGCAGAGCTCCATGTAAACAGCTACAAACATGAGCGTTTACATAAAAAGCAGTATGACAAAGCTGCCATTATGTTTTTGTTTATTTTCTGTATATAAGGTTTGGTATCTTATGCATCATCCATAAATGTAATTTTAAAAAAAGAGTCACTTTCCTGCCAGTTGCTCGGAGCGAGATGGCTGTGCAGATCTCCAAGAAGAGGAAGTTCATTGCCAACGGTATCTTCAAAGCTGAGCTCAATGAGTTTCTCACCAGAGAACTGGCTGAAGATGGCTACTCCGGCGTGGATGTCAGAGTCACCCTGACCAGGACAAAAATCATTATTCTGGCCACCAGGACCCAAAACATCCTCGGTGAGAAGGGGCATTGTATCTGCGAGCTGACTTCTGTCGTTCAGAAGAGGTTTGGCTTCCCAGAAGGTAGTGTTGAACTTTATGCCGAGAAGGTTGCCACAAGAGCTCTGGGCGCTATCACCCAGCCAGAATCATTGCGTTACAACCTGCTAGAAGGCCTGGCTGTGAGCAGAGTATGTTATGGTGTCCTGTGGTTCATCATGGAGAGTGAAGCCAAGGGTTGCAAGGTTGTTCTCTCTGGTAAGCTAAGAGGCCAGAGAGCCAAATCCATGAGGTTTGTGGGTGGCTTGATGATCCACACTGGAGAACCTGTCAACTACTATATGGATACAACCATGCATCAAGTCCTCCTTCGCCAAGGAGTCCTGGGATTCAAGGTAGAGATCATGCTGCTATGGGATCCCAGTGGAAAGATCACCCCAAGAAGCCCCTTCCTTGATCATGTCAGCATTGTCAAGCCTAAGGAAGAAATTCTGCCAACCACCCCGTCTTTGAGCAGAAAGGAGCCAAGCCAGAGCAGTGCCAACTACCAGCCATGCCCCAGCCTGTTCCCACTGCATAAAGGGATGCTGGACATGACTATTTTGGATACGAATTCTAAACATCTGTAAAATCTGTAAAAAAAACAAAAAAAATAGGAGACCCTTACATTCAAAGAGCCTGTCATTAGTGCACTTTTTACACCAATCTCAGATCATGACCCACTCGTATACAAGTTGTGGTGCCATACACTATCAATAGCATAGTATACAAAGACCAGAACTCATGGAGACCTACTAAGACTGGTTCTCAATTAAAGAGCACTCCACTTAAAATGGGTCAAAGCCTGGAGAGGTTTATACAAAGTGGGTCATAAGATTAGGATTTGTAGGATTAGTGTTTTCCCAAAAACATTTTAATATGTCTGAATTTTGTGAAGCATTCACTGTGGGTATGTGGATAAATAAATACATTGTCTATGTAAATTCATTTTTTATAGGTAGCAAATTATTTAATCATCCAATCAATCTGCATCAAAATGTCAATAAAAAAATAAATACTGCAAATGAAAATAAATAAATAAAATAAAGAATCAACATATGGCAAAGTAATTCCCAGGCACATATCCTCTCTGCTGGTGGTCTGGTAAAAGCATTGTCTGAGATTTCACAAGCTGCTGGAGATATCTCTTAACCAGGAGAGTAACATGTGCCCTGTAATACCACTTTTATCACGCCTACTGGGAACCTTTATAAATGTGCTTTCTTTGAGATAATCAAAAGGTCACACAATGAAGAGTGGAAAATTATGGAAATCTGCTGAGACATTGTCAAGAAAAAAAAAACATTCTCCTCTGCGCAGTTGATCATGCTTGATACTTTTCAAGCCCTAATGGCCTTTGGATAATTACAGAAATAAACCAAATTATGTTGCTCTGATCTATGGAATATAAATTAAAGAGCATATGCTAATCACAACATCAAGGGTTTTATGATGACACCCATTAGCCGCAAGATTTAAACGCTTTTGGCTCTGGGATTCGTAAATTGCAATAAAAGTCACATCATTTAATAAATGGAGTGTATTATGGCAACACAGAGGAGAACATGTCACTTAGAGCAAGCTCTTTAACAGTGCCATTTGAAATGAGACCTTCAATATGTGCAAGGCACGGCTATTCCTCGAAATGTCTGGAAGCCCAAAATGTGTATGTAGTGGCCTTGTGCATTCGTATTCAGGTGAACCCAGGATTCGTCTGAATCTTTGACAATTCATCCAAATAACCAATTGGTGAAACACGACGTGTAGACACAAATCATGAACAAATCTTGTAAAGGACAAATTGTTCCACCTATTTGTTTTTCATTCATTTATCATTATGTGGCTAGCTAGAGAAAGTAAAAAAAAAAGGAATAAAATAAAACTATATATGGGGTCAGAGTGAACTCATTAATATTCTATGCCCCCCTCTGACATGGTGCAGGTAGGGGCATAACAGCTAAATTATCTCATCACTGCTGGGGTTGAATATTAGCTAAGAATGAATGGGTGGGACCTCTCGCTGGTCCCCAGTGGCCGCAACCTGTGCAGATTTGGTTGGGTGTACATTTCGTAGACTTGACTTTATGGCTGCCCCAGCCCCCAATCACGAGTGGAAGATGTGGCCTATATAAATAAAGGAAGTACTAGACTATGTCACTTAACCACCTTTGCACATGCCTACTTGTCGGCATCGGGTGGGGGGGGATACAGTTCAAGAGGATGATATGCCTAAGAGGTTATTCACTAATTCTGAATTGGTCATTTTCTGCAAAAAAACCTTATTTATTTATTTTTTTAACCCCCTATTTATATTTTTTGTATTTTTTTCTTATTTTTTAAAAGACTTTTTTGTTTTGTAACAGACCTTTTAATTATTTTCTTAAAGGTTTTTGTATTATTTGGAAACATTTTTACTGATTTATACTCCTATTAGGAGAATAGGAGACTTCTGTTTTTGCACGTCGGCTGAATTCGCCGCTGCCAATTTGGGAGTTATTGGTGCAATTCAGCGTTTTTTGCTGATGTCCGATAACTGCTTCGGCGACTCCAATTTTGGCACGATACGGTGATCATTCGCAGAATAGTGAGTTCACCGTATTGTTGGTGAAATGGAATCGCTGAAATGTGGCAAAATTGGCCGAAACGCAAAGCATTGAAATTGCACACAATTTGTGTATCAGTGAGAGGTCGACATCGCTCATTATTATTAGCGAGGGGACAACAATGACTGCTCAGTCACCAATATCTTAACCCCAGCAACTCTGGGACAGCAGTTTAGCAGACATGGTGTATTTTTTGGCGTTGACAAGTCTAGAATTTGGCGTGCATTTAGCAATAATACTAAATTATGTGAATATTAGCAATAATGTCTCAGCTATAAATATTTGATAAATTATAAAATGGTTTGGAGAACTACTTAAAATTTTGGAATGACAGTCAGGGTTATTCAAAGAGATTCGAAAAGTCACCACACGTTCGGTGACTTTTCGTTCTCTTCAATTCGGTTCCTTTTGCCGATCCCATTTAGGTGACCCTGCGGTGTATTCAGCAAGCACCACAGGGTCCCCGAATTGCAGGGAAAAGCTGCCGCAAACCTGACGAAAACTAACCGCAAAACCATGCGAATGCACGCCGAAAAGCCACAAAAACATCTGGATTAACCTGCCGAAAACCACGGAAAAAGCCCGAGCAGGAGCCGAACACACACAGCCGAAGCAGCCGAGACGCAGACGAGGCAGTGAATAAATTAGCAAAATAGTTTGTGTGAATCTGTGAAAATGAAACGCTGTTTGCAAAGAAACTACTGAGCGAAAATGTCTGAAATTTACACAGAAGGTCCAGGGAATGATAATAAAAAGGGCTGTTACAGAACAAATAAGTAAACTCAAAAAAAAAAAAATCGGACTTTTAAAAAAAAAATAAAAAAAATGCTTAAAGTATCATAAAAAATCTATAAATAAAGAGACTCTTTACTGCAGAATTTTATAATGAATGCTTTATTAGATATTGAATTAAAATGGGAATATTTTTAACATTGAAGTCTATGGGATTCTCCTGAATAAACTTGCCGAATGAAACCCCCGAATGGCAGGGCATTAGGGGAACCTTTCACTGCTGGTTTGTGTTCTCTGAATAGCCGAAGCATTGCTTTTTCATGGGGATTTCACTGCCCTCGAACAGGCACCGTATGTGCAGGCAATTCGCCAGGATTTGGCGAATTGCCTGCTCTCTGGATAGCCGAATGGCCAAGAAAGGTAACCGAACGCTGATTTTCAGCGTTTGGTTACCTTTCTCAAGCAATTCGGAGCTCTTTGAATAACCCTGAGTATTTTAGATTTATATAGCATGGCTAGTCTCATTTCATTTTACAATCAATTTTCATCTCTCTATGACCAGTAAACAGAACTCCTTCATTATTTATGTGCCAGACAATGGCAATGGATGGGTGAAAGGATTTGTACTTGTTGATTGTGTCTTGGGAGCAAAGCGATATGTGTTTTTGCGCACTTTGCTATATGATATCATGATTTATGGTTGCTGCCATTATCAGCGTATCAGAAAATAATCTCATTTCTGAGTTGTTGAACTCCCATTTGTTAGTTTGTCTCTTATTGTGGAATGTGTTGGTATTGTAGCCAAAAAATGACTATAGAAAAGAAAAGACAAAAAATATCAGGGTTATTCAAAGAGATCCGAATGGCTGGAGAAAGGTAACCGAACACTGATTTTGCTATCCAGAGAGCAGGCAATACGCCAAATCCTGGCGAATTGCCTGCACATACGGTGCCTGTTCGGTGCCTGTTCGAGGGCAGTGAAATCCCCATGAAAAAGCACTGCTTCGGCTATTCAGAGAACACAAACCAGCAGTGAAACGTTCCAGAAATGCCCTGCCATTCGGTGGTTTAATTCGACAGGTTTATTCAGGAGAATCCCATAGGCTTCAATGTTAAAAATATTCCCGTTTTAATTAAATATCTAATAAACTGTTCATTATAAAATTCTGCAGTAAAGAGTCTCTTTATTTATAGATTTTTTAGGATATTTTAAGCATTTTTTTTTAAGTCCGATTTTTTTTTTTTAACTTTACTTATTTTTTCTGTAACAGCCCTTTTTATTATCATTCCCTGGACCACCTGTGTAAATTTCAGACATTTTCGCTCAGTAGTTTCTTTGCAAACAGTGTTTCACTTTTCAATCATTCAAGCAAACTGTTTTCCTAATTTATTCACTTCACTCTGTCTGCGGTGTCGGCTTTTTCTGGCGGCTTCGCTGCGTGTGATCGGCTTCTGCTCGGGTTTTTCCGGTGTCTTCGACGGGTTAATCCAGATATTTTTGCGGGTTTTCGGCGTGCATTCGCCGGGTTTTTGCCGGGTTTTCGGCAGCTTTTCCCTGCATTTCGACAGCCCTGTGGTGCTTGCTGAATACACCGCAGGGTCGCCAAAATGGGAAAGCCGATTTGCACCGAATTGAAGAGAACGAAAAGTCACCGAACGTGCAGTGACTTTTCAAATCTCTTTGAATAACCCTGTATGTTTCAATTTTACCAATGCCAACAACAACAAGGATATGCGGTCAGTAGATCAATTCATTGACAGCTATTATAGTTTTTGGTGGTGTTTACCCTTATTTTATTTAGTTTGAAGCTCTTTAAGCTAATATCACTCGTCTTTTAAATGTAGGCAATCCAACAGTAGTAGTGTATTTTTTTACCAGGAAGGATACATTGAGATTTCTCTTGTTTTCAAGTATGTCCTGGGTGGCGAGTATGTACCGTTGGGTGTCTTACTGGAGAGGTGCTCTTGCTGGGATTCGAGCCTGTGTCTCCACTGTTATAGAGCAGTGATGTTACCTCCACTCCACCCAGCCGGTACTATTTGGAGCTAGCTGGTTCCCATTTGCATGCTCACAAAAGCAGTCACAACTGTCCCTGGTTTTATGTGTGTGCACTATATTTGCGAAGACATTCAAGAAGAAAAACCTGTATGCAATTAGGAATTCTTGAAGTATTGTGATATATTTTGTAGCGTCTTAGCATTTCTGTGATGGCTTTTATCTCCCAGAATAATCTGTGATTGATTTATTCCACGTGCAGCATTTACTAAGCAGTGATTTCTACGTAATTCAACATTTCTGATATTGACTTGCAGCAATGTCGTGAGGGATATCACCAAAATTCACTGAGAGCCCAGTGATTCCATGTGAAATTGCCCATCATAAGTATACTCGCACATGCAAAATGTGAGTGCAAGTCCTTATACCTGGTGGTCAAAGCAGCCATTGGCCAGAATCCCTCTGCATGAAAATGCTTTGTACAGGGGCATAGGCGACCCTACAGGGGGGCAAGGGGGGGCAATTGCCCCCCCTAGGTTATTCCTTGCCCCCCCAACAAAAATCAGCATCCAGTTTCCCACACTTTTTCGGACCAAAGTATCTCCTTCGCTATGCATCATATATGGACGATCTATGTGTCATATGAAAGGGCAGATTCTGGCCTTTCCAATGATACCCAACATGACCATATTCAGTGTGAAGTAAAAGTCCTAAAACATTAAATAAAAACGGGCACTTAAACTTAAACATTTTCACAAGGTTGAAGGCTGGGGTCAGACCAGCGCACTTTTAACGTGCGTTCTGGCGCACTTAATTACGGCCGCACTAGCAGCAAATGACGGGCAATGACGGCCAATATACGAAGTACGGTCGCACGAAAGTCCGGCCGCGCAACGCAAGTGGAAAATGAACGCATTTTTTCGAGAACGCAGAACCGCTAGTACTGACGTACAGAGTGCGCTGCGTCCGCTAGCGGTGTGTGTGTGTGATTTGGAGACGTCAGACCCTGCTCGTGTCCGGCCAACATAACGTCCAGACACCCAAAGTTTCCTGGTTTGGATCCGTAAAAAATCCCGCACGAAACTGCGCATCGTATGACCGTTTTCGCGAATTCCGTGAAAAAATACGTCAATGAGTTCGGACGCCATTTTTGTACGTTCGCGTGTAAAAATGCTTTCGTTTGACCCTAGCCGAAATGGCTCAGCAGTGAAATGGTTAATGTTCAGACTATACATTACATTGTGTATTACGTTAGTTTTTGCCTTGGTTTAGTTGTATATTAAGGGTTAATGGGTAGGCTTCATCCCTTACAGTATACATTTGTTTTTTCCTTGATTAATGGCATTTTAGTAGTTAATGGGTAGGCTACATGCCTCACAGTATATTCATTTCATGTTTTCCCTTGATTAATGGCATTTTAGGGGTTAAGGGGCAGCTAAATGCCACATTGTTTATTAATTTTATTGTATTTCCCTGGGTTTATGGCATTTTAGGGGTTATTATGGAAGTTAGACTCTAAAGGGTCTAATCAGCTTTAGATCCTCTGCTTTTCGTCACATTTCAGGGAATTCATTTCTCAAAATATGGTGAATTCCCTATTTAGCGAATGGTCACCGTAATTTGCTAAATTTGGAGTCACTGAAGCAGCTATCAGACATTCAGCGAAAACTGCCGAATTGCGGCAAATAAAATTTTGAATTTAAGCATCAGGTTAGTACAACAAAAAGGCATCATTGCATCACATTACTCATTGCATCACATTACTCATTGCGTCACATTACTCATTGCGTCACATTACTCATTGCGTCACATTACTCATTGCATCACATTACTCTGGGGTTTTGGAATCTTATTTATATATACTTATTTAGGGCACTATTACCTGGTGTGAGCTAACCATGGCGTCGGCATGTTTTTGCGTTGGTGCCAGGTTGATTGAGTCTAGCGCCTGACCAACAGATCGTTTGCCTCCCGCTACAAATGGGAAAAATCACTTAGTGCGTCGCTATTAGCGATTTTACCGCAAGCTTACTGTACTTTCCACGTCCTTTACTTAACAAGGGGAGTGCTAGAGATCTCTAGCGCTTTTGCAGCTAACAGATCACTTGGTGCCGGCGCTAATTTTTTGAGGGGCGCTAATTGCAACATTTTACGTACTGCTCAACCCTGGTGTTAACTCTGAAAAAACAGATCCTCGCCCAAAAATTAATAGGCAATTGAAAGGAATGCAGCACAGGTGTTCTCTTGGCCCCGTACATCATAGTAATGGATCTGGTCAGCAATGTCGCTGCTGTTGCAGTGATCTCTATTATAATATATACAGGGTTATCCAAAGAGATCCGAATTGCTTGAGAAAGGTAACCAAACGCTGAAAATCAGCATTCGGTTACCTTTCTTGGCCATTCGGCTATCCAGAGAGCAGGCAATTCGCCAAATCCTGGCGAATTGCCTGCACATACGGTGCCTGTTCGGTGCCTGTTCGAGGGCAGAGAAATCCCCATGAAAAGCACTGCTTCGGCTATTCAGAGAACACAAACCAGCAGTGAAAGGTTCCCCTAATGCCCTGCCAGTCGGTGGTTTCATGCGGCAAATTTATTCAGGCGACTCCCATAGGCTTCAATGTTAAAAATATTCCGGTTTTAATTCAATATCTAATAAACCGTTCATTATAAAATTCTGCAGTAAAGAGTCTCTTTATTTATAGATTTGTTTAGGATACTTTAAGCATTTTTCTGAAATTTTTTTTTTTAAAAGTCCGATTTTTTTTTGATTTTTTTTTCAGTTTACTTATTTTGTTTGTAACAGCCCTTTTTATTATCATTCCCTGGACCTCCTGTGCAAATTGCAGACATTTTCGCTCAGTAGTTTCTTTGTAAACAGCGTTTCAATTTCACATTCATACAAACGGTTTTGCTAATTTATTCACCTCCCTCTGTGTGTGGTCTCAGCTGCTTCGGCTCTGTGTGATCGGCTCCTGTTCGGCTTTTCGACGGGTTTATCCAGATGTTTTTGTGGCTTTTCAGCCTGCATTCGGTGAGTTTTGCGGTTCGTTTTCGGCGGGTTTGCGGTAGCTTTTCCCTGCAATTCGGGGACCCTGTGGTGTTTGCTGAATACACCACAGGGTCACCGAAATGGGATCGGCAAAAGGAACCGAATTGAAGAGAACGAAAAGTCACCGAACGTGCGGTGACTTTTCGAATCTCTTTGGATAACCCTGATAGATGTATCCTTTATCCACATATATCCTAAATCTAATATATTGCCTAATTTTAAACATTTTATGCTGAGCGTTATTCATAGTATGGAAGCGTTTGATTATTAGGGTGACTGTGTGGACACATGAATAAGTCTTGCCCTGAAACTTGAATTATTTATATGCTGCAGCAGGGAAATTATTGCCGCTCACCTGGCCTTCCTTTGGATCTATTAAATGCAGTGTAATGATTCTACATGCTGTTGGGTGGCATTTATCATGCAATAACCATCAGCCTTAATATATGTGTGCATCAAATCATGGATGATACGGCCACCTTGGAGGATCTTAATAATGCAGGGGTGTGAGGTTATTCACTGGATGTGTTCATATTCAAGCTTGTGAGGGCGGGGGATAGGTATGACCCGGCACAGTCTGCACTGGAAAAGAAAAACGGTTCTATCCTGTACACAACCACATTAGCGCTGGGTCTCTGCCCGGGTCTTAGAGTTTCCCTAGCATGCGCCAACCGACCTTGTTCATGAACTACCGCGGACAAGGTGATCTGTTATTAGGTCGTCAGGCACTAACAGGGTTATTTAGAGAGCGATGAAAAGCATGAGAATGACTGGAGACTGGAAATTCTAGGTCAAAATAGCCAATTTGGAAAGTGAGATAAGTGGGAGAATTTTTCTGGTTTGCTATTTTGACCAAGAATTTTCCATTCTCCAATCATTCTCCTGCTTTTCCCCTCTCTCTGAATAACTGTAAGTTTTTGCAACTCGCGCTAAATTTTTCCGTTAGCGATGGTGTTTTAGCTAACGCCAGTTGATAGGGCCCTTAGTTTTATTCAGTGGTGTGATTTAGTGGTGAAAATTATTAGTGCCCCCCCAGTTTTGACTGCGGTATCTTATGTGCCCCCCCCCAAATATTGTTCCTAGAGTCGCCACTGTACAGGGGCAATATCAGTGTAAAAAAATATATATATCTATATATATATAAAATCAACAGCATATAGTATGTAGTGATTGGAGTCGTATATTACACCTTAGGTGTTAAAGTGCTTGGCGCTATATTAAATCGTATAACGGGGTTTTGTGAGGAGAGAGAGGTTATATAATCATGCAGCTCACCATAAGGTGTGTCCCTCACCCATATAGACCGTATTAAAGAAAATACAAACGTATTTATTAGGAGCGCAGACAGAGTGTAGATATGGATTCTTTCAAAATACAGGTTGCAAGGTGATAACTGGATCCGATGTATGCACTATAATATAACAAAATGAAAAAACAATCGCGCAATACTGTTATGTATATTTGAATTAAAAAAGGGGGAAGTTGGGAGGAAAACCACTCACAAACGAGGAACCAATAGGTTCGTATTTGGCGCAGGTAAGCCTCTATGGGGGTCTTCTCCCATCAAATGGTTCCTTATGTATGAATAGATGGTACCACAGTCCTAGATTTCACGGGTATGATGACCTCAAAATGAGAAAGGCATACATAGCACAATACCAATGGCACATAGAATATATATACTGAGTCAGAACTACTCACGTATTACTGAGCCTCCCTATGAGTGGCTCAGTATTAAAGCGTTGGACCGCTTACTCCATGGGGGGTCCCACCCTTAGATCAATGGTATCACGTTCCGGTCTGCTGGAGTGAATCAAATGCTTCCAAGGCAATGCAAATAAAAGCGTCTGCTTCCAAGATGGTATATATAATAAAAGGGGTTTATTAAGAACAAAGTAACAAAAAATAAATGAAAGTGAATAAAAATTGTTTAAATAAAATCCGAGACGCGTTTCACTCGCTTGCCTGCGAGTTTCATCAGTCATTTGGAGAGTATAACTCACTTCTTCAGGTCTGGAAAACACTATAGATAAACTGCAAACCCCTTTGGTACTACCTGCAATATATTGAAATATTGCTGGTGGCCAAACATCAGGCCACATCACCACCTTGAGGTTTTCAAGGCTGGGAAAGGGAAAAAAGTTATTTACCTTCCTAATACAGACCTTAGTGAATAGCAAGAGTTCTCGCTCGTCACTTCCAATATTTTGCTGAATCGCACTGTATTTTGAAAATTTAAGGGCACATTCTTCGATTCAATGTTGGTCTCCTGCAAGCGCTTTTAAAGATCGAGTATACTCAATGATGGCAGTGAAAGGGTCATTTCTTTTAAAATGATTTTGTAGAATAATCATGTCAGTTGTCTGTCTAATGAGATCCTGATTTGTTCTTGTCTTATATATTTCTGTGGAAGCATTATTACATGTTCTGAATGACTGAATAGAGAGAGAAAGCCTTTATAACCCTTTCACTACCAGGTGATGTAACAAACAAACAAACAAACTCTGTCAGGAACCAGTGGATTTTTTTTTGGAAAATCATTTTTAACCACTTGGCTGCTATGGACGCGCTCAGCGCGTCCAGCCAAGTGGTTCTCCTGTGCTGGATTCCAGCGGATTGCTGCACCCCCCCCGTGCGGGCTGACATCTTGGATGTCAGCCCAGCACTCGGGACCCCGGCGGGGACATTAGATGTCATCGCGGCGACGCGATGACATCTAATTCAGGCGCCCCCCCCCCGCATGTGCGGAGGAGGCGCCTGAAAGGGAGGGCTCTCCCTCCTGATTGCCGGGGAGCAGGGAGTTAATACAGGCACTGCTTGGAAGGGCACAGTCTGCCCTTCCAAACGGTGGCTGTCATTAACCCCTGGGGAGCCGGATCACGAATCGGCGCTGAAAAGCGCCGGTTTGTGATCCTTTCCCGGAGCTGGCCGACATCTTGGATGTCGGCCAAGCCTCCGGGAACTCCCTCTGAGGACTGGCGTCATCGTGCATAGCACGATGACGCCAGTCCTGGAGTTAACCCCTAGCTGCCACCAATGGTGGAGATAGGGGGTTCCAATGAACCCCCCATCTCCCGATCCGTGGCAGCTAGGGGTTAAAAATTTGGTACTGTTGGATCGGCCAGAGCATGGCCGTTCCAACGATACCAAACATGACTATGAAAAAAGTTTTTAAAAAAAAAATAAAATTAAAAATAAAAATAAAAATTTTGGTTTGTTAATGCAGCAATATTGTTCCCATTTCAATTATAATGTTAACAATGATGCTGCACTAACGATTTTTGTATGCGGTGCGTTCGTTAAAAATCGCGTAATTTTCCCCAAAAAAAATGTAACGAGACCCCATTTCTAATTTTTTTAACAAGCGCACCCCATACAAAATATAACCGCAATTGTTCGCATGTTAAAATGTGAAAAAAAAACACTTTACACGTTGTAAATTATTGAAAATTCATATTTTATTGCATTTTTTGTTATAATATACAGACAGGACATGACGTATACATATAATAATGACATATTATGAATCTGCCGAGTCTGACGGAAAGAACGATATATAATATGTCTGGGTCATATACTAAAATAAGCCTTCAAAACACGTTTAAACAAGATGAGCGAAACAGGTAAAAATGAGTTCAGCACAGATGCGGGAAATGCCTCAGCAGCGAAAGGGTTAATTGATTATACAGTAAGAAATATTTGGGAATATTCCCAAAGTATTCCTTACTATAATAACCTATTTGACAGGCAGATATCACCATCTGCTGGCCAAATGGAAATACTACAGTTCTGAGCTTCGTACAAGAGCAGCTGGGGAACTCTCAGAGACATTTCTCACCTTGTTTTTAAAAAAAACTTTAGCATCTCGGTCATCATACCAACAGTGCTAAAATTTTGAGGGCACTTTCTAGAACCCAAATGCAAAAGATATTTGTTTGCAGCAAACAAATTTAAATTGCAAGGATACACCATGGCTCCAGATTGTGTTAGCACGATCTTGGGCTGCTTTGTCTACTACTGCTCATCCTGTGAACACAAGGACAGCAGCGAAGGGGTTTAGTAGAGATGAGCCTTGGCCAAGTTGGTGACTTCTTAGAATGTATGCTCCACAAAGCCCTAGGAGTATTGTCAGTAGAAAATACATCTCTGTATATCTCTGCACACTATTCTAAAAGCAGATCTTGTAACAGATGGTGATGACATTACAGGGGGTAAAATCTCTTCACTTCTAATGCACATAACTATGTTTTTATGAAAAGATGTAGAATGGAGTATATAAAAAAATAATCACCAGATAGTATTAAGGTCCATCATCCTAAACACTAGAAAAGAACACATAGCGTGGCAGCGAGGGGGGGCAACAAATAGCAGACATTTTCATGATGACATAATGCAATAATAATGACTCTAATCAGAAGGGAAGGTTCAGGAACACCTGCTTTAAAATATTTCCTGTGTTTTTGTGTTATGTCTCATATAAGCGTACTCTGACAGCAATCACATAATGTTGCAAGCATATTGAGTCGTGGTAAAAGCCTTCTACTAGCGACAAAAGGTAGTTTCAAAAAGTAGTAACGTGCAATCAATAACACTGAAGCAGTAACATACAATAACATTGAAGCAGTAACATACAATAACAGTAATATGCACCGTCCTATCCATTTCAATCACCTGGCTTGATTTATTTATAGTTCAGTTGTTTATATTCTTGACGACTAGCATGAAATGGGACTTTGAGTATATCTGTGATAGATGTTTTATTGTTATACAAGACTTTTTTTAGAATATTCTTTTACACATACAGCATTTATGAAATTGGTGGACATAGAAAAACATAGAGAACATTAATAGGACACTATATGCAGTTGTGAGCAACATTGGCCCTTCAGATGTTTTGGAACCACATATCCCATGATGCTCAGATTCTCTTAAAACATCTGGAGGGCCTACGTTGCAGACCCTATGCGCTTTGAGCACTCAATCTTATCTGAGTGGTCACACTGATGTGAGCTCCCTGCTTCCCCTCTCCCCTGTGAGTGTGGCTCTGAGGGCTGATTCAGCCCTCAGAATGCAGAGGCTTAGTTCTGCCCTGAACCTGAGCACTGAGATTGGTTTCTGGGACTTTGGGACATTTGGGAACTAGGTCCCTACAATTGCAGTCAATGCCTATTGACATTTAGAGTTACTTAGATTGGTTTGAGCTTCCCCCCTGCCTTTACCTGACATGTTTCTGCTGGCAGAAAGTCCCATCTTGCAGGGCTCAGACGGAGATCTGAGCTGGATAAATGTAAACTTTTAAAGGGAAGTAAAGGGTTAAAATAGGAGGGGGTCAGGAGGAGTTAATGTCCAACCCCTCCTTTTCCCCCTTCTGTTTTAACCTTTATTAAGCCTTTAAGTGTTCAAGAAGCAATGGTTTCACACCCTCACTCTTTGAAAGCTCCACGTTATAGAGCTCTAGAGACTGGGACCGGCCTGGTCATTAAACAGAGTTTTGTCATATCGTACTTTTATCTTTTAAAAATCCTAAACAACTTTGAGTTGTATTTATTTATTTTAATCAGTATTATTATTTGTTTTGAAGATTTGTAAGAAAATAAATTGTATGGCAAGTAATACAGTGGAATTGTTAAAACCATGTATCAGTACAATATAAGGATCAAATTTGACATGTAGGTATGTACATTAATCAACATAAAAGCAATCAATTTGGGGGAAGACAATCATTTTTATTTTATTGATACATCTAAACCGGATGATGTAGGAAAGAGACCAACAGTGATAATCAGTAATAAGAGTACACAAAGGTTGGAAAAAGTTGGCATCATGGGTATTTGGGAGGTAGGCAGCAAGGCGCACACCTAGATAGCATAGTGTGGATGGAAACAGTAAGAACTGGTCCTTTGTTTTTGTAACAGTGGTGTTGAGAGGGCTAATGTCACGGATAGCGTGTAACCCGGCAGGCAGACAAAACTCAGCACTCAGACAAAACCCAGTTAAGCGATGAAACCCCTAATCTGACAGGCTGGTCCTCGGAATGGCCATTACTATTCTGAATAAAGAATATGAAAAATGACAATACATAGAAGCAGGGCTTATTTTGAGGCGGTACGCGCTGGTACGCCGTACCGGTACATCAACGCCAGCTGCCCTTTAATTTTTGACTGCTCCGGTATCAGACTCTCGGAGTCCGAATCCGGAGCTGTCTCGTCGGCGCAGGGGCAGATTCAGCGGCCATCGCTTTCTTTCCTTCAACAAGCGGCAGCCTGCATGGTAATCTGCCGCTCACCTGGGATCCCTCCTCCACGTTCACGTGAACTCAGCGATCTCGCGAGATCACGGCTGGCTGGAGGATGGATCCCAGACGAGCGGCAGATATCCATGCAGGTGGCCGCTTGTTGAAGGAAAGAACGCGGCGGCCGCTGGCGCCTCCCAGATATCCGCACCTTACTGGGAGTGGGACGTGCGGAGGAGGTCCAGTGCCACGGCCATGGTTCGCTGTCTGAGTCTCCACCTGGCAGAGGTGAGCTGGGGCAATATATCCATGTGAGCTGGGGTAATAGCTCCATGTGAGCTGGCCTGGGGCAATATATCCATGTGAGCTGGGGCAATATATCCATGTGAGCTGACCTGGGGCATTATATCCATGTGAGCTAGTCTGGGGCAATATATCCATGCGAGCTGAGCTGGGGCAATATATCCATGTGAGCTGGTCTGGGGCAATATATCCATGTGAGCTGGCCTGGGGCAGTATATCCATGTGAGCTGGGGCAATATATCCATGTGAGCTGGCCTGGGGCAATATATCCATGTGAGCTGGTCTGGGGCAATATATCCATGTGAGCTGGTCTGGGGCAATATATCCATGTGAGCTGGCCTGGGGCAATATATCCATGTGAGCTGGCCTGGGGCAATATATCCATGTTAGCTGGGGCTATATATCCATGTGTGAGCTGGGGGCAATATATCCATGTGTGAGCTGGCCTGGGGCAATATATCCATGTGAGCTGGTGCAATATATCCATGTGAGCTGGCCTGGGGCAATATATCCACGTGAGCTGGCCTGGGGCAATATATCTATGTGAGCTGGTCTAGGGCAATGTATCCATGTGAGCTGGCCTGGGGCAATATATCCAGTTTGAACTGGGGGCAATATACAGTAAATTTCCCCATATGGTGGATTTTCGTGGCCATTCGGTTATTCACAAAGCAGGCAGTTCGCCACATTTTGGCAAATTGCCATCAAAATACGGTGCTGGTCGAGGGAAGTGAACTTCCCCATAGAGAAGCAATGGTTAATCTATTCACAGAACAAGGAACAGCACTGAAATGTCAGTGAAATGTCCTAATGATCGGTGGTTTAATTCGGCAGGTTTAATCAGGCGAAACCCATAGGTTTCAATGTTAAAAATATTCCCATTTTTATTCAATATCTAATAAACTTTTTATTCTTTTAATCTGCAGTAAAATGTTTTTTTATGTATGTTTTTATGATTTTTTTAGACATTTTTCGTGATTCTTTCGCCAAGAATTCTTTTTTCGGATTTTTGTTAAATAGCATTTTTTTTATATACGTAACTGACCTTTTTATTATTATTCATAGGGTCTTATATGTAAATTCCAGACATTTTCGTCCAGTATTTTTTTTTGCAAACAGCATTTCAAATTTGACACTTTCAATCGTTTTGTGTTGTTTTTTTTTACCCGTCCGGTGACTTGTCGACTTTTTTCTGCAGCTGGTCGGCTCTGAGCTCGGCGGCTTGCGACTGCGTTTGGCGGCTGTACGGCGGGTTTGCTGCGGCTGTCCGGTGCGTTGGCGACAGCAGGTTTGCGGCAGCAGCCCGCCGGCGGGTTGGTGACAGGGGGCCAGCGGTTTGCGGTGGGTTGGCGGTGGCGTTTGGTGGCCGATCCGCTGCTCTTCGAGGACCCTGCGGTGAATGCTGAATTCCACTGCAGGGCCAACGAATTGGACTCGCCTAAGTGCTGAAGTCTGAATAACCTTGTAGGTTTGCCACTTTGGGTATTTGGGTCAATATGGTAAGTGATTTGTGTTTTATAAATAAAAGTTTCTCTGCTTTGCTGTAAATTAAGAGAGAAAGCAGAAAGAATCTGTGTGATAAGTAAACAGAATCCGAAATCATTTGTATACTGTATAGTTCATCAATTGTGAAATTATTGACAGAGACAAAAAGATTTACAGGGTTATTCAAAGAGAATCGAAAAGTCGCCGCACGTTTGGTGACTTTTCATTCTCTTCAATTCGGTGCGATTTGGCGATCCCATTTTGCCGACCCTGTGGTGTATTCAGCAAGCACCACAGGGCCGCCGTAATGCAGGGAAAAGCCGCCGCAAACCCGACGAACACTCACCGCAAAACCCAGCGAACGCACACCAAAACCCGCAAAAACATCTGGATTAACCCCGCCGAACACGCCGGAGAAACCCGAGCAGCTGCTGATCACAGCGCAGAGCAGCCGCCGGAAAAACCCGACACCGCAGATGAATGGAGTGAAGAAAAAAAAACAGTACGCTTGAATGTTTGAAAAGTGAAACGCTGTTTGCAAAGAAACTACTGAACAAAATGTCTAAAATTTACATATATGATCCAATGAATGCTAATAAAAAATGGCTGTTACAGAAAAACGATTAAAAAAATAAACGGATGTGTCTTAGGATTCTGGCCTGGGCCGGGCCACTCCTTCCCCTCATTCCCCCCCCCTTTTTTCTTTTTCTTTTTCCCTTTTTCTTTCGTCCCCACCCCACCCTACCTTTATCTTATAATGTGGACGGGACTATGGTTTACTTTGAGGCATAAGTTTGTTGATATCATCTTTCTGGCGCTGCGACGCCACGTATGCATTCATGTTATTCTTCTTGTCCTCTCGTTCAATAAAATTATGTTTACAAAAAAAAAAAAAAAAAAAACGGAAAAAAAGTTTTCGCAAACAAAATCCAGAAAAAATGCCTAAAAGATCCTAAAAAAATCTATAAATAAAGAGACTTTTTACTGCAGAATATTAAAATCAACAGTTTATTCGATACTGAATTAAAACGGGAATATTTTTAACATTGAAGCCTATGGGATTCGCCTGAATAAACCTGTTGAATGAAACCAACGAACAGTAGCGCAATTCGGCAACTTTTCACTGCTGGTTTGTGTTCTCTGAATAGACGAAGCATTGCTTCTCTATGGGGATTTCACTGCCCTCGAACAGGCACCGTATGTGCAGGCAATTCGCCAACATTTGGCGAACTGCCTGCTCTCTGAATAGCCGAATGGCCAGGAAAGGTAACCGTACGCTGAATTTCACTGTTTGGTTACCTTTCGGCCACAATTCGGATCTCTTTGAATAACCCTGTTAGTGTTTTTTGCTTGCCTAAGGTTACAATTACATTCTAAGAAATGGACAATGTAAATGCTTCCAGGTTTCATAAAACCTTATGAGGACAGAATATTTATGTTATTTTTATTTAAAAGTATGGAACTGCAGTCTTTTTATCATGCTCCGAACCTCCTCAGTGCCTAATAATGTCTTATCTCCATCTGTTCCTACATCATCACAGTATTGAGTTTGCTTGTTGTTTCACTGTCACCCTCATTACAATCGTTTATTGCTAACCTGTCCTCTTCCAGTTTAATTGGATGTAATTGTGACTTTATCTGCTGCCCTTTGGAATTCTTGTTTGGTTTCTAACCAGGATACATTAACTTTGATTTGAGCCTTTTTTAGAAATGTAATTTATCGGCTGTTACATAACCCGCTCCATGCCGAAGTCATGGTTACTTTGCTTCTCCTTATCAGAGCATCATTTGGCATTTCCTTACTCACAACTCTCTGTTAACAAGACAGGAGGTGTCAAGTTACTTTTTTCCATCGACTATGTAGTTACTGCAAATGAAAGGTCTCGTCTTGTTTTTTTCTCTTTTTAAATTTAATTTGCCTTTTCCCTTGCTTCTGATAGGTTTGTTATTGAGTTGTACAGTACGTAACACATGACCCCCTTATTCGCTTCGATTTTTAAAACCACACACTTACAGGGTTATTCAAAGAGAATCGAAAAGTCAGCGCACGTTCGGTGACTTTGCGTTCTCTTCAATTCGGTGCGATTTCGCAAGCACCACAGGGCCGTCGTAGTGCAGGGAAAAGCCACCGCAAACCCGACGAACACTCACCGCAAAACCCGGTGAACGCACACTGAAACCTGCAAAAAACATCTGGATTAACCCCGTCAAACACGCCGGAGAAACTGAGCAGCCGCCGATCACAGCTCAGAGCAGCCGCCGAAAAAAACCGACACGCAGACGAATGGAGTGAAAAAAACAAAACAGTACGCTTGAATGTTTGAAAAGTGAAACGCTGTTTGCAAAGAAACTGCTTAACGAAAATGCCTGGAATTTACATATAAGATTCAATGAATGATAATAAAAAGGGCTGTTACAGAAAAAAGAGAAGACGATTTAAAAAAAAAAAAGGGGGAAAAAAATCTATACATAAAGAGACTTCATACTGAGTGCAGAATATTATAATAAACGGTTTATTAGATATTGCATTAAAACGGGAATATTTTTAACATTGAAGCCTATGCGATTCGCCTGAATAAACCTGTCAAATGAAACCACCGAACAGCAGGGAAATTTCGGCAACTTATCACTGCTGTTTTTTGTTCTCTGAATAGACGAAGCATTTCTTCTCTATGGGGATTCACTGCCCTCGAACAGGCAATGAACAGGCTCCGTATATGCAGGCAATTCGCCAACATTTGGCAAACTGCCTGCTCTCTGAATAGCCGAATGGCCAGGAAAGGTAACCGTACACTGAATTTCACTGTTCGATTACCTTTTGGCCACAATTCTGGTCTCTTTGAATAACCCTGTTAGTATTTTATTTGTCTTTAATCAAAGGAAATCAGAACTGTTCTGTATTCCAATATAACGTACTGTGTTACAGTGTTTAATATTTTGTTTTAAATGTTGATTATTTAATGTTCAATAACGAACAACTAAGGCTGGTCGTCCACTGTCATCGTAGTCGACCAACTTGGACAACTCCATTGGCCGATCATGGTTGTCCACTGGAAGTGTTTGTGGACGACCCACATCGGCTGATTGACAGGCCGGCTCACGGAAAAAAAAACTAGAAACCCAGCTGTGGGGAGAAAAACCCCGCTGCGATGAGAAAAAAAAACTGTCTCTGGTGCTGAAACACGTGTTTCAGCACCAAGGACGGCCCCTGTCCAGCGCAGCCGAACCAGGGGGGAAAAAATCCTCGCCGAAGGCGGCAGGTGGGATTTGCCCCCTGTCCCTGGTGCTGAATTAGGGTTCAGCACCAGGGACAGCAACGTTGAATGCAGCTGGCTCGCTGAAAAAGAAAAAAAAAAGACATGTTCGAAAAGAAGCCTCGTATTTTTTTAAAAATTCAGAACCCAAAATTTTGCTTAAAAAATCCAGAAGAATACCTAAAAGTTCAATAAAAAAAAACTCCTTTTGCTCCAGATTAAAAATATTAACAGTTGAATAAAAAAGAATATAAAGGAAAATATTTTTTACATTGAATCATACGGACTTTCTACTCAATCACTTCTCTATGGGGCAATTTTTTTGCCGCACACGGTGGTTCAACTGTACAATGCATCTTTTTCATGTTTCCCTGCCGCATGGCTGTTTAACTATATAATGCATCTTTTTCATGTTTCTCTGCCGCATGGCTGTTTAACTATCTAATGCATCTTTTTCATGGTTCCCTGACGCATGGCAGTTTAACTATACAATTCATCTTTTTCATGTAAACTTTTACCAGATCATCCCGGCATCGTCCGATAATTCCAAATGATTTGGAAAGATTGCTAGTCTGTTGTAATCACAAAAAGTTGTCTGAAATGGTGGTCCGATGCAGGGGAAGAGGACTGATTCACCTGCATATTGTAGGATCGGTCAGACAACATCATAAGATATCGGATGATCATACCATCGCACAAATACGGAACCAGTGGATGCCCAGCCTTAGACTGTGAAGCTGATATTAACCAATTGACCTTTTTCATTTCCACAAAGTTTTGTCAGGCAATGTATGTATTAGGAGAAATTAACAATAATTAGACATTGCGATCACAGAGCTTTGCCTCTCCTATATTCTTAAAAGTCCCACTTTATACAAGTGATGTTTGTTCAGGTGTCCTATGGGAAATACATGCCTTTACAATCACATAAATATTAAGCAGGCGCTTCAATTCAGCCACGGACAAAAATGGAGCATCATTTTCAATAACCATGGTTAGAAACTAGGGTTAGGGATAGAATGTATGAGTAGGATTAGCAATTAGGGTTACAAATTAAGGTTAGCCTTAGAAGTTAGGGTGAAGAACAGGGGCGGACTGACAACTAATGGGGCCTGCCAGGCAATAGGAGATTGTGAGGCCCCTTGTGCCACGCCCATAGAAGGTCACACCCATACAAAACCCCACCCATACAATGCACAACCCACATGTACATTGTTGTGTTAAAGAATTAATTTCTTCACACAATTTTTAAATAATTTTACTGAGTTAGGAAAATACACTCGGGCCCAGCAGCGAATTTGGGAATCCAGTATGCCCCATCCAGACTGAAAGATGACCACTGCTCTGCTGCAGCAGTCATCACCCACTCATTGCAGCTAAGGCTGCACTGTGGCACAGAAGGTCCTTGTGGCATACATGGGAAGCTGATGATCACTCTTCAGGCTTATAAGACACTACATTACTGATACACTTGTACACACTGCATATTACAGAGCTCCACAGCAATAAAACTCTCAGTATTGTGTGCTGTGTATGACCGTATCACAGAGCTCCACAGCAATAAGACTCCCAATAATGTGCGATGTGTATGAGCGTATCATAGAACTCCACAGCAATAAACCTCAAACACAATTATGTTTAACTTATTATTTATTATTATTAATCTAAGTTTTATATCAAAATGCAGTATTTTATTAAAATATATTTAAGTAAAATAATTATAATATAAATATAATATAAAATTATATTATTAACACAATCATAATATAGTTAAATCAATTATAAAAATATTAATAAAATAATTATCATAATAAGGATCGTATGTACAAATGAAAGGATAAGGCTAGGGTCAGACGAGCGCATTTTGTACGGACTGTGCGTCTGTGCAGTACGGACGTACTTTCTGACTGACGACAAGGTAGTGGTCACACAGTCCGTTTTTGTGACTGACATTATTTTTGACAGATGTAGGAGGGAAAATAAATTAAAATGAAAAACCATTTTGTCCGTCAAAAATGCTGGACGTATAAATGCAGTTCGTCTGACCACGTTCCATCACTCACACACAAAACTATGCGGACGTGGCGCACTCCACACGTCCGTCGTAGCGGTTCGATGCTCTTGCTAACCTGCGTCCGTTTGCCACGTCCGTAGTGCGTCTGCAATTCCATGCAGACGTACTGTGTGTGTGGGCCTTCATTGGTCATGATTATCTGCTACCACGGACGTACTAAAGTACGGCTACACGGACGTTAACACTGCGTTCGTCTGACCCCAGCTTGAATCCAGGAAGAATAAGATTGTGCAGGAAAGTTGATGGATTTTCACACAAATACCTGAATATTCCCCTTTTGCAATGGAGACGAGTTGGATATAAGACACACTCCAGTCCCCCTCCAAATAACCATCAAATAAGTACCAGATCCCAATCACCATTCCTCAGTTATCTTTAAACTTGAGAATTATGCTAAATTGTTTACTGCCAAAAAGCCAGCAGCAAATGAATATTCTAAGAAATTTCACCCCCCCCCACCCCACCACCCTCCAAAAAAAGAATGACCTAACGGTGACTTCAAATTAGATTTCAAGATTAAGAGATTGTGAAACACAAAGAAAGAAGGAAATTGAACCACGCCACTGCTCGGTTTTATTCCCCATCTCCTAAGCTGGCTGTTTTGTGCCTCCAATTACACCAAGTTTAACTGTGTAATTGAATCCAGGGCAAACGTTAATTGACAGTACACCTGCCCCTTGGACTGCATCACCTGCCTGTTGTGTCTCATTGTATGAAGAATCTAAAATCCGTGTCGATGTTTATCTATGTGGATGCCCAAGAGCAGTAAACGATCATTGTGTGCTCCTTGAAATTCGCTGCTTTTAGACACGCTTCAGTAATAGTGACGGCCGGGATATTTTGATCTCTCCACTGCCTTGTGTTCAATGTTGATCACCTGGCGTATAACTTGTTTATTTAGATTTTCATTTTCATCTCTTATTTCTAGTCATAGATCTGTCTTCCAGTGGCATTCTGGCAAGAGCTTCATTGTTTCATAGAACATGTCTCTCTCAAATGTTAAACACAATTGAAAGGCTGTTCCAGGTATCTACATGCCTCGAAAGATACATTTAAATTAGGGCTGCAACTAACGATTATTTTCAGAATCGACTAGTTGGCCGATAATTTTTTTCGATTAATCGATTCATCGGATAAAAGAAAATCACAATTTTTTTGTTTCCTTAAAAGCAACATCATGTTAAAAAAAATCAACCCCTACCTCCCCCCCTTTTTTCATAAGCAATCTGCTTAGTGTACATAACGTTCATACGTACATACGCAAATTGCATACTTTTCAGACAATGTACACAAGCACTTGGTCACAGTGATGGATTGATGCTGCATATGCAGTTTAAGCCCATGTCTGCTTTCACCTCAAGCGCTGCTACAAGCTCTCAGATAGACATGATGATGTCAGTACGAAAGCAGGGTGAGAAGAGGGGGCAATGCACGCAGCCTGACCACTTAAGCTTATTAGACTGTCCCTTTACAATACTTTCATGAACAAAC
This sequence comes from Leptobrachium leishanense, assembly GCA_009667805.1. NCBI lineage: Eukaryota > Metazoa > Chordata > Amphibia > Anura > Megophryidae > Leptobrachium > Leptobrachium leishanense. The sequence continues at coordinate 314,192,672 of CM019066.1, forward strand.
TCGCCACCCAGGACATACTTGAAAACGAGAGAAATCTCAATGTATTCTACCTGGTAAAAAAAATCCTTTCACAAAGTGAGTGGGAGGAGGGTCTGGAGGTGGAAGGGAGTGAGTTTGTTCAAGGGACTTGACTCTAGTATGAGAGGGAGTAGGTTTGGGCGAAAAACTGGACCTCAGTGTGGGAAGGAGTTTGTGGGAAGGGACCAGACCAAAGAGGAGGTGACATACAGGTTGGGGTGGTGACACAGGACTCCTGCTTCACGTAAGGATTAAACACCACCGGTACAGTGCCCATACCCAGTGGCAGTATCTCAGGGTTTGTGCTATAGCGCTTCTGCAGTTGTACACTGGATTAAAACAAACTGGTTGAGTTGACATAACCCAAGAACTAAATCATAATGAGTAAAGCAGCGGCGCGTCTTCTCCAATCATCGAAGCAAAATCTGAGGTTATAAAGTTTAACTCAGTCTGACTCTAAACCGTGTGTGCAGAACACAAATCCGTTAATCGACAACAGATTAATCGATAATGGAAATAGTTGCCAACTATTTTCATTATTAATTAGTTGTCAATTAATCTATTTAGTTGTTTCAGCCCAAATTAAAATTCAATTTAAGTCTCATTTATAAACCATGCTTCTTCCATTAGGCAGTCCAGGTACATGGATAAATATGCTGCATGTCGCAGTGTTTTCATTTTCTAGTTTTTAGTTTTATTTGTGTTATCTTCCTTTTTTAGATTTCCATCGCCCTATTTTCTCACTGTTTCTTGTGGAATTGGGGTCTGTTAGACCCTTGTTAGGACTGAACATTATTTTGTCCCTTTAGTCTCTCAGTACAATTGCTTGCCATATTATTTAAATTTAAATAACAGATTGGAGGATAGTACATACAGTCATATCATATTATGCACAACTAAAGTGGTGTTGTGTTAGCAGTGCTCTGCAACTGCGGGTAACAGTAACACCTGCTGCCAATTTGAAAGGCATTTGGGCAGTGAAATCCTTCCACTGCTTCGCTTTATATTGTGAAAGGTCACTGAAATGTCACACTTCATGTCTCTTCAATAAAGCCACCAAGATTTTTGAGTGCCTTGTATTCAGTTTTTCCTTTTATATGTAATCGGTTCAGGGGTCTCAGTTGCAGTTAACTCCGTTGCTCTCTTATAATAAGGGTCAGCCTTTGCAGGATGCAGTGATTTCTGGTGTCTTGGAATGACTACAAGGTTATGGTGGGATTAAAAAAAGGGATTTCAACTTCAATAAATAATAAAAACCAAATTCCCTTAGCCATACTTTTACCTTATATTCCTTTAAAGGAAGATTTTAGTCATAGGGTTTTTTTCTTCTACGGTTGCAGATCTCAAAGCCCAATTTAGACTCGTGCCCCTGAAATACTGTCCCCCTTCCAGTATCTTGAATGGAACACACAATGATTAGCACTGTATTAATGCAAATCAGAGCTCACCTGGCTAGTTCTCAGAATATACAATTCTGATCCTTTTGATGTGTCCAGTTCACTGTGTGAGCCGATTATCAGAGATAAATCTGCCTCTCTGTACTTAAGATCTCTGGCTGTGAAATAAAAATTCTCTTCACTGATGCTTGAGATCAGTTATGAGATTGGACACACTCACGGGCTATGTATAAAAAAAATAATAAACTTTATTCCATAACGGTTAACAACACAAAGACTAGCAGGGTAATTCAAAGAGATCCGAATTGCTTGAGAAAGTCAGCGTTCGGTTACCTTTCTTGGCCATTCGGCTATCCAGAGAGCAGCAATTTGCCAAATCCTGGAAAATTGCCTGAACATACGGTGCCTGTTCGGTGCCTGTTTGAGGGCTGTAAAACCCCCATAAGAAAGCACTGCTTCGGCTATTCAGTGAACACAAACCAGCAGTGAAAGGTTCCCCTAATGCCCTGCCATTCGGTGGTTTAATTCGACAGGTTTATTCAGGCGAATCCCATAGGCTTCAATGTTTAAAATATTCCTGTTTTAATTCAATATCTAATAAACCGTTCATTATAAAATTCTGCAGTAAAGAGTCTCTTTATTTATACATTTTTGTTGGATATATTAAGCATTTTTCTGATTTTTTTTAACCCCTTCGCTGCGGAGGACACGCTCAGCGCGTCCACCCGCAGGTAACGTTCCTTTGCGGAGGACGCGCTGAGCACGTCCTCCCTTTGGGGCCAGCGATCGGCCGGGTTCCGGCCGATCGCTGTGCCCCCCGGTGCGGGCTGACATCCTCGATGTCAGCCCAGCACCAGGAACCGCCGCCGGCCTAATTAGATGTCATCGCGGCGGCGCGATGACATCTAATTCAGGTGCCCCCCCGCATGTGCGGAGGAGGCGCCTGAAAGGGAGGGGGGGAGGTCCTTCGGACCTCTCTCCCTCCCGATCGCCGGCGTGCAGGTGGTTAATCCAGGCACCGTTTGGAAGGGCATAGCCTGCACTTCCTAACGGTACCTGGAATTAACCCCATGGGGGCTGGATCACGAATCGGCGCCGAAAAGCGCCAGTTCGTGATCCTTTCCTGGAGCTGGCCGACATCTTGGATGTCGGCCAAGCTTCCGGGAATGGCCCCTGAGGACTGGTGTCATCGTGCATAGTATGATGACGCCAGTCCTGGAGTTAACCCCTAACTGCCACCAATGGTGGAGATAGGGGGTTCCAATGAACCCCCTATCTCCCGATCCATGGCAGTTAGGGGTTAATGTTTGATATTGTTGGATCGGCCAGAGCATGGCCGTTCCAACAATACCAAACATGAGTATGAAAAAAGTTTTAAAAAATAAATAAAAATAAAAATAAAAAAATATTATAAAAAAAAATAAACAAGTTTTTTTTTTTTTTTTGGTTCGTTAATGCAGCAATATTGTTCCCATTTCAATTATAATGTGAACAATGATGCTGCGAAAACGATTTTTGTATGCGGTGCATTTGTTAAAAATCGCGTAATTACCTCGGAATTTGGCTCGCCCCGACTCTACAGGACCTTTTTGCACTTAACTTTCTTCCCCTGCTGGGGACAATTCACGACGCTCTTATACTCTGGAATGCTAAATATCTCTCATGGATGGGAAGGGTAGCAGTGTTCAAAATGAATGTATTGCCGCGCATCCTATACCTTCTACAAACTGTACCAGTGGCACTACCGGGACATTTCTTTAAATCATTTCGGTCAGAAATGATCAAATTTGTATGGGCGGGACGGAAACCACGACTACGCCTTTCGGTTTTATGTAAACCAAAAGAAGCCGGTGGTCTGGCACTACCAGACCTACTTACATACTACTGGGCAGCACAGCTTAACCGGCTGGTGGACTGGACCTCAGCAAACGGTGGGAGCGGTTGGAAAGATTTAGAGGGAGTAGACCTAACAGTTCCGCTGTGGACTTTACCGTGGCTTCCACGTAGAGCAGTACCGAATGCGGCACGCACCCACCCACTAACTGGGGCTACGCTGCACCTGTGGGATCGATTGAAATTCACCCACGCACTCTCCTCTTACCCCTCCCCTTTACTACCCCTGACGTCGAATCCTCTTTTCGCCCCCGGAGTCCGGTCCACGCTTCGGCGACACCTGACGGAGGGACATAGACTTCTTGCCTTACATGCGGCTCACATCCCTACATTGGAGGCCATCGCATCGCGCCCAGAACTCCCACCATTGTCATTCCTGGACAAGTTTAATTTCAGTCAAATTCGCCATTTTCTCGGCTCTCTCCCAGAGGGACATAGATTAACACGAACGCTCTCCCCATTTGAACAATACTGCTCCCGGGGACTCTCCATGACCCATGGCATTTCGACACTCTACGCCTTACTCCAATTGGGAGACTCGGAATCCCCCCTTTTTATGGGTGTATGGGAAGCTGAACTAAATCTGACTAAACTCTGACTCGGAATGGACAACAATACTGTCGCTCACTCACCACGGCACGAGAGCGGTGTGATACCATGAAACATCTTATAAGATCTTAACTCGTTGGTACTGTACGCCACTCCGCTTGTTCCAATTTACGGGAACGTCAGACCCTACCTGCTGGCGCTGTGGCAAGGAGCTTGGCTCTTACCTCCACATACGGTGGTCATGTACACTACTGCAGCCTTACTGGACATGGGTGAGGGAGGTAATCAAAGAGGTAACAGACGTCTCGTTGGATCATACTCCCCGGACCTTTCTCTTATTGTTAACGGGCCAACCGACAGCCTCATTTAAGAAATCGGTAGCTTTACGCCTACTATTGGCGGCACGCCACCTGATCCCGAGACACTGGCGGCGCCAGTCGGTCCCCTCTATCCGGGAGTGGGTCTCCCAAGTGGATGAGATGTTCAGGGTGGAGGAACGGATTGCCACATGCGAAGACTATATCCCGGGACTCTATCAAACCTGGTACTATTGGAGGGAATTCGTGTCATCGGCCTCACTACGTCGACGACTGGAAACTGAATTGACTGGGAACAGAACACAAAATGGTGATCAATAAACACACCAAGAATCGTTGGTTGGGATGTATATGTACCACTTAAGACAGCAGAGCTCGGACGAAGGACGCCCGTGTAGAGAGGGGGTACCCTGTGGCCTCTAGCTGAGAGGACATAGAAATGAGGCGTCCCGATGGAGGCGGGACAGGCGGAGGTGCGCAGTAACCCGGGGGTCGGTGGTGATGTGGCGGCCCGGCGGCTGGTAGACCGGACCGGCTGGCACAGACGGTGACTATTCCCTCCATCCTCCCTCCGTATTGTCCCCCCCTTCCCCCCTTTTTTTTTTTCTCTCTCCCTCTCCTCTCTCTCTACCTTCTTTCCTTCCTTCTCTTCTCCTCTTATTTCCTCCCTAATATCCTATATCACTTTCTCTACCCTTCTGTCTTTCCTTCAATATATTACCTGCACTTGTCTCTCTACCGATTTAGTAGTGCGCACTGATCCAGGCTTATTCTTTTGTATAGCACCACCTGACCGCCGCACGTGGTCACAAGTCTAGTGGCTTGGTGAGGCGGCCGCGGGAATAGGTCACTGTATTGACACGCATATAGTACCCATACTCACAATACATACTAGGACGTCACTATTGTACTGCAGTCATATGTCTCAATGAGTCATATTTTATGACGGCTGTCGTGTCTCAATTGTTCGTTCTCCATGTATTATACTTTTTCCTGTGTCATATCTTACACTTGGCGTGTTGTATGTTGCACTTTACTCTTTAATAAAAAACCTTGAATACAAAAAAAAAATCGCGTAATTTTCCCCAAAAAAAATGTAACGAGGCCCCATCTCTAATTTTTTTAACAAGCGCACCCCATACAAAATATAACCGCAATTGCTCGCATGTTAAAATGTGAAAAAAAAACACTTTACACGTTGTAAATGATTGAAAACCTTTTTTTTTTGCATTTTTTGTTATAATATACAGACTGGTCATGACGTATACATATAATAACATATTATGAATCTGCCGAGTCTGACGGAAAGAACGATATATAATATGTCTGGGTCATATACTAAAATAAGCCTTCAAAACACGTTTAAACATGATGAGCAAAATCGGTAAAAATGACCTCAGCACAGAGGCGGGAAATGCCTCAGCAGCGAAAGGGTTAAAAAGTCCGATTTTTTTTAAGTTTACTTATTTTTTCTGTAACAGCCCTTTTTATTATCATTCATTGGACCTCATATGTAAATTTCAGACATTTTCGCTCAGTAGTTTCTTTGCAAACAGTGTTTCACTTTTCAATCATTCATGCAAACTGTTTTTCTAATTTATACACTTCACTCTGTCTGCGGTCTCGGCTTTCTCCGGAGGCTTCGCTGCGGGTGATCGGCTCCTGCTCGGGTTTTTCTGTGGTTTTCGGCAGGTTAATCCAGATGTTTTTGAGGGTTTTCGGCGTGCATTCGCCGGGTTTTGCGGTTAGTTTTCGTCGGGTTTGCGGTTGCTTTTCCCTGCAATTCGGGGACCCTGTGGTGTTTGCTGAATACACCGCAGGGTCACCGAAATGGGATCGGCAAAAGGAACCGAACGTGCGGTGACTTTTCGAATCTCTTTGAATTACCCTGAGTATTTCATCTCTATTTTAGCAAATAAACTGTATATATTTAAATATATCTCAGGAGAGTAAAACCGTATGTAGTGATACCTTTTTTTTATTGGACTTAGTCCAATAAAAAAAATATAAAATAAACAAAAACACAGCGTAAGGGAATACGAAAAGTCATCTACAGACATTCAGAATAATACGGGGGAGGGAAAAATAAAACGGGGAAGTGGCAAAGGCAAAAACTGTGCCTTCCCTGGTTTATTCTTGCTAGCCCGCAGGGCCAGGGGAAGCAAATGGCACTAGGCCCGAGTATTCGAGGGGGGGGCCAAGCTAGGCGCCAGGCTACACTGGCACGCCCCGGCGAAACCCGTAAATGCCACGAACAGAAACAAAAAGGAACTAAAAATGGGGAGATAAAAATCAGCACGAGGGGGGGGAGATCAAAACTAAGATAGTCTGCGAGGGGGTTAAAGGGAAGAGTCTACAAAAGTAATCTCAAAAGGTAAACTGGCCCGCAAAGAAAGAAATGTCCTCAAAAAACAAAACCTCTGCAGTATCCCAGAGTAGGGGAGGGGGTGGGGGAATCTTAGAGAGAGTCTTCAAAAATATAAAATTTCAGCTTGTGGGGAGAGAAAAAAAGGGGGAGAGTCATCTGAGGCCAGACCGGGTCAGAAACCAATACAGGGGCAATAAGTACAGGAAGGCACATCTCTTCAACCCGTATCCAGCCATAGGATCAATCTGGCTTTTCCACCCAAGCATTCAGCCTCACACTGGGCCCATTGGTTGCACGGCCTCCATTTCCCCACATCCTTCTCGCTCAGCAAAGAGGCTGTCTGGCTGGGTGCTGTCGCCGCATCTGGTATCTCATCCGAACGTGACTCCCTCGGTATTTCCTGCAGCACGAGGGGGGGACATTCGGCCTCCAGTGCAGCAGGCTGCTCTGCTCCTCCAACAGCTGCCAATGCGGGACAGGCCCACCACAGGAAGCCGACGCTATACTCGAAGGCAAGGGGACTGCTGGTCGCCCAGCGCTCCGAACGCCGTCATCATCATGCATCACATCTCCGTTCCGCAGACCCTCTGAAGCATCGTGGGGAAAAAAGGTCTCACCCGAAGCCGCCGGTTCCCTGCAGTTCCTGTCGACGGCCACAGCAGCTGATCGATACTGCATGTCCCGAGATCGATAGGTCCTTCTGCTTCCCAAACCTATCCACCCACGTGTCCGGCGCCACTCGGCAGCTCTGCAGTGCTGCCATCACCCGGAGCCACACACCTCTGGTGAGTGGGACTTTGTCGTCGTCCCCCGTCAGCATCTGTAGGCAGGCCTCCAGGCCTGAAAGCATGATCCACTCACTGCCATTGGGGGGGAGGTGATCCATCTTCCTCTCCTGCAAGACTGTAGCCTGGGGCGACTGGGGGATGTGGGCACATCATCCCCTCGGTCCCCAGCAGGATCTCGGTCCAGGAGGAGGCAGCAAGGCCAGCAGCCATCCGGAGTCGTAAAGCAGATGGGTAGGCCTCAAAATGGCCGACCGGTACTCTGACTCGTCAGGGGATCGCGGCAAATTCTCAGCTGTGCTCTGGCAGGGGGGACAGGAACAGGCCCCGGAGCATGTCCCGTTATGGCCAGCAGTGCAGGGACCCCAGTAATGGGTAATTTGTGGAAAGACACCAGCTTAAAATCACTGTTACCAGGCAAAGTCAGCAGAGCTCTCCTCACACACGTCTTCTCCCTCGCAGAGCCAGCCACGCCCCCTTCAATAACTCTTAACCCTTTATGGAATTTTCACAAATGTGTAACTCTGAGCTCTGTTTAAAAATGAGGGGAATTTAGTTCACAATATACGGCCATAAATTGCTTAAGCATCGATGGGATACATTGGTGCTGTGACAGGCTTAAGCAATTTATGGCCATGTATTGTGAAGCTTAATAGTGGGAAGAAATATCAATGAGTTCCCAAACTTCATTTTTTTTAGGATTTGACGTGTGTGTGTATCTATATATATATCTATCATACATTGAACCTGCTTGTCAAATCCACACAAACATTTGGTTTAATTATTGGCATACACACATTGCTGGGGCTATGTACAGCAAGCGAAGATTTCAATCCTGTGTTACACACAGTGTATAAATACTCTGTAATATAAGATTAAATATCACCGTTTCTTTTGTGTTAATGAAAGAAGAAACTGTATGGGTCGTTTATAAAGTGTCATGAGATCTGATGCTCTATCAAGCTAAATACACTGCGCATCCCTTGGTCTGTTGATTAAGAGTGCCATGTACACTTCATTCCCAATAGAGTCTGAGCTCCGGAAGCCTTGAACACGTTGATTGGGTGTAAGAACAGTGTGTCCAGAGAAAATACTCCATAATCCATTTTCTGGATTTTAACCTAATTGAAATAAACATGTACTTTAATCATTCCATAATCTTTAACAGTTGCATCAGTGCTTCGGCAGTTCTCCAAGAGGTGTGCTTCGGTTTGAAATAAAGTCTTTAGAGATCATTATTAGCACAACATGCTGTCCTATGGTTCATTATCTGAGTGTTTATAAATCATTCTTAACACCTCAAGGTGCAACATGGACAGCATGAATCGCTTTAACTCCGTGGTATCCAATGCTCAGATTATAAAAACAGTACATCCAGGACCAACACTCCATAATCCAGGTTCTGATGATAAAACCCTTTGAAATAATAACATTAAAATGAGTTTACATTTAAACAAAGAGGGCCACATTACGATCCTAGCGTTAAAACGCCGCACAAGGGAGGAAAGACTGCGCCCGCAGTTTTCCCCCTTGCGCCCACGTTTTAACGCTAGATTACAATGCAGGCGCAAAAAATGCTGCCTGCATTGTTACCGCGCGCTATGGGACAGGATGCTCACGGCAGCGCTGAGCGCAGCCACGAGCATCCACTCGATGGAGTCCATAGGACTCATGTTGCACCTTGAGTCCATAGGACTCCATTCAGTTTCCCCTGTTATGTTGGCCGGACATGAGCAGGGTCTGACGTCTCCAAATCACACACACACACCGCTAGCAGGCGCAGCGCACTCTGTACGTCCGTACTAGAGGTTCTGTGTTCTCGAAAAAATGCGTTCATTTTCCACTTGCGTTGCGCGGCCGGACTTTCGTGCGACCGTACTTCGTATATTGGCCGTCATTGCCCGTCATTTGCTGCTAGTGCGGCCGTGATTAAGTGCGCCAGAACGCACGTTAAAAATGCGCTGGTCTGACCCCAGCCTAACACTTTGCGTTCCCATGTTAAGTATAGGATGCGCGAAGTACAGTAACCTGGCGCTGAAAAGTGCAAGGTACCAAACGCAAACGGATTACTTAACCCATTTGCGTTTGGATCGTAATATGCGGTAGACACCGCAGCTAACGTTAATGCTCACGCAAGTGAGCGTTAATGTTAGCGTCAAGAATGTAATGTGGCCCAGAGTGTTTCTGCTGCTTCTTTCATTACAACAGCATACTACAAAGTTCTCTATCAGGGCCGTAGGAAGGGCGAGGCGAGTGAGGCGCTTGCCTCGGGCGCAGCTGCGAGGAGGCGCAGCCAGTGCCGGCAGTTCCTCACAGCTGCCACAACCGGGGAAGAAAACTCTTGAATCCCCGGCCGCCGTTTCACATGCAGGCAGGGCGCACAGTGATGATGTTAGAGGGAGGCAGAGAGCCGGCTGCTGAGAGGAAAGCTGAGAGGCTGCACCCCACCCACTAAGTCCCTGCTGATTGGCTGGAGCGCACACTGCTTTGAGTACAGAAAACTACATGTTCCAGCATGCTCTTCTCCCCTGTACAGGAAGCCTCACCTGTCACTCAATGTACAAGAAGAGGCTCATGCAGGCTATGTGCTTCTCACTGTGTGTATCCAAGAAGCTGACCTGTCTGAGGGTTATTATTCACCCTGTAAGTCATCCGTCCCAGCTGCATTCCTTATACACTGACCGTCTCTGGTGACCCCTGGACCCACTGTCAATGCAAGTCAAGGTGTGCTGGGAGCCAAAATGCCCTGTGTACATATTCATGTACTTGAAATATAACATTTCTGTGTATGGGTATGTAATCTTCTAGAGTCAACTTTTTTGATCCCTATGAAGGTTAGTCCTTCTGGGTTCATAGTGTGTTTGTTTTTGAAGTGTAGAGGGACACTGTGATTTTCATTTCCATTGCGGATATTCCTAATATGTTCTTGGACACGCACACTTAAGGATCTGGTCGTCCTTCCTACGTATCTTTGACCGCAGGGACATGTTAGCAAGTAGATCACGTTTTTAGTGAAACAGGTGATTACGTCTCTTATCTTTATGGGTCCTGAGATCCCATCAATCTGCGTGATGATCTGTTTTTTACTTTTAGTGTTCCGGCAGTTGAGGCAGTTCCCACAGTGGTGAAACCCTTTCTGTATACCATAGTGGTTGTGCTTCGTAGGGGCTTTCTTAGTGTGTCTTTGTGCCAATTTCATTTTGAGGTTGCCGACTCCTCTGCAGATCATCCTCGGTTTCTCAGGTAGAATTTCTCTTAGCAGTGAATCTTTCCTTAATATCGGCCAGTATTTCTTTATCGTCTTCCTGATATGCTGGTTTTGGGCGTTATACGAAAAGATAAAAGGCACATCAGTTGCATATTGAGGTCCTATTTTAGGTTTCTTCTTCAGTATTGTGGTACGTTCTATGTTCCTGACTTTGATTCTAGTGTCTTCCAGTGTATCTGGGTCGTAGCCTTTCTCTAGGAAGTCTGTTTTCAGTTTTTCTGACTGTACCTCATATGTAGCCAAATCCGTGCAATTCCTCCTTACTCGTAGAAATTGACTTTTTGGAACCCCATCCAGCCACTGAGGTAGATGGCAGCTGGTGGTTTCAATAAAGCTATTTACGTCTACCTTTTTGAAAAAAGTTTCAGTTTTGATTGCACCGTCCTGAATGAAAATACTTAAATCTAAAAAGTTAATGCGTTCGTTGCTCCATGTGGTGGTTAATGTGATGCCACTTCCATTTTGGTCCAGTTCTTGTAGAAACATCTGCAAGGTGTTTTCTCCGCCCTTCCAGATAAAGAAGATGTCATCGATGTATCTCTTATAGCATACAAGATGACTCTGGTATTTGGATAAAAAGGATTCTTCCCAGAATGCCATAAATAAATTAGCATATGATGGGGCAAAACGAGTCCCCATCGTAGTCCCATTGAGTTATATAAAGAAGTCGTTCTGAAAATAAAAATAGTTTTTTTCTAAAATTAGACGTATCCCTTCTAAAATGAAAACGATCTGCTCCGGTTGTAAAGTGTCGCTTTTCTTCAGAAAATATTCAGTGGCCTCTATTCCTTTCTTGTGTGGTATGATAGTATATAATGATTGAACATCACTGGTGACCATAAGCAGGTAATTTTCCCATCTGATATTACTCAAGACGTTTAAAATCTCAGTAGTGTCTTTTAGATGGGCCATGGTGCTAGTCACAAAAGGTTGGAGTTGGTGGTCGATATACTCTGATACTCTGCTAGACACAGATCCCATTCCAGAAATGATGGGTCTCCCCGGTGGTTTGACAAGGTCCTTATGTATCTTGGGAAGGAAATAGAACACCGGTGTCCTAGGGTATTCAACTTTCAAGTATTTGAACTCTTGGTCATTGAGTATGCCTAATATATGGCCCTCTTCAAGATATCGTATAAATTTTTCTTGAATGTCCTTCCCCGGATTCTTATTCAGTTTTTGGTACGTGCTTTCATCGTTAAGGATTCTATTAGACTCTTCCTTATATTATTCTGCCGACATAATAACTGTGCCACCTCCTTTATCGGCTGGTTTAATCTCGATCTTGTCGTTTGATGTCAGTTCTTTTAGTGCTTCCCTTTCTTTTCTTGTTAAATTGTTGGCTTTCGTGGATGTCTTGAGTTTGCCTAAATCGGTCATTATCATCTGTTCAAAGGTGTTGATCTCTTGAGAGATGAGGGATTGGTGTGATGGTAAAAATGGAAATTGTTGGGTTTTTCTATTGGGTTTTTCATAAAGTATTTCTTTAGACACAGATTCTTTTTGAATTTCTGCAGGTCGATGTACACATCGAATAAGTTCATATGTGTAGTGGGGGCATATTTCATGCCTTTTTTTAGGACTTTTATCTCTATCTGTGAGTGGAGTGTCAGTTAAATTAAAGATCCCTCCATCCTGCTGTGTTTTTCCCTCCTCTTTCCTTCTTCTAATTCGCCTTCCTCTGCATCCTCGTCTCGGTAGGGTCTTTTGCCAGGTGACCAACCTCTCCTCAGGGTGGTGAGGTCCCTGTCTGGTTGCTGGGGGTTCCTGTGAAAATCCACTTGTTCTCTCAGGGGATCGTATCGATTGGTGGTTTGGGTTGAGTGAATTGGGTAATTTGAGTGGTTATCCTCTCTCCTTCTCTGGTTCCCATTCCAGAGTCCTCCTGTGGGGCCCTGGTATGTTCGATTTGGTGGACGGTAGGTATTCAAAGGTCTAGTGTAGTTCCTAGGTCTGGTGTATTGAGGTGGTTCATAAATGAACCTATCGTTATAAAGTCCCTGGTACTGGTTGTAGCGTCTTTTCGATCTTTGGGGTAAGGGTGTTCTTGGAATCATCTTGTTAGGTGGTTGTTCCTGTGATGGTGTTGGAAAGTGTTGGGAAAATTTAGGTGGTATGTCCCACATGGGTGTTCTATTGGTGTTGGGATGATGGTTTTCTGATGGGTCTGTTACGTTCTGTTTCCAGACGTTTCCCTTTTTGTAGTCTTGGATATCGCGTTGGTATTGTTTCCTTTTCCTTTCTTTGACCTCTTCGTTCAGTTTGTCGAGGTCCTTTTCAAGTTTACCTAAGTAGCTGCTCATCTCTTGTTCGGATGATAGCAGGATGAGTTCTTCATGACTTTTTTCAATACTATTATTGAGTTCTTTCAGAATTTCATTCCTTCTTTCTACAATAACCTTCATACTGTGTAGGGAAAAGCCTTCCAACATCTTTTCCCATCTTTCTTGAAATATAATACATCATTACAACATTTTCCAAATTTGGATCTAAATTCCATCTTGGATGTAAGCTGCCTCAACACTGGTCGAGTGTTTGGATCTTGGAACAGATGGAAAGGGAGTTACAGTGGAGGCGCTAGTGTTATTAGCTGGATGTATTGGTGTTGTGCAGCCAACTGGGATATAGACACAAAACCTCGACAGAAATGTGTAAAAGGTACAGTGGAGAAGAGAGGGTGTCCTAGTGGCGCAATCTCTTTTGAGGATGATCAATAAACAGAATTAAATGCAACAGTTAAAATACGAACCTAAAATGTAAAAGGGTACAGCGTTGCCACTATTCCAAAAAAGTGCACAGTCAAAACGACCACTAAAGTGCTGCCGTGGATGGTCTATATGTGCAAATGGAGCAGTAAGTGCAAGTGAAATAACAGTAGGGTATTGATATGGTCAGAAAAAAACCACATAAAGTGCAAATGCAATCGAAATCGCATAAAGTGCGAATGCATATAAGTGCATATATGTGCAGTATATAGTCTTTAATGGACTGTTATGTTCAGGTCCTATTTCCCAAAACGCTGGTGAAAACAGAGATTTATATAAAAGTCCAACCGGCCATGCGTTTTAAATTCGAGATACGGTAGTCTTATAGGGTCTCCACATGGGCAGTTCAGAGGTGTGCATATGAATCCAGAAACAATGTCTTCTCCTAAGTCCTATATAGACTCCCAGCTCCCAATAAATGGGAGAAAGAAAGGGAAGAGGGAGAGAGGAAAAGAGAAAGAGAAAAAATAGTGCAATATGGTCTAATATAGAGTAAAAGTGCCCGTAGACAAGGGAACACTTACACTTTTGAGAGCCTGGTTGACCGGCCCTGGTGTGGAGTGCCTTGGGCTTAATTGAGGGTAGCCTCTGCCCTTCTTTAGGGTTTTCTTAGGGGTAGCCTCTGCCGACCTTAAAGTGGATCGTCTCAGGTACAAAAAGAGAGGGAAATCTTCATAGCGTAGCTTATAGCCAGAAAGTGAGGTAGGTGAAAAAATTAGACAAACTCACCGATGGTGGAGCCTTGGATTCCAGGCTCAACTTGTAAGCGTATGGTACTCTTAGTTCGGTGGGTACCTTCACCTCTTTCGTCTGCATCCAGTTCTCCTGTCTTAGATGTGTAGTATAGGAGAATGGAGCATAGAGGGCATATAATGCTGGTATAGTATACAGTGCTTAAAGACGAGTCCTTAAACAGAGGTAATTAAAAGGAGTTTAATCGTACAAAATCAATATAAATTCATTAAAAAAGGGGGGAGGGAAAATCACAAAAAGGGGGATACGCGTTTCGGCATCAAGCAGTGCCTTCCTCAGTCCCTGTGTGGGTTAAAATCGAATAAAATCAAAAAAATGGGGGATCCGAGGCACTCCACATGTCTCTGTTTATATGGTGTATGGTTTCCGAAGTCACTTCCGGGTTCGCGGGTGTTGCGGTCACATGGTGCGTGCCGCGTCATCGCGCTGCGTCGCGGCCATTTTGGACGTGCGTTCCATCGGGGTCTGTTTGCGTTCCACCATGTTCCATAGTATAATCTCGGCGGCGTTGTGGCCGATGAGCAGGGGATTTCTTGTTCTTAAGATAATGGGGGAGCGAGTGGTCCTAATATACATAATATATTACACTGTTTATTCAACCCCTTCCTTCTCCCCTGCCAACACATAGCGCTACACAAGGTATATTATGTTTACAGATTCCAAACGTCCCAATTACTCTCATGTATACTAAATCTGCCGCATTCCGGCTATGCTTTTTTCATTTTCTCACTGAATGGTTTTAAAACACCAACTGTGCAATATATTATGTATATTAGGACCACTCGCTCCCCCATTATCTTAAGAACAAGAAATCCCCTGCTCATCGGCCACAACGCCGCCGAGATTATACTATGGAACATGGTGGAACGCAAACAGACCCCGATGGAACGCACGTCCAAAATGGCCGCGACGCAGCGCGATGACGCAGCACGCACCACATAACCGCAACACTCGCGGACCCGGAAGTGACTTCGGAAACCATACACCATATAAACAGAGACATGTGGAGTGCCTCGGATCCCCCATTTTTTCGATTTTATTCGATTTTAACCCACACAGGGACTGAGGAAGGCACTGCTTGATGCCGAAACGCGTATCCCCCTTTTTGTGATTTTCCCTCCCCCTTTTTTAATGAATTTATATTGATTTTATACGATTAAACTCCTTTTAATTACCTCTGTTTAAGGACTCGTCTTTAAGCACTGTATACTATACCAGCATTATATGCCCTCTATGCTCCATTCTCCTATACTACACATCTAAGACAGGAGAACTGTATGCAGACGAAAGAGGTGAAGGTACCCACCGAACTAAGAGTACCATACGCTTACAAGTTGAGCCTGGAATCCAAGGCTCCACCATCGGTGAGTTTGTCTAATTTTTTCACCTACCTCACTTTCTGGCTATAAGCTACGCTATGAAGATTTCCCTCTCTTTTTGTACCTGAGACGATCCACTTTAAGGTCGGCAGAGGCTACCCCTAAGAAAACCCTAAAGAAGGGCAGAGGCTACCCTCAATTAAGCCCAAGGCACTCCACACCAGAGCCGGTCAACCAGGCTCTCAAAAGTGTAAGTGTTCCCTTGTCTACGGGCACTTTTACTCTATATTAGACCATATTGCACTATTTTTTCTCTTTCTCTTTTCCTCTCTCCCTCTTCCCTTTCTTTCTCCCATTTATTGGGAGCTGGGAGTCTATATAGGACTTAGGAGAAGACATCGTTTCTGGATTCATATGCACACCTCTGAACTGCCCATGTGGAGACCCTATCAGACTACCGTATCTCGAATTTAAAACGCATGGCCGGTTGGACTTTTGTATAAATCTCTGTTTTCACCAGCGTTTTGGGAAATAGGACCTGAACATAACAGTCCATTAAAGACTATATACTGCACATATATGCACTTATATGCATTCGCACTTTATGCGATTTCGATTGCATTTGCACTTTATGTGACTTCGATTGTACCTGCACTTTATGTGTTTTTTCTCTGACCATATCAATACCTTACTGTTATTTCACTTGCACTTACTGCTCCATTTGCACATATAGACCATTTACGGCAGCACTTTAGTGGTCGTTTTGACTGTGCACTCTTTTGGAATAGTGGCAACGCTGTACCCTTTTACATTTTAGGTTCGTATTTTAACTGTTGCATTTAATTCTGTTTATTGATCATCCTCAAAAGAGATTGCGACACTAGGACACCCTCTCTTCTCCACAGTACCTTTTACACATTTCTGTCGAGGTTTTGTGTCTATATCCCAGTTGGCTGCACAACACCAATACATCCACCTAATAACACTAGCGCCTCCACTGTAACTCCCTTTCCAAGTGTTCTTGGATTGGTCTGACGACTTGGATGACTTTCTGCGATGTCGTTGTTGCACGAATACAGATCCAGTTGACAGCCAGCCTTATACTGTAAGTAAACCACATACAGTGGGAAGAAAAAGTATGTGAACCCTTTGGGATTACGTGGAGTTTTGCATGAATTGGTCATAAAATGTGCTCTGATCTTCATCTAAATCACAACAAATTGAAAAACACAGTCTGCTTAAAATAATACAACACAAACATTATATGTTTTCATGTGTTTATTGAACATAATATGTAAACATTCACAGCGCAGGGTGGAAAAAGTATGTGAACCCCTAGCCTAATGACTTCTCCAAGAGCTAATTGAAGCCAGGAGTGAGCCAACCTTGAGTCCAATCAGTGTGATATTATTGGATGTGTTGCTGAAAGCTGTCCTGCCCTTTAAAAACACACACCAGTTTTGGGTTTACTGGTTTCAAGAAGCACTGCCTGATGTGAACCATGCCTCGCAGAAAAGAGCTCTCAGAAGACCTACGATCAAGAATTGTTGACTTGCATGAAGCTGGAAAGGGTTACAAAAGTATCTCCAAAAGCCTTGATGTTCATGTGTCCACGGTAAGACAGACTGTCTACAAATGGAGAAAGTTCAGCACTGTTGCTACTCTCCCTAGGCGTGGTCGTCCTGTAAAGATGACTGCAAGAGCACAGCGCAGAATGCTTAATGAGGTAAAGAAGAATCCTAGAGTGTCAGCTAAAGACTTATAGAAGAATCTCTGGCACATGCTAACATTTTTGTTGACACATCTACAATAAGGAAAACATTTAACAAGAATGGAGTACATGGGAGGACACCATGGAGGAAGCCATTGCTGTCCAAAAATAATATTGCAGCACGTTTGAAGTTTGCAAAAGAGCACCTGGATGTTCCACAGCAGTACTGGCAAAATATTCTGTGGACAGATGAAACCAAAATTGAGTTGTTTGGAAAAAACACACAACACTATGTGTGGAGAAAAAAAGGCACAGCACACCAACATCAAAACCTCATCTCCACTGTAAAACATGGCGGAGGGAGCATCATGGTTTGGGGCTGCTTTGCTGCCTCAGGGAATGGACGGATTGCTGTCATTGATGGAAAAATTAATTCCAGAGTTTATCAAGACATTTTACAGGAAAACGTAAGACCTTCTGTCTACCAACTGAAGCTCCGCAGAGGATGGGTGATGCAACAGGACAATGACCCAAAGCATACAAGTAATTCAACAAAAGAATGGCTTCAACAAAACAAAATACGCCTTCTGGAGTGGCCCAGTCAGAGTCCTGACCTCAACCCGATTGAAATGCTGTGGCATGACCTTAAGAGAGAGTTTCACACCAGACATCCCAAGAATATTGCTACACTGAAACAGTTTTGTGAAGAGGAGTGGTCCAAAATTACTCCAGATCAGTGTGCAGGTCTGATCTACAACTACAGGAAACGTTTGGTTGAGGTTATTGCTGCCAAAGGAGGGTCAACCAGTTATTAAGTCCAAAGGTTCACATACTTTTTCCACCCTGCACTGTGAATGTTTACATGTTCTGTTCAATAAAAACATGAAAACATATAATGTTTGTGTTGTATTATTTTAAGCAGACTGTGTTTTTCAAATTGTTGTGATTTAGATGAAGATCAGAGCACATTTTATGACCAATTCATGCAAAACTCCACGTAATCCCAAAGGGTTCACATACTTTTTCTTGCCACTGTATTCGGGGTTATTCATTAATCGCTGTTTAGCGTTGTTGTAAACAATGATAAACGTCAGCGATCCAGATATTTAAAGAAAGGCAGAGGCTTCATCAGTGAAACGTCACCTGACATTGTTTGAATTTCCATCTAGTTTGAGCAGCACAAAAGTTTGTCAGCCTATTCTGTTGCAACTTGAAATAAAATTTCACAAATTTTCACACTAAACATTGACGATTAGATAACAACATCTATAGCAGGGTTGGTGAACCTTTTTGAGCCCGAGTGCCCAAACTGGATCGCTGAACCAACTTATGTGTCTCAAAGTGCCAACCCCGCAATTAGACCTGAATACTGATTTATTTTCGAAAAAACACTTCATACGACTGTTTGAACTAATTATGTGCTTAAGTCTTAGAAGAAAAATACAGTATGAGAAGATGAATATATTACCCCCAGCTCACACATGGATATATAACCCCAGCTCACACATGGATATATTGTCCCCAGCTAACACATGGATATATTGCCCCCCAGCTCACACATGGATATATTGCCCCCAGCTCACATTTATTCATTGCCCCCAGCTCGCACATGGATATATATTGGCCCCCTGCTCACTTGGTCCTCCCGTCTGCCAGGCGCCTCACAGCAAGCTTCTTCCTCCCAGCACGCGCCGGCAAAGGATGTTGCCCGGCTGCTCGTTAAGATCCACCAGCCGCGATCTTGCGAGATCGCGGCTGGTGGACCTCAACGAGCAGCCAGGCAGCATCATTTGCCAGCGCGCGCTGGGAGGAAGAAGCTTGCTCGGAGTGGCACTGAGGCAAGTCTATGGCTCGCGTGCCGACACAGTCGGCCCCGCGTGCCAGGTGTGGCACGCGTGCCATAGGTTCGCCATCACTGGCCTATATTGATCCATATTAAGACCTCATGGCTACAGAAATAATGATTATTGGTGTAGGAATATTTCCATATTTTTTCTGAGCAAACACCAAACCCCAGTCTGCTGGTATCCGAAAAAATAAAATTGACTAATGCGTGTTTTGTATTCAGTCTACTCAACCCCCCCTTTTTTTAGCAATGACTTTAGTGTCAGTAATGAACTGTACTAGACAAATAACTTGCAGTTTATTAACTCCCTCTGATAAGGTTTTCTAGGAATAGTCTTGGTTTACTTGCAGTCTGATTTGGTGGCTTAACCACAGATGTCAGTTCATGCAGCATACCCCACCAGTTCGTGGCTGCCCCTCCAAAAATGTAATACTGTAACGAGTCAGGGTACGATTTATTACACTATTACTTTTCGAGGGGTATTTTTTAAGAAAAAAAATAAAGAAATTTGATTTGTTTCCCTGTCCCCCCTAGCTAGGGAATCAGCTGTATCAGGTGAGCATGTCAAGATTTATGGAAGGTTTTCAAAATCCTGCCCTGTACACTGAAGTCGCTCACTCCTTGTCCTTATGGCCATCCTTGAAATTGATGCTTCCTTTCAGAAATACTTGGAGAGAAGCAGACGGCTTTCAGCATCTCATTGGCTCACATAGACCAAATGATAATGGTACATTTGAGATGGCAGGTGTTAAGTAGGATCAAGTTGACCTGACTATGTGAAATGAATTCAGCAAGTTATATAACTTCAGTGTGCAATGCATTGACGGCATATTTATATTGGAGTTAACCCTTTCACAACCAAGTGCTTTTTTTCTTTAAAAAAATTATCACAACATTTATTTTAAATATAGGATGTGAGTTAACAATCAAATATAGGGTGAAACAGAAACTTGGCGTAGAAATTGTTGCTCCGAGACAGTTAAAAAAATAAAATAATAAAATAATGTAAATTTGCTCCTTTTAATTTTTTGTCTATTCATTTATCCTTCACAGAAATATTGTTGGAATTACAGATCCTGAACTCTAGATGGTGTCCCTTATATTGCACAATTTTACACAGAGCCTGCATTAATAGCAGACGGGCAGACATGTCCTTTGTATCAAACCCAGTAAAAGTAATAAAGATAATGTAGATAATAAAAATGGTGAGATCGCCTGCTTTTGGGGATTTGTAATGATCTTAATGAGATTATTAGCAACGCAGTTTCCACAAAATACCAAGAGTACCTCAAAATAATATCTGTATGTGGCATAATATATGTATATGGAAATTACAGTAACACCTTTTATCTGTACTGTACAGGGAGTTTCAGGTATTATAACCCCCTGAAGCTTCTACTTGTACAATAGTGAGTGACCCCAGAGTTCTCTCTGTATTCTGCCCTCGCCTTGGCAGTTGTAATGCAGCAGCAGAGTGTTTGATCTTTTTGTTAGAGTGAGGCTTGGGGCTGCTATTTACAGATTGTTTTACAGTAATACAGGGTGACTGGAGAGAGATAAAACAACGGATTTTGTTTCTTCACAATGGGGAAGAATAATTTTACTCAAAAAGATATGCAAATGGGGTTATGTGAGGCTAGGGTCAGACTAACGCATTTTTCACGTTGTCCGTGAAAATGTGCGTTCGAAGAATGGACGTATTTTTTCACGGAATACGCAATAGCGGTCATACTATGCGCAGTTTCATCCGTGATTTTGTACGGATCATCAATAAAACACTTCTTGCATCTGGACGTTATGTTGGCCGGACATTAGCAGCGTCTGACATCTCCAATTCACGCACACACGCCGCTAGCGGACGCAGCGCACTCTGTACGTCAGTACTAGTGGTTTAACGTTCTCGAAAAAATGCGTTCATTTTCCACTTGCGTTGCGCAGCCGGACTTTTGTGCGACCGTACTTCGTATATTGGCCGTCATTGCCCGGCATCTGCTGCTAGCACGGCCGTGATTAAGTGCGCCAGAACGTGCGTTCGCACTGCCTCAGTCTGACCCTAGCCTTAATGATTGCTTTTCAATGTAGTACAATGCAAAATCAGGTGATCTTGATTTTTGTTGTAAAAGGGTTCAACAGAATTAAACGGGTTATTTGTTTGTTGGGAAGAAATAATTTTATGGTGCAGGGATTGGTTTACTACCATATTCAAAAGTGTTTTCTTGACTTGTTAAATTTTTTACATCATCGTCAGGCGGAAGCGTGTTCAGCTCATGTTTAAGAGTTAATATTGATATTCTTTATCATGAATCAAGCAACAGAAAAAACAAAAATTGGAAAGGGGGAACCTAAAAGGTTGAAAGCAAGAGAAATCCTACGCACGCCTGTGTTTTTGGACGCACCTTGAATACTCAAGGATTCCACCTCCACTACCATCTCTATCAGTAGATTCATTCTAACTCAAGTGATTAGTGTGACGTTTTAAACCACTCCACAAGTGATTCACACACATAACATATACAACATTATGAATTATCTGGATGAAAAACCTGCTGCAAGCAACCCGTGGTATACCTAAAATTCAAACAATTACCCTCAAAAACACACTGACGTCTGTTAAATGCATTATTGCATCATCTGGTCTTAATCAAGAAAATACTAATGGCCCTTTTAGATCATGTTTACAATGGTTTTCAAAAGAATGTGCTTTAAAGGACTGAAAAACATGTTTACCAGTAAGATTATGAGCCTACCTGAATGCGTGACTCAATTATTTGACTGTTAAACTGAGATGATATAGCTGTGGAAACATATATAGTACACTGTGGAAAATTATTAAGTAATAACATTTGAAATGCATACGATTTTAAAAAATAATAAAAATGTCATTACAAACCTGACCGTGGATCTACTGGTTTGTCAGTAGACACATAAATATCTGAAATAATTACATACAGTATGTATATACCAATGGATAGATAACTACAGGGATTATTTAGTAATGATAATCACGATATGGAAGTATTTTTATAATGAGGGCTCTGCTGAGATTTTATCTTGTTTACCGGTATATTCCAGGTAAGGTAATGAGAAATTTTTTGAAATTGACAGTTAAACACTTTTACACAAATAGGCAAACTAAAATAAATTAATAAAAGTTCTAAAAATGTGTAAATAATGTTTATTTTCTTGCTTTAAACTCTGTAATTTCATCTTCTCTGGCGACGCCCCTCAGCTAGTGGTGTTTCTTCAGCTCACACTTCCTGAATATTCCCCACCTCCTCCCCGCCCAGTACTCCACCCATCAAAGCTTCACATGAACTATCCTAAGCTGTGCACGTGAAACCCTGTGCAGCTCAAGACCTCAGACTGGGGAAACCGAGTCACTGAATATTAGCTATCTCTGCAACTGTGAATGCAAAACACACTCGCCCGCCGACTCTCTTACTCACCAGCTGACTCTCACACACACTCACCGACAGACTTGCTCTCTCTATAACTAGCACTCTTTCATGGTTTACAAATTCACTGTCTCACTCAAACTCCCTCACAGGTCACTCACTCTCACACTCTTCCTTGTGCTGCCTGTATCTTGTGTGTGCTCTCTCACTGTTTCCCTTGTGCACTTTCTCGCTGCACTTTTTCTTGCCCTCTCGCTGCTTGATCTTGCTGTCTCCCTGTGGAGTTTATATTTGATGCTGTACCTCTCTCTGTTGTCTCTTTTTGTCCCTGTATATATGGATGCCTTTCCATTCCTGTCTCTGCAGTACCTGGGGGGTGAAAGAGTTACAAATTGGAATGTCACTCAACCCCGCCCTCTCCTCAGCTAATAGTGCAGGAGGGAGGTGGAGCAATTCAGTCGCACATGCTCAGTGCATTTTCTATGCATTCCACAGAATACACACTGATTGGTTAGCTCAGTGTGCCTCCCGAGTTGGCGTGGAAAACGCCAAGAAAGATAAGCAGGTAAATATGAAAATATCATATCTACTTGCCTGTTAAGCCTGCTGAATGAGACTATTGACTCATTCAAAAGGCATTACACATTTTTAAAGGCACACTGACAAAGCATGCATGTCCTTTAATGGTAAAAAAAATTATATAAAATTATTTTCCAGTGAAGATTAAACTGGGATTTTATTTAGACAATGTTATGAAAAAATATTATTCTTAGAATTTACTAGATATGTGATTGGTACATATTAGAGCGGTTTCAAACGATAACTAATTGCAAAACGTAGTTTTTTTATTATAATCATAATATGAAAATATTTTATGCTGGAGGCTCTGCTGAGATTTTACCTCCTTTTCATGTATATCCTCGATAAAATAAAGAGAAGTATAGATTTAGTATTTCTGAACATTCAGATCATTCTGTGCAAATAAATGTTGAACCATATTTTGAATAATATCACATGGCAGTTTCACAGCCGCCTACAGAATACTGATGTATTGTTTGCCAATTACACCGAGATCAAAAAGATACCAATGAAAATATCAGAGCTTCATTAAGAACCATGTGTGATCTCCGTCAGGGCATCGATGAATAAACTCTCTGCTCCTTTTATTGTAATATTTCCGTCCGTACCAAATAACGGGCTGTTAGCAAAATATTACGCGAGTGACGAACGGCACGGAAATAAATGTCTTCATGACAAACAGGCGAAACTTATGGTTAAGGAGATGAAGCTATACATGTTTATACATGAATTATAATGTTTATAATGAGTTTTTCTAATAAAAAAAACAAACTTTCAAACAAGAACACCGACCCTCAGACAGTGTTGTACCTTCATGACAGCCTGGCTTTCTGTCATGCATTAATCCCGAGGCCTTAATGCCGCACAACATTTGTCTCATTGTCTACACAAATTTAATTTGTTTATGCAGCAGTTCAGTTAATCCTACAATCTGCTTTTCTCAAATGAGGCAGGATAATGGAGACATGGTCCTTTACAGGTCTTCGGGCTTTTAGATTCTGATAAAAATCAGGATTCTTCACTGGGACTTGCTACAGCTCTGAATTAAGCCACTTTAAATGTAATTACAAGAGCTGGCTGTACATCAGGAACATCCATTAAAAGAATTGATTGACCATGCTGTTATGGACAGGCATTTTATGAACAAACGATCCTGATGGGCCCTGAGCTGTAAATTATAAAAACAATAGAGGGGGAAAAAAATGAAATTAAATGAAAAAAATCAGGTAAATACTTTATTAGCTGTTAATGAGAGGTTCACTAGATAACTCGATTTCTTTTTCCTTTTGAAAAACAGCTACTTCATGGAACCGTGGTGTATGGCCATCTATCACGATCGGTTTATTGATTTCAAGAAAGAGCTGCGTGAAATCCTAGCATCCAAGAAAGTAAGAAAATCACTAACATCTCTTCTTAAAATGAGGCCGGTGCAGCTTCTTCCTAACACTTCAGTGCTTGTTAATACCATGGGCTTTGTTCTGGATTCTTGAGAGGGCTGAGTGCAGTTTATCAGGGAAATAATTACACATGAAGGCTGCTGTACTTTTTTTTAAAATGAGTTTAGATTCCTTCTCTGCGAATTACAACCTTCGTAGGCCACATGTTGTACAAACAGTTTGGTTCCACTGGGATATGGCACAGTGCAGGCATCTTCAAAATATTAAGTTACACCCTATCATACTTAACATAGTAACCAATGGCCTAGACCAATACCAGTCCTCACGGCATCCATAAATGGACCTGGTAGCCTAGTGGTAGTCACTAATGTTTCAGCATCAAGTGGGAGAAGACGAGCACTCAAAAGTATCTCTCCTGGTTACTGCACTGGTGGAATATTTTGACCGCCACTTCCAGACCAAAACAAGTTACCAGTGTAGAGACAAAAAGGGTTCACATCTCCAATGCAAATCTCAGTGGGGTCATATGGACTCCAGGAGGGAATACCAGTGGTGGTGTGCAGCACTACGGACGTATTTACTTTTGTGATTGAACAATTTTGAGCCAGCAGCCAGGGGTGTATCTGCCACAAAGCAAACTAGGCATTTGCCTAAGGTGTCAGAATCCAGGGGGAGGCATAAAAATGCCACCCTGAACACTCGCACTGCCACCATCGAGAAAAATCACTACCCCACACGTTCACAAACAGCTGCCATGTTCCCAGTAGTGTGACCAAAATCCATCTGAAATACCACAAGTGGCTGGCTCGCTCTCCCACCTACCACTGAACACAGTTTTTCACAGCCCTCTCCCTTCCAGCACTGTGCTGTACTGTAGGAAAACGTTGGGGGGGAGAGGCCTGAGAAAAGCCCTGTTCAGCGGTCTGCGGGAGAGCAAGCAAGCCAGCCATTTCTGTTGTACCTGGCTTCTCAGTGATCACTGATGAGGATGCTCACATTCTGTCTATACTCTTCCTTCCCTCCTGTACGGCTTCCATAGAACGCAGTAAGAAAGTGACATGATGATGGTGCCACTTCCTCCCAGCATACTATGCAGGAGGGAAGGAAAACTATCAACACGACATGAGCATCCTGATCAGTGCTCACTGAGATGCCAGGTAGTGCATGATTGGGTCTGGGAAATGGGAGGGAGCTCAGGGAGGAGTGTTAGAAAGGGGTGAATCATGGAGATAAAAATATAGGGGCGTGAATGGAGATGAAATATGGGGGAATGGAGTTTAAATATGGGGGGAATGGAGATTAAATATGGAGGAATGGAGATTAAATATGGGGAAATGGACATGAAATATGGGGGTGAATGGACATGAAATGTTTCATATATCTATAAAGCCCTGCATGAGCTAATAAGCAAGATTACTGGGATATGACCAACTGGCTTCCAAGAAGCCCCCACTGCCAGCAGCAATTATAGTGGCTGACTTTTAATTGAGCCTCTGGTAGGAAGTAAAGACATAAAGGGAACTCTGTTCCGTCTGCAAAAGTAGTGGAGGAACTGCGTTCCCAACCATTCCTGCTCAACTTAACCCCTGCCTGTATGTCTGCCTAACACAAGCCTAACTGGAATAGGGCCCCTGGCGTTTTGAAAAGAAGCTTCTATAGATTCTGCCATACCCTTATCCTGTATACAGAGGGGCCCAAAAAATGTGTTATCTATACCCTTTTTTAAACCCGTATGTAATTATGGCAGCAATGTGTAGAATTATGTTTCCTTTAACAATATCAGTAGTTGAGCAACGCAAGACCATTTTGAAGTGCTGTTGTAAATTTGAAAATATGTTCAAAGTTCAACGTCAATGGCGATGTGAGTCTGGAAGGAAACCACCTACACGACTAACAATCGCACGGATTTGTGATAAGTTCAAAACTGATGGAACTTTGTGTGATGCGCAAAAGCAAAGATCTGGGAGGCGTTGCACAGGAACAAGTCCTGCGTCCTCGGATATGGTGTGCAACAGTTTACACGCTCACCGCAAAAGTCTGTCAAACAATGTGCTTGTGAGACATGAATTAGCAGATCAAGCATACAATCTATTCTGAAGAGAGCACATTGGAAATTTTACATGCCGGGACTGTTACACGCCATGATTGTAGATGACCGTGACTGGAGAATAGAGTACTGTGAGAGGTTTTGACAAATGGTACAAGATGAGGACTTTGTACAGAAAATGGTGTGGCCTGTTATCCAAGGCTTTAATTGGACCATTCTTTTTGAAGTCACGGACACTGGTCCAGTGTACCTCGACATGCTTAGGACATTGGATAGGACACAGAGGTGCTGTTGAATTCCCTTTACGTTACCCGGACTTAACACCCCTCGATTTCTATCTGTGTGGAACACTAAAGAATGTGGTATTCCATAGAAAACCAACTGGTACTGGCTGCACTACAGGAAGAATTTTCAGAGCAATCCCTGTAGACACTCTAGTCAATGTTGTTCGTGCAGTAGTGCGCCAAAATCAAAAGTGTCTGGATGCTAATGGTGAGCACTTTGAGCACCTAATGTGATTGCATAATTCAAACATGACTTATAGCTGCCCTTTGATGTTTATACAAAACTAGTAATAACATTTGTATGCATATATTTTTCATGTTGAAGTGTGTATACATTTTTTGGGCCCCTCTGTATTTGTGTTTTGAATGGATTCACACCTGTTTTACAGGTTTCTCGAAAATCTATAAATTACTTTATATTATACAGAAAGCCATACACCAGCTTTTCCCATTTCATGTAGACAGTGCATAATTTTGCTCACCCGTTTCTCGAAAAAACGGGAAAACCATCTAATCCAGCTTTGCCTCCAACATGCCTCTTGTATTGTGCTAACCCATCGTCTTCTCATGTATCAGCGGAGGTCATGACCACACGTACTTTTCTGAAGGCCAGAGCTTCAGTAGAATAACAGTGGGTGTCTGATTTCTGTCATTTAAGGTATTATGTGTGACATATGGCTGTTATCCTGAACCAGAGCAAAATGCAAAAATTTTTTGTATTATTCATTACAAGACCTTCCCGTGGATGAATAGACAAATCAGTGACATAGTCACCTAAGCGTATCATGTCCACATTTGACTCAACCGTTAAATTCTCAATGCTCTACTATAAACAAAAGTTATACCCTGCTTTTTTTAATAACAGTCCAACAGAAATAATTCTGAAATGTCTGGTATCTGCTATAGCTCGGCTGTAATGCAAGTAGATTACGTACAATATCATGATAGTATAGGTTCTGAGAGCCACATGGGCTTATTGACCACAGACTGCTTAATATACTGATGGTGTTTTAAGAGATTTTCTCAGGCGTCCCTCAAACTATATATTAAACATTATGAAGACAGGTTGTCCCCTGTGATTCCCACATTTCTACATATTTTTGTTTTTTGTTTGAAGCACTTTCTGGCCAGATCTACAAAATATTATGAACTCAACCCCAAGTTATTTTATAGGTTTGTTTTATGTTATATTTTAAGGTATTTGTAACATATTTCATAGTGCTCTGCTGTCTATAAATAAAATATACAAGTATTTGAGATGTTACCAGCTTGAACTTGATAATTAAAATATTAGGTATATGAAAGGTAAGAGAAGAGAAATTGCATTTCTAGGTATACTAAAAAACGCATATTATATGGCACATGGTTCTTATACAGTAGAGTTCCAATGGGATTTTTTTAATAAAGCAGTCACGTGGTAACTAACCTGATGGTTTAAGGCATCTGTCAATGGGAGAGGAAAGACGTTTTATAAGATTGACAGAGTTGGTGGTTGAGGTGGAAAATGGAGGAGACGCTATTGCAGGGAAGACCTGAATGAACAATGTTGTAGGTAAAATGAGGATTGACTAACGTACATATTCATGCCAGAAAATAAGGATGGTTGATAATGTTATAAGTACTGGAAAGGTCAAGAAATTTTAATAGCAACTCTTTTGCTTGCCTCTGATAAGGTCCTCAGACATTTTTACATGTCACAGATTTTTCGATAAAATATATAGGTGTAAATGGGTACTGAAATATGACACTTTAGAGAAAACCAGTATGAAATTATCTAGGCAGACAGAATAGCAATGTTCCCAATGTACCAGCTGGGTGGAGTAGAGGTAACATCACTGCTCTATAACCATGGAGACACAGGTTCGATCCCGGCAAGAGCACCTCTCCAGTAAATTTCCTTGGGCAAGACACCTAACGGTACATACTCGCCACCCAGGACATACTTGAAAACGAGAGAAATCTCAATGTATCCTTCCTGGTAGAATCCTTTCTAAAAAAAATAAATATATATATAGCTGTAGACAATTCAGTTCCATACAGGCCCAACTAGCTATCAGGCACATCTGGAAAATGCCCGGTGGGTCATAATGGTCGTTGACTTCAATCCATGGTGAGAGTCAACCCCAAAAACTACCTGCTCTCAGTCTGCTTAAACTCTGCTCATGGTTGGCATACAGTTTTATATGCCTGGAGCCTGTCCTTTTAGCTCCACTCCCTCCTGTCCCTAACCACAGCCCCTTCTCTAGAAATTTTCTGTCCCCATTCCGACCCTTCTTCCAATTAAGTAGCTATACACATAACAAAAATTCTAAAATACTGTGAAATGTAATAAGTGCCATGTGGCATTCAATATTACACATTGTGCTCCGTGCACATGCTTGAATAAGTAAAATAAGTGCAATCACTTACATACAACTAATCTCACCATTGCTTGATACTACCACCATGTACAACATATTTGGAGGAAGGAGCTTGGCAGGGGTTCACCCATTATCCTGTAGGCAGCACTTCCTGTCCATGACTAACTACAAGTTCCTATCACTGCTTAATACAATTTATCTGTGCTTTATTAGTTCCAGAACTGTGTTTACATGCCAGGTGCCCCTAGGCTTAAGAAATTCAGTATCCACACAACCCTCACATGCTCTTCAAGGATAATTGCATGGCAAAGCGGAGTTACCATGGACAGATCCCACAGTAGGATTATGTTAAAAATGTTGAGGCAACAAATGACACACAACATTTAAAGTGCACCCGCCGTCTGTTACAGTGATGTGTTTTGTTGTAACTTAATAAAAACAGTAAACTTTTTATTTTACAACTTCCAATGTAGTTTACTGAGGATTTCTCACTTCAGATCTGACTGATATTCTCATGAAGGAGACTTTCAGGGTTATCCAAAGAGATTCGAAAAGTCACCGCACGTTCGGTGACTTTTCGTTCTCTTCAATTCGGTTCCTTTTGCCGATCCCATTTCGGTGACCCTGCGGTGTATTCAGCAAGCACCACAGGGTCCCCGAATTGCAGGGAAAGGCTGCCACAAACCCGACGAAAACTAACCGCAAAACCCACCGAATGCACGCCGAAAACAAGCAAAAACATCTGGATTAACCTTCGAAAAACCTGAGCAGGAGCCGAATCACACACAGCCGAAGCAGCTGAGACGCAGAGGAGGCAGTGAACAAATTAGCAAAACCGTTTGTATGAATCTGTGAAAATGAAACGCTGTTTGCAAAGAAACTACTGAGCGAAAATGTCTGAAATTTACACAGAAGGTCCAGGGAATGATAATAAAGAGGGCTGTTACAGAAAAAATAAGTAAACTTAAAAAAAATCCGACTTTTAAAAAAAAAAAATCAGAAAAATGCTTAAAGTATCCTAAAAAATCTATAAATAAAGAGACTTTTTGCTGCAGAATTTTGTAATGAACGGTTTATTAGATATTGAATTAAAACCGGAATATTTTTATCATTGAAGCCTATGGGATTCTCCTGAATAAATTTGCCGAATTAAACCACCGAATGGCAGGGCATTTCGGGAACCTTTCACTGCTGGTTTGTGTTCTCTGAATAGCCCAAGCAGTGCTTTTCATGGGGTTTTCACTGCCCTCAAACAGGCATCGTATGTGCAGGCAATTCGCCAGGATTTGATGAATTGCCTGCTCTCTGGATAGCCGAATGGCCAGGAAAGGCAACCGAACGCTGATTTTCAGCGTTCGGTTACCTTTCTCAAGCAATTCAGATCTCTTTGGATAACCCTGTATGATTTTGGTTTCCTGCTTCCTCTCTTTTGTTGGCAGGACTAAACATCTACACTGTATGACTGACAGCTCAGCCTGAGAGGGCTCAGAGTCGAAGTTAGATAGCATGGATGCTTCTAATATTAACTCTGAAATGCTGAAAAGGTCTTTTCCTCCCATTCCACTGCTAAACTGCAGTGGGAACACACACAACATATCACCAGAGTATAGCAGTACATAGTGATGCCTTTTTTATCGGACCATCGTTACATTTGAGAGACAAGCTTTCGAGAGTATAGCTCTCTTCTTCAGGTCTGAAGTCTATACTGAGCAAAATCACAGAATTGAACACTAAAACTGCAGAGGAGAAGGGTAGAGGGTTAGGATGGGTAGATGTAAATATTGAATAATGGAATAGTATGTCAAGAAAGGTAAACAAACAGGAGAGATCATAGGCCCATAAAACAACAGAGATATCCAATCCATGATGTGCATCTGATGATTGTGCCTGAAGAGGAAGAAGTCAATGAGACAATTTATATAAAAAAAACATATAAACCAGGTACAATGCTAAATGTTATGTGGCATTTTGGTAGTGAGATAAAAAGCCAGAGTTTACATTGAGTCCCTCCTTTATAGTGTTAAAGAATGTGATCATTTTTATTTTAAATGTCCTATGTTCATGAGAGGTTTTAAAATTTTAGGATTTTAATCCTGAGGTTGTGGTTGGAGTGGCCTGTCAGATTAAAGTGATGTGTGTGTATATATATATAAATATATAAATTCGATAGGCCGTGTTAGTCCAGATGCCAAAATCAAGAGTATAGCAGTACGTAGTGATACCTTTTTTATTGGACTAATGTTGTATTTATAATACAAGCTTTTGAGAGGATTCCTGTCTTCCTCAGGTCTGGACAGATCAGTATAGCTTCCAGACCTGAGGAAGAGAGGAATCCTCTCAAAAGCTTGTCTTTTAATTGTAACTTTAGTCCAATAAAAAAAGGTATCACTATGTACTGCTATACTCTTGATTTTTATATATATATATATATATATATATATATACAGCATATTTTTTAAAAAAGGGATGCACATGAGGTCTTGTAAATAAAATACAAAAACTTTAATGGGTAAATATTAAAATGGGCAAGTACACAGGAATTATTTTAATGTTTACCCATTAAAGTTTTTGTATTTTATTTACAAGACCTCATGTGCATCCCCTTTTTTCAAATATGCTGTATATTTCCTATGGGATTTGGCACTGAGGCATGATTGTCAATTGCGGCTGGCTGTCTAAGGCAATATATTGGAATTTATATATATATACATATACACATATCACTTTAATATATATATACCCTCCCTTCTCCCCCATAAAATATATCTGGCTGACACATGCAGGGAAATCATAACACTGAAGGTGAACCTTACCGAGCATCCCACTTTCCTATCTGTTCAGGTCCCTTCATATACAGAGCATGCTTTTATTTCCAGCATCCTGGGACAAGTCTGTCAACTCGTTCTGCCTGATGACCAATAGAAGGCCACCTTTTGGCTTATGGAAATAGCATTATCTGATGGCCCAAGAATGATACATATTTGAAGGTTACATATATCATACTAGGCTGAATTGGAACAAATGTCATGACACCTGCCAACAGAAACAGGATCACTTTAAAGGCCATCCAGGAGTTATTAGATGGTTACTTAGCTACATTTGAATTAAGTCATTCGTGTATCGTCATACATCAAGTTTATAAAGTCTTTAGCAAAAGGTAAACATTCAGGCTGATGATTTCAGAATAAAAGGATTATTTTTCTGATAATCTCACAAGCATGACATGAATCAATGAATTATTCCAATATCCAGTCATAATCCAGGATAGATGCCAAATCTATTACCACTTGACTCTTAATTAGGGCTTATACTGTGTGATTTCTACCCCTTAAAGGGGTGATTTGGCCACCTGCCAAATATCAATCTCAAAGAGACCCATGGTTTGCCCCAAATCTTGGGTAGGTCAGGTCATTTCTACACAGGTTCACCTACAGATTATTTAAACGGATACAGCATGCCCCATGTTGACGCAATGCAAAGCTATTTCAGCTTTTAATTAGTGATGGGATTGTATGAGCATTTGTTGTTATGAAGAAAGTAAAACATGCATATTTACACATACTTAATGTCGTATGCAATTCAGAGAGAAATTTTCTTTACGAGGAATACTATGCATGTTAAACAGCCATTCATCTTAATTAAACCCTAGGCCTATTAGGCTATTCTGAGTTACATGGCCGTATCCCTAATTACTAATGGAGAGCATCATTAAGTTCAAAGCACTGCTGGCTTTTAGTAGTCATTAAGATTCTTGAAATGTTTTCGAGTGAGACAAAAAATAAAAATAAGTAATTATCGATGACATGAAAACATGCCACTGCAACGTGGCAAGTTCAGATTGTGATTGAATGCCTTGTAAGGCCTTCAAGGTACCTGTTCCACAGGAATAAAGCATTGGTACTGACCCAAAAGTCAACTTAACTATTCCATGCCTGGTTGATTGGCTCAGTGACCTTCCCCAGGGCATCCATGTTTTCTACATGCAATGAAACAAGTACCGTAGATACTCGAGTATAGCGCGACCCGAGTATAACGTGATGGATAGAGATTTATTATGGAAATGAGAGAATACTCAAGACTCGAATATAACGCGATGAGCAAAATTTTACTGTACCGGTAAACAATTAAACTCCTTCCAGGTTCTCTTAACACAGTCAGGCTACCCCTCAGACCAGGGTGCTCTGCTCTAGAATGATTGCAGTTGTTACTAAGTATGAAGCCGCTGGCCACCCGTCTTCTTTACTAGCGATTAGATGGCCGGCGGATGTGAGCGAGGTGAATGATTGGCTTAAACAGAGTGTGCCCTCTGGCCGTGATGGATCCCACCTCTCCCTGAATATGGGAGTTCCTGAAGTGTTTGCAAGCATCAGGGAGCTTACATTCACTTCAGCGAGACTACTGGAACTTCCGGGAGACTTGGGATCCAGAGCAAGGAAAGTTTTTTTTTTTCTTTACATGCGATGCAGCTGTCTCGAATATAACGCGACCCCTCCAATTTTAAGGTTAAATTTTGTCACCAAAATCTAGCGGTATACGCGAGTATCTACACCAAGACCAAGAGGGGACGTAAAATCAAAAATATTCACCAGGATTTTCCAGTCCTCTAAGTGATATCAGTTCAAATGTCTAGTATCGACAACATGAACTTTATCGTAACGTAATATTTATTTATTTTATTTATAAAGGATTTTACCAGGAAGGATACATTGAGATTTCTCTCGTTTTCAAGTATGTCCTAGGAAATAATAATAATAGAGGAAATAATAATCAAAACAATAAAATGAAAGCCTAGGAAAAATGTAGAGAGCTTGATAAAGCTGAAGTGGTGGAATATTGTGAACAAAATCATACGTATGTCGCATTCTGATGTTCTATAGCTGTAGGATCCACTTAGGAATGTGCTGTGAGGAGCCCAGAGCCTTGTGGCACTGCCTAAATTAGGAGATGTTCAGAAGTGATAACATGCAGGGCAGGGGCAGGGAACCTTGGCCCTCCAGCTGTATTTCTCAGGAAGCTCAGAAGACTAATGAATGCTTTAGCCTCATGGGAGATGTAGTTCCAAGACATCTGGTGGACCACGGTTGCTTACCCCTGATGTAGGGTCCCCTCTAAGAGCCAGGATGAAGTACGTACAAAGAGTATGTAGAATTTCACAAACCCATGGAACCAGAAAGCTACAAATCATTCGCTGTCCACATACTGAAAGGCAGAATTCAGCTGACCACCTTAGTATCGGCTTACCGTGCAGAAAAAAAACATCAAGACATGTTAGAACTGTGTAAATGTCCCTTGCGTTGAGCCAGCTGTTAAGTGCATCTTTTCTCGTAAAAGTGTTTGATATTCTCAAATCTCTAATACATAACACCAATAACACTGAGGGGGAAAAAAAACACGAACAAATGCTTTTCGATGATTGTGTGATCTCTCGGTGGATGAATGTTCTCTGTGGCTGGAGCCTGGGTTCCCACTTCACATTATAGTGTATAGAGGAAAAACAGAATGTCCTCCAGGGCACTCCACCTATAAACAGAGAATGGGTAGTATATAACCTCATTATAGAGACCACTGTAAAAAAAAAAAACACATCCATAAATAATGGAGTTCAGCACAGGGACAACAAAACAGATAAGAGAATAAAAACAAATATCATACTTCTATCAATATGACATATTTATAGACAATTTCAGCTTCTTTTTAATTGCGTAAAAGTCGGTTAAGGGTTAATACACACCATTTGATTACTATCAAGACTGGTTAAAAAAAAACCATATAGGAGATAATGAAATTAAATAAATCAATATGAATAAGTAAATATGTTCTTGTTATATACATTTGCTGTTATCCATGGATGAGGAATACTTATGAGGGCTTATTACAGAAAAAATGATGTTTTAGACCTCTGATTGAACTTCATCAAGATGATCTTGATAAAGGTCCATATGAAGACTGAACTGCCAAACGTACGTAACTTAAGAAAGAAACGTTAAAGTTATTTTGGAGACCTCATGACTATTATCCATCCCTTTAACAAAATAAGATGACACTGTGACAGTCTTAAGAAACATATGATCATATTTTGTGAACTAAACTCCCATCATTTATTACCTAATTTAGGTTCCTTTTGTAACCATGAATGTCGTTAAATGTTATGAGCTTTGTGATGATGTAGTTTGTGTAATGGAGTGCTCTTCCCTTGGTGTACTGTGTGTTTGTCACGAGAAGCACCAATCCTCAGTATGCATGATTAAGGCCTTTGGAGGCCGAAACGTCGCTTTTTTTTGTCTGCTGACATTCAATAAAATTATATCCGTGGGGACTACATCCGTGAAGTGAGACGAGAGCTCTCACGAAACGCGTTGAGCAAAATCTTCCGTGGAATTGGGCAGTGTGCTGAGAGGCTCCCCGATCGGCGGTTCCGGGATCTTTTGGAAACTTTGGTTTGAATATCATAAATGGTTCTGGACAGTGCTTTTTTTCTGGAAAAATAGGTGGGGGGTACTCTCACGCCCAGGGAAAAACTGATTATTATGACGATTTTTCGTGTCCGAATAAATACTCCTTTATTCACACTGGATATATTGCCCCCAGTTCACACTGGATATATTACCCCAGCTCACACATGGATATATTACCCCCAGTTCACACATGGATATATTGCCCCAGCTCACATGGATATATTGCTCCAGCTCACATGGATATATTGCCGCAGACCAGCTCACATGGATATATTGCCCCAGCTCACATGGGTATATTGCCTACACCAGCTCACATGGGTATATTGCCCCAGGCCAGCTCACATGGATATATTGCCCCAGCTCACATGGGTATATTGCCCCAGGCCAGCTCACATGGGTATATTGCCCCAGGCCAGCTCACATGGATATATTGCCCCAGCTCACATGGGTATATTGCCCAGGCCAGCTCACATGGGTATATTGCCCCAGGCCAGCTCACATGGATATATTGCCCCAGGCCAGCTCACAGGGATATATTGCCCCCAGCTCACCTCTGCCAAGCGAGTCATTGCGGATGGGTGGATCCAGCGGCCACCACGTTCTTTCCTTCAACGAGCGGCCGCCTGCATGGATATCTGCCGCTCGCCTGGGATCCCTCCTCCAGCCAGCCGTGATCTTGCAAGATCGCGGAGTTCACGTGAACTTCGCGATCTCGATCGCGGCTGGCTGGAGGAGGGATCCCAGGCGAGCGGCAGATGTTCATGCAGGCGGCCGCTAGTTGAAGGAAAGAACGCGGCGGCCGCTGGATCTGCCCCTCCGCCGATGAGACAGCTCCCGATTTGGACTCCGAGAGTCCGATACTGGAGCTGTCAAAAATTAAAGGATGGCTGGCGATGAGGTGCCTTACGGCATACCGCCACGTGCCGCCTAAAAAACCCAACTGGTTTTGGAAGAGAATTGCAGGAGGTCTGAGCGATTGCGGCAAGTGTTTATATGCACATTCTTTATGTGCTTTAAAAATTGTGAGTTTGTTCTTGTCACTGTTTTTAAGAATTTTTTACCATT
This sequence comes from Leptobrachium leishanense, assembly GCA_009667805.1. Taxonomy (NCBI): domain Eukaryota; kingdom Metazoa; phylum Chordata; class Amphibia; order Anura; family Megophryidae; genus Leptobrachium; species Leptobrachium leishanense. The sequence goes on from CM019066.1 coordinate 314,229,243, forward strand.
AAAAATACTACAGCATATAGATTTTTACATTTTTTTCCAGATTGGATTGAAGGTGGACTACAGAGAAGTAGGAACCCTTCTGTATTTGGGAACCTACTGAATCCATTGGCATATGGAATCTATGCACAGATATGCGCCATTGTCATTTTTTTATGTACATTGAATGGTTTTAAGGGCTTCAAGGTGCCCTTGTACAGTGAGCTGCATTAGGCTAGGAACGTGACACAAAATCTGTCTGAATACACACTTCCTCTCAATCCCATGTAAGTTATGTTACTGTCATTGCTATTGAGTTCTGTACACTCTGCACCATTTATATCACTGCAGCGGTGGCCAACCTGAACAATGACTTAGCATCAGGAAAAATATAGTTCACATTCACAAACATGTAACTTGCCAAGGTTTATCATGGCAGCCCTAGTCATTGCTGTCAATACTCATATTTCTGTGTCCTGCCGTCTAGGAGTGCCAGCCACCCGTGTGTCAGTGCATAGTGTGACTGATCCTAGAAAGAAGACGCCAATTTTATAGTGCCATACAGTCGCTGAGAGGGTGTCCATGTGCACACATGATTGCGCAAGATAATCCTCTCACATAGCCATGGCCACCAAACACATTTAACTCCTGCTGTGAGGATGCTGGGGCCAGCTGCCGCCCGTCTGATGCCAGCCATTACCATCCTCTGGGCTGTACTCTCCGATGTTCAGCTTGCTGCCTCCCCAGAGACAGAGTCATTTTTACAGTGCAGCCAAGCATCGTTTATTAGACTGACGGAGAGAGAGGTGCTTCTTTTGATCCCAAATCTCTCCGTTGCTAATGCAGAACCATCGCTTTTGTCATTCCCAGGAGGCAGCCGCAGACATTGCTAAATAACGATGCGCTTCCTTCCCTAATATTAGACTATTTGCTATTTATCCCAAATCACTGCGCCATGTCGTATAAACAATTTTCACCGTACAGGAGCATCTTGTCGTCTGTACGAGCAGCAGTAATTCACGCTTTTAAACATACCCAACACTTTTAGGAAACAAAGATGCAGATGTACCATAATTAATCCTATATTTAAACTCGTGGATTGCTTTCTGTTATCCGGAGTGTTTTAACATCCTGGCTGCGGAGGTGCCCGGGCCTTTACTTAACTGGCAGTTCTATTCAAAGAAAGGTGAAACTCTGGAGAATTGGCGGGGGAAGTGAAAATTCTAGGTCAAAATAGCCAAACCAGAAAAATTCTCCCATTTATCTCACTTTCCAAATTGGCTATTTGGTCTAGATTGTTCTCTTCTCCTGCCAATTCTCCTGTTTTTCACCTTTCTCTGAACAGACCCTGTAATTATTATGGCAAAACCTACTAAAACTGACATCCCAATCTGACATCCCTACTGATTCACTGTATATGCGTTTTTTTATACAGGTTGAGTATACCTTATCCAGAATGCTAGGGACCACAAGTGTTTGGTATTTTGTATTTTTTAAATTTTGGAATATTTTCCAATAATAATGAAATCACCAAATTCACTAATCCTACATATAATACACCTTAGGCTAGGGTCAGACGAAAGCATTTTTCCCGCGAACGTGAAAAAGTGCGTCCGAACGCATTGACGTATTTTTTCACGGAATGCGCAAAAATGGTCAGACGACGCGCATTTTCGGGCGTGATTTTGTACGGATCGTCAATAAAACTCTTTTTGCGTCTGGACGTTATGTAGGCTGGACATTAGCAGCGTCTGACATCTCCTAATCACGCACACATGCCGCTATGCCGCAGCTGCGCACTCAGTACGTCAGCTCTCCCTCGTGCTGTCAGACTTTCCCCTAACTTCTCTTCCTTCAAACGCTCCCTGAAAACATTCCTATTTAGGGAAGCCTACCACCCAACTCACTGACGCAACCATCAATCACTCTCACCTTACAGTCCTCTCCTCCTGTTTCCAACCCCAACCCTCCTAGATTGTGAGTTCCTACGGGAATAGGGCCCTCATCTCCTCCTGTACTGTTTGTCAAATGTTGTTCAATGTATTGTAACCCTGTCTGTACTGTGCTTATTGTACAGCGCTGCGGAATATGCTGGCGCTTTATAAAATAATAATAATAATAATAAAGTACTAGCGGTTCAGCGTTCTCAGAAAAATGCGTTCAAATTCCACTTGCGTTGCACGGCCGGACTTTTGTGCGGCCGTACATCGTATATTGGCCGTCATTGCTCGTCATCTGCTGCTAGTGCGGCCGTAATTATGTGCGCCAGAACGCACGTTAAAAGTGCGCTGGTCTGACCCCAGCCTTAGGCTAATGTCAGACGAATGCAGTGATCACGTCCATGTCGCCGCACAGTTTAACGTGCGTCGTAGCATAGAATCATTTTATATACAGTTTTATTTTTTATGAATGTCTTTTTCAAAAGAAGAATAATTAAACCAGAAGATATTAATAAAATTCAACAAAATAAGTACTAAGGGGGTTATTCAAAGAGATCCGAATTGTCGCCGAAAGGTAACCGAACAGTGAAATTCAGCGTACGGTTACCTTTCCTGGCCATTCCGCTATTCAGAGAGCAGGCAGTTCGCCAAATCCTGGCGAATTGCCTGCACATACGGTGGCTGTTCGGTGCCTGTTCGAGGGCAGTGAAATCCCCATAGAGAAGCACTGCTTCGGCTATTCAGAGAACACCAAACAGCAGTGAAAAGTTGCCGAATTTCCCTGCTGTTCGGTGGACTCATTCGACAGATTTATTCAGGTGAAACCCATAGGCTTCAATGTTAAAAATATTCCCGTTTTAATTCAATATCTAAGAAACCGTTTATTATAATATTCTGCAGTAAAAAGTCTCTTTATTTCTAGAGTTTTTAGGATCTGTTAGACATGTTTTCAGATTTTTTTGGCAAAATTTTTTTCTGTAACATCCCTTTTTATTATCATTCATTGGATTTTATATGTAAATTCCAGGCTTTTTCGTTCAGCAGTTTTTTTGCAAACAGCGTTTCACCTTTCAAACATTCAAGCGTACTGGTTTTTTTTTCACCTCATTTGTCTGCGGTGTCGGGTTTTTCCGGCGGCCGTTCTGCGCTGTGATCGGCGGCCAGTCGGGTTTCTCCGGCGTGTTCGGCAGGGTTAATCCAGATGTTTTCTGCGGGTTTCAGTGAGTGTTCGGTTAGTGGTCGGCGGGTTTGCGGCGAGTGTTCTGTGGGTTTGCGGTGGGTTTTCCCTGCACTACAGGGGCCCTGTGGTTCTTGCTGAATACACTGCAAGGTCGACGAAATAGGATCGCCGAATCCCCCGAAGTGCAGGGAAGAAAAGTCACCGAACGTACAGTGACTTTGATTCTTTTTGAATAATTTGTCTTATGTATGGAACAGTTTAGTATTTCTGCCTGCTATGCCTAAACCTAGGGCAGCAGCTTGGAGGGGGGCAGCATTTTTACCAAATGTCCTTTGTTCTGGAGGTCCAGTATATATTTTAGGCGTGTGGGTGTATTACATAGCTGCAAAGCAATAACCTTGCCTTAAATAATAAATAATAAATTTTGTTAGAAATCCCTTGGAGTAAGTTTGATACTTTGCTCTTGTTTATTGTCATAACTAGCTGTGATAGAACATGAACATTTGTCTTAATTTTATGCTTGCAGGGTTATTCAAAGACAGCCGAATTGGCCCCAAAATTGCATTGGACGGTGAATTTTCCCATACGGTGCAATTTCATGGCCATTCGGCTATTCAAATAGCTGGCAGTTTGCCAAATATTGGGGAACTGCCAGCGAAATACGGCGATCTTTGGCGGCAGTGAAATCCCAAACAGCAGAGGAATGTCAGTGAAATGCCCTGATTTTCAGTGGTTTCATGCGACAGTTTTAATCAGCCGAATCCCATAGGTTTTAATGTAAAAAAAATCCCAGTTTTTATTAACTATTTATTCAACCGTTTATTCTTTTCATTTGCAGCAAAATGTCCCTTTAGTTATTAGAATTTTTAGGCATTTTTCAGGATTCTTTCTGCAAATTTTTTTTTCCAATCTTTTTAAGGCTAGGGTCAGACGAACGCATTTTTCATGTCTACCGTCAAAAAGTGCGCTGATGTGTCCGAACACATTTGTTCACGGAATACGCGATAGCGGTCATACGAATCGCAATGTCGGCTGTGATTTCATACGGATCCAAACCAGGAAACTTTGGGTGTCTGAACGTTATGTTGGCCGGACATGAGCAGCGTCTGACGTCTCCTAATCACGCACACATGCCGCTATGCGGACGCAGCGCACTCTGTACATCAGTACTAGCGGTTCGACATTCTTGCAAAAATGCGTTAGTTTGGCACTCGCGTTGCGCGGCAGAACTTTCGTGCGGCCGTACTTCGTGTGTGGGCCTGCATTGGACGTCATTTGCTGCTACCACGGCCGTAATAAAGTGCGGCCAAACGCACGTTCGCACTGCGTCGTCTGACCTCAGCCTAAAATGGCATTTTTTTTCTGTAACAGTCCTTTTTATTATTATTCATAGGACCTCATATATGATTTCCAGGATTTTCATGCAGTAGGTTTTTCTTAAAACTTGCAGTGTTTTTAATTTTTTTTTTATCCTTGTTCGGTGGCTTGTCTCCTTTTTCCAGCGTTTGGTCAGCGGTCTGTTCCGGTTTTTATGTATTGATTTGGCGGTTTTGTGGTAGATTTTCGGATGCATTCAGCAGATTTTCTGCGTTTTTTCGGATTGATTTGACGGTTTTGAAGCGGGTTTTGGATTTGTTCGGAGGGTCGATTGGCCGCACTTCAGGGACCCTGTGGTGAATGCGAAGTCACTGAAGTCACTGAAGTGCGGCAAACGGGAAAGCACCGAAATGTGACATTTCGGTGCTCTCTGAATAACCCAGATAAGCTCATACGTATTTGATAGATATGGGGGGGGGGGGGGTAGCATACTTTGTGCATCTAGGGCAGTACAAAGCCAAAATAAACCCTTGTTGTTGAGACCTTTGGACCACTCTGTGCCAAGCTGCAATAACAAAGACTCTTAATACTACATTACTATGGATTAGATATAGTGGGTGCAGTAACTGTATGGAGTAGGATAGGTTGTCCCTGAGCTATAGAGCTGACATTCTTATCGGAATTGAGCAACATACTGATTCAGGGGCAGGAAAGTCCTAATGAGTCCTTTCTAACCACCCCTTTTATTTCTAGCAGCAACTAAAACACGTAAAAAATATAGAATAAAAATATAAATAAAAAGAGATCCATGTAAAAGTAAAATTATTGTACCTTTCCCATGCCCTTCTTTTTCACATTTGCTATAGTCAGTAATGGGCACAACATATGAGCCATGCAATACCCCTTCCCCATTGTCATGCAAATGGGTGGATGAATAATGTGTTGCATTTATTATCTCCAAATCCCCTTGAGTTGCATATTAAAGGGACAGAGAAATACCCCAGCTTAAAAAAATCTTAACTCTTCTCCTCCACAGTATATACAGTTGCAAGAAAAAGTATGTGAACCCTTTGGGATTATGTGGAGTTTTGCATGAATTGGTCATAAAATGTGCTCTGATCTTCATCTAAGTCACAACAATTTGAAAAACCCAGTCTGCTTAAAATAATACAACACAAACATTATATGTTTTCATGTGTTCATTGAACATAACATGTAAACATTCACAGTGCAGGGTGGAAAAAGTATGTGAACCCCTAGCCTAATGACTTCTCCAAGAGCTAATTGGAGCCAGGAGTGAGCCAACCTTGAGTCCAATCAGTGTGATATTATTGGATGTGTTGCTGAAAGCTGCCCTGCCCTTTAAAAACACACACCAGTTTTGGGTTTACTGGTTTCAAGAAGCACTACCTGATGTGAACCATGCCTCGCAGAAAAGAGCTCTCAGAAGACCTACAATCAAGAATTGTTGACTTGCATGAAGCTGGAAAGGGTTACAAAAGTATCTCCAAAAGCCTTGATGTTCATGTGTCCACGGTAAGACAGACTGTCTACAAATGGAGAAAGTTCAGCACTGTTGCTACTCTCCCTTGGCGTGGTCGTCCTGTAAAGATGACTGCAAGAGCACAGCGCAGAATGCTTAATGAGGTAAAAAAGAATCCTAGAGTGTCAACTAAAGACTTACAGAAATCTCTGGCACCTGCTAACATTTTTGTTGACACAGCTACAATAAGGAAAACATTAAACAAGAATGGAGTACAAGGGAGGACACCATGGAGGAAGCCATTGCTGTGCAAAAAGAATATTGCAGTACGTTTGAAGTTTGCAAAAGAGCACCTGGATGTTCCACAGCACTACTGGCAAAATATTCTGTGGACAGATGAAACCAAAATTGAGTTGTTTGGAAAAAACACACAACACTATGTGTGGAGAAAAAAAGGCACAGCACACCAACATCAAAACCTCATCCCCCACTGTAAAACATGGCGGAGGGAGCATCATGGTTTGGGGCTGCTTTGTTGCCTCAGGGTCTGGACGGATTGTTGTCATTGATGGAAAAATGAATTCCAGAGTTTATCAAGACATTTTGCAGGAAAACGTAAGACCATCTGTCCGCCAACTGAAGCTCCGCAGAGGATGGGTGATGCAACAGGACAATGACCCAAAGCATACAAGTAATTCAACAAAAGAATGGCTTCAACAAAACAAAATATGCCTTCTGGAGTGGCCCAGTCAGAGTGTCCTGACCTCAACCCGATTGAAATGCTGTGGCATGACCTTAAGAGAGTGATTCACACCAGACATCCCAAGAATATTGCTACACTGAAACAGTTTTTTGAAGAGGAGTGGTCCAAAATTACTCCAGATCGATGTGCAGGTCTGATCTGCAACTACAGGAAAAGTTTGGTTGAGGTTATTGCTGCCAAAGGAGGGTCAACCAGTTATTAAGTCCAAAGGTTCACATACTTTTTCCACCCTGCCCTGTGAATGTTTACATGTTCTGTTCAATAGAAACATGAAAACATATAATGTTTGTGTTGTATTATTTTAAGCAGACTGTGTTTTTCAAATTGTTGTGATTTAGATGAAGATCAGAGCACATTTTATGACCAATTCATGGAAAACTCCACGTAATCCCAAAGGGTTCACAAGAGGGCATATATGCTAGATATTTGCCATAAAAGGTGTATGGGGGACCGGGTAGTGCCCTGGGGGACAGGAAACAAGGACAAAAATTTTTAAAAATAAGTTTTTAAAGGGACAGTGAGTTACCATATAAGGGTTAAAAACGAAAAATTCCTTCAAATATCATGCCTAGGAGGTCCCCATAACCTGCCCGTGAAGTGGTGGATTTCTAGGATGTATAGAAACACTTAAAAACAATGTCTGGGTCCGGGTAGTGCCCTGGGGGACAGGAAACAAGGACAAAAAGTTTAAAAAAAAGACGTTTTTAACCCCTTCACTGCTGACGACGTGTGGGACACGTCCTCAGTTACTCCTGCTGTATGCTGAGGAGGACGTGTCCCACACGTCATCAGCTTTGCGGGACCCCCGGCGGAGATACTCACCTCTCTGTCCGGGGTCCCGCGGCGTTCTGACTTCAGCGTCCTCAGACGCTGAAGTCCAGCTCCTCCCGACGTAAATGACGTCATCGCACCATGCGCGATGACGTCATTTCCAGGCGACCCCCGGCAATGCCGGGAGATCGCCTGGAAGGGGGGGGTCCGTTTGGATCCCTCTCCCTCCCGATCGGGAGGTCCCACAAAAAAAAGCCAGGCACCGCTTAAAAGGGGAGAGTCTCCCCTTTTAAGCGGTGCCTGGCTTTAACCCCTTAGGCATTGGATGGCAGCTCCACCCCCGGGTCCCCCCTCACTGCCTGACGTCCTCACGCATAGCGTGATGACGTCAGATAGCCAGGGAACCCCTAGCTGCCCGGAATCCCCTGGCAGAGATAGGGGTTCATTTGAAGCTAGGGGGTCGTGGAGGGTGTCAATCAAAAGGCCTGAGCATGGCCTTTCGAATGATACCCAACATGACCAGGTATAAAGTAAAAAAATAAAAATAAAAATAAAAAAACGTATTTTTTGTGTGTGTTATTTTTATTAATGCGGCAATATTGTTCACATTTCAATTATAATGTGAACAATGATGCTGCAGTAATGATTTTTTTCTATGGTGCGCGTTTGCTAAAAATCACATAATTCCCCCCAAAAAATTTAATAAGTCCCCATTTCTAATTTTTGTACAAGCGCACCCCATAGAAAACATAAACGCAAATGTTCATGTGATAAAAGGTGAAAAAAACACTTTACACGCTGCAGAGGATTAAAAATTCAAGTTTTATTGCATTTTTTGTTATAATATACAGGCAGAACATGACGTATACATATAAAAATGAGATATTATGAATCTGCCGAGTCTGCCGGAAAGAACGATATATAATATGTCTGGGTCGTATAATAAAATGTGGCTTCAAATCGCGTTTAAATATGAGCGAAAGTGGTAAAAATTAGCTCAGCACACAGCGGTGAAATGCCTCATTAGTGAAAGGGTTAAAGGAACAGTGAGTTTTCCATAAAATAAGGGTTAAAAATAAAAACGAAAAATTCCTTCAGATATCGTGCCTAGGAGGTCCCCATAATTTGCTCGTGAAATGGCGGATTTGTAGGATGTATGGAAACATCGCCATCACAGACCCACACACGACACCTAGCACTTCCAGTCTGCATACAATGCATCAAATTCATGAGACCGGACTAATTAGAAGCACATGTTATTTACAAAAACTAATTAAACACCTGTTGTTTACGCTGTTTGAGAACACAGGTCATTTAGAGGTGAGAATCTTTGCACCTAGACATTAGTTTTTAATTCAATATCTAATAAACCGTTGCTTATAATATTCTGCAGTAAAGAGTCTCTTTATTTCTATATATTTTTTAGTTTTTTTTAAGCATTTTTTATACTTCTTTCAATTTTTTTTTTCCGAACTTGAACCGAACACGCCAAAAAGTTCGAAGTTTGCAAACTTTCGAACTGCCGATGTTCGAATCGAACTCCGAACTGATCGAAGCGAACAGCTCGTCCCTAGTCCTGGGGTGTAATGTAGGTTTCCCGGGGTAGGTCACCATCCAGCATATCCTCAGTCAATTAATGTTGCCTAGTGGTATAAAGGGCAGGTTTTTCACACAACTTAGGTCTGCATTCTTTGGGTACTCCTTGCATTCATCCTTGCTTCCAAATCCATCCCATCCAATGTACAGCAGGTTACCTTGAGTTCTAAACGTGCATCTCCTATTCTGGAAAAGAAAGGGCTCCAGGCATGCCGGTTCAGGTTCAGTTATTTAGTAGAGCATCAAGGTATCTGGCAACATTTCAAGACTTGGAAAAGGCTCTTGCACAGCCAAAATGTTGATGCTTTTATTAAATAATTGATGGAGAAGACACGAAGGGCACATAAGTCACACAACTATTACTTTATCAATACTCCAGGTGCCACAGAGGCCAGGGAAGCCCAATACCCATACAGCTAAGGCTGGTGTCAGACTAATGCATTTTTAACGTGCGTTTAGGCGCACTTAATCACGGCCGCAGTAGCAGCAAATGACGGGCAATGACGGCCAATATACGAAGTATGGCCGCACGAAAGTCCGGCCGCGCAACGCAAGTGGAAAATGAACGCATTTTTTCGAGAACGCTGAACCGCTAGTACTGACATACAGAGTGCGCTGCGGCGGCATAGCGGCATGTGTGCGTGATTAGGAGATGTCAGACGCTGCTAATGTACAGCCTACATAAGGTCCAGATGCAAAAAGTGTTTTATTGACGATCCGTAAAAAATCACGCACGAAAATGCGCGTCGTCTGACCGTTTTTGCGCATTCCGTGAAAAAATATGTCAATGCGTTCGGACGCACTTTTTGACTGTCGCTGCGAATAATGCGTTCGTTTGACCCTAGCCTAAGTCAAAACAGACAATAAAAGGACCAGGCACTGTGAATGATGTAGAAGGAGCATTTATTACACGGATGCCACAACGTGTCGGTTAAAACTCAAGATAGCTCATCCACAGTGCCTGATCCTCTTTTGTCTGTTTTTTTATAACATAATTGAACTTGGATTGTTGTGCTTGGACCCCTCTTTTTTCTGCATCCTAGTTTGGCCCTTGCGGTTCCATCCAGCACCCAGATCCACCTGGATTTTATTGGACAAGTAGACTGATGTACGTTTTGTGACCATCGGCAGGTCTTCTGCTTTTTCACTGTTCAGGAAAAACGTTAAAATTATGCACTCAGCTAGGCATTACCGAGTGTGTGGGGATAATTTCATCAGCACACACAGAGCCTAGCCGGAAGTAACCACAGCACGGCAATAGCCGAATATATTACAAAATTTAGCATTCGGAACATCATGACTATTTCTCTGCCTCACTCACTTTTTTGTTGGGTTTGATTAATTACATTATGTCCTCATGTTTGGCAATGAGACGGCATTGGTAGAATGAATGCCCTTGTAGTCATAGCAGCCGAAAGAGACTCAAAAAAAGCTCTGCTATTAGCATGGCATTAAACAATTGGGAAAAGAATGAAATGAGAGATCAGCTTCATTTTCATTTTAAAATTCAACAAAGCTGTGCGAATGCTGTGCTGGATTGGAAGTGAGTCTTTTAATGTATTTAGAGAGCCGGAAAAGTGAGCAATGCCCTACGCTACCCTCCGAGGACACACAGGGTGACTGGTGATATTCTCTTTACACAATGCATCTCTGGGGTTCACTTATTTCCTCATACACTTCAGTAAGTACATGGATCTGCCAAGATTTTTCTACAAGAAACCAGTGACGTGCGGTGAGGTCAGTGGCTGGTGAGGCACTGGCTACAATCAGAGCCAGATATACACAGGTTACGTAAATTCAAGGCTCCCCAGGATCTGTCTGCTCTCAGTGCTCCCCAGGAACTGCCTGCTCTCAGTGCTCACCACGAACTGACTGCTCTCAGTGCTCACCAGGATCTGTCTGCTCTCAGTGCTCACCAGGAACTGGCTGCTCTCAGTGCTCACCAGGAACTGGCTGCTCTCAGTGCTCACCAGGAACTGACTGCTCTCAGTGCTCACCAGGAACTGGCTGCTCTCAGTGCTCACCAGGATCTGGCTGCTCTCAGTGTTCCCTAGGATCTGGCTGCTCTCAGTGTTCCATAGGATCTGGCTGCTCTCAGTGCTCACCAGGAACTGGCTGCTCTCAGTGCTCACCAGAAACTGGCTGCTCTCAGTGCTTACCAGGATCTGGCTGCTCTCAGTGCTCACCAGGATCTGGCGCTCTCTGTGTTCCCCAGGATCTGGCTGCTCTCAGTGTTCCCTAGGATCTGGCTGCTCTCAGTGTTCCATAGGATCTGGCTGCTCTCAGTGCTCACCAGGAACTGGCTGCTCTCAGTGCTCACCAGAAACTGGCTGCTCTCAGTGCTCACCAGAAACTGTCTGCTCTCAGTGCTTACCAGGATCTGGCTGCTCTCAGTGCTCACCAGGATCTGGCGCTCTCAGTGTTCCCCAGGATCTGGATGCTCTCAGTGCTCCCCAGGATCTGGGTGCTCTCAGTGCTCCCCAGGATCTGGCTGCTCTCAGTGTTCCTTAGGATCTGGCTGCTCTCAGTGCTCACCAGGAACTGGCTGCTCTCAGTGCTCACCAGAAACTGGCTGCTCTCAGTGCTCACCAGAAACTGGCTGCTCTCAGTGCTCACCAGAAACTGTCTGCTCTCAGTGCTCACCAGAAACTGGCTGCTCTCAGTGCTTACCAGGATCTGGCTGCTCTCAGTGCTCACCAGGATCTGGCTGTTCTCAGTGTTCCCCAGGATCTGGCTGCTCTCAGTGCTCCCCAGGATCTGGCTGCTCTCAGTGCTCCCAAGGATCTGGGTGCTCTCAGTGTTCCACAGGATCTGGCTGCTCTCAGTGTTCCACAGGATCTGGGTGCTCAGTGTTCCCCAGGATCTGGCTGCCCTCAGTGTTCCCCAGGATCTGGGTGTTCAGTGTTCCCCAGGATCTGGCTGCTCTCAGTGTTCCCCAGGATCTGGGTGCTCTCACTGTTCCCCAGGATCTGGCTGCTCTCAGTGTTCCCAAGGATCTGGGTGTGCAGTGTTCCCCAGGATCTGGCTGCTCTCAGTGCTCACCAGAAACTGGCTACTCTCAGTGCTCACCAGAAACTGGCTGCTCTCAGTGCTTACCAGGATCTGGCTGCTCTCAGTGCTCACCAGGATCTGGCTGCTCTCAGTGCTCCCCAGGATCTGGCTGCTCTCAGTGCTCCCAAGGATCTGGGTGCTCTCAGTGTTCCACAGGATCTGGCTGCTCTCAGTGTTCCACAGGATCTGGGTGCTCAGTGTTCCCCAGGATCTGGGTGTTCAGTGTTCCCCAGGATCTGGCTGCTCTCAGTGTTCCCCAGGATCTGGGTGCTCTCACTGTTCCCCAGGATCTGGCTGCTCTCAGTGTTCCCCAGGATCTGGGTGTGCAGTGTTCCCCAGGATCTGGCTGCTCTCAGTGCTCACCAGAAACTGGCTACTCTCAGTGCTCACCAGAAACTGGCTGCTCTCAGTGCTTACCAGGATCTGGCTGCTCTCAGTGCTCACCAGGATCTGGCTGTTCTCAGTGTTCCCCAGGATCTGGCTGCTCTCAGTGCTCCCCAGGATCTGGCTGCTCTCAGTGCTCCCAAGGATCTGGGTGCTCTCAGTGTTCCACAGGATCTGGCTGCTCTCAGTGTTCCCCAGGATCTGGGTGCTCTCACTGTTCCCCAGAATCTGGCTGCTCTCAGTGTTCCCCAGGATCTGGGTGTGCAGTGTTCCCCAGGATCTGGCTGCTCTCAGTGTTCCCCAGGATCTGGGTGCTCAGTGTTCCCCAGGATCTACAAACAGGAAAAAACACAGGGTCAGGTATCAGGATTTTTGCACGTTGACACAGTGACTGCCTATAGTACAAGCCGCCAAGAATAATTTTGGGATGTAAAAGATTACAGGGTGACCACCAGGGAGTGCCAGGGGACGCATCACACTCAGCAGTACCAGGGAGGGAGTGCCAGGGTGCACATCACACTCAGCCAGCATCACCAGGGAGGGAGTGCCAGGGGGCACATCACACTCATCCAGCATCACTAGGGAGGGAGTGCCAGGGGGCACATCACACTCAACCAACATCACCAGGGAGGGAGTGGCAGGGGGCACATCACACTCAGCTGGCATCACCAGGGAGGGGGTGCCAGGGGGCACATCACACTCAGCCAGCATCACCAGAGAGAGGGAGTGCCAGGAGGGCACATCACACTCGGCCAGCATCATCAGGGAGGGAGTGCCATGGGGCACATCACACTCACCCAGCATCACCAAGGAGGGAGTGCCAGGGGGCACATCACACTCAGCCAGCATCACCAGGGAGGGAGTGCTGGGGGGCACATCACACTCAGCCAGCATCACCAGGGAGGGAGTGCTGGGGGGCACATCACACTCAGCCAGCATCACCAGGGAGGGAGTGCTGGGGGGCACATCACACTCAGCCAGCATCACCAGGAAGGGAGTGCCAGGGGGCACATCACACTCAGCCAGCATCACCAGGGAGGGAGTGCTGGGGGGCACATCACACTCAGCCAGCATCATCAGGGAGGGAGTGCCATGGGGCACATCACACTCAGCCAGCATCACCAGGGAGGGAGTGCTGGGGGGCACATCACACTCAGCCAGCATCACCAGGGAGGGAGTGCCAGGGGGGACATCACACTCAGCCAGCATCACCAGGGAGGAAGTGCCAGGGGGCACTGAAGAGTGTAGAGTCAGGAAGCAGCTTCAGACTGAATCACTTAGCCAGCTTGAGCTACGTAATTAGCGTAGCGTTCAGATGCGCAAATTGCGTAGGCTATGCTGGCTCAGTGCTGCCCCTGCTGTCTGTGTAGTGAATCACACACACACACAGCAGCCGGCAAACTGAAAGTAGAAAAAAAAAGCAGAGGACAGAGAAGCACGGCGAGGGACCATGGAGCAGGTGAGTATGAGAGCTTTTATTCAATAAAAAAATTTTAAATTTACAGATTAAATACAAACAGACCAGCACATTAATTTACTGGAATGGTGGGGGGGGCTGCCTCCCCTGACTGCACGTCCCTGCAAGAAACCATTCAGAAATGTGCAAGGTGGAATCCAAAAGGGATGTTGCTGAGGTTCTTTCATGAAGGTAGTAAGAGAAGTCTTCATTGATTCCCCTTCATAAATACGTAAAGATGAGGGACCATATTACAATCTTCACGGTAAAACGGGGACGCTAAGGAGGAAAACCTGTGCCTGCATGTTTCTCCTTCAGTGTGATATTATGGTGCAGGCGCTAATCCTGCAGCCTGACCTGTAACGCTGCACTAAGCTTCAGGATGCTCGTGGCAGCGCTAAGCGCCGCCACAGGCATCCCCTCCATGGAATCCATAGGACTCCATGCAAGCTTCCGCTGCCGGTCACATGACATCCTGCAGACTCTCTCTGCTCCCGGCAGCCAGAAGGAGCGGATCGAGCCGCCGTTCTCGTCGCGGGATGAGAGGTGAGTATCTGATTTTTTTTGTTTTATTTTGAGCTGGTGCTGACTGATTCTGCAGAAACGGTATCAGTTAGCACCGTGTCCTAGCTGTGGGTATCTTTTGAGTTAACCGCAACAGGACGGTAATTAGCGTTAGGACTTTGTAATGCTAACGCTAATTAACACTTTGCGTTCCCCATTTTAAGCATAGGGAGCGCAAGTACAGTAAGCTCGCGCTGAAAAGCGCCAAATTCTGGCAAATTGACAGTTGCATGTCACCGCAAATCGGCGATCTTTGTCGGCAGCAAAATTGCCCCATAGAGAAGTAATGGTTAATCTATTCAGAGAATGCCAAACTGCAACGAAGTGTCAATGAAATGACCGGATTTTCGGTGATTCAGTTCGACAGGTTTAAACAGGCGAATCCCATAGGATTCATTGTAAACAAATATATATTATTGTTTTTATGTTTTTTTATTTAACCGTTTATTCCTTTTATTTTCAGCAAACCGTCTTTTTATTTAATTATATTTTGGAACATTTTGATGTATTTTTTTAGACAAAATTTTTGATTCCCATTTATTTTTAAAGGACCTTTTTTAAGGACTTATAAAATATTTAGATTTTAATGCATTTTTATTGGTTTCAACAACTATTAGAAGAATAGCAGAGTTCCATTTTTCTTTTCCTCCAGTTAGGGGGTATTCAGCGACTCCATCTTTGGCGCACTTCGGTGAATTCACAGCAGGGTTGGCAAAATGGAAAAGTGCCCCGAACTGGAAAGCTTTGAAATTTCGCTGGAATTTCGGTGCTTTCTGAATAACCCCTTAAGTGTTTCCCTGTGTAAATTCATTATGTTTCTCACTATTTCAGAACTAATTGATGTGAAACTCTAACAGGTCCATTCACTATCGGGGTTATTCAAAAAGAGCCGAATTGTAGAGGCATAGCGAGGTGACGAGGTGCCCGGTGACAAGTCCTCCTGTAGCGCCCCCCCATCCTTTAGATGAAATAATGCGTAGTAACACATTTTGCCATCACTTTCTAATTTGCTCACAGTGTAAGACCTTTTTTATTATTTCCATGCAATTTCATTGTTAAAATTGCAGAGTTCTGTTTTATTTCTAATTCAACCATTTATTCTCTCCATTTTCAGCAAACCGTCTTTTTATTTATTTATTTTGGGGGGATTTTTTAGGCAAAATGTTTGATTTCCAATTTTTTTTAAAGGTATTTTTTTATTTTATAACAGACTGTTTTATTATTTTTTTAAAGTTTTTTTTTAAATAATTTCCACACATATTCATGCATTTGTATTGTTTTAAACACCTTTTAGAGATTAGCAGAGGTCCGTGTGTTTTGTTTTTTTTCCTGCAGTTTGACGTTCGGCAGTCAGTCCGGCGCTGTTCCGTGACTCCACGTTCTGCACACTTTGGGGACCCTGTGGTGAATAGGGTCGGTGAACTGAAATCACCCACACGCGATAGCATCAAAATTTCACTGAAATTTACCTCGGCTTTGATTTGGTTACTTACCTCTGCTTTGGTTTGGTTATTTACCTCGGCTTTGGTTTGGTTATTTACCTCTGCTTTGGTTTGGTTATTTACCTCTGCTTTGGTTTGGTTATTTACCTTTGCTTTGGTTTGGTTATTTACCTCTGCTTTGGTTTGGTTACTTACCTTTGCTTTGGTTATTTACCTCTGCTTTGGTTTGGTTACTTACCTTTGCTTTGGTTTGGTTATTTACCTCTGCTTTGGTTTCCTTTGGTTTCCACAAGGATTTGGAATTTCCAAGTCTAAAGATAATGATCAGAAGATAAGATTTCTCTCTAGATTTTGAAATACTAATATTTTTTCCCACAAAAACTGGCATTGGACATTTACACCAAAATAGTGTAAAACAGACTGTTGGATAGTTTTTTGTCCTCTTGCATTTGGTTGGTTTATCCCAAAATTTGACTTATTATTGTGACTCGCTTCTATTCAGTTTTTTTGTTCTTTAATAAATCCTTCTTCGAGTAATTCCTGATCGTTTTACAGGATAGTATTTGCTTCCATGACATTATAATACTGCATTTTCTTCTTCTTGACAGGTCCAAGACCAGCCCACCATGAGTCAGCTCATACGTGATGTGGTGGACGATAAATTAAACCTTGCTGAGCACCCAAAAAAATATTTGAAGAGAGTCCTTGAGGAGAATGGATACAGGAAGGAGATGGACAAACATATACTGAGTTATTTGAGTTACAACAGCAACCTCTTATCTATGTTTGCAAGACCTGGAATAGTTTAGCTTTCCTTTATAATATAGATTTATAAAACGTGGAAACAGTAGGAAATGAAAAATAAATACATGGGTCTATTCACAAAGCAGCAAAATTTCTGTGTTTTCCACTTCGGCGATTCCATTTATAGGTGTTTAAACCAATAAAAGTTATTAATATGTGTCTAAATAATAAAAAAGGTTCCTTAAACCGCTGAGCAGGTTGTGCGGGTGTTAAAAAGAGTGGGGCGTACTAGCCCCTCCTCCGTACCACCTCCACAGCTGACGCACAGTGCACGTCATAGGCTGCAGGGGGACGACCTGCGTTTAGGCCGTTCCATGGCAGCGAATGAAGTGCACCGTGCGCCAGCTGGTGGGAGGGCCTGATGCAGCCCATAGATGCCAGTGGAACGTACTATGCTGCCCTGAGGCATTGAGTCCCATCCGCCGCGGGGACGGCACAGTATGCCCGCGGCATAAAAAGGTTAAAAAAAGAATATATAGGTCTGTTGCAGAATTGAAAAAAAAGGCTTTTTAATTAATTGGGACACAAAAACTTAGTCTAAAAAATACACAAAGCTGTTCTAAAAAATAAAAAGGCTTTTTGCTCAAAATGAAAAAAATACTTTTTTACATGGAAACCTATGGTATTCGCTTGGTTAAACCCGTCAAACAGGGCATTTAGCTGACACTTCGGTGCAGTTCAGCTCTCTGTGAATAGACAAACCATTACTTCTCTATGGGACAATTTCACTGCTGCCGAAGATCGCCAAACTGTGGTGAACTGCACCGTATTTTGCCTTCAATTTGCCTGTATTTGGTGAATTGACAGCTTAGTGAATAGACTAACTGCCCCAAAATTGCAACGAACGCTGAAATTCACCATTCAGTGCAATTCAGTGGCAAGCTCGGTGCTTAGTGAACAGACCCTTTAAAAAATTGCTGAATTTGAGAACATGTGCTATTACCATACTTCAACCATAACGGCCTAAAATTGAATGACTTCCATATTGTTATTTGGTCATTTGCCTAAACGTTGTAGAATAAATAAATAAAGCCACAAATATTGACAAATTAAACTCAGACCCTGCATTCTCTAATGTCGCCTGTAGGGGGAGCGTGTACATACATTCCTCCTCCCCAGAAATACCAGGAGCAATTAAATACTAATTGTTGTTTTTATAACATTTCTTTCCTTTTCACATTTGTTTTTACATGTATTTTTGTGTCCCCTTCACAATAACAGAGGCATCTTGTTGATCTCTAATCCCACTTACCAGCAGTTTTTCGTTTATGGAATTTAAAATGTAAGTAACGGGAGACATGCAGAGAAGCGCCCGGCCCTGTGCATTGCAATGTATAGCTGGGATTTAATGCTCGTGATTAGAGGGACAGGTGCAGATGGTAATTTATGTCCCTCAATCATGATTTTATTAATGGATTGTTTATTAAAGATTTTATCGGCGCTTGAACGCCCAGCGATTTTCTGCCTTCTCTCCCATCATTTAATATAACAATCCAAATAAAAACACCGTGCATATAAATATTTATAATGAATTATATGGAAATATATATGGATAAATTGGTATGTGAGCTGGCTGGTGTTAACTGCTTTGTGCATTTTAATTGCACACGCGTCGTTTAGGGTGTAAATTGTACTAACAGACAGTAAAGAGCCCGGCCTACGCTAGCTGGCGCAGTTGTGTTGAAGATCGTAGCCTATCACTACCTGTCCCAAAATAAATAAATGATCCAAATTATGAGAAATCGAGGAAAAAAAGACATCTGTTCAATCACAGAGTCAAATAAGCCATGCGACTGAGAGGTTTGGATGTTTCATTTGAAAAGTAGTTTAAACTAATTAATTTTAGAAAAAAAATTCTATTCTAAATTTTTAGTAACAAAAATAAATAATAAACTGCTGCCCCCCCAACAACAGCAAAAAAAACACCTTTGTGCTATTACTGCATGATAGATCAGAATTATTGCATCTGTGTTAGAAAAAATTATCCACATATACCTTGGTATAGTGATACTTTGCATTCAGCATCTGGGGGGGAGGGGGGCAGAATGTAAGGCCCCTGCTTTAAATCATTTAAGTATGAAACATCAATGAGGTCCAAACAGGGCCGGATTAACATAGGGCAGATGGAGCAGCAGCTCCAGGCCCATGTCCCAGAATAGGCCCAGAGAAAGGATAACTATGTAAGTATTTGGACCACTGTATCTCCACCTCTATAGCAGCTACAGGGTCATGTCAGGTTTCACTGGAAAGGCCAACGCATGGCCTTTCCAATGATACCAAACATGACCAGGTTTTATGTAAAAATAAAAACATATTCATTTTTGTTCTTTCTAACGCAGCAATATTTTTCACTTTTCAATTATAAAGTGAACAATGATGCTGCACTAACTAACCATCACATTTCTCATAACACCAACAAGTGTGGAGGTGATGGCACAATCCGTTGTTACGAACTGTTGCATTTCAACCTAATCTGCCGCACTGCAGCGAAGAGTCCTGGGGGGGACTTTGGACCCCTGCATCACTAATCTTTACACCTCACAAGGGCAGGGGAGGTGTCATTGGACAGGTCAGAGTCTGGCCTTTGTATTGATACCAAACGTGACCATGTAAAATATAAAAGAAAAAAAACAAACTTTATTTTCCACATTTAAAATGAGCAATACCACTGTCATAACTCACCTTTTAATTTCCCATGCTTTTCATTTTTTTGGAAAATTTTTTATATTTTCTCAGAAAAATGTAGTAAAAGGTTCCCATTTCACATTTTTATTTAACAATAATTCCCTATAGAATATATAACCACAAAGGTTTGGATAAAATGGGAAAAAATTATTTTACCGCTTTAAATGATTGCAATCTGTATGAAAAATTAATCACACAGTATCTGCCTGGATAATCTAAAATATGCTTTCATTTTACTAAATTCCAAAAAAAATCCCACCAAAATTTTCAGCTCCAGGCCCATAGAGATCTTAATCCGGCCCTGGGTCCAAACCTTCTTCATGTGGAATTGATGGTAAAACTGTTAGATTTCGCAGTTAGCAAAACGGCTACTTTTTACGCAGCAGTCGGTCTGTGATTTATGAGTTCTTTCCATGGTCTCCCCGATGGAATCATATGCTTTACAGTCTTTTTAAGGTTCACTATATGTGGCAGAAATTCCATGAATTCATCAGGTTTGGCTGCAGATTGATTTCTTGCTGTCAGAGTTTCCCGGTTCAGTTACAATTTCTTGGATCCACACTGCTAGACGGAATAATCTCTGCTGCAATGTATTTCTGTACCCCCCCCAAAAAAAACCCTCAAAACATAATTACACAGGCAGGTGAAGCTAAAATTGCTATCTGCCTAGAAAAGCATCCATGTGCGATAAAGAGAGAAAAAAAATCAATAAAGGCAGAGTTGCCAACTTTCCCGGTTTTCAGAGATTGTGTGAGAGACGCTCCTGCCATGCCTCTGTACCTACCCGGTGTGATCTGCGTCATCCAGACCCCTTACGTGGAACGTGTGCAGCGTCTTGTGTCAGGAACTAGAATACTGCAGGTAATCAGGTGCAGACATTTAAAGGGTTATTCAATTAGCGCCGAATCGTACCCTGCAATATTGTGGCAGTTCGTCGTCTGTTCCCTGGTAGCTCGTATTCTTGGCTTTAGCAAACTCACTTTAAATTAAAGCCACCAAAAAAAATCCCTAAACCTTTTCATTGCCATTAACTTTATTAACCGAGTGCCGAAGCCGTTGATGGACAGTAGGCAGCCGCTAATCCCGAGCAGTAACATAAGCTTGCAGCAGGGTCGGCAGAGCGACTACAGACGGTCTATGAAAGGCAAGATCGGAATCGGGCCCCAGATGCTCAGGTCTGAGCAATAGATATGTAGATACCAATTCAAGATGTCCTCTTGATACTCAAAGTTTACTAAAAGAAGTTCACGTTTTCGTTAATTTAGGGTCTTTATTAAGATAAAGCAACATTCAAGTTATACATGTCCTATGTAAAGCAGAGGAACTTACCAAGGGTTATTATGGCTAGGGACAGATGAGCGCATTTTCTGCAGCCACCGTCAAAATGTACGTCGATGCGTGCGCACGCATTTTTTCACGGAATACGCTTAAGTGGTCAGACGATGCGCAATTCTGGACGTATTTCATGACGATGGGGTGAAAAGAAGTCTAGGGAAATCCGGCTGTTTGAACGTTATGTTGGCCGCACACTAGCAGCGTCTGACATCTCCTAATCACGCACACACGCTGCTATGCGGCCGCAGCGCACTCTGTACGTCAGTAGCAGCGGTTTCACGTTCTGATAAAAATGCGTTCATTTGCTGGTTGCGTGGTGTCGGCGCACTTTCGTACGCACGTACTGCGTATATTGGCCGTCATTGGCCGTTATGTGCTGCTACTGCCGCCGTGATTTAGTGCGCCTGCACGCGCGTTCCGACTGCCCCACTCTGACCCTAGCCTATGACAGCAAGTGACATGCCTGCACTTCGCACCTTAAGTGGCATAAACATACATAAATATATACACACATATAGGGGGTTATTCAGAGAGCACCGAGTTCAACTCGCCGACCCTGCGGGGAATTCAGCATTCACCACAGGGTCCCCGAAAAGCACCGAAGGGATCCGCTGAACGCTGCCGATCAATACACCAAACGCAGCCAATGATCTGCCGAACAGACCGCTGAATGCAGCTGCAAATCGCCAAATGCAGCCAAAGGCCCGCCAAACAGATCGCGGAATGTAGCCGCAAGCCGCCGAATGCAGCTGACGATCCAAACGTCACCGAACAGACCACAAATGCCTCCGATCAGTCGCCAAACTCCGCCCAAAAAATCCGATAAGCCGCTGAATAGAGGTAAATCCCCCCGCCCCCGCTATTCTAATATTGTTCTAATAATTAAAAGGTCTGTTACAGAATAATAAAGAAACTCCATTAAAAAAAATTCACCCAAAAAAATCCAGAAAAATGACTAAAAAATAAATACAGGTGCATCTCAATCAATTAGAATTAGAATGTCGTGGAAAAGTTCATTTATTTCATTAATTCAACTCAAATTGTGAAACTTGTGTATTAAATATATTCAATGCACACAGACTGAAGTAGTTTTAAGTCTTTGGTTCTTTTAATTGTGATGATTTGGCTCACATTTAACAAAAACCCACCAATTCACCATCTCAAAAACTTAGAATATGTTGACATGTCAATCAGCTAATCAACTCAAAACACCTGCAAAGGTTTCCTGAGCCTTCAGATTGGTCTCACAGTTTGGTTCACGAAGCTACACAATCATGGGGAAGACTGCTGATCTGACAGTTGTCCAGAAGACAATCATTGACACCCTTCACAAGGAAGGTAAGACGACACAATCATTCATTGCCAAAGAAGCCGGCTGTTCAGAGTGCTGTATCCAAGCATGTTAACAGAAAGTCGAGTGGAAGAAAAATATGCACAACCAACCGAGAGAACCGCAGCCATGAAACACTTGTCAAGCAAAATCGATTCAAGAATTTGAGTGAACTTCGCAAGGAATGGACTGCTGCCGAAGGTCGTCGAATTGCGGCAATCTGAGGCGAATGGGCCGTATTTTGCTGTTAATTCGCATATATTTGGCGAAATGCCAGCTTTTTGATTAGGCAGATTGCTGCGAAATTGCACCGTACAGGGAAATTCACCATTCAATGCAATTCGGTGGCAAATACGGCTGTCTTTGAATTACCCATATACAGAATAAATGCACACGTACCCATGCCCACACAGAATATACACAGTTTGAACTATTCTTACGATATTAATGTTTTGCTCTTTTCTAAACACCTCTGTTGCTGCTCTAATCCACTGGACGTGTGATTTTTTATTACATTTGTTGGGTTTTTAACCCCAGAGCAGTGTGGTGCATGACATGTAATAATGATTCTGAATGAGTAAACACAGAGCTTGATGTGAGCATTTATTCTGCCGCTGCTTATTTGGAGATGTCCCTGCTCCTGCGTTCTGTGTCAGAGACTGTGGCGTTTGAATAGGCAGAACCCGTGGAATATCGCTTTTGCATTAGTATGCGCCGTGTGCATTTTTGTTGTGTTGGTGCAGCTCTGTACCTCGGATTCCATATACAATGTTCCTAAAGAAGAAATGAACTGGCAAACTTTGTATTATTCCACGGGCACGTGTGCGACGCCTCTAGAGAGCTGCTGTGATTGATACATTGTACGCTTTGCGTTGTTCACATCTTAGCGAGTCGACACGATCAGCCTTTGTCACCCGTAGCAAGTGACAGACATTATTACACGGGTTTCGCTTTCTGTACTTTATTGTGCAATAAGTGCAGAATTCCTTCTGGTTTTCAGTCTGTAATTTGTCTGGTGTTTTTTTTTTCTGTTCCTGATCTTTACTCTCCCGCCCCCCCTCCTCCTGGCACACACATCCCAATCTCCCCATAATAGAATTGTGGTCCAAGGGGGCAACTGTCACCTCCCGGTGCAGCTCCGGCTTCATGCAGCTGCCCCTGGTGCGCTATTGAAAAGCCATTCAGTTGGGGCAGTGGTGTTGGCGTGTTGCATGCACAAAGAACACCTCTCCAGTGTTACATGAACACTGTACCCTATGGATACGTAAGGCCACCAGCTGTTTGCCGCGAGACATACGGCACTGCAATAATAAGCAGATGTAGGAACGTGTTACATATGAGCAGCGTCAGCACACCGTATCCCATGAAAACACCTGCCAAATTCGTTCCTAATCCTGTGCTCAAATCCCGGCAGATTGATTGATTAAAACAGGGTTTATCCCACTGGATTGATTGATTAACATAGAGTGCATCCCACCACCTGCAGTGATTAATACAGGGTATATCCTTCCAGAGAGATTGATTCATGCAGGGTGTGTATCACAACTTTGAATAATGCAGGGAGTTCTTACCAGGGCAATTCTGTTACATAGAGTGATAACTTCAGGATTTATTGTACCAGGTTAATTAATACAGAATTTATATTACCAAACTGATTAATCCAGGCTGTATACCAACAGAAAGGCTAATACTGGGTGTATCCAACCAAAATGGTCAACAAAGGTTATATTATTATCATCATTTATATAGCACTAACAGTTTCCGCAGTGCTTTACAATAACCAAAGGGAACGAGATACAGATAAACGGACATATGATGGAAACAAGAAGTGTAGAGGGCCCTGCTCATAGGAGCTTACAGGCTAGAGGGATTGGGGTTGAGGAAGACAAGGGGAGTTTTACTGAACGGCAGGATCATTACTGCCAGTGGTTTAGGAATGGTGTGGCCATGGAAATGGCTTCATTCATGATGTGTGAGGGATGAGTTGTATCAGTGATGTGGTACGCTAATCTGACGAGTTGGGTTTTGAGGGATTTTTTGAAGGCGTGAAGATTAGGGGAGAGTTTGATAGGGCGAAGTAAGTCATTCCACAGAACCGGAGCTGCCCTTGAGAAGTCTTGGAGGTGAGAATTGGCAGCACGAGTGTAGACAAAGGACAGGCGAGGTCATCTGCTGACCAGAGTTGTCTAGATGGGATGTGCTTGCAGAGTAACGAAGACATATAAGAATCCAATGTGACACCAAGGCAGCGAACTTGAGGTGTCAGGCTAATGAGCGTTCCATTTAGTCATAGAGAGATAGGGGGTATTGGGTTTTTCTTGGAGGAAGGATCAATGAGAATTTCAGTTTTGGCAAGATTGAGTTTAAGGAAGCGGGAACACATCTAGTTCAAGATAGCAGAGAGACAGTCAGAAACATAGAAACATAGAAAGATGTCGGCAGATAAGAACCTTTCGGCCCATCTAGTCTGCCCAATTACATGGATACTTTACCTGGATTTATCTTTTGTTTAGGATAGCCTTATGCCTATCCCATGCTTGCTTAAATTCAGTGACTCGATCCAGGAGAGCCGGAGAGAGATTAGGGGAGGAGAGGTAAATTTGAGTGTCATCAGCGTATAGGTGGTACTGGAATCAAAAGGAGCTGATCAGTTTGCCTAGAGAGGCCGTGTAGATTGAAAAAAGGAGAGGGTCCAGTACTGAACCTTGGGGCACCCCAACAGAGACAGGCTGCCGGGAGGAGGTACGTCCAGAAAATGAGACACCAAATGATTGTTGGGACAGATAGGAAGAGAACCATGAAAGAACAATACCTTGAAGGCCTATAACACTAAGAGTTTGAAGGAGGAGTGAGTGGTCAACTGTATCAATTTTGACAGAGAGGTCAAGAAGGATCAGCAGAGAGCAGCACCCATTGGATTTAGCAGTTACAGGGTGATTAGTCAGTTTCGCAAGAGATGTTTCTGGTGAGTTCAGTGAGCGAAAGTCAGATTGCAGAGGGTCAAGGAGAGAGTGGGTGTTGAGGCAGTCAATCAGACGTGCATACGCAAGCTTTTCAAGGAGCATGTAGGCAAAAGGGAGCAGGGACACGGGGCAGTAGTTGGAGGGAGCAGTTGGATCCAGAGATGTCTTTTTTAGGAGTGGGACTACCGTGGCATGTTTGAGGGGGGCAGAAAAAACCCCAGATGATAAGGACTGATTAAAGGTGTGGGTCAAGGACGGTACAAGAGAATTATTATTATTATACTTCATTTACAGTTGTGTTCAAAATTATTCAACCCCCACTGAAATTGAGTGTTTTGGCCAGTTTGACATTGATTTTGATCATTCAGTCATCTTGCTTACAATTAAATCAAAGAGGCACGTGTAGGTCAGACAAATATAACATAACATTTATAATGAAATAACCACAAATGTCTTTTCTGTGCTCACATCATTATCAGTTTTATTCAACCCCCAAGTGACATTCAATCTTAGTACAACATCCTTTTACAGTTATAACAGCTTTTAAACGTGAAGCATAGCTTGACACAAGTGTCTTGCAGCGATCTATGGGTATCTTCGCCCATTCGTCATGGGCAAAAGCCTCCAGTTCAGTCACATTCTTAGGCTTGCGCACTGCAACTGCTTTCTTTAAGTCCCACCAGAGGTTCTCAATCGGATTTAAGTCAGGTGACTGCGATGGCCACTCCAAAATGTTCCAGCCTTTAATCTGCAACCATGCTCTAGTGGACTTGGAGGTATGCTTGGGATCATTGTCCTGTTGAAAGGTCCAACGTCTCCCAAGCCTCAGGTTTGTGACGGACTGCATCACATTGTCATCCAATATCTCCTGGTACTGAAGAGAATTCATGGTACCTTGCACACGCTGAAGCTTCCCTGTACCTGCAGAAGCAAAACAGCCCCAAAGCATGATTGACCCCCCGCCATGCTTCACAGTAGGCAAGGTGTTCTTTTCTTCATAGGCCTTGTTCTTCCTCCTCCAAACATAGCGTTGATCCATGGGCCCAAACAGTTCTAATTTTGTTTCATCAGTCCACAGAACACTATCCCAAAACTTCTGTGGTTTGTCCACATGACTTTTGGCATACTGCAGTCGACTCTTCTTATTCTTTGGAGACTGCAAGGGGGTGCGCCTGGGAGTTCTGGCATGGAGGCCTTCATTACGCAGTGTGCGCCGTATTGTCTGAGCTGAAACTTCAGTACCCACATCTGACAAATCTTTTCTCAGTTCCTCAGCAGTCACACGGGGACTTTTCTCCACTCTACGCTTCAGGTAGCGCACAGCAGTCGAAGTCAGCATCTTCTTTCTGCCATGACCAGGTAGCGTTTCAACAGTGCCCTTTGCCTTGAATTTGCGAATGATGCTTCCTATGGTCTCTCTTGGTATGTTTAACATCTTTGCAATCTTCTTATAGCCATTGCCCTTCCTGTGAAGAGTAATCACCTCTTCTCTTGTCTTCCTGGACCATTCTCTTGACTTCACCATGTTTGTAACCACACCAGTAAATGTCTAGAAGGAGCTGAGTATCACAGTCATTTTAAAGCTGCCTAATTGGTGCTTATTATGCTTTATTGCTGCTCCGTGACATCCACAGGTGTTTTCAATACCTGATTGAAAACACTTGAATGAACCTCTGTTCTTCAGAGTGGTAGTCTTTAAGGGGCTGAATAATTGTGTCAATGAAGAATTCACAAAAGAAACATTTACTACTGTATTACAAAACCAATTGATGTCATTTTAGTTGCATAGGGTTCTTTAAAAAGTCCTTGTAGGATTTCATTCTGAATACAATTACAAATGTACACTAAATTCCCTAAAACCCTTTACAGCATTGGGGGTTGAATAATTTTGAACACAACTGTATATAGCGCCAGCATATTCCGCAGAGCTGAACAATGGGCACAATATAGACAGGGTTACAATACACTGAGACTGAACAACATTTGATAAACCAGTACAGGGGGAAACAAGGGCCCTATTCCCGTGAGAACTCACAATCTAGATGGGATGGGGGTGGAAACAGGAGGAGAGGACTGCAAGTTGAGAGTGATGGACTGCAAGGTGAGAGTGATGGACTGGTTGGGGCAGTGAGGTGTATCAGTGAGTCGGGTGGTAGGCTTCCCTAAATAGGAATGTCTTAAGGGAGCGTTTGAAGGAAGGGAAACTAGGGGGAAGTCTCACCGTACGAGGGAGAGAGTTCCAGAGGATGGGAGCTGCACGTAAGAAATCCTGCAGTCTATCATGGGAAGAGGTGATGCAGGGAGAAGCTAGGCGCTGGTCACTGTTTGACCTTAGGGAGCGGGCTGGGGTGTATTTGGTGATTAGTGAGGACAGGTAGTGGGGAGCGGAGTTAGTGAGAGCTTTGTAGGTCAGGGTGAGTACCTTGAATTTAATTCTGCAGTGGATGGGGAGCCAGTGAAGGGATTCACAGAGGGGAGCGGCAGAGACAGAGCGACGGGTGAGGTGAATGAGCCTGGTGGAGGTGTTCAGAATGGATTGTAGGGGGGCGGGCGGGAGAGAGGGAGGCCAACTAGAAGATTATTACAATAGTCGAGTCGGGAGATTACAAGAGCATGGATGAGTTGCTTTGTGGTGTCAGCAGTAAGAAATGGCCGAATTCTGGAGATATTACGCAACTGGTAGCGCCAGGAGGAGGAAAGAGACTGGATGTGGGGGATGAAGGAAAGAGCAGGGTCAAGTGTAACTCCGAGACAGTGAACCTTGCTTGATGGGGAGATAGGGATACCCTCGACCATGACAGAGAAGTCAGGAGGTGGGGAGGCATTAGATGGAGGAATTAGTAGGAGCTCAGACTTTGGCATGCTCATCTTTAGGTGGTGAGAGGCCATCCAGGAGGAGATGCCAGATAAA
The DNA here is from genome assembly GCA_009667805.1 of Leptobrachium leishanense. Lineage (NCBI taxonomy): Eukaryota > Metazoa > Chordata > Amphibia > Anura > Megophryidae > Leptobrachium > Leptobrachium leishanense. The sequence continues at coordinate 314,257,194 of CM019066.1, forward strand.
CAGTCACTGACTTTGAGAATCAAAAAGTGTTTTTGTAATATGTGAGGGAATGGGATCGAGGGGGCAGATAGTGTGATGATAGGATCGTAATAACTTGAACAATAATACTAGATTGTCAATACGGGATATATCATCATAATCTAATTAATATTGGATGTATCTTGCCAGATTGGTTAATACAGGTTGTATCATCGCAGAGTAAATAACACTGGATGTCTTCTGATAGGTTAATACAGGAGTATCCTAACATATTAGTAAATACCAGGCATATCCTATGATACAGGTAAATACTTGTTGTTTCCCACCATACTGATTAATTCCAGGTGTATTCTACAAGACAGGTTAATACCGGATGCATCCTACTAGACAGATAAATTAAGACAGCACAGATGCTACCAGCTTTAAAAATACAGGGTATATTCTCCTGATGAATACAGAGTGTATTATACCAGTTATATTGACACATACAGAGTATATGCAACCAGATTTATTTAATATAGGGTCTGTCCTCCTGATTATTACTCTGTGTATTCTACCAAGCAGATAATTGATACAAGGTGTATCATACCAGACTGGTGATTAATACAGAGTGTAATCTATTAGATTGATTAATATTGAGTGTATTCTACCAGATTATTTAATACAGAGTGTATCCGACACGGTAGATTGATTAAGGCCGGGTGTAAAGCATCTTGGATGTTGTATATGCCTATTAAAAGAGACATATCTGAACTGGCATCGCCAGTGGCCGTGGATGGAATACATCATAATAATCATATCTATGCCCTGTTTAGCGTGTTTAAGGGTAATAATGGGAATGGAGCTGCTGATTTTCCTTTTGGCCGTTTGAGAGGAGGCCTGATGATAAGGTTGGATAAAGTGTACATTGCTTAAGGGAGTGTGCGTGAAGTGAGGGGGGGTGCAGGGCTGACCGGCAGCTGTATGCTAATAGGGGAAAATCCACTGCCTTCAACATTAAACAAGAAGGCACTCGGGGCACGCATCATTCAGCAGGGCCGGTCTATCAGAATTAAAATGACTTTAATTCTCTAACCGGGAGATGGACATCGGGTCTACAGCACCAACACAGCCTTGTGTGCGCGTCTCCAAAGCCGTGCTTTTAAATTACATTTCCTCAGTGACTAAACGTCAATAATAAAACAGAAAAATAGGAGCACTTTTCTTTTTTCTAATATAACATGAGATTACGCCTCTTTAACGTGTGAGCTCTTTTCCCTGGTAATAAGTGGCTCTTGTGCTCCTCCACCCCGGCTGCACCAGACTGTGAACTCCTCAGAGCCGGCTTCAGCATCTCTTGTTTCCATCTTCTTGAATTTTGTTTGTGGTTTGTAATTTTTTTTTACTTCCCTTCTTCGTGTTATAAAGCGGTGTTGGAAACGTTGGCATCATATAAAGGGGGGTAATAATAATAATAATAAGTGTACAAAGCCTTTGTCCCGGCCATTACTTTCTGCGTCATTGGACGAGGTAACAGACTTCGATCATTCCTGCGCCAGATCGTTGTATCTTGCGCCCGTCGTTACATGAGTAATTTGTAGTGACAGTCGGAGTCGCGGTTATCTGACAGACTGCGCCGGTGATGACGACCCCATTAGACAACAAAGTTTGAGTGGGCAGTGGGGGGAAAAGTGTAAATTGCGAGCCTGATCTCTGCCTGAATGTCGGCGCTGCATCGTAATTACACTTCTTGAAAGAATTGGTTTACTGGCACGTAAACGCTATTTAACCCTATAACTGCCAGTGATGTCTGCCAGCCCATCCGGCAGCATGAATGACTGAGCATTGGCAACAGATTGTAACCAACATTTTTATTCCCATAAAATACATAATTTATGTTCTATCCTCTACTACTTTGTTTATCTTTTTTACCCCCCCCCTCCTCCCTTTAACTTTCCCCTAGGTGGATTCTCTCTTTCTCCCACTTTCCTGCTAGTTCAGTCCTATTATCAATGTAATTATTTAAACGGGAGATCCATAGCAGCTTTATGCTAATGATCCGAACAAAGAAAAGAGGGTCCGGGGAGGGGAGTAAGGTGAATAGCGAAGGATTTGAAAAAGAGGGGAGGAGGTTCTTTTGGTGAGGGTGCAAGGGGTTGAATGCGTGTGGACAGTTGTGCGAGACGAGAGGAATTCATTATTAAAGCGTTGCTGGGGCAAAAACTGTTTTAAAGGAATTGCGCTAATTACAATAGAGTCTTTTCAGAGTTAAAGGGTTTTGTATTTTGCTGCCTTTATTTTATCGATCTTACTTATTGTATGTTCTATGGGCTTTAGTAAGCATCACCCTGCAAGGAGACATGAAATGATAAAGTGAAAATGTTTATACATATAATACACAAAACCAGAATAGCTGCACTCACCTAAACATGATGTGCTCTGATATATTTTTTGTATCTATCTATTGCAGTATAATATATAATATAATATGTGACATGCATATATTATGTAATATATAACTATATAGAATGATATATATATATAAATAATATAGTATAATATATAAAATATGTGGTATTTTATCTATAATATAGTGCTGTGTAATAAATATATATATATCCAGGCAACTCCACATACCAGGAGACAATGTCCTTGCTCCAGTGCAAAAAATCTGATTGTCGACACAATAATGCACAAATCTCGGATGCACACAAAGGCTTGTAAAGAAGTAACAAATTTATTTAAATAAACATGAAAATCTCGGCGTTTTAGTTCCCATAGTCCTCCTGAGGAAAGTTCCTACGGGAACTGAAACGTCGAGATTTTCATGTTTATTTAAATAAATTTGTTACTTCTTTACAAGCCTTTGTGTGCATCCACGTTTTGTGGAATATATATATATATATATATATGTTTAATATTGCAGAAGCCACTTGCACATCACAGCAATTCATTGCTGTGATGTGCAAGTGGCTTATGCAATATTAAACACACTTATTATAGTGTGGAGGCTTTTTATCTCACTTTTAGTCCTTCACCACAACCTATATATATATATATATATATAATTATAAAAAAAAAACGATCCTTGCACACCCTGTATCAGGACAAATTGCTTTGGTGCTGGAATGGGTATAGATCCAAATATCAAAAATAGGTATTCCGCAACACTAACAGGGTTATCCAAAGAGATTCGAAAAGTCACCGCACGTTCGGTGACTTTTCGTTCTCTTCAATTCGGTTCCTTTTGCCGATTGCATTTCGGTGACCCTGCGGTGTATTCAGCAAAGAGCACAGGGTCCCCGAATTGCAGGGAAAAGCTGCCGCAAACCTGACGAAAACTAACCGAATGCACGCTGAAAACAAGCAAAAACATCTGGATTAACCTTCGAAAAAGCCGAACAGGAGCCGAACAGGAGCCGAATCACACAGAGCCGAAGCAGCTGTGACGTAGAGGAGGCAGTGAATAAATTAGAAAAAACATTTGTATGAATCTGGGAAAATGAAACGCTGTTTGCAAAGAAACTACTGAGCGAAAATGTCTGAAATTTTCACAGGAGGTCCAGGGAATGATAATAAAGAGGGCTGTTACAAAAAAAATAAGTAAACTGAAAAAAAAATCAAAAAAAAATCGGACTTTTAATTTTTTTTTAAAAAATTCAGAAAAATGCTTAAAGTATCCTAAAAAATCTATAAATAAAGAGACTTTTTGCTGCAGAATTTTATAATGAACGGTTTATTAGATATTGAATTAAAACGGGGATATTTTTAACATTGAAGCCTATGGGATTCTCCTGAATAAATTTGCCGAATGAAACCACCGAATGGCCGGGCATTAGGGGAACCTTTCACTGCTGGTTTGTGTTCTCTGAATAGCCGAAGCAGTGCTTTTTCATGGGGATTTCACTGCCCTCGAACAGGCACCGAACAGGCACCGTATGTTCAGGCAATTCGCCAGGATTTGGCGAATTGCCTGCTCTCTGGATAGCCGAATGGCCAGGAAAGGTAACCGAACCCTGATATTCAGCGTTCGGTTACCTTTCTCAAGCAATTCGAATCTCTTTGGATAACCCTGAAAGTCTTGTTCAGTAAAAAAGCGTTATATCTTTTATTGCATCAAGTAAATCGACGTTTCAGTACAAAAACAGTACTTTCATCAGGACAACAACTGGTTGTTGGCAAGAGACAAATGCCACGATCTCCACCGGAAGGGAGCCCAGACTTAGAAGACCTCACGAGATCACCACCGAGGGGACGCCGCAAGTCCCATAGACAAGTAGAAGCAGAAAAAGGTGGGATCTTCAAACGAGGAAAGACATTTATTCGGGTACAGTAGACCTCAAAACAATATCATGTTTTGTTTTGAGGTCTGCTGTACCCGAATAAATGTCCTTCCTCGTTTGAAGATCCCACCTTTTTCTGCTTCTAACAACTGGTTGTTGTCCTGATGAAAGTACTGTTTTTGTACTGAAACGTCGATTTACTTGATGCAATAAAAGATATAACGCTTTTTTACTGAACAAGACTTTCAGGGTTATCCAAAGAGATCCGAATTGCTTGAGAAAGGTAACCGAATGCTGAAAATCAGCGTTCGGTTACCTTTCCTGGCCATTCGGCTATCCAGAGAGCAGGCAATTCGCCAAATCCTGGCGAATTGCCTGAACATACGGTGCCTGTTCGGTGCCTGTTCGAGGGCAGTGAAATCCCCATGAAAATGCACTGCTTCGGCTATTCAGAGAACACAAACCAGCAGTGAAAGGTTCCCCTAATGCCCGGCCATTCGGTGGTTTCATTCGGCAAATTTATTCAGGAGAATCCCATAGACTTCAATGTTAAAAATATTCCCGTTTTAATTCAATATCTAATAAACCGTTCATTATAAAATTCTGCAGCAAAAAGTCTCTGTATTTATAGATTTTTTAGGATACTTTAAACATTTTTCAGATTTTTTTTTTTTTTTTAAAAAGTCCGATTTTTTTTTTTTTTTTTTCAGTTAACTTATTTTTTTTGTAACAGCCCTCTTTATGATCATTCCCTGGACCTCCTGTGAAAATTTCAGACATTTTCGCTCAGTAGTTTCTTTGCAAACAGCGTTTCATTTTCCCAGATTCATACAAATGGTTTTTCTAATTTATTCACTGCCTCCTCTACGTCACAGCTGCTTCGGCTCTGTGTGATTCGGCTCATGTTCGGCTCCTGTTCGGCTCCTGTTCGGCTCCTGTTCGGAAGGTTAATCCAGATGTTTTTGCTTGTTTTCAGCATGCATTCGGTTAGTTTTCGTCAGGTTTTCGGCAGCTTTTCCCTGCAATTCGGGGACCCTGTGCTCTTTGCTGAATACACCGCAGGGTCACCGAAATGCAATCGGCAAAAGGAACCGAATTGAAGAGAACGAAAAGTAACCGAACGTGCGGTGACTTTTCGAATCTCTTTGGATAACCCTGTTTGTGTTGCGGAATACCTATTTTTGATATATATATACAGGGTTATCCAAAGAGATTCGAAAAGTCACCGCACGTTCGGTGACTTTTCGTTCTCTTCAATTCGGTTCCTTTTGCCGATTGCATTTCGGTGACCCTGCGGTGTATTCAGCAAAGAGCACAGGGTCCCCGAATTGCAGGGAAAAGCTGCCGAAAACCTGACGAACACTAACCGAATGCACGCTGAAAACAAGCAAAAACATCTGGATTAACCTTCGAAAAAGCCGAACAGGAGCCGAACATGAGCCGAATCACACAGAGCCGAAGCAGCTGTGACGTAGAGGAGGCAGTGAATAAATTAGAAAAACCATTTGTATGAATCTGGGAAAAAGAAACGCTGTTTGCAAAGAAACTACTGAGCGAAAATGTCTGAAATTTTCACAGGAGGTCCAGGGAATGATAATAAAGAGGGCTGTTACAAAAAAAATAAGTAAACTTAAAAAAAAAAAAAAAAAAAATCGGACTTTTTAAAAAAAAAAAAAATCTGAAAAATGCTTAAAGTATCCTAAAAAATCTATAAATACAGAGACTTTTTGCTGCAGAATTTTATAATGAACGGTTTATTAGATATTGAATTAAAACGGGAATATTTTTAACATTGAAGTCTATGGGATTCTCCTGAATAAATTTGCCGAATGAAACCACCGAATGGCAGGACATTAGGGGAACCTTTCACTGCTGGTTTGTGTTCTCTGAATAGCCGAAGCAGTGCTTTTTCATGGGATTTTCACTGCCCTCGAACAGGAACCGAACAGGCACCGTATGTGCAGGCAATTCGCCAGGATTTGGCGAATTGCCTGCTCTCTGGATAGCCGAATGGCCAGGAAAGGTAACCGAACGCTGATTTTCAGCATTCGGTTACCTTTCTCAAGCAATTCGGATCTCTTTGGATAACCCTGATAGTATAATATATAAATTATGTGGCATTATATATAATATCGTGTACTATATATATATATAAATAATATAGTATAATATGTAAATAATATTATATTATTTAAACCTTCAATGTTCTTGAACCCAGGACATACTTGAAAACGTGAGAAATCTCAATATATCCTTCCAAGTAAAATACTTTATATATATATATATATATATATATTTATATAGTATATAAATAATATAGTATTATATAGTATAATATATAAATCATATAGTATTAAATATAATATAGAGTAATATATATAAATAATACAGTTTAACATATACATATATATATATATATATATAAGAAAACTAATGGCAACCTGCACAAAACCACAATGAATTGTGAGTGCCTGGGTGCAAAGTCCATAAATTCATGCAAAAATCATCAGAAAGGGACGCACTCCAGGGCTTAGATCTCAAGATAAAAAGTGATGCTTTATTATATTACCATTTAAAAGTGCCCAATAGCACTGACCAGTTCCATGGCTGTCTGAAAAAAGAAAAAAAAAAGGAAAATCATCAAATATATAAAATTTAATGTAAACTTGAATTCACTTAAGGTGTGGAAGCCGGCACAGAATAAAGTCACCGCTCGTCCAAGTTAAATTTGACCCCAGCCTCCCTGAAATCTACAGATTTTTCCTCCTATTGTCCTCTGTCTCCTTGATACGTACCTCTGAAATGGCTTAGACATGTGCTAAATGAAGCTAATAATAATTTGCCACAATATAAGTTTCCATGTGCTTTTTCCAGCCTGTTACTATAATATCCTGAGCCTGGGCTGTGACACACGATGACGACGATGTATTAGAAATGATCTCAGATTTGGTGGCTGTCACTCCCTCCATGCAGAATGAATTTCCCTACAGGGTTATCCAAAGAGATTCGAATTGCTTGAGAAAGGTAACCGAACGCTGAAAATCAGCGTTCGGTTACCTTTCCTGGCCATTCGGCTATCCAGAGAGCAGGCAATTCGCCAAATCCTGTCGAATTGCCTGCACATACGGTGCCTGTTCGGTCCCTGTTCGAGGGCAGTGAAATCCCCATCAAAAAGCACTGCTTCGGCTATTCAGAGAACACAAACCAGCAGTGAAAGGTTCCCCTAATGCCCTGCCATTCGGTGGTTTAATTCGGCAAATTTATTCAGGAGAATCCCATAGACTTCAATGTTAAAAATATTCCCGTTTTAATTCAATATCTAATAAACCGTTCATTATAAAATTCTGCAGCAAAAAGTCTCTTTATTTATAGATTTTTTAGGATACTTTAAGCATTTTTCTGATTTTTAAAAAACAAATAAAAGTCCGATTTTTTTTTTTTTTTTTTTCAGTTTACTTATTTTTTTTGTAACAGCCCTCTTTATTATCATTCCCTGGACCTCCTGTGAAAATTTCAGACATTTTCGCTCAGTAGTTTCTTTGCAAACAGCATTTCATTTTCCCAGCTTCATACAAATGGTTTTTCTAATTTATTCACTGCCTCCTCTACGTCACAGCTGCTTCGGCTCTGTGTGATTCGGCTCCTGTTCGGCTCCTGTTCGGCTCCTCTTCGAAGGTTAATCCAGATGTTTTTGCTTGTTTTCAGCGTGCATTCGGTTAGTTTTCGTCAGGTTGTCGGCAGCTTTTCCTTGCAATTCGGGGACCCTGTGCTGTTTGCTGAATACACCGCAGGGTCACCGAAATGCAATCGGCAAAAGGAACCGAATTGAAGAGAACGAAAAGTCACCGAACGTGCGGTGACTTTTCGAATCTCTTTGGATAACCCTGCTAGTTTTTCAGGAATTGTTCCACAGCAACGAATAGAGTGAAATTTTGGATTTCAAGCAAAAGAAAAAAACACTTTTTTGTGCAATTTTCTTACAATTCTCCTTAAATTGACTCCAGTTTAAACGAAAACCCAAACCGCGCTGCATTGCATGTTGCATGGCCGGTATATGTTAGCAGGGGTTGGATTTGTAGTCATACATACCTCCCAAGTGTCCCTGTTTCGTAGAGCCACTTCATATTTTGATCCAACACTCTCTTTTCTCCCCTAATCGTCTCCTTTATTTTAGGGGCTCTGATATATATTTGGGTGCGGAGGTAAAACTCCCAGCGATCACAGCGATCACTGGCTAAACTGTAATAAATGTTGCTAGAAAATCGCTTTGTGTAAATAAGGTCCTTTGCTCTTGTTCTTTATGACATTTTTATTGATGTAAATTCCCTGTGTGGTCCTAATGCCAATTAAAGGGTATAAATAGCTTAATTACTGGCCCCGCCCCCAGCGACATACCTTAAAAAGCAAGGGTCCTTGTTTGGCCACTTTAAATGTTGGCAGGTATGGTCACGGGGTGCGTGTGCACGGGGTGCGTGTCTGGGGTGTGTGTGCACGGGGTGCGTGTCTGGACCCCCATTCACATTAGTTTTGTTGTGCTTGATTTTGGGCACATTATTGCCCCTCATCATCTGGGTACTTACACCGGGGGGGGGGGGGGGGTCACACTTACATGTAGGATTGTACTTTGCTAATTAGAAGAGCGCGTTATATCTATCGGCAAATGTACATTTGTTTTTCCAAAACACCATTGGTCATGGTCCTGATGATGAATACTCCTCTGGCCTCATACTTGCCATCTGCTCCGCGTGACCTCACAGAACACACTGTATCCCTATTTATCCCTAATTAGAGGACGAGCCAAATGATTCCACAGGAAAAAAAAAAAACTTCCACAATCCAAGCACTATGTATGGAAAATATTGTTCCATGCATGCGAGTGAGTATGTCCGCTGGGTGACAACCACTTCATCGCGCGTCCATCAGACAGACAGGACGGTCGCTAATTCCCCCAAACAAAATACCCCTCACTTTCAACCATGGTGAGGTCAAACACTAGACAAACAGCCCATTCTTTATGTTCAGACTAACAATAGGGCCCAGGAATCTGTGAAGGCAGCAGCACACTTCTACAGACACAATCAGGGGGGAAAAAGACAAAAGCGCAGAAGGAGAATCAGCCATCGGTTTGATATTGATCACAATGAAAAAAAAAAAAAAAAGACACGTCAGAACAAAAAGAAAAATCAGGGCAGATGTCAGAGTGATCCAGCGTAATGTTCCAACATCTAGACAAATGCACCTGAGCGCTAGATTACATATAACCAGGTCAAATTGCTTAGCAGCCACTTCTGTCCTTCATTTCACAAACATCGACTTACATAATCATGTGTAATAGCCGGGATTTAGATGATCACAGGAGCAGCGCTGCTTGTGGAGGTGCTGAAAACCAAAGAGAAAACAGAAAATGTGTCCCCGCCGGCTCCTGTTCTCTGAAATGACATTCATTATCTAAAAAAAAAAACAATTTGTGTCAGGGGCCGAGGTTATTACTCGATGAGGGGGGATACGGACCCTGTACCTGAGGAATATTTTCCATTCTCTCTGATAACGTGAAACACAAGCTCTGCACCCGCTTATACTGGCACAGGGGGCGTGCTGCGTGTGCCCAGATGCCCTATAAAGCTGGGTGAGCGGGTCCTGCCTACAGGAACACAGGAATTGAGAAGGATCGGGGGACAGATCCCGCCAGTTATCTTCGTAGGTCACAAAATGTGACCGAGGCGATATATTGTGGCACCATTGGGTAAATCATTTAAAAAATCCAACCCACCCCCATATTAACCCTATAATATCTAAAGGCACAACCCTCTCCTACCCCATAATCTAAATAAAGTGGAGATTTTACTAACTAAACCCCTTAAAATAAAACATTGAAACATGCCCACAGGGTAGATTATACTTACCATCCAATTATTGCAGAAGTACTGGACATACTTCCATACCAAGGCCTTCATGCTGGATGACCGTCCCCAACCGGCTAAGAAGTGTTTCCCTAGGAAAACTACCCAGTAGCATTCCTTGATAAATACTTCTTTCAGCCAATTGGCGATTTCCTTCTATGGAGCTCATTTCATTGACTGATATAGGTTGGCCATGTGTAACTATATTGACCAATCAGACATGGCTCCTCTCTGGTCAACTGTGTTCTTTTGGCCACACTAGTCAGACCAATCAGAAAAGAGAAAGTCTGTGTCTGTATGTGAGAAAGACTTTCAGGGTTATTCCAAGAGATCCGAATTGTGCACGAAAGGGAACCGAACAGTGAAATTCAGCGTACGGTTACCTTTCTTGGCCATTCAGCTATCCAGCAAGCAGGCAGTTCGCCAACCTGGTGAATTGCCTGCACATAAGGTGTCTGTTCGGTGCCTGTTCGAGGGCAGTGAATCCCCATAGAGAGGCGATGCTTCGTCTATTCAGAGAACACAAACCAGCAGTGAAAAGTTGGCAAATTTCCCTGCTGTTCGGTGGTTTCATTCGACAGATTTATTCAGGCGAATCCCATAGGCTTCAATGTTAAAAATATTCCCGTTTTAATTCAATATCTAATAAACCGTTCATTATAATATTCTGCAGTAAAAAGTCTCTTTATTTATAGATTTTTTAAGATCTTTTAGGCATTTTTCGATATTTTTTTTCTGTTTATTTTTAAATCGTTTTTTCTTTTTTCTGTAACAGCCCTTTTTATTATCATTCATTGGATCTTATATGTAAATTTCAGACACTTTCGCTCAGTAGTTTCTTTGCAAACATCGTTTCACTTTTCAAACATTCAAGCAAACTGTTTTTTTTTGTTCACTCCATTCGTCTGCGGTGTCGGGTTTTTCCCGCGGCTGCTCTGCGCTCTGATCGGCTCCTGCTCGGGTTTCTCCGGCGTGTTCGGCGGGGTTAATCCAGATGTTTTTGCGGGTTTCGGTGTGCGTTCGTCGGGTTTTGCGGTGAGTGTTCGGCAGGTTTGCAGCGGCTTTTCCCTGCACTACGACGGCCCTGTGGTGCTTGCTGAATACACCGCAGGGTCGCCGAAATGGGATCACCGAATCAAGCCGAATTGAAGAGAATGAAAAGTCACCGAACGTGCAGTGACTTTTCGAATCTCTTTGAATAACCCTGTTTGCGTGTGTATGTGTGAGAAAGACATACAGGGTTATTCAGAGAGATCCGAAAAGTCACTGCACCTTCGGTGACTTTTCGTTCCCTGCACTTCAGGGCGATTCGGCAATTCCTAGTTCGCCGACCCTGCGGTGTATTCAGCGTCACAGTTTGAGACTGAGCACCGCGTCACAGCGTTAGACTGAGCGCTGCATCACAGCGTGAGACTGAGCGCCGCGTCAGGGTGAGACTGAGCGCCGCGTCAGGGTGAGACTGAGCGCCGCGTCAGGGTGAGACTGAGCGCCGGTTCACAGCGTGAGACTGAGCACCGCGTCACAGCGTGAGACTGAGCGCCGCGTCACAGCGTGAGACTGAGCGCCGCGTCAGAGTGAGACTGAGCGCCGCCTCACAGCGTGAGACTGAGCGCCGCGTCACAGCGTGAGACTGAGCGCCGCGTCACAGCATGAGACTGAGCGCCGCGTCACAGCGTGAGACTGAGCGCCGCGTCAGAGTGAGACTGAGCGCCGCCTCACAGCGTGAGACTGAGTGCCGCGTCAGTGTGAGACTGAGCGCCGCGTCAGCGTGAGACTGAGCGCCGCGTCCCAGCGTGAAACTGAGCGCCGCGTCACAGCGTGAGACTGAGTGCCGCATCACAGAGTGAGACTGAGCGCCACGTCACAGCGTGAGACTGAGTGCCGCGTCACAGAGTGAGACTGAGCGTCGAAGCGTGAAAGAGCAAAGCTAACATAGTATCTGAATAAGAAGCGCCTAAAGCCCCGAGCACAGACACCGCTGCAAACCCCACCGAGGGGCAGCGAGCAGGAGCGGCCACTGATAAGGCTTATAACCAGATTATGGGTTACACGGGTCCACGGTGTATGATGGGCAAGGTGCCAGAGACTGTGGGCACAGGGACAGCCTATGTGTAAGAACTGACCTGGCAGGCATTCAGCATCACATGGAGGATACTGAGGATGGTGGTCCTGCTGGAGGCTATTTCTTCCCAATCCCCCCCCCCCCATATTCTGATACAGTAGCTTCTAGAATTGGAGCAATCCCCATAGCAACCAGTGGGATGCTGATGCTGCTTGTGCAGGAGTATGGCTGTCTGGTTTTTTTTCAGGTCCCAGTGAGGACATTTGGTTTGTCTCTGCCCCCCCCCCTGACACGTGCCGGCAGACCCTGCACTCAGTGACAGAAGGTTAATGTCCCTGCAGGGGGGGGGGCAGAGCCTGCACACACTGTATTCATGGATCCTGAGCACACCCCCAGGCAGCTTATACTGATCCGCAGGGGGGTCAGCACCCCCCCCTTATGTTACAGGACCTTCCATTCAATATGAGATCCCAGCACAGAGCAGCCGGTACTGACAGTGTGCACAGCCCTCTGCATTCATAGCACTGTGTGTGAGAGAGTGCAGGTTGTGTACTCGGTGCTTTGTAATAGAGCAGCCCGGGGAGAGCAGGGGGGGAGGGGGGGTCAGTGTGTGTCAGTGCTGGGGGGGGGGTCAGTGTGTGTGTGTGTCAGTGCTGGGGAGGGGGGGTCAGTGTGTGTCAGTGAAGGGGAGGGGGGTCAGTGTGTGTGTGTGTCAGTGCTGGGGAGGGGGGGTCAGTGTGTGTCAGTGAAGGGGAGGGGGGGTCAGTGTGTGTGTCAGTGCTGGGTGGTCAGTGTGTGTCAGTGCTGGGGAGGGGGGTCAGTGTGTGTGTCAGTGCTGGGTGGTCAGTGTGTGTCAGTGCTGGGGAGGGGGGGTCAGTGTGTGTGTCAGTGCTGGGGGGTCAGTGTGTGTCAGTGCTGGGGGGGGGGTCAGTGTGGTGTGTGTGTGTCAGTGCTGGGGGGGGTCAGTGTGTGTGTCAGTGCTGGGGAGGGGGGGTCAGTGTGTGTCAGTGCTGGGGGGGTCAGTGTGTGTGTGTGTCAGTGCTGGGGGGGTCAGTGTGTGTGTCAGTGCTGGGGAGGGGGGGTCAGTGTGTGTCAGTGCTGGGGGGGGTCAGTGTGTGTGTGTGTCAGTGCTGGGGAGGGGGGGTCAGTGTGTGTCAGTGCTGGGGGGGGGTCAGTGTGTGTGGTGTGTCAGTGCTGGGGGGTCAGTGTGTGTCAGTGAAGGGGGTGGGGGTCAGTGTGTGTCAGTGCTGGGGAGGGGGGTCAGTGTGTGTCAGTGCTGGGGGGGGGTCAGTGTGTGTGTGTGTCAGTGCTGGGGAGGGGGGGTCAGTGTGTGTGTCAGTGAAGGGGAGGGGGGGTCAGTGTGTGTGTCAGTGCTGGGTGGTCAGTGTGTGTCAGTGCTGGGGAGGGGGGTCAGTGTGTGTGTCAGTGCTGGGGAGGGGGGGTCAGTGTGTGTGTCAGTGCTGGGGGGTCAGTGTGTGTCAGTGCTGGGGGGGGGGTCAGTGTGTGTGTGTGTGTCAGTGCTGGGGGGGTCAGTGTGTGTGTCAGTGCTGGGGAGGGGGGGTCAGTGTGTGTCAGTGCTGGGGGGGGTCAGTGTGTGTGTCAGTGCTGGGGAGGGGGGGTCAGTGTGTGTGTCAGTGCTGGGGGGGTCAGTGTGTGTCAGTGCTGGGGGGGGGGTCAGTGTGTGTGTGTGTGTCAGTGCTGGGGGGGGTCAGTGTGTGTGTGTGTCAGTGCTGGGGGGTCAGTGTGTGTCAGTGAAGGGGGTGGGGGGTCAGTGTGTGTCAGTGCTGGGGAGGGGGGGTCAGTGTGTGTCAGTGCTGGGGGGGTCAGTGTGTGTGTGTGTCAGTGCTGGGGGGTCAGTGTGTGTCAGTGCTGGGGAGGGGGGGTCAGTGTGTGTCAGTGCTGGGGAGGGGGGGTCAGTGTGTGTCAGTGCTGGGGGGGGGCTCGCTCCGTTTGTCCCGGGATGATGCGGCCGGCACGTGGCGGTGCAGCCAGGCGTGTGTAGGGGGCGGGGTCCGGCGTGTGGAGGGGGCGGGGCCCGGCGTGTGCCTCAGCCGGAGGGGTAAAGGGGGGCTCAGGTACATCTGTCACTGTCCCGCCCTCCTCGCGCGCCGCTGGCAGGGGTCGCAGTGTGATTGGCTGCTGGCTGGCAACTCCGGGATGAGTGCTTATAAGAGGCTGGCGGCGGACAGCGCAGCATCACAGCGCGGGCCGCGTTCAGCACCAAGGACAGCAGCCTCAGCAGCAGCATCAGCACCGCGCCCGCCCGCCCGCCCGCCATGCCCAAAGGATTCCTGGTGAAGCGGAGCAGGAAGTCTCCGCCCGTCTCCTACCGGATCCGGGATGAGGAGTCGGATCGCGCGGAGCTGCTGGCCCCGGCCTGGATGCTCATGGCCCTGTACCCCAGCGGGGGGGCTCCGGCTCCCGCAAGCCCCGACCGAGCCGCCCCGGCGCCCCACTGCAGCCCCCGGGCGCCCCCCGCCGGCCAGTACGGGAACCCGGAGTCGGTGCAGCCCGTCCTGTCCAGCCCGACCCGGCCGGTGAGCAGGGAGTACCTGGACCGCAGCCTCAGCCTGGGCTCCCCGGTCTCCGCCGAGTCCTTCCCGGCCACCGTCACCTCCGCCGAGCCGCCCTGCCCCGCCGCGGAGCTGAAGCCGGCCTCCGCGCAGCACAGGAAGAGAGCGGAGCCCCTCCCCCCCGCCGCGCCTCCTCTCCCCGCACTCACCGGCAGCGCGGCGGGGGGGCCCCAGCACAAAGCGGCCAAGAAGACCAAAGCCATCCGCAAGCTGACCTTCGAGGACGAGGTGACCACCTCCCCGGTGCTGGGCCTGAGGATCAAGGAGGGTCCGGTGGAGGGTCCGGTGCGGCCGCCCAGCTCCCGGCCCCTGGGCGAGTTCATCTGCCAGCTGTGCAAGGAGCAGTACCGGGACCCCTTCTCCCTGGCTCAGCACCGCTGCTCCCGCATCGTGCGCGTGGAGTACCGCTGCCCCGACTGCGACAAGGCCTTCAGCTGCCCCGCAAACCTGGCCTCGCACCGCCGCTGGCACAAGCCCCGGCCCGCCCCCGCGGAGCCACCAGCCGGGCGCAACACGCCCAGCCCCGGACCCTCCGACTCTGGCTCCGAGGACGGCCTGTACGAGTGCCCGCGATGCGCCAAGAAGTTCCGCCGCCAGGCCTATCTCAGGAAGCATGTGCTGTCCCACCGGCCTGCCGAGGCGCCCGTCTGCCCCGCACCCACTGAGTTCCACCCCTGCCCAGTGTGCGGTGACACCTTCCCGGCCAAGAGTGGCCAGGAGCGACACCTCCGCCTGGTCCACCCGGGGCAGCTCTACCCCTGCAAGTACTGCCCGGCCACCCTGTACAGCTCGCCCGGCCTCACCCGCCACATCAACAAGTGCCACCCCTCCGAGGAGCGCCAGGTCATCCTGCTGCAGGTGCCCGTACGCCCAGCCTGCTGACAGCCCTGTCAGGCTCCGCTGGTGGGCCCCCCGGCGGGTACGTGCACCTAGCAGTGGAGGGGCAGACTCCGGGACCTGCGCGTGAGACTGTTACAGCCGGTGCTGCCCGCCAGAAACTGTGCCTGAGGGGCCCGGGCACCTCCAGCTGCCAAAGCCAGACGTCAGCAGCCATAGAGCGCGCCAAGTGCATTACCAGACTGAGGAATCAGGAGACTTTAACGAAACACACGGTTATTGTGCTTTAATGCCAGGCGGCGGCACCGCGTCACCCAGGGGACACAGCACTTTTGGTTCCATGTTTTTTTTGTAAATGTGGGGTTTTTTGTTCTGTCATTTTTTTTTCTAAACAAATCTGTGCTGATACAATGTAACCTGCGAAACAGGAGGAGCAGCGCCCGCCCGGCACCCTGGGCATCACCCGTATCCAAAGCCAATGCTCTGCCAGTGGGGGGGGGGCAGGACTTTATATTTTTTATTACTGTACAAAGATTTCTATCCCTGAGATGTGCCAAGGAGGGGGGGAAACAATCAAACGATTCACCTGCCCCCCCCTCCTCACCTTAGCACTAATCAGAATGAGGGGAGGGGGGGCAGCATTAACCGTTTCACTGCCAGATGCCTGGATAACAGACTCTTCTAGCAATAGCGTTTGCAGCCGCCGGGGCGGGATTTGATGTTTTTGGGTATTTATTTTTTTTGTATGTGAGGAATGTAATTCCAGTAGCGAGGGGTTATTTTCCTAGTGGTGTTAAAAAACCCACATTAGTTCCCCCCCCCCCGTAGGCTGCCCTCACCCGGTGCCATCCGTGATGAAGACGTGGCGTTGTCGTCCATCCCTGTGTTGCTTTATTTCGCTCAAAGTGCTTTACCGTCCGTCTGAGATGCTGAGGGGGGCGCCTGCTCGCTCGTCTGTTTTGCTGTTGTAGGTTTTACATGGAAGGAGCTCCCCGTGACCCCACTTTATCTGTCTTGTGCGTGACACCCCTTAACCCACGGACTGCCGGCGTGTTCCCACTTTTAACTTCTCCAGTGCCGATGGGGAGTGCAAAACCAATGCCCTGCCCGTCGGACCTGGAAAGCTTAAACTGCAGGAAAAGCCACTTTTTTGACCCATTTTTAAACTCGGTCTGGCTGTACTCTGGGTTCAGGGCGCGCAGCGGCTTCTTCTGTCTCCTGTATCTCGTGCCTCTCTGGCTCCTGTCCTGTCGTTGTATTTTTCTAGCCTACGGGTTGACTTTTTCAGTAAATATTGAGAATCACTGCCTTGTTGTTTCACAGCCGTCAACACTGAACGAACTCCATGACTATTAGCTTTAGAACGGCTCGTGAACCGCTGGAACCCCTCTTTATATTTTCTGTGAACAAATTAAAATTTTGTCTTTTTGGGTGGGTGACGGTGGTGGGGGGGACACTATGGGGT
This sequence comes from Leptobrachium leishanense, assembly GCA_009667805.1. Lineage (NCBI taxonomy): Eukaryota > Metazoa > Chordata > Amphibia > Anura > Megophryidae > Leptobrachium > Leptobrachium leishanense. The sequence goes on from CM019066.1 coordinate 314,274,272, forward strand.
ATGTGGGGCGGGGGGGACATTACTCTAGTCTTAGCCACAAATGCCTTGACGTTGTTGTCTTTAAAACGCCGTAGACGAAGCGGCCTTCGTTTGTTTTTGGTATTTTTTTTTGTCGCCATTGATGTAGAGGCCAGCAATCCATCCCATCACAGGGTCGGTGAATATTTTACGAAACAAACAAAAAAGTATTTTATACATTTTTTATTTGACCCCCCCATATTCTGTTGGAACCACGATTTGTTTATCTCCAGTTGTATATGCTGATTTTATGTTTAATTATGTTTATTTATTTTATTTATTTATATTAATTATGAGAATATGACTATTATTTGATGTTTTTGTTGATGTATAATATTTTCCTTTTCTCGACATTCCACTGTGTATCGCAGCCTAATGTTTTCTTGTTTTGTTAAAAAATAGAAAATAACGAAAGGCTGTCCCTGTCTACATTCCAAAACAAAGGACGTGATTTCCATTTCCTGTGCTTTAAGGGGCAGATGGCTCTTGTTAATGGATAGCTCTTATGTCTAGAAGCAATCTTTTTTCTACACACACTATTTTCTTAACCGCTAGCGATTTATAGGACGCTTCGATAGAAAAAAAACTGTTTCCACTGTGTAACAATTTGCTATTCAAATAAAATATTTTCAAATTCAAATGCCGACCCGTGCCCCATGCGTTTTTTTGTTTCTCGTCTACAGTGCGATGCGGGAGGTTTGTGTGTTACCTCGAGGAAGGTAATAACGTGCAATCATTACATAAGCCTCCTCTGTGATTTCACTGTAATTGCTGGTGGTCCTTTAAGTGACATTACATCACACAACGACACGAATTGCGAGAAAGCGACATTGTCTTACAGAGACTTATAAACGGTCTGGATCCAGCACTAGTAACATACAGTATATACGACTATCTGTAATATTGTGGAAAGCCGTCTAGCGGAATAAAATGGTATTTAATAAGAAAAGGCACCCAAAAGAGGCCAGGAAATGTTTAAACGTTGAATGTAAATAGTGTATAAACATGCGCAGATCAGGTGATTGTTAAATGTTTAACCCTTTGTTTCCCATTAACAAATTAATGTCAACTTTAAAGACTAAATTACAAAGCCTCATGCAAATTATGAACTAAACACCGTGTCCTGTATTTATCAATTTTAAGAAAAGCATTTTATTATTGGTTTAATAATTGGCTGGTTTGTTACATATTTTATATATATTTATGATTGTATTGAATGACATCAGGTAGCATGATAAATATTAACCCAAGAGGCTCCATCAGAGAAGCTGCAACCTGATAAATCCAATAAAACAGGAATTACCCCCTGCACCTCCTTTAAAATCATTCGAAGTAACAGACATTTAGGGATTTTTTTTTTCGTGGCTTCTCCGTGACCTGCAGCCCAGGTTTCTGAGGAATTGTTTCTGTTCAATGGGTGGATAGATACATATTTTTTTTATGGTCTGTTTGTATGCAAAACTGAGGATGCACCAGAAGACATGTATTTTTTTTTTTAAAGTTTTGTCTTAACAGAAACACTGTTTCGATTACAAAGTGGTCTTTCTCATACCTTGGATGAAATGTAACTTCTGTTACAAATAAACATTTAATAAAAAAATCCATGTAAGTCCTCGAGTGCGTCCTCAGGTTTTGTTTGTATTCTATTTCATGGAGCTCAGCACCGGCATTAATCCTTAAGGACTCTGCTAAAAAAAAAAAAATCTGGGTGAGTGCTTCACTTTCGGGTGGGTGTAAATATTTATTTATTTGAGATGAGAAGGACAAATAATCCAGTGACCCAAACATAAGGATCAGCAGAGATATTCTAAGGCGGCATAATAAATGAGACGGCTCTGAGTTACTGTGCCTGAAATGGCAAAAAAAATAAAGGAAAATAAAAACATACTTTTACAATAATTTTTAGAAAATGTATAAATGCTCTTTCGTTATCATGTGTCTCTTCCTGAAGCAGTGATTGTGAGATCAGCTTTATATTTTGTGTAATAGAAATAATTAAATTCATATTATTAAATTAGTTTATTAACTGGGTGCAGGTATCACTGGTCAGGGAAAAGTAAAGAATAGTAATAATATTCGCATTGTATCAGGGATGATCAGAGAAAGGTGAAACTCGGGAGAAGAGAACAATCTAGACCAAATAGCGGATTTGGAAAGTGAGATAAATGGGAGAATTTTTCTGGTTTGACCTAGAATTTTCACTTCTGCCTATTCTCCTGAGTTTCACCTCTCTTTGAATAGACCTGTATATTTGCAGAAGTATTTCTCCATTTGCCTGCAGAGCAATCATTGAATATATAGAGATATATATATATATAATGGGTAGCAGAGGTAAATTCCCCAAAAATTCTGAGACCTTGCAAACAAGGATCGCCGCTTAGCGCAGAGTGGGTATGTGTGGCTTGGTGTTTATGCACAGATCATGGGGAATTGTAGGACATCAGTGACTGTGCTTGGGAATGCAAAATGCCCAGTGAATGTCCAATGAGGTCTGTTTGGGAGCAGTGATACATTGTATGCTCTTTCACAGACACTGAATATTGGGTGCTTGTTAGTGATGTGGTGAGCCCGCTAGGCTCCTGTAGTCAAGTACAAAGTATAACAATGCGTGGGTCTGGAGACCAGAGGTAAATTGTATATGAAAAGGTAACTATTCCCCAACGCACAGCAGGGTTTGATTTTTGTTTCCGTTTTGAAAATAAAACTAGGAGGTTCCAGGAGGTTTTAAGGATATGAAACTACATTTAAATGGCAAATAATATCTGATCTGCAACATGACGGCTTATGTTTCATGTAAATCAACACATCTATATTTATTACTCTGAAATTCTCTGAACAAAAAAAAAACGTCAAAAAGCATAAGTTTTGATGTGGGTCTAAAGGGGGGGGGGCGATGACAAATCTGTGCAGTCTTTCCCTACGGTCGCTTCAGGTCCAGTGACAACTTAAAAGTACATTTTATTTCCTAAAATGCTATACCCCTTACAGGTGCTACAACCTTAACTTAAAAATAGATGCTAACCATACCCAAAGCCTACTTGCCAACTTTATTTGGAGGGACAAACACAAACTGGTCTCTCTGACAAAACTGTAGCACCCCATTTTCGATACATAGGTTTCATACAAGATAATAATTGAATAAGGGGTTATTCAAAGAACACCATAATTTGGGTGCTCTTTCGTTTGGCAAGCTCAATTCACTGACCCTGCGGTGAATTCGGCATTCACCGCAGGGTCCCTGAAGTTTGCAGAATAAATCCACCGAACGCTGCCGTTAAACCCGCTGAACGCAGCTGACCAGTCACCGAACGCCTCAGATCAGCCGCCGAACGGGTAAAAACAAAAAATGCCATTTTTAAATGGTGTTTTAAACAAAAATAATGCATGGAAATAATATATAAGGTCCTATAAATGGCAATAAAAAGGTTTGTTACAAAATAAAAAATAAAAAATCTGTTTAAAAAATTTCACCAAAAAGAGATTTGCCAAAATTGTGGCAAATGAAAAGCATAAACTGTTGAATACATTTTTTTTTATAAAAACTGAATTTTTCCATTGAAACCTATGGGATGCGCCTGTTTAAAGCGGTCGAACTAAAGTACCGAAAATCTGGGCATTTCGCCAACTTTTCATTGCTATTTGGCGTTCCTTGAATAGATTAACCATTACTTCTCTATGAGGAATTTCACTGCCACCGAATTGCACCGTATTTCACTGGCAATTTGCCAATATTTGGTGAATTGCTAGCTTTCTGAATAGCTGAATTGCCATAAAATTCACCATTTGGTGCAATTCAGTGGCAAATTCAGCTCTCGTCAGAATAACTCCATAGGTGGGGGAAAAAATAAATAAATTAAAAACACTTATATTCATTGGATGTAAATGTGTCCTTAGTTTTCTTCATCATTCTCAAAAATAGAAAGCAAAAACATAAAAAACCATTGTATAGAGTGTTACAAAAATGAGTCCACCAAGAAAGAAACTCACATTTTATAGAGCCACATCAATCCTGGCTTTAGGTAACACAGAAACGGAGGCAGGGCGCCCGCATAGCATAATATCGTCGGTAACAACGGCCAGAATGATAAAATTTCACTCACCAACTGAGGAGCCTCTTTTTAAGAAACGGATACAGGCTCCGCAGTTGGTGAGTGAAATTTTTTATCATTCTGGCAGATGTTGCTGATGATATTATGCTATGGGAGTGCCGGGTCTCCATTTCTTTGAAGTAACCTACTCACGGGGGGTCACGCCACTCTCCATCTGGGCAGGGATTGATATGGCTCTATAAAATGTGAGTTTCTTTCTTGGTGGACTAATTTTTGTAACACTCTATGGCATTTTATGATGTTTTTGCTTTCTATTTTTGAGAGTGATTAAGAAAACAGGACATGTTCACATCAAACTAATATAAGTATTTTTTTCCACTAATTGAGCACGGGGCTATTTCACGCACTTGCATGTGCGCTTTGGAATATCACGGTTTATTAAATTCTTCTGTATTCAGTGTATGCATGTGCCATATTGAATGATCACGTATTGGATTCATCATTCACTGCATGTTATCTGGCACAAAATGTTTGGTTATTCTCATTGGGGTAAGATCATCTTTTTCACATATTTGTAACGGTTTTTCGCACACGCGCCTGCACATTTGTTTTACCAGATTTTTAGGAATGTCTTACAGGTCTGTTCGATAAAGGGTGAAACTCAGGAGAATTGGCAGGAGAAGAGAAAAATTTAGGTCAAATGGGAGAATTTTTCGGGTTTGGCCATTTCGAACTAGAATTTTCACTTCTGCCAATTCTTCTGAGTTTCACCTTTAGCGAATAGACTCTATAGACTGGATCCAAGGCACATGGTACAAAGCTAAACGGCACCCAACTTTCCCTACCTTGTCAGTGTCTTAACTGCTCTCAATGGTAAGAAATTACTTCCAACAGGCAACTACTGGGAAATGTTTTGCTAAATCCTCAGAGCTTCTATGCCACTCATGCACAGTGTAATAGGCCCAGACTGGACATCGAGGTAATAGTACAGGCTTTGAATCCCGAGGTGTCAAACTCCAGCACCCCAGATGTTGAAGGTCTACAATTCCCATAATTCTTTGAATGCAGTAAATAGCCAGAGACTCACCATGGGAATTTTAAGATCTCAAGCAGGGTCCTCCTCTTAGTTTTGTTTAACTTGCATGTATTTTTGTTCTGTATCACCCACTGTACAGCGCTACAGAACTTGGCAGTTTTGATTGGCTGGTTTTAAGACCACTGCAGGCTTCATTCTGGTCCTCCTCAGGTTTTTATGGGAGTATGTTTGGCTGATGTACATGAGTGAGTTTGTCTGTCTTGAAATGGCTGGCAGATTAATACTCTCAATCAACAGATAACGGGGTCAGGGTGAAGCACACAAACTCGCAATCCGTAATCACAAACTATTTACATAATCCATTGTCCCAATGAATCGGATTGGGACAGTGTTTGCCCATGAGGCTGACTCACAACTCACACATGCATCAGATAGACCTAGCATTCTTGCATAATCCAGATTACACAAACCTAATTATTCTGGTTCAGCAAAGAAATAAACTTTAAACTAAATCACAAACAGTATGGCAATGCCCTATGAACATTCTCTACCATAATTACCCATAGTTTGCGGGCACGAGGCTGGCATCTGCTCCTCTCCAAGGGGCAGTCTATATGTAGTGCGGGCATTGCTGTAAGTGCCCACGCCAGCCAGTCCCAGACACCTGGAACACAAAACACTCAAAAGGTGGCGGAGGCTTCCATCTCAATCAGACTCTCCCCGTCTCTCCAGTCCTTCAAGAAGTCTCTGAAAACACAGAGAAGCCTATCGGCTCACTCCATACTCCCTCACTGTACGTTTCCTACTGTACCTTCCCAAGCAGTCCACATGCGCCCCGATCACTTCATATTCTCTATTATTGAGGAAAAGAGAGTTTTGTGAGGGTCCTGAGAACAGACAACAGAGCACTTGTCTCTGTAATGGCACAAGCAAGCTAAAACCTTGTGAGACCTGAGCGAGCACCCAACGTAGAGCAGGCCATTAGTGCTGTTGCTTGTTCTCAGGACCCTTACAAACCTCTCTGTCTCACTATAAGTTTACAGGGTCATCCAGACGTGAACCCCTTGCTTGATGTGCTTAGAGGGGTGTCCGCTATACCCTCCCGACGAGGCCTAACAAGACCGAAACGATCGTCAGTGGTTTCTGCAGCTCTCGTGCAGGGATGATGTCCTTGGTCATTCAGTACTGGCTGAACTTTCTGGGTGATGGCGGCTGATTTGCATATGGAGCAGTTGTCCCTGTAATGACACAACCGATCTAAAACCTTGTGAGACCTGAGCGGGCCCCACCGTAGAGCGGGAAACTAGTGCTGTTGCTCGTCCTCAGGACCCTCACAAACCCACCTTTCCCTCACTATATTCTCTATTATCCCTCACCTAGTGTATCACCCCTATCCTTTTAGATTGTGCTACCACGTTTGTGTAAATATATCTAAATATCTCAAAAATATCCGAGTATATTCCCCTACAAGTCACAACACATATAAGCCTCAGGGAAGTGCAACACACTCCATCTTGGATCACTGGGGTACAGCACTTGGAGAGGGGATGTGCCAGTGCTCCGTTACACGTTTTAGTAGTGGCCAAGAGGGGACCATTGTGGTAATTCAGTTCAGGAGGCCCCATGGGTTTTATTTTGCTACGGTTATTTACGGCCTGGACTTTGTTACTCTGAGGTAGAGCCGAGAGGTTTTATGATCCTCTCTTGAGGAAGCTGCGTGTGTGTGTGAACACATTTGGAAAGAGTTTGTAACATCAGGCATTGCACAGGGAGAGAAAAGACTCCGTGATAGTTTTGATGGAACCAAAGAAGGCTGTCCAGCATGAGTTGACTGACATTCTGGGTAGAGGCAAGCGCTGGAAACCCAAGGGGAAGGAAGGGAACATCTACAACACCATAACTAACTTTAAGTCCATAATTTTAAAGTTAAGGACAGAAGTTGTTATAAAATATATATGGTTAGCATTCTAGAATGTCTATAACATTGTGATGTAATTTCAAGCTGGTATCCTCCAGACTGAAACCAGGATATGTTGTCACAGTGTAGATAAGAAATTAACATCATTATGTGTGTTCTTGGTGTAAAATAGGGATTTATGATGACCGCGATGCTAATGACTGCCGCGTTTAGGAACGTTTTCTTTTATTCACCTTGGAATTTTGAGACTGATATACTGTATTTATTTATTTATAAAGGATTTTACCAGGAAGGATACATTGAGATTTCTCTCGTTTTCAAGTATGTCCTGGGTTCAAGAACATTGAAATTTTACAGTCGTTACAGAATATATGGGTGATAAGATCATTCGAATTACTGAATCATTTAAAATAAAATCGTAAGTCTCTCCTATAAACATCATGAACGAGGAACTCAAATCCAGATGCTCAGTGTATTAGTTTACATCTATATTGGGGTTTATCACTACAGAAAAAGCGGTCTATAAAAAGGTAAAAGGAAAAAATTCTTTGGTCATAAGATTCTGAATGTTTTGCTTATATTAGTAAATGAACCTTGTGTGGAAGGATAATTTAAAAAAAAATAAAAATAATAATATGTATACATACACACACACAGAATTAATGCAAATGAATCAAAATGAAGCATATCAACTTTTAAATACTTTTAATTAAATTCAATTATTAATCAGGAAAAGAAAAACAACAGAAAGGAATTCATTTAAAAACATGTGATATGTCAGCAGTAAGGATGGACATTTCAAGCATTCGTTTTACTTTACAAGTTTTATAATACAATTAATGCACTAAAAAGGGAAAAATATTTTCAGGACCCGCATTTTTTATTTATTTTTTATTTTATTAAAGCATACCCTCATTAGAAAGACCACACTTTGTAATATACAGATATGACAGCACGGCTATGTGCACAGCTTCTAACAGACGATTCTAGGACGGGCCATCACATCAGGGATTATTCAAGCTGAAAGGTTTTCCCAGCCAGGGATAAAAAGGCATCTCAGGAGTCGGCCTACCATGGAATGAACAGGCTGGCAAAACCAAGGCCCAGAATAACTTAAATAGAGATTGCACGCGACAGCAAGACAGGACTCAGTCCCAATAATTAAAGACATCAGACTAATCTTATACCAAAATACATTTTTTTTTTCTCTAGCAATAGTTGCTTATTTCTTATAACGTATATTTCACATTACATTCAATTAAGGGCTGGGTGACACTGACTGAATAGATAAAACTGACAGCTTGTGTGAAAACAGAAAAAAAACCAACAAAAACCCCAAAACACTTAATGATGATGATGATGAGCATGATAAATGGGATCCATCACTTTACACTGACTCATATTTACTGGCATCGGTCTTTGTAATTCCCATGGGTCTGACAGCCGGAGTGAAAAAATCCTCTCATTCACATCATCCAGCATGAAAATGATCATACACTAACAGAGGGTCTCCCAGGGGCCACAACAACACCATAGTTACGAAGGGCCCTGCAATTTGCAAAATGATTAAAACTTATATTTATCCTCACCTGGGTTGCTGGTTTTAGAGTAGTGGAAGCACAAAGCTTCTTTCGGAGGGAAAAAAAAAACCCTTGGTAAATCCCCAATTTAATTTTTTTTATCCCCCCCCCCATATAACTATACCTACACATACATAAAGATACACGGCACAGGAAATCACAGCTTAAAATCCTAATATTCTCTGCTGACAGAAACATCTTGTAGTCCATGTGTAACACAATGGCTGCACTTATTCACTAAACTGGTAAGACTCCGCAAACCCGAGCCAAAATAGGAGACGTAAAAATATTATAAAAATCCCCAGCCAAACATTTCAGATAAGGGATATGTAACCACTATTTAAGGACTCGTTTTGAACAAAATTTTCATTATTTTCAACACTTTCATCAGTGTGTGTGTGTGTGTGTGTGTGCGTGTATAGTCCAAATGCTACAAAAAGTATGAAGTCTTGACAGCTTTTTGCAAACCACAAAGGGATTAGAAGTATCACCGGCAGCTCATATAGAATCTTTTTATTTTTTAAATATCATTAGTTCCTGTTTTCCCATATGAATTTCTCTTCCCTCTGTACATGGAAAAAAAATTGCAATATAAAAGATTTCACCTAGTGAAAACACTTTCCTTCATTTCCTGTTGGCAAGTTAATGAGTAGTATACGGCCCTATCTCCGATAGCAATTCTGAGGGACGTGTAGCTTCTGATTGTTTCTGCTTTCCATGAACGGTAGCTGCAAAACATGAGGACGAGTAACTCCACTCTCTTACGGTGAAGCTGCCAGAGTCCCATTGACTGCCTATCGGCTGGTGATTTCCAGTTTCTGATGGCGATCTAGTGGAAAACCAAGTCCTACAATTGGGGTTTAACACACACGAGCACTGTGAGCAAAACGACAAAATATAAACGTAGGTCCAATTTTCTCAGTAATCACGTAAGCCCCTATATACATAGATCAACCAACAAGTCTGGCCCTGAAGAGGATGCAGGAAAAAAAAAAAATCACTTCATTTAGACAGGATTAAAAAAAAAAATCAGTGCAACAGAATTTACCATCCCTACCCCCTCCTGACCCGAAAACAAAGACAATTTATTACAAACACACCTCCCAATGTGCATTTAGCTGCATTGTAAGAAATCTCCTTCACGTACAATAGATGAGTTCAGACGATCACATTATAGAGTAAACGCAAGAGCTAAATCTCGTCGCGCTCTGATTGGTGGAAAACGAAAATAAAACGAAAATATACAGAATAAAACGATACTGAAACGAAAGGAAGGTCGAACAAATATAAGAGTGCGGCGATTGTGAGGTCTTGCCGAAATGCTACACAGGATACATGACAGTATCATAGGCAACCAATGGGAACGTTCGATTAAAAACAACCTCTAGCAAAGGATTTTCACTGACACCAAGGGAATCACAAATAAAATATAAAAAAACCAAACAGGTCTGTACAGTTATGTGCCTGAAGCATGCAGTATAGTGTAAAGAATCCAGTATGGGGGGGGGGCAGGACAGACCCCGCTTCTTACATTGCAGCTGGGGTGGACTTCCACTCTCAAGAGGCTCGATAGTGACCAGGCTTTGTGAGAGTTGATGTCCACCGCGTGTGGAGGGTTTCAATCTGCCCCTCCCCATTATCTCAGTAGTCACAGGTATTACCTGTCGTCTTTGGGGTGTGAAGGCAGGGATTAAATCAGCCCCCAAATGGAATGTATCAAGCAAAATCGAGGCCGCTAAATCAAACGCTCCAATTGTGCTGTGAAGCAGCATTAATGTCTGTAATAAAACACGCGGCATGTGACCACCTTTGTGTATCATACTTACAAAAGAAAATGTATCTCTGTACTAATAATGCTACAGTAACACTCAGGATTGAGCCCTATGGTCAGGAAACCACACGGATACATTGTATTTTTGCTAAAGAACCAGAAGACCCTTCGTCATAGCTACTCTACTTCCACATGGGAAGTGAAGGCCTGTGGTTTCCATGATTTTCAAGCAGTGGACATCACTGTGTCCAGCACACCTAGGAGGCAATTCCTGCCAGTCCCACAGCGAGGGCACTGCCTAGGCAGAACAACAGTGCGTCCATGAAAACGCGAGGCGATGCAGCACAGCGACTGGGAAGGTTCTTTCAGGAATTCTTGGACATGTTGTGATTCTCGCACACGCTGATTAAGTGGTCCCTTGACTTCACTCCTGTTGCATCATTAAGCTTCAGCAGGCAAAGCTTTCCTACCTCCAGTCAATGCGGTGACAGGAGGTTGCATCATGTCTTGGTGTCTAGCGGATGGTTTTCCTTAAACTACCCATGGGGAGGTCCAGCCCCCTCTAGACACAGGTGACAACATTGCACTCGTCCTTATTAAAAGTTCTATTCATATGTACAAGTCTTTTTTTTTCTCCTCTCGTTTAAAAACATCTGTCTGAAACAGTCCGATATAGAGATTTATATAAAAAGAAAAGTGCTTCAATTGGAAGATTTGCTGACAGCGCTGGCGGAGCGGCGGAGCTTTCCCGACACTTTGCTTTTCGTGGAGCGGCTTAGTGTTGGAGAGGTGGGATCCGTAGCTTCGGCTGTGGAGGTGCCAGAAAGATCTGAACTGGTACTTGCAGGGACACCTGGAAAATCAGGAAAGCAGAGTTAGTGAGAGCGCGGCATGACATTGCACAGGTATGTTATGTGATATATTTGTATTATGTTTCCATTAGGAACCACAAGGGAGAATCAATGCCCTGAAAGCAAAGGAGACACTAAGAAACGGTTTGACTTGACAACTGGATATACAGATATCTCCACAAAAATAATAAAGAGATATACATATATATTGCATTTTAAAGCTGCCACTAGCAAACATCCAGTAAGGAGTGCTGTATGAAATCCTGCAGTATGCGTCCTCCAGACATGTATCTGGGAGTTATGGATGAAGAACGAGGTTCCTCTGCGAGTTGGAGAGGGGATCTTATCATTTGATGACGGCGCATTTTGTACAGATCCTCTTTTGGGGCCAAATTTCCAGAGCTCCCATTCTTGACCTTGCTGTCCTCTTATCTGGAGCTCACTGTATTTGAATCACAGAGCTCCACGGCAGTGACCGGTCCTTATACTACAATAAATGCTGATAAAAAAAAAAAGAATATTCTGTAAATAAACTACATTTAGAGAAATAACAAAATTAATCCCTTGGCCGTGTAAGGTGTGATATAGAATTGCTATTTTGCAAGATTCCCAGTTACATCGTGATACAAAAATCATACATCATGTATAGTATCTCCACTGCAAGTCGTAGAACCTGCCTACCGGTCTCTGGCCGGCAAGCGCAACAACGGAAGAATTACACAAACCATGGAGTCTACTTTTAAGGGGTTCATCACTTCGTTAGAAACTTTGAATTCATCTTTGGGAAACGTCAAAGTACAGCAGGAGAAGCTTCAATGAACCCTCTCCAGCTGCTGTTTGAATTTCCCTCTGAGAATTGAAGTTTATCGTCATTGCAGCAACGATAAAATACAGTGATAAGTGAATAATCCTGTTCGTGATGAACCCCTTACTAATCCGGTGATGGAGATCGTGCCTGGAATTCCCTGAATTAGCAGAAGGTACACACTTACAGGTGTTTGACGTGTGCCGAGTGGAGCAGCACAGGGGTGTTTGAAACGCTGCGCTGTCAGAACGCAAACCGCGTTGGTTTGACTTAATGAAATGTGAGCAGAATAAAATAAATCTCCGGCCACGCGTCGGCATCCTGTGACGGCTGAACGCTGCTGTGTTTACCGCATCCACCAAAACCCAAACCGGGCATAAATTACGAATCAAACCAGCGAGAGGAGAATACTATGTGAAGTCAGGCAAATCCCTGCGTCTGTGGCGTTCACGAGCGAGCATACTGACATTTTAAACATGAACTTACAACTCAATTATTCCCTGAAGGTGAGGAGGACGGAAGGTCACGACAAAATAGCTCGCCTGAGTTAGGAGCAGATGAGGTCAGAGCTATTAAACACAACACAAAATGAATGAAATTAAGGTCTGCGCTGAGTACATCTATCCCAGCACAATTAGAAAACGCGCACCGAGGAATTCGCCGATGTCTGTTGCAATCTAGGACTGTTGTTGCTTTTGTCCTCGCATCTTTTCCCTGGGCAGCAGGGTAAGAGGGAATTCAATTTCATCAGGCACTCGCTCGCTCGCGCTCTCGCTGCATCATCTTTAAATCATGAATCATGAGGTGGAACTGCAAACAATTGCTCATCTAAAATCAGCCGTCTAACCCTTTCAACACAATCACAATACGCCGACCGGGGCGGCCATTGATGAATACACTAATGATATGAATGAGCCATCTTCTGTGTGCGGCTATGCTGCAGCGCCTATAGGTTGTGCATTCGAGGCTGCCCCGGAGTGTGTGAATCGAGAGCGACCTGCTGGAGCCTGAAGGGTTAACGGGCACCGATGACCTATTAAGGTTTAATAAAAAAACTCGCTCAGAACAGTCATTCATGTCACAAAAACAAAACAAAACCATGCAGTGGCCTAATGAACACTGAGAGAAGGAACAAGACATAAAGACATGGTGGCCTGATATCGACCAATCAGCAATATGTTACCTTCTTACACAGGACAGGTACTGACACGGACACGTCACATGCGACCTTCAAATTCACAATGGAGTCCATGTTTTTCTGCTTAAGTGACAGAGTAGAAAGAAACACGGATGCGGTGTATTATTGGTGGGCTGACTGAGGGCTTAGGGGACATAGAGAGTTTTATTGTGTCATTATAGTGAGGGGAATCCTGAGGCCAAATGGAGATTCAGACAGTCGCTTATACAGTGTATTTCAATGCGTCAATCCATTAGGGGTGACCGGTCATAATAGATTAGTGGGCCTGGGGGGAAGCAGCGCCCCCCACTGGTGGCATCAAGCCTGTGTATCAGCTACTGGTCCATCATACGGAGACCAGGGCTCTGGTATCGCCTCTCCAAGATGGAACCTGGAACTTCCTGGTCCCACGCGGAAGAAATACTGCTTTGCTCTTCCCCTAGTGTGCGGCTTCCTGTCTGAAGGCAACGGCCTGCTGGGAGGAAAGCAGCCGAGCGTTCGCAGCCTAATGGGTGACTGAGCATCTTGGGGAGATGTAGTTCCCAAAACATCAGTGAGCCCCTGGCCTAGCAGAACTAAAGCCGACTACAGGGGAACGGGCCGAGAACTAGGGGAGGGAAGGGGGCCGAGAGACAGGGAAAGGATGGGGGGGAAGGAGGCTGAGAACCAGGGAAAGGATGGTGCCGAGTACTGGGCAAGGGATAGGAGAATGGGGCTGACTGCTAGGGCAGGGGAGAAGGCACTGAAGCTGAGAACTGGGGCAGGGAGGGGGCAATCTGGCTGAGTACTAAGGCAGGGGGAGTTAAGACCAAACACAGTGAGGCACCCACAAAACATAAAAAACCTCTTAATACATACCTTCAACCGCTTTATACCCAAATGGTGATCTCCCCAAAGAACTAGATACGCTTTAATAAATTTTGTAGATACGGTACAGCGGTGTAATATATTAAACTCTGTTTGGATTAAATTAAAATTCAAACCAATTCATAGTTTATGGCTCGTTAAATTGTGAGCGGATTGGTTTAAATTTTCCATTTATCCAAACGGATTTTAATATATTACACCGTATTGGACTTGTTCTATTTTCTTGGTCTTTTATATATTGAAAATGGGAATTGCTTTTAGATTATACATAAATATCCATGGAGCAATCTATATATTTAACCTTCACTTACAATCACCTGGTGATTGGCACTGTAATGTATTTACACAAGTTATTTAGGGAGGTGGGAGTGTTGCCGAGTACTGGGGAAAGGAGCGAGTGGTGCCATTGAGACTGGAGAAGGGAGGGAATAGTGTCACACACTCTGGTGGCCCTGCCCTGGGGGCATGAGGACCTCTGTCTTTGAGTCTGAGGGGAATAGGGTCCTCTCTCTTGGGGGCATGAGGACATATCTATTTAATGACGTCTGTGTGTGCAGTTGAGTGTTCAGGGGAATGGGGCCAACCGGCAAGGGTCCTCAGGTCGTAAGATGGTAAAACGTGATGCTCGGTGTCTGATCATTCCGGTGTTTTAGAGTAAGCAGGGGCCAGAAGCGCAGTGCTAGCGTCCGTTGCCTGTAGTTTTTGGGATCCAAATTTCAGGTTGTGTAACTTATTCAAAATAGGATATGGTTTCCACATTTGTCTTCTCGCTCAACAGCATCAATACAATTTAATCGCCGAATATATTGATTTATTTTCTATTGGCTTTACAGGAGAACGTGCGCTTTGTCCACAGTAATGATCCCCTGAGATCTATATGAAAGGCCGAGTGACTGACTGAGCTGGCGGCATTGATAAGAGGATTTCACAAAAAACTGATGGTTGGGAACGCAGGGAAACACTGCTCTAAAAGCAGAATAAACAATTAAATGGAGATGACAGTGATTATTAAAGCTGGCCCGCTGTGCATTGATTTTGTTTTTGTTCTGTTTTTACAAGGTGACATGTGTTCCTGCAGATCATGTTGATTTCTGGAGTATTTTCTGCGCACGTTATGATTGATGGCATTTTATTTTTGCATGTTATTAGCGCTGTGAAAATATGTCAACATTTATCAGGTTTCCTCCATAATCAGGGTCTCCTGGGACCTCTCGCTGCTTAATTCAAAGTACTTTTCCGAAGATACACAATGTCGCTCGGAGAGGATGGAAGAGTAATGCGAAGCAATGCTGGCTTCTGTGCACCTACTGCAAGGCCTGAGAGCGGATAGAAATGCGGACAGGAAGGGGCGGAAAGGGAAAGTCATGTTGAGATCAACAACCGGGTTAATAAATCATGTACTTTAAAATGTCTTAATTCTGTCGTGTCTGTTCTGTAGCATGTTTCTTCGTAGAATCCCACCCCTGACACCAAGTCATCTCATTGTAATGTGATCTGCCTCGTGGTGACATTTCAATTTATACACAACATGCAGAACTAACCAGGAGACTGTGGGGACAGACATGAGCCGCGAACGGTGAGCCAAAGTAGCAAAGTTGTAGAATTACGGTAATTTACATATTCTGATCTGCAACGAGCTTTACTAAAATGTAAACAATATAAAATGACATTTTTGCAGAAAGTACAACAATGGGCACATCTACAAAGGCTTGAAAGACACTAAATTACAACATTTAATTTGTATCGCCTTTGTCCTTCTTTAGACTTCATTCAGCACATATAAATATTGATAACTTCTCCTTCAAAAAAGGTCTAGGGGCCATCTGTTAAGACTATAATTTTTTTTTTTTTCATATCGACCAATGGAAAAAATATATACAAATCTATAAAAAGGAAAAATAAATGGCTTTTAGGAAACACAGAATTTTAAGAGTTAAAACAGTTTTTTGTTGCTGTTGGGATGTGACTTCTTGGTGGTGAATCCCTCAGGTTGTGTCTCTGCCCTCCCGCCCCCCTATCCTGTTCTGGATCCTTCAATACATTTGCACGAACTGTAAGGTTCTCCAATGCATTCCTCTGATACCCGGTTCCCTGACGCCCTTTTTCGAAGCACTCATGTCTGTGTTGGTTTAAGACCTTGTGCCTGCAGGTTCTGGGTCGACTGCCTTTTCATTTATTTTTTGCTTCTTACTGTATGCTCGTGTACGGTGATCGGTTGAATTCTTACAAAAAAAACTTTTCATACATAAAAAGGAAGATCATTAAAAAAAAAAACATTTATATTTTAAATAAAGACAAAAAATAGATTTCTCCATGGATCAACAAGCTGACGGCTTTTTGCAAATGACAAGAGGTAATTTTAATGTCCCCTTTTGTGGAACTATTATAAATTGTTTTAATTTTTTTTCATACTGTCTTTATTGATCATACTTCACTATGTTGCTATGAAACAATGAAAGCCGAAGGAAATAGCATTTTTTTTTTGGCCACTCACGGGAGGTGTAAAGCAAAACCAATATGTATTTGTGAAGAACCTGCTGGCATTTGTGGGAATGTAGAGTCCTAAACATATCATCAGAATGTAAAACAAATATCTGCATGGAGACTGTACTTTGGGTCAGTGTAGTCGCACCAAATTGCTGAATTATGCACAGCACGGAAACCTACAACACGCTGAGTGCACTCATCCCTCTGATTGCTAGAATACAGTCATGAAGTTTGAGCTACAGAGGCTGCCGTAGAGCAAGCTCTTGTTTCCAAATAGTGTACTTACTGGAAAGTAGATTAAAGAAAAAAATATAAATTGTAGGATACATTCGATCTTGTCTTGTTGAAATAATCTGGAAGTGTGATTATGTCAAGGCTGGTCTTGAAGGCTGGCGTCAGACGAGCGCGCTATGTGTGCCCGTATTGACGTGCTTAGCAGCGTCTGTCGCAGCGTTGTGATGCTGCAACGGGGCCGGCCACATGCTTGTGCACGAAATGCGCGCGCAACAAACGTTAGTTATCCAAGCCTCTCTGTCAAAGCGCTAGGAAGTGCGTTGACGGAGCTGCAAAGCGTGATTCTCCATAGGAGGATCGAGCCTTGCAGCACTGAGCACACTAACTTCACTCAGTGAGGTGGCCATACGGGCGTTGAGTGGAAGGAACGTCCACTCTCATGGACGTTCCTTCCGCTCTCCAAAGACGCTTGTCTGACACTAGCCTTCGTTGATCTAAAACACACACACACACATATATATATACACACACCATATTGCCAAAGGTATTCGCTCACCTATCCAAATAATCAGAATCAGGTGTTCCAATCACTTCCATGGCCACAGGTATATAAAAATCAAGCACCTAGGCATGCAGACTGTTTTTACAAACATTTGTGAAAGAATGGGTCGCTCTCAGGAGATCAGTGAATTCCAGCACGGAACTGTGATAGGATACCACCTGTGCAACAAATCCAGTCGTGAAATTTTCTTCGCTCCTAAATATTCCACAGTCATCTGTCAACTGTATTCTAAGAACGTGGAAGTGTTTGGGAACGACAGCAACTCAGCCACGAAGTGGTAGGCCACGTAAACCGACGGAGCGGGGTCAGCGGATGCTGAGGCGCATAGTGTGAAGAGGTCGCCAACTTTCTGCAGAGTCAATCGCTACAGACCTCCAAACTTCATGTGACCTTCAGATTAGCTCAAGAACAGTGCGCAGAGAACTTCATGGAATGGGTTTCCATGGCTGAGCAGCTGCATCCAAGCCATACATCAGCAAGTGCAACGCAAAGCGTTGGATGCCGTGGTGTAAAGCACGCCGCCACTGGACTCTAGAGCAGTGGAGACGCGTTCTCTGGAGTGACGAATCGCGGTTCTCCATCTGGCAATCTGATGGACGAGCCTGGGTTTGGCAGTTGCCAGGAGAACGGTACTTGTCTGGCTGCATTGTGCCAAGTGTAAAGTTTGGAGGAGGGGGATTATGGTGTGGGGTTGTTTTTCAGGAGCTGGGCTTGGCCCCTTCGTTCCAGTGAAAGGAACTCTGAATGCTTCAGCATACCAAGACATTTTGGACAATTCCATGCTCCAACTTTAGGGGAACAGTTTGGAGCTGGCCCCTTCCTCTTCCAACATGACTGTGCACAAAGCAAGGTCCATAAAGACATGGAAGATAGAGTCTGGTGTGGATGAACTTGACTGGCCTGCACAGAGTCCTGACCTCAACCTGATAGAACACCTTTGGGATGAATTAGAGTGGAGACTGAGAGCCAGGTCTTCTCATCCAACATCAGTGTGTGACCTCACAAATGCGCTTCTGGAAGAATGGTCAAAAATTCCCATAAACACACTCCTAAACCTTGTGGACAGCCTTCCCAGAAGAGTTGAAGCTGTTATAGCTGCAAAGGGTGGACCGACGCCATATTGAATCCTATGGATTAGGAATGGGATGTCACTTAAATTCATATGCGAGTCAAGGCAGGTGAGCGAATACTTTTGGCAATAATAATAAAAAAAAAATATATATATATATATAACAAAAATCAGGAAAAACAAAATAACCCCTAGGGAGTCTCTGTCCAGTTTGCCCTGATCATTTGGGTTTAAAACGAAGATAAAGCAAACATTTTACAACGTCCATAACAAAAGACACTACAGATTATTTGATATATGATCACATAGTAAGTGAAAGAAAAGGAACACAGATTGGGGGGGGGGAGAGATAAAAGATAAAAAATTTAAATCCACACTTGTATTTATTTTTTATCAACATTAAAAAGACAATCCTAGAAAATGTCTCAAAATATATGAAAGAAAAAAAAAAAAAAAGATTCCAGAAAATGACACTACGAGCTGCTGTAAAAAGAAATCAATGAAAGCAGTTGGTGAATATGCGCATCCCAGGATAAGTAGCATTGTTATAAGCAAAATCCACTGAAACGGAGTAAAAATAATAAATATAAAAATGCCGCAGACCTCCGGCAGGACATGGAGGTTAATAATCTCAGCTCTCTAAGGAAATAAAAAGAAACTAATCCACCATTACTTTATATTCCTAGTTTTATGTACAGGGATTATGGTTTATGTATTTTTTGTTTTAACTTTAGACCACGGAATGGGAAACGGCTCTTTGAAACATTAAAGAGAAATTTAGGGGGAAAAGAATCTAAAAAGGCAAAAAGCTCGATTTTAAAGAAGAAAAAAGTGCTCTGTGAAAATATGCAGATGCTTCGTAGACTGAGGTCGGGAGTGGAAATCTCTTTTTGTGTGTGTGTGTGTTCCCTGGGGGTAAAGGGATGGGGGGGGGGATGAACGGCTTTTTGTATCATATGTTCCTACAGCTAAACAGAATGGCAGATGGTCAAATTAATACAAATTCAGCCAATTGGGCGAGCCGAAGCAGTCTTCACGCGAGCTGCTCCACAGTACAGCCCCCCTCCGCCTCGTCGTGCACATGGAGAGCTGCGCCGTCCAAACAGGCAGGACACACCTAAGTGCTTAGAAGTCCTCCTAGCATTCCTTTAGCTCCAAAGTTTGCACATTCCATCAGTCAAAAAACTTTCTTCTGGCAAACCTTTAACTACGCGATCAACCTTGAAGCACCTTGTGAAGCCTGAAGCCTCTTGATTGATGGCAAGACGGCAGCTGCACAGCGAGCAAGTAATAACCGCGCCGGATAAAGGAGGCGCTCCATACAAATATTGTGATGCTGCTCGCGAGTTGCCTGGCGCAACCTACTAATTTCTCGACCCCTTTCTTCTGACTGAACTTGGAAAGATCTGTTTCCACCTGGGGTTGGCGGCCCGTTAACCCTTCTCACGACGGAAAACATAGGGTCCGTAGGTATAAAGGACCAGAGATGAGCAGGTATCAATCGTCAGGTATTGCGACAAATACATGAGAGGAGGGGTGGGGGGGGAACCTGTGCTGGAATGTCTTCGTTTTCTGTGTCTTCCAGGCAGAAACAAATAACAGATGTCAATAGAGGTATCAAGTTCAACAGATGTGAATTCTTCTAACATGAAACTTCACCTCAGAACAAAAAATTTGTAAATTAATAATTTAAAACAGAATAAAAGTGAATTCCCCGCCTCCTGATCTTATGACATTTAGTACTTTGCAGATTGGGGTAAAAAAATTATAATCGTAAAAAAATAGTGAAAAGACTACAAGCATAGAAAACATTGCAAAAAATACGGGGGGAAAAAACCTGTAACACATTAATAAATCTACAATGGGGAAAAATACAATAATTAAGCATAATCTCTCAGAATAAGGCGATTAATTAAACCTTAATAAGTATTAATTTAATATACAGAACCCAAATTAAGCAGCAGTGCCAGTTATTACAGTCATATGGCGAATGGATTCTCAATAATTATATATCACACATAAATGCCATCATCGTGACTTGATGTGATGGATACATTGATACTAATTGAAGTTCAAGCCATAATTTAACTGCTTTTGATGGATTTACCAAGTCAAAGGTGCAGAAATTATGGATGGGGGGGGGGGCTTATGTCACAGCCCACAGTGCCTTTATTACATGACGTAAAACCATACTGATTAATTGGAACTGCTGCTCCACACACAGGCAAACCCATCACCGTGATTTATAAGCAGTGATCGCAAAGTGGAAGTTCTATAGCACCGAGCGGAGATACAAACAAAATGACTTCAAAACTTATTGTGTCCCCAATGCTGCAGTGTGTCCACATACAAGAGCCAGAGTGTGTGCCATGCCCGCCACACAGTGTGCTACTTAATTCAAATGTAACCACTGCCGGGGACAGGATGGACCTGACATTTAAAGGGCTGTAACAAAACAAAAATCAAAATATTGTATTTAAAAAAATATATTTTATTAAGCAATTTCAATACTTTGTAGCTCCTCAGCCATGAATGAGTGAAGGCTTCTGCCATCTTTTTGAGCACGATAATATATATGCCTCTACAGGAGGATTCTGACAATTTCTATGTCATTGCAGAATCTTCAACACGAGTCGCTACTGCATTACCGTTAAAATATGGCAGACTAACTCTGACCATGCAGGTGTAAGTGATTTATAACTCGGGATAAAACTATTTAGATAGGGCATCTGCATGCATTATTCTGAAATATACACCAATATGGACACGTGACCGGTCCACTTTCAAGGTGCAGGTCCGGTACTTTGCTCATTGAGAGTTTAGTCTAGATAAACTACCCTCCATCCTCTCCCATACTTTGCACTCAGAAATTCTACAGTACTATTCTGAATTATGGGCAACACCAACCTGCACAGGTGGCATAAATTTGGCAAGAGTGAGCCTTTGTCATGTTCTTCCAAAAGTCAGGAACAAAACCCACCAGTGGAATGCAGTAACTGGTATCCGGACATTTGTTATAGGTTATCTGGTCACGGATTTGTACTATTCTTGACCAAATGCCACTCACCAATCCGTAACAAAAACACTTAAAAATTACTCCAGCCATAGTCAACCCATCCGAAGATGTTACTTTCGGAAGACTGGCGGTTTTTAAAGACCTACTTTTGAGAGGTCTTCGTCGATTGGGTTAAAGAAGGAAGAGAGTCCTGATTGCTGTGCCTGTACCCATCAGCCCATCCATCTCTCCCGCCTTCCTATTATACACAAGTACCCCCGTCACTATCTCCCGGCTCTCTGGCTGAATTGTAAATTGCCCAGACAAACAAGCAGAGCCAACAAGCCTGCAAAGGTCACACCTGGCGTGTGGCCAGCCTGCTCCCTAGCCTACACCCTCCAATCTCTAGGTTCAGAGCACTCAGTGTTTCCCCTTCTTTTGTCTGCCTTTCCTCTCCCAGCTGTTCCATTCAGATGCCCAATCTGCCCTCCCATCCCCCCATACCAAAAAAAGAGAAAAGAAAGAAAGGTACTTATTAAGTTTAGCCAACTCAAAGGGCCAGGACTGCACAGCACGTGCCGATTCTTATCTAGGCTATCTACAGATCCTATTCTATGCTTCTTAAAGCTCACAGAAAGGATAAAAAAAAAAAAAACCCTAAATGGATTTTTACTCCCATTGGCTCCCCTGCAGCAATGCAAACAAAAGTGCAAAGCAACAAAGACATTTTCCAGTACGGCAGGTGCTGGTGTCAGATTCCGCCCCAAGCAAACACAAGCCAAAGAAAAGAAGAAGAATGCGCTTTTCCGTTGAAGCTCAGACATGCATAGGCAGGGGGAGATGTGAGCCGGCCAGTCGCTTGGTGAGCCCCATTACAGTCAGGTGCTAACTCCCACTAACACTTGTTCCAGAGGGAAAGCATCACTAAGGTTTGAGTGAGTGTGACTGTGCGTTCCTGTCATTCTTTGTCTTCCAAAGAACACAACAAGAGCCGGTTAGTAGAAGCCATGGTGATACAAGCCAGCCATAACCCAGTGCAGCCTCCTAAAACGTGCCCATGTCTTACCTTTCTCATTACCGTAAAGAGACTTTTACATACTCTAGTCTGAAAAGGGGAGGAAGAGAACAAAAAACATATGATCCAGTAAGTACACACACAAGGCAGACGACACATCGAAAGCATGGACACGACATACAAGAAATACAAATTAAAAAAAAATAATAAATTTGATTTTTACAGTCCAGTGAAACAAAGAAATTCCAAATGCACTTCTCAGGCGAAATGTATCGGGGGTCGCTCGAAGGGTTCTGCAACGCGCTGTAAAGCAATGCGTGCAAGTGGAGCAGGCGGCGTTACCCTGGCGCGCAGACGGGATTCGACATGGCAGGAATTACAGAGAGCTGGTGTGACTTCAAATCTCTCAAGATAGGATTTAAATAAATGTAATCCACACTGCCTCCGCACCTTACCATATGACATAAAAATATTCTTTGGGTCTTTAGTTTAACAGAAAAAGGCAAAAAAACATTATATATCGAATGATATGAAAGCATAGAATTAACACCGCTGACATGGTGTCCGTTCACTAACATTTTAATCTATTTTTCTTTTAGCTTCATTAAAAATTTGAATTGATGATGAAATTTTTAATTGCTGCACTCCATACATAGAAATGTGATACATGCGCTTTAATGGACACATCTACTTTTTTTTTTTTTTTTTAGAAATGTCTTTGTAGAAATATTCCTTTGGATTCCAAAAAAATAGCAAAAATGAAGATATCTCCTTTACACAGTTACAGTAATATATTGATTGAATAAGGGGAAATATTTGGAAAGTTTCACATTCCTTTGTTATTCTAGAGTCATCATTTAAAGCTGGTGAAATTGGATCCATGGGAATGTAAATTATGTTCTTGTATAGATTTTAGAAGATCAATTCCATCCCATTTTCATTTACTTTTTTCAAAGTTAACATTATTTGCACAATCCGAACACATTAAAACAGCAGTTACCTGCCGAACATTAGAAGAAGAAAAAAAAAATAACAAAAAAAATTAAAGATATTTAAACCACTCATCCGGCATTCTATTGTTTCTTTTTAAAATTAATATAACTCCAAAATAGTGATGCTAGTTGTGAAGACGTCAGATCATCTAATGTGTAGAAATTATACAATGTGAGCTTTTTTTTATTATTTTTGCAACATCAAAATATAATGGTTACATTATTGTTTTTAATTTTGCTCAGCATGGAGGGGGAAAAAAAAACATGTGTAGAAAAAAAAAAAAAAGTGATAATTCCTTTTCAGACCAAGAGGATTAGTTTCCATCCTAGACCTGAAGTGTATAATCCTCTATAATTGCAAACAAACCTACAGCGCTTCCCATTATAATTTGCAGGCTGCACTCCAGCTCAGATTGTTTCATTCCTGGTTTATTTAAAGGATGCTTTGACTTCTTTTTATAAATCTGTTTACCACCTTGCACATATGCTTCTTGTTGCCCCTTTTTTGTTAAGTTTTGCTAGAATTACTTATTACTGGTTTTTGCAGAGAGGTGGCTGCCCAGGCATTTGCACAAAAAAAAGGATCTAAAAAAAAAAAAAAAAAAAAAAGGCAAAAACCTTTAATTTCAGATACCCTCGTGTTGCAGTTCGACACACACACACACACACACACACACACACTCTTATATAAAGCATCCAAAGCAGGACACTCCCCACCGTAACAGCACGCAATAGATCCCGGTTTGAGCCTTTTTAACCCATTTTAATATAGACTGTCAGGGTTATTCAGAGAGCGGTGAAAAGCAGGAGAATGTCTGGAGAATGGAAAATTCTAGGTCAAAATAGCCGATCTGGAAAGTGAGATAAATGGGAGAATTTTTCTGGTTTGGCTATTTTGACCTAGAATTTTCCATTCTCCAGCCATTCTCCTGCTTTTCACCTCTCTCTGAATAACCCTGAATATTTTATGTATTAAAACCTTTCGGTGTGCTTATTCTCTCCGTTTGAGATCTATACACACAATTTTATCTTGTACAAGTTGGAATTTCAGAATGTGGGTGTATTGAAAGGTTCTTTTTATTTAACTTTTTGAAATATTCTTTTTTTAGAAGACCCTAGGCGTAGACAGAGTTGATCTCTGATACAGTTAAGCTGGCGAGACACTATTCTCCATGTTATATGATGAAGTTATTTGAAACCCCAATAGGGGAAGGAGGACACGGAAAGAGGATCGGAATTATCCTTATAGACAAAAGCAACTTTAAACAACGTCAGGACACAATGTCTCAAAAACAGTGGAAGACGACAATCATAACAACATTACATAACAGATTACATAACATATTACATTAGCATTAGGGAGAAGAAAAAGAGGATGCTTTGACTGTGAATACAGTATCATTGTCATTTAAGCATCTTGTGGAATAATATTGTCATCTGCATTTTGAATCCCATATATTCACGCAAAAAAAAGTTTTCTGTTTACTTAGCCCTTTCACTGCTGAGGACGTGTGGGGAACGTCCTTATTGACTCCTAAGGAAAGATAGGGGGTTCATTTGAACCCCGATATCTTCAGACTGTTTGCAGCTAGCAGGGTGATGTTTGGTATCATTAGAAAAGCCAGAGCATGGCCTTTCCAATGATATCAAACATGAACATGTTTAAAGTAAAGAATAAAAATAATAATAAAAAAACATGTTTTTTTAAGGTGTGAAATGGCTCAGCAGTGAAGGGGTTAAATGACAAGTGAAGTGCAAGCTCACCTGCCAACATCAAGGCAAACCTCTTTAGTGGACAACGTAACAAACAGTCATGCACTGGCAGAATACAAAGAGGTATATGGGATATTTAACCATGCAATGGTAACAGAGAGGTCCTTGCTCAAGTGTAAAGACTACAGCCACATCATTAAATGGAATGAAACGGATAAACACACTTTCTGCTGTGAAAAAGAAAAAAAAAATAACTCGTGTGAACAGATCCCCATATTTTAATACACAATTAAAGAAAAATAAAGCACAAGTAAAGCAAGATAAGTTTAATAAGCTGCAAGAAGTTTTTGTTCTCGCTTTACAAATGGCGGCTTGTGATAGGATGAGGAAAAAATGTGACCAGAAGATCTGACGATCGAACACGATCAAGAGGGGAAAAAAAGGAAAATGTTTGGGGTTAGAAAAAAAATGATAAAAAAAAAAAAAAGGCCAAGGTGAGGAGGGAGGGAGAGAGAACAGATGTAGGCACAGAAGGGGAGACGATATGTAGCAGGCAGAGGGCATAATGGGTCAGAAATGAATGGGGGTGGGGTGACGGGGGTCTGCAAGACCTAACAATAGGCAGAAGAGTAGCTGACACTGACTAAGAGATCCAGTGGGACTTGGGGAGCAGAAGTCACGACGCTGATGGCTGGGTAGGAGGAACGCTTAACTATTCAGGGAGCAGAGCCATGCAACTAGAAAGATTAGCTCACGGATAACAAAAAATAACTTTATATGATCCCGATAGCTTCGCCACGGACGCAACACACGCCATGTGAATACAGTATCTAAATAATGTCACAAAATTACCTTATGCTGCACCAAACAATATCTGGGGGAAAAAATACATCTCAAAAGGTTTGAGCTTTTAACCCTTTGTGGAAAAATAGGTAAAGGTGGTTTGATCTGTCATGCGATACTGTCCGAGTTGTAAGGGGGAAGTGATGAGCAGGAGCATTCCACTGGATTCAAGGTTTGACATTCTATTTTAATGACACTTTCTAGTCACTTTTTTTTTTTATTTTAAACTACATCAATTCAGCTCGTTAAAACAAGCCGTTTTCTTATTTAGATCCAGGATTTCCAACCTTTATAGATTTATTTGCATTAAAAGACAAGTATGCGGAGCTCTCCCTCCAGACCCAACCGCTATTGTGTTGTATACCAGCTTCCACCCAGCTATGCAAGCCACAATATTTTGGGAGGAAGGTTTGTGTTTCAGTGTCCATTCATCATATGAGACCAGTTATTCTTTTAAATGGGTTGGACGTTACCTGCTGAACTTAACATCTGGTTTTGGGTTCAACTTGATACCTCAAACAGAATAAAAGAAAATGACAAAGCACATTCAGGCCCCGTTCACACTGTGCGATTTGAAAGTCGCGCGATTTTCATATTCGTGACATAGTGCGATAATGTCGCGCGACGTCGCAGTTTTGTGTGATTTTTGCAAAGCAACACCAATGCAAATCGCAAAATTGCAGATAGTAAATCGCAAAAAAAAGGGTCATGTACCAGCGACATGCTACCGCGACGTCGCGAGGCAAGATGTGAACAGATCCATTGAAATGCATTGGAGAAGCTACACAGCGCGGCAAAATCCGCGCCATAAATCGCACAGTGTGAACGGGGCCTTAATGATTAAGATAATATCTCAGGTGACATCTACACCTTTCCTCCAAAGTTACAGGAAACGTAGAAAAAAAAAAAAAAATTTTATTAAAGTGGTTTAAGATTTTTTTATTTTTTTTAAAAGTCCTCCTGGTTTTTTTTGTGGTAAATATGGTAAGTGAAAGGTAGAACTATTCCATGATTTAGACAAAGAGATGTCCCGTTTCATACAGAATATATACACATATACACAAATTGCAAACCAGCTATATGTATGAACAATGAAGCCATTTAGTTACAGTGTCCAAGTACCATTTACCCTCGAATGGCTACGGTTGAACTTGAACATAACGGCCGTAACGCACAGGCTGGAGGGTTGTCTCCTAATACTTTTCTAAGTAGGAATGATTAAAATGAGAACTGCTGCTCACTAACCAAAAATAAATGCATGAACATGCTGGAAGTGAAAGAATGATATATAATTAATCTCCAGCATCCCTCCGCCCCCCCTCTCCTTTCTGCCCTGAGCTCCAGACGCCAGCCCACCCTCAAGCTATGACAGCTGTTAAGCAGCTCGCGGCCGCCCAGGACAGCTCTGGAGATGCACAACTGCTGCTTTCTAAACGGTTAAGTTGGGGATAGCCATGCGGATGGCGGGCTCAATTACACTGCTATAGGGGCTTGTGCCTTTTCAGCATTCTGACTCTGAAAGGAAACGCTAATTAACGGCGTAAACTCAAGTCGCAAAACAGCTAAATGCCTGGCATCAATAAGTGGGAAAAGGCACATTGTGGCACTCCGAGCAATAGTTTTCGGGGATCTGTTCCGTGTATGTAAACAGCAGGATAACATCCAAAAGCTGCTCAATGTAAGGCTCAGCACTGTGTAATAACAAAGTGTGATTTGTCCTCGCTGCTATATAATTATTCTTTATTTATAAAGCACCAGCCTATTCCACAGCGTTGTACAATGGACACAATATAGACAGGGTTACAATACATTGAACAACACTAACAAACAAGTACGGAGGAAACGAGGGCCCTATTCCCATGGGAACTCACAATCTAGAAATGTTGGTGGTGGAAACCGGAGGAGAGGACGGCAAGGCGAGAGCGATGGACTGCAAGGCGAGAGCGATGGACTGGTAGGAGTGATGGATGGCAAGGTGAGAGTGATGGGCAGCAAAGTGGATGGACTAGTAAATGGAATAGTAAGATGGACTGGTTGGGGCAGTGAGGTGTGAGTGGGTTGGTAGGCTTCCCTAATTAGGAATGTCTTAAGGGAGCATTTGAAAGAAGGGAAACTAGGGGAAAGTCTGACAGTACAAGATAGAGCGTTCCAGAGGATGGGAGCTGCACGTGAGAAATCCTGCAATCTATCATGCAACATTTTAAGCAAAGAAAATTGTTGAAAGTGGATAGAATGTGGGAGGAATACTTTCTTACACCCCATTTCATGCAGAATTTAAAAAAAATTATTGAATTAAGCTTTTTTGCCTTTGTAAACTCAATAACCGTAATGGACTGACAAGAACCTTTTTCCCCTCATAATGTCATATGTAAGTTTTGCCGGAGCTGCATAGATTACAGACACTTAAAGGGATACTCTAGGCAACATGACCACCTAAGCTATTTTAGGTGGTCATGATGCCCGGAGTATCCTGCCCTTTGTCCCCCCTCCCTCCGCTCAGCGGTTCAGCTGAAAATGCTGAAAACAGCTGAGAGAGGCGGAAAAGTTTACTCCGCCCTCCCAGCTGTCAGTCAGCAGAGCGGGAATCATATTTCCCGCTTCTGCCGACTTTTGCCGAGTAGGAGACGTCATCGCGCTTTCAGCGCGATGACGTCTCCTACTCCCTGCAGAAGCTGGCGGCTCCCTCTGAGGGTTAGTGTTGCGCGCATCCTCTTGCGCGCAACACTAACCCTCAGAGGGAGCCGGGAGGAAGCCTGCCGATTGGCTGGCTTATGTGAGAGGCGCGCATGCGCGCTTCTCACGTAAACCAGAAGCCAAGACGCAGCAAGGAGGAGGACGGGAGCGGAAGAGGAGGGAGGTGAGTATAAAAAAAAAAAAAAAAAAAAAAAAACGCCGCTGGAAACAAGAGGATTTTAAGGTAAGTATTGCAGTTACAAGAAAAAAAAAAAAAAAAGAAAGTTTTATTAAGGGAATAGGGATAGGTTAGGAAAAAAAAACGGGGGGTGATTTTTTTTGTTAGAGTGTTCCTTTAAGCTGCACCTCTTGGATCCTTCTCCTTAACCCCTTCACATCCAATATCGAGTTATTTAGATTTTGCATTGAAAAGCACTCATTTACATATTTAAGGACCATTTCACACCTTTTTAAAGCAAGACTAGTGTGCCCCCCTGTGGAGAAATTAAATCTTTTTTTTATGTCTCTTCAAGCACCCTGGAGAGATAAAACAAGCTGCAAATAGCAGCCCCAAACTTCACTGTAAGAAATAGTAAAAATAGATTAGTGCTGCATTATGGCTGCCAGGCAGAGGGCAGGATACAGGGAGAACTCTGGGTCATTCACTGCTATACAGGTAATAGGATTAAGAGGGCTAGGAGTGAAAATCCCTGTACAGTACAGATACAAGGTGTTACTGTAATCTCCATTTACAGACATTATGTCACATTAAGATAGTATTTTTATATTCTACTAGGTATCAAGTCTGCCCGGAGGGCAGTCTATTGTTGTAGAGCATATGGCTGGCCAGTGCTCCCAATGATGTGGCTGTTTATCACACCCAGTTTCTGACCCCCAGCTCACATGGATATAATTGCGCGCAGCCTCTACCCGTCGGCCACGCGCAGCCTCTACCCGTCGGCCGCGCGCAGCCTCTACCCGTCGGCCGCGCGCAGCCTCTACCCGTCGGCCGCTGCATGCGCATCCTGTTCCCCTGGATGCGCGCGCGGCCCACGCGCAGAGGCGCTGCGCGCGGCCCACGCGCAGAGGTGCTGCGCGCGGCCCACGCGCAGAGGTGCTGCGCGCGGCCCACGCGTAGAGACTGCGCGCGCATCCTGTAGAGCCGGATGCGCTCGCAGCCTCTACTGAGGGGGAGAGACTGCGCGTGGATCCAGCGTTTCTCCGAAGCTGCGCATCAGGCTTCAGTTGGCTGCAGAAACCGGATGCGCGGCGACAGAGAAAACGTTTTTATAGGTATGATTGGTAGTTTTTGGAAGCTGCATTGCTAATAATCTCATTATGATCAATACAAATCCCCATAAGCAGGAGATCATCATTTTTATTATGTATCTTTATCACAGATACTGTAACACAAAGCTCTTTTCTGCCTGTGTGATAATAATGCCAACTCAGTTTGAAATTGTGTAAGATAAAAGACACCATCTAGAGCTCAGAATCTTACATTTCAACAATATTTCTGTAACGGATAAACGAATACATGAAGAATTAAAAATGAGCAAATTCACACTATTTCAATTTTTTAACTCAGAATAACACGCTCTGTGTAATACGCCTATTTTACCCTATATTTAATAGTTAACTTCACATCCCAGGTTTCAAATTAATGTTAGAACATTTTTTCTCAAAAAAAATTGCTTGGTTGTGAAGGGGTTAATGGATACATAAGCAGATACAAACAAGAATTTGAATACATTGCACTCGTGAAACCGTTCCAGCAGGTAGCATTCACTTGCACGTTCACAGTTTCAAGTGAATGGAGATGCCAGATAGCGTAAACCCCCCACGCAGGCTTCCATTACGTATCAACGTGTGAGGGACAAACGTTGCTGCATACGTGAAACCAAGATTTGGATCTTACTCAGCATTGACAGTCCAGCATCGTCCTCTAGAGCTTACTGCAATAGGACATTAGACGGTTTTGATCAGACAAGTTATCACTTTTCAGTTCTCTCTCAGGTTGAAGCTTGCGATCACCTCCCGTCCTCAGCCCTAATCTCCACGTGTTTCCTTTCTCCAGACACAATGGCCGCTGCATTCCAATGGAAAGAACCAGACAATCTCCCATATGTCCCTTCCCATCTACATAGCAGTCTGTCTTCTTTCACCGACACTGGAATGCTGCCATGTTCACATGAGTGAAGCCTTTCAGAGAATGATGGGTCTGATAGGCTTCCATCCCTTTATATATAAAAAAAAAAAAAAAAAGAACCCCCCCCCAAAAAAACAAAAAAAAAAACACCCCCTTCACTTTTCCTGGCAAACTTCTATAACTGAAATAAAATTTAGTGTAAAAATCACAAGAAAAAAAAAAAAAAAGTTATTCTGAACATCTGAGAATTTGGATAATAATAACGCAACGCTTTGGTTTATAGGAGGATGTTATCACTGCAGAAATATCGCCAGGGGAAAGAAAAATAAAGCTTGGAGGCCAGAGCCTGTGAATGTGATCTACAAAGGGACACTGCGTATGAAGTGAAAATTATTTTCGTAATTGCTTTAGGAGCTGACGGGAAATGACTTGCTGCTCTTTACATTAGGACCACTTCAGCGTGATTCCAAGAAATTCCCAGGCTACAAAGTATCCCCAGCATACAAAGCTTAGAACGTACAAACGTACATCAGGCCCGCGGGACAGCTGGGCAGAGAAGCAGACATTGGAATAGCTTAGAGTACAGGAGCCCCTGCTGGATTAATAATCTGGGGTGGTTTACAGAATCGAGAGGTATCGTTTGTTGATGCACGTTGCATTGGTGTAGGAACTTGGGGGAGAAAGTCACCCCTGGGAAATTAAGTGAGGGGAACGCATTGGGACAAATCTCCATCACTTATTTTCTCTGTATGTGAGGGCTCAGCAATGTCATCCTAACATGATGCCAAATGTATGGCTCCTGGAAGTGTATGTGTGTAGTTACCTGTGTGACAGGTGTGTATAAAGCGAGGTCTAACGTGTGTAAATCCAGATCTGTAAATATAGATGGAAATAAATAGGGTGTGTGTAAATTGATGTATAAATGTGAGTGTCTATGCATGTGCGTATAAACAGGGTGTATGTGAGTAAATCTAATCAACAGGTGTGTATAAAATGTGTGTGTAATGCCGTATATGTAGATATATGTGTTAATATGTAGATACAAGTGCATATACATGTAAGTGTGTGAGCGTGTACGCGGGTTCACATGTGCAAATCATGCAACACTTGCAGAGGCCTGGTTTGACAGTGGCCCATTTAATAATTTTGTCATAGCCCAAGATAATAACACATATTATAATTATTATTAGATTATGACGGGGAGGTCCAGCCAGTCTTTGTTGCAAAACTGATTTTGCATGACAAGCCATAAAAAAAAAAAAAAAATCTTCCCACCTCTAGGTTTTTGTGGTTCCTACACCAAAGGCACTCTGCACAGCTATAGACAAGTTATCATTTAACATCCATTGATATGACAGCATCCAGAGTGCTTTCTCATTTGGGCCCAATGACTTCAATATGAATGTAGTCACCGCGCATCCATTCACTGGACCCACAACAAGCGCCTGTCATTTAAGTATCTACAAGCTATAAGTGTAGATTGACAATTAACCCCTTTCAATGCCGGGGTCTTCTTTTGGCCAGAAGGTGTTAAGTCACCCCTGCTCTCCTCTTAGCTCGGTGCCCCTGGTAACAGGTAGAGCGGCTGTGTTTGCATCCATTTGGATAAAGCGCATCATTCCGCTTGGCTTTGCAGATCATTAACATGCAGGATGACCTCATAGGGAACAGATGTACAGGGATGGAGTCGTGATTAGATCAGCCCTCGCAGCAGTCGAGAGTCCACATGTAATTAACCCTATGGAGGTTATATCGGCGTCCCCCCACATAATAATGATGTGTACCCATGTTAATCATCAGGAGCAGGCCTGATAAAGCAGACGTTATTTAGATGTGAAAACTAATCACGTCTCATCTAGCGGTGTCTGCGAGCCGCAGTTAGAAGAACGATTGGACAGGATTTCATTCTTTATCTTATCAGCTGCAGGCTGCTCATTCGCACCTATAGTGTTTCACTCCTGTTTTATAGCCATTAAAAGGGCTAAACTGACAGTTTAATGGAAAAACGCTTTACAAGCGGAGCTTCATCGGCAAAAACCCGATACAAACATATTACAGCATGAAAGAATGGCCAAACACGCAACGATTTCAGGAGAAACCAAAACAGATATTTGTGTTTCTGTCCTTTTATCCCAAATTGTTCTGTGTTCTCTGAAACTAATACAAATAAACTTTACGGACCAGACTGGCGCTTTCCAGTTTCCAAAGGTATGCTCCAAATTCTGCATCGTAACGTGTGTACATGAGGGACTGCAATCCTTGAACCAGTGACTCTACCAGAACTCTACCAGAATTCTCCACCAAGCTTTAATAGTTCTCAATGTAACATAATACCACTAGAATTGGGAAGGGATTTCTAACCATAGCACTTCAGGTACCTATGGGCTGTATTCCAACTCTGGTGTAAACCCACCAGAGCCATTGCAGGGCTATATGCCACAGTTGTCATTAAACCAACATTGCAAAAATCAGGGTTATTCAGAGAAAGGTGAAATCCAGGAGAACTGGCAGAAGAAGAGAACAATGTAGACCAGGGGCAGCAACCTTGGCTCCCAGATTTTGGAAACTACATTTCCCATGTGGCTCAGTCAGCCTAATGGGTGACTGCGCATCGTGGGAAATGTAGTTCCCAAAACATCCGGGAGCCAAGGTTGCTGATCTCTGATCTAGACCAAATAGCCGATTTCGAAAGTGAGATATATGGGAGAATTTTTCTGGTTTGGCTATTTTGACCTAGAATTTTCACTTCTCCAATCATTCTACGGAGTTTCACCTTTCTCTGAATAACCCTGAATGTCTCCTGTAGTTAAATCGACTAGAAAATCATACAACACTCTCTGAACACTGCTAAATCATTTAACGCTCTCTAAACTCGTGCAGAGCTCTCAGCTGGGATGCAAAAGGCTCCATGGAGTCCTGTGGACTCCACGAGTAGATCCTCACTGTGGTGTGGAGTCCCGCTGCTGGTATCTCATAGCTTTGTGCTTCATTCCGGGCCAGGCTATAAAAAAAAAAAAAAAGCACCTACTGCGGGATAAGACACTAAAGAATGTCTGCAGGCACAGATTTTCCTGCTTACCATCTGCAAATTTACCATCAACTATGTTATAGCAACGCTGTAGACTTCGGTCCCAAGTTTACAACAGCTCTGGTTAAGTTTACAACAGGGTTGGAAGGAAAACAACCCCAGATATCTCAGGTCTCGTATGTCTTAAAGGAATACTCTAGGGTTAAAAACATAGGGCGCTATTCCAAGGTTGACACAAAAAGGATAAGTAAAAAAAAAATCTGTGCCTGCAGATTTTCTTACAGTCACCCTTTTTGCATACCTATTCCAAGGTAGGCGCTTAATTACCTTAACCTAGCCCCGGAAGAAAGCGCAGCGCAAGCGGATACTTGCAGCAGCACTATGCGCTGCCACGGCTATCAGATCTTGCAGTCCAGAGGACTCCATGTAGCCTTGTGTGTCCCAGCCGTGAGATCGTGCAGCGCCGTGGAGGAGTCACGGAGGGAGACTAGGGACTACTTGTTCCCAGTCGCACTCTGTTCCGGACAAGAGGAAGCAGCGGATTGCGCCGCTCTCTGCACCACGGGACAAGAGGTGAGTACAGAGTATGGGGGATTGGGGGGTTTAAGGACATGGTGTTGAGTGATTTTGCTGAAACAAAATCACTTAACAATAGCTTTTTATGAGATGATATTTCACAGTGAAAAACCATGTCCCGAGTGGAGGCGCAGGCTACATTGGAATGGCCTGTACTTCCATGCGGAGGTGAAAATTAACATCTCCTCTAATAAGTATAGGGGATGTTAATTTACAGTAAATCTACGCAAGGAAGCGCTTCACTCTTAGAAAAAAATTCCAGGTGATGAGATCACTTCATGAGGCCTTGGAATAGGGAACGGAGTTGGGAGTCAGAGGGGTTAAATACAAACCGGTCCTGATCCCCTCCTCCCATATTAACCCATTATATAGTTAAAAATTTACCTTTATTCCAGCACCTCCAGACGAGGTATGCTAGCTGGTTTCCTCTGAGCCGCAGTAGGTCACGTGACCGCAGGGGAGCTAGGTGCTCTGGCCAGTGTCCATCCAAACCAATGGCTCTCAATCCAAATGTATCAAGAGCCAATAGAGGGTGCTGGGTCCCAGAAAGGGTCCGGCTACTGGGTCTGGATCCATGAAGCGGAGCTTAGAACTCGCCAAACTGAACTTCTGGGATGGAAACCCTGGACATGGAGGGTGGAAACAGCCCTCTGAGAGCCCCACTCCCAGAGAGGCGAAAGGGGTGAAGGCTGACCGGCAACTGTGATAACTCACATAATATTGAGTGTCCCTTTGAGGCTACTACAACATTTGGAGTGCCAAGGCTCCCAAGACACCAACCCTGGTATAGAAGAAGCTTGTGAACTACTCGGGAAAGCTGTGCATTTTGGAAAACGTAGTACATAAGCACAGGAAGAGTCATGCTTGTCCATTGCTGCTGCAAGGAGCACGGAAGTGGCTGCATGTGTTGATGTTCCATCAGGAGTAGGCTAATGTCAGACGAACGCAGTCTGAGCGCACTCTGCGTGCGGGCATAACGGACAGACGTACTGACGGAAGATACTGTAGACACCACATGGTCCGTGCTTTTTGACGGACGCAGAAAAGAAAGGAAACTATGGGAAATAAAATGAATATGAAAAATGATAAAAATATGAAAAGCCGTTTTGTGCCTCAAGGTGCTGGACGTCGCAAATGCGCTGCGTCTGACATCTCATCACTCAACGCTACGCGGATGAGGCGCACTCTGCGCGTCCGTGATAGCGGTTTTACGTTCTTGCCTAACTTGCGTCCGTTTGCCACGTGCGCTGTGAGTGTGCAGTTCAGTGCGCACGCACTTAAGTGTATGGGTCTCTATTGCTCATGATTCTATGCTACGACGGACGTTAAACTGTGCAGGAACACAGACGTGATCACTGCGTTCGTCTGACGTGGGCCGTAACGAGCGGTTTCGAAACCGGTTTGGCCAAAAGGGCCCCCTCTCTGTTGCAGAACTACCACCCCAAGACTGGCATTGCGTAAGCTGTAGTTTAAATGACAGCTGTTCCACATGTTCAGACCTGGTGCACGACAGAAGATACATTGTTTTGGGAATCATTAACTTGTCAAAGCCAGTTACACTGCAGTTAATGTGACTACATAATTAATGTTTTTAGCTTGATGTGACAGGTATTCGCCAAAACCAACATTTGTATCACCGCATCATGTTGATAACGCAAATCCTTCACTTTCAAACGGTTTCCCTTGCAGCACACTGGACAAGTTACAATGTATGTATGTAACACAGAGTTTCTTTAAAGATCTATTCAGTAATTTGCGTCTGCATTGTGTCACTGCACCATTACTCCCCTATATCGGCACTGCCTGATCATACACACACACACACCATTATGCCAAAGCACAGCAACTCTCTGGGCACGCCAGTGTACCATGTCACAGTGATTAAAATCACTGAATTAGGGGGGTAAATGCTCAAAAATAATATTTTATTTTGAGAAGCTAATCTTTTTGGGTGAAACGGATAAGAGAATATAAAAGCAGTTAAAGGATGCAATATGTAATAGAATCTCCAGGTTGTAAGCCCCCCAAAGCAGGACCCTTCTATTACTTGTTTTTCTTCCACGATACTGGATTTTTTTGGTTATGGTTTGACTTTTATGTTTTAGAATAGTAAATGGATGCAGAAGACGTTGGCACCACATAAATGATAAGCATCAGAAGAGCTGGGGGGAGGGGGGTCACCACAGCCAGAGTCCTCTCCATCAGCCTCGGTGCAACATGTGGAATTTAAAGGGCACTGTAAGCTAAAAATGGTAGGAGAAAGGAGGAGTTCATTAACCCTTATTGACGCCCCCTTCCTTCCTACCAGTCCCTTCCCCTTTATAGCTTACGTGGGCTACAAAATTACCTTTTCTCCTGTGCTGGAGTCTCCATCCGCGCTCATTTAAACTGACAGGTCTGAGGCAGATGCTGTCACTGTACTGGGCTCGCCCAATACCTCTCAATGCAAATTCCTTGGATTGGCACTGACCAATCCGCTCTGCACATCTTGGCACGCCATTACCAATAAACCAAGTTATTTTGGTAATGGTAACTAGAGTGTCCCTTTAAATCCTTAACATACCAGGTCTTTCCATTGGTTTGTTAGGTTTATGACATATGGATAAATACAAACACTGCCACCCAAGAGTAGTGGGAGTTCCATTGTACTCTACGCCCCATTCGTTTTCTCGGTGATCCCACCCTCACGTTTCGCTTTTTTTTTATTTTTATTTTTAAAAAAAAGGTATTTTTTTTGTGTTGAATAGAAATAAACCAAATTTATTTTTCTGTCTTCAATGAAGAGATTTCCACCCAAAGATAACGGTCAGAGTAGGTACGTGCGTAAGGATGAGGTTTGCCTTGATGTAAACGGACGAGCTTACACTTTAAACGGCTGCTCAAAGTAAACTAAAAAAAACACCTTGGAGTGTTTGTTCAGCATTGGGATATGGGGTTTTAAAGAGCAGA
The DNA here is from genome assembly GCA_009667805.1 of Leptobrachium leishanense. NCBI lineage: Eukaryota > Metazoa > Chordata > Amphibia > Anura > Megophryidae > Leptobrachium > Leptobrachium leishanense. Next base: position 314,311,629 of record CM019066.1, read on the forward strand.
TGACATTTTTCTTATTTGGTTTAGACTTATTGGAACGCCTGAAGGTTTAGCCGATCTACACCAGTGCAGCTACAATATGAAACCACCCACGGGAAGACAGCCATTCACGCATGCTATGCTTTTCATTGACTTCAACAATGATTTCAACACCCAGTGTATGTTGAACGTGCCCGATTATGGTTTAAATATTGAAGAAAATTGAAAAATTTATAAAAAAAATAATAAAAAACCACCTTTGCCATATCCAACAAGTCCATATTATGTCTCTGAAAACAAATCTATAAATTACCACAAAAAAGAAATAATGGCAGCAATTTCAACAGATGGGGGATTATCTCACTAAAAGCAAACCATGGGTCAAAAAAAGGTAATAAATAAATAAAAAATAAACAGAATAAGCCAATTCCGCAATACACCTCCCCAAATTTAAGACACAGGACATGTTAAACCTCAAGGATATTCTAACGTCACTTTAAGATTTACAATATGATATTAGCCATAAATAATATAACACTTCACATTAAAAGCGAGCTCAAACGGTATAGACTTGCATAAACACTCGTACACACTTTTTAGATGGTTAGATTGAACCTTAAACAAAAGTGACTCTCAGATCATCGTATCAGCCAATTATCTTTCTAGACGTTCTCTCTACGGATTGTTAAAAATTTTGGCAGTGTGTAAAAAGCAAAAAAAAAAAAAAAAAAAAGTTTGCACCTGTCCCAGTTTTACTAAAGGCGCGGAAAAATAATAGACTTGGAGAAAAGAAAAGAAGAAACCCACAGGAGAAAAAAAAAAAAAGAGACCAGTATGTGAATGGGTGTTAAGGAAAAGCCTGAAGTTAGGCGCCTTTGCTTAATATTGCTAAGTATTCCAGTTCAGCAAATATAAATGGAGGCTGTCCCCTGTATTTCTCGACGCCTCTCCAGGAAGCGGGGCACGATTATGTAAATAGCCTTGGTTCCCTTTACTTCTGCCAGCTTTGCTTATCTCCAAAGCCTTCTGCCTGCTGCTCCTGGCGGCCGATACAAGTGTACGCGCGCGGCTCTTATCTCCGAACAAAGCTTGAGAGACGCGCGGGGACCCGAGCCAGCGATGTTGGACAGTGACGCATGGCTGCTTTCTCTGTGAGATTTATTTAACCGAATTTAATTTCTTTTCTTCACTGGCGCAGTTTTGATCGGAGATATTTAATAACTGTGCCAAATGAGAGATCATGGTAGAGGTAGAGAAAGAGAGGATGATGTGGAGAAACACATTTATTAATTACACAGTAGGAGAAATCTTTTTTTGTGTGTGTGTGTGTAATAAAGAACATGTATCCATGCATTCGCAGGATTTAATTTAAACATGGATAGCGCCGTGCGAAGCCCATCTGGCAAGAATGTCATCAAAGCATGAACGCCGAATTGAAAGGCAAAGAAAAAGAAACTTCATTATGTAAAACCGTGATATATGCAAGAGGAGGGATGATTGAAATTCATTATTTTACTCAACTGCCCTTAAACGACCCTGTTTGGTAAAGTATCTGTTTCGGCAACCCCTAATGAGGCAGAGTAAGGGGGAGAATAAGAAAGAAACAAGGAAAGTGTGTTGCTTCTATATCTTCATACATGCTCCAGGTTACTATTCAGCACTGAAACCCCAAGATTGTAACATTTTATAACCATCTACCCTGCAGATCTTTCCATCAAATTTAAACTCGGAGGTCCTGGAAGAGTTACACAAGGAATACCATGGAACGGCACTGCAACACATAACGACTTGGGTCTGTATACTCCACAACACGTTCACAGCAGTATTTGAATTTGTGTATGTCCATGTAAACAGATAATGTTCTTTAAGAACACTCGCGTTTCATACTTCTACACAGAGGTGTCTGAATCCATCATTTCCAGAGCTTTTAGGGGTTACCCACCAACCACCGTTCTTTCACCGACAGTGGATCTAGTTAGGAGTACAACGGTGTCTTCTCTAGGGAACTTCTATCGTAGTGTTGTCTTTTTGTTACACCACAGTTTCTGCAGAACTTGTCTAGCAGTTTTCGATGGGGTTTCCACCATGGTTCCTTCCCAAGTCACTGAGCGTACATTTCACCATAGTGTCAGAGTTGTCTAGTGTTGGCTAAAATTTTGTTTTCGCAGTAGTTACTTCAATGTTGTTAACCAATTAAAAAATAAAAATAAAAATTTGACAGGGTTATTTAAAGAGATTCGAAAAAGTCACCGCACGTTCGGTGACTTTTCGTTCCCCGCACTTCAGGGCGATTCGGTGATTCCTAGTTGGCCGACCCTGCGGCGTAGTCAGCAAGCACTACAGGGTCCCCGTAGTGCAGGGAATACTCACCGCAAAGCCACAGAACACTCACCGAAAACCCGCAGAAACCGCTGCAAAAAACAAGCCGAACACGCCGGAAAAATCTGAGCAGCCGCCGATCACAGCGCAGAGCAGGTGCCGGAAAAAGTCAACAGGCAGACGAACGAGGTTTAAATAAATAAATAAATAAAAAGCAGTTCGCTTGAAAGTATGAAATTTGAAACACTGTTTGCAAAAAACTACTGAACGAAAATGTCTGAAATTTACATATAAGATCCAATGAATGATAATAAAAAGGATGGTTACAGAAAAAAGAAAAAACGATTTAAAAAACAAAAAAGTTTGCCAAAAAAATAATAAAAAAAATCCATAAAAATCTCTAAAGATCCTACATTTTTTTTTATCTATAAATAGACTTTTTACTGCAGAATAAAATAATAAACGGTTCATTAGATATTGGATTAAAACGGGAATATTTTTAACATTGAAGCCTAGGGGATTCTCCTGAATAAATCTGTCGAATGAAACCACTGAACAGCAGGGCACTTCGGCAACTTTTCACTGCTGTGCGGTGTCTCTGAATAGCCGAAGCATTGCTTCTCTATGGGGATTTCACTGCCCTCGAACAGGCAACGTATGTGCAGGCAATTTGCCAACATTTGGCGAACTGCCTGCTCTCTGAATAGCCGAATGGCCTGGAAAGGTAACCGAATGCTGAATTTCAGTGTCCGGTTACATTTCGGGGCCAGATTGGCTCTCTCTGAATAAGCCTGAAAAAAAAAAAATAATCTGGGAATAATCACAGTTGATGCAAACTGCGATGGAATAACGCGGAATCAAGCATAGCCGCAGTTTACGCATAGAGGAAGAAGGGTGGTTGGTACTGTTAACCTGTTGAATTTTTCCTCCGAATAGCCAAAGATCACAAGTGATTATCTTTGTGTTGGCAAATAGAGTTAACTTTGCTGTCGTAACGGTGGGGAATAACCCCATTCGTCTTCAGGTGAAAGCAGCCGAAATAAGCGATGTAGGACTCACCTGTGGAGGTTTGCTTTGACCGTGGCAGGACAGCTTACACATAGCAGCTGTTACAGAAGCAATAAAAATTTCTGTTATTGAAGTGTACACTGGTGTCTGGAATAGGGAGATGTGACTTTTTGGGGCATTTTGCACCCACAGGGTCTACTTTTTGACGATTGAAAAACTTTTGACCATTGAATCCGCATGTCCCTTAATTATTTTGTAAAAATTCCTAATATACAAAAAATGGAGGAGAAAGTCATAGTTTTAAAAGAACACTGAAAAACATGACACTTTTCCCTTTGGATAACTGTAGACTTTTTTCTGAATTTGATATTTACCTAAACACAATATAATGTATTCACTCTACAGGGAAAAAAAAAAAAAGTCTTATTCCTCCAAAACGCTGGGTTCACCGCAGTGAAAGAGATTGCTTTGTGAGACTTTATGGTTATACAACCGGTGAATGTTTTTGTTTCTCCAGTTCTAAAAGTGAAACAATCAGGTGCGAGATTCCTTTGGATTCTCCAGGGCCTAGATCACTTACGAACCTATACTTCCCACTAAACACTCCAGGCCCTATTCCCTTGTTCGCTTTAACATGGGGACGCTAACGAGGAAAATAGGCGCCTGCAGATTTTCCCGTAGCGGCCCCATTTTACCAGGGCAGACGATAGCTCAGTACCTCCCTCTGGAATGCAGCGCCAACTGCTGAGATACTCGTATCGCTTCCACACCACCACGAGTATCACCTCCCGGAGTCCATAGGACTCCATGGAGGGTTGCGATTCCGGGCCGCGAGCTGGGCCACTGTTCTCGACGCAGGATGGGAGGAGAGGATCAGAATCATTGGGAGGGTTTAAGGGGGTGCTATATGATTCAGTAAATGCTGACTTATGTAATGCTAGCTTTTAGCTAGGGATGCACCAATGCCACTTTTTTAAGACCTCAGAGTAAGGAGAGCTCTGGGATCTCGCAAGATCGCGGTTGGTGGTTCCTTCCCAGCGAGCGACTGGGCTACAACCTTTGCCTGCGGCCGCTCAAAGGTACCAGGCCACCCGGAGGTGCCAGACACAGTGCCGTTAAAGCACTCTACCAGCCACCCCTGCCGCTCAGACACCAGCAGGCAAGCCGGCCCAGCGCTGGCTTCCAGTATCAGTTGAGGTAACAGGGGCATCTGCACAAGTACCAAGTACTCGTGCAGATCCCGGTATCGGTGCATCCCTACTTTTAGCAGGTGCTAACTTTTGGCTGTCCCGATCCCTGCAGTACTTAGCGCTAGTACTTTCAAATACTTTACTTACCGAAACGCTAATGGACGTTTGCGCTCCCCAAGTATAGGATGTGCAAAGTACAGTAAGCTCGCAGAAGCTAGGCAAAAACGGGGGTAGCATCAGCAATGTAATATGGGTGGCATGCGTTAACCCCTTGGATGCAGAAGACGTGTGGGGAAAGAAAGTCATGGAGATTCCCTGCTATATGCGGAGGACGTTCACCACACGTCATCCGCTAAGGGGGCTCTCCCTCCATATACTTACCTCTCCCGTCAGGGTCCTGCGGTGGTCTGAATTCCATGACATTAGACCCCACTTTTATACTCCCTCCCGGCGCACTGACATCAGTTTCAGGAAACCGGAAGAGCGCCTGAAAGGAGGGGGGGGGATATTAGTAAAAGAGGCGATGGTCCACATCAGGTGCCATTCGGCAACAGATCGTAGACCTCTCCCGGAGGTGGCTGACATCTTGGATGTCAGCCAAGCCTCTGGGGCCTCTCCCCACCCACTGACGTCATTGCGCATGGTGCGATGATGTCAGTTGGAGAATTAACCCCTAGCTGCCAAGGGGTTTCCCTATGGAAACCCTATGGTGGAGATAGCAGGGTCATTTGGACCCCTTATCTCCCGATCGGCGGCAGCTAGAGGGCCATGATTGGTATCATTGGAAAGGCCAGAAGATGTTACAAGTAAAAATTTTTAACAAAATAAATAATAAAGTCTTATTAATGCAGCACTATTGTTCACGTTTCAATTATAATGTTAACAAGAATGCTGCACTAACAATTTTTTTCCTATTTTAGCTAAAATCACGTAATTTCTCCGAAAAGTAAAGTAATTGGTTCCCAGTTCTAGTTTTTTTTAAACAAGCGCACCCCATAAAATATATAACCGCAAAGGCTCAGATGATAAAACGTGCAAAAAATTATTTTAAAACCACTTTTTTTATTAACATTTTTGTCATAGCATTCTGGCAGGGCATGACGTTTACATACGATAATGATATATTATGAATCTGCCGAAAAAAAGAATAATTTGCATTCGCATTTAAACTGTAAACTGTAAAACTGTAAACATGAGCTTGGCACACAGAGGTGAAATGGTCCAGCGGTGAAGGGGTTAAACACACTTATTCTGTAGGTAACGCTTAGGCCCCGTTCACACTGTGCGATTTATCGCGCGGATTTTGCCACGACGTGGCAGCAAAAAATCTGCGACATCGCACCGTGTAGTTGCTCCAATGCATTTCAATGGAGCTGTTCACATCTTGCCGCGCGATGTCGTGGTAGCATGTCGCTGGTACATGACCCTTTTTTTGCGATTTTCTGTGATTTGCATTGGTGGGGCTTTGCAAAAATCGCACAAAACCGCGACATTATCGCGCTATGTCACGAATCGGAAAATCGCGCAATTTTCAAATCGCACAGTGTGAACGGGGCCTTACATAGCAGCGCTAACGTTAACTCCAACTAGAGAATAGAGCCTTTAGATTTTCTGAAAACTAGAAACAAAGCTAATTACTACTGGAAACATGTGCACCTTGCAAGAATCAATGTCACATCTACTTTCAGAATACCTGCAAGCACAGTGATACACACCATCAACCTCTACCGGGCAATTAGCTTCATACTCTACTATTACAAGTATTTATAAAGCGCCAACAAATACCGTAGTGAGTAAAACAAAATCGCCAAGTACGCTAGTAATAACTTTCAGGAGCAACTTGGAACCAGGGGAATTTGAAGTACAGGGTTCAGAATCAAGAAACAAAGTAGTTTCCAATGCTCGTTGTGGAAGAGTCACATTTGACACAGCCACCGGGGATGGTTGAGAAGGATCTTGACTGGGTCAGAACGTTTTGTATTATTGGAACATGAAACAACACAAGATTAACACTGGATAATCCAAGAAACACGAAGAATAAATAAAAGATATCTATTTTGTGTAAGTATATGGAAACCAATATCTCTTGGACAGGCACCACACTATATGGACTTTCAAATACAACAATGTTAACCACACCATAGACCACCAAAGGTGGCTGTCTAGCACCCAGTGTAAGTGGGGCTGGATGCTCGGAGATAAGAGCGTGGTTTGCTCATGAATGCTTACGCCAAGCACAGCAATCTTTGGAATGGGCAAGAATGGATTTTTGCCAAATTCAACACTTTGGTTAATTGCTAAAGAACGCTGCGTTAGTCACACAGGATCATAGTTGTCCACACACACAGTATCTCACAAAAGTGAGTACACCGCTCACATTTGTGTAAATATTTTATTAGATCTTTTATAGTGACAACACTGAAGAAATGACACTTTGTTACAATGTAAAGTAGTGAATGTACAGCTTGTATAACAGTGTAAATTTGCTGCACCCTCAAATAACTCAACACACAGCCATTAATGTCTAAATCACTGGCAACAAAAGTCAGTACTCAAGTGAAAATGTCCAAATTTGGCCCAAAGTTTCAATATTTTGTGTGGCCACCATTATTTTCCAGCACTGCCTTAACCCTCTTGGGCATGGAGTTCACCAGAGCTTCACAGGTTGCCACTGGAATCCTCTTCCACACCTCCATGACGACATCAAGGAGCTGGTAGAGGTTAGAAACCTTGCGCTCCTCTACCTTCCGTTTGAGGATGCCCCACAGATGCTCAATAGGGTTTAGGTCTGGAGACATGCTTGGCCAGTCCATCACCTTTACCCTGAGCTTCTTTATCAAGGCAGTGATCGTCTTGGAGGTGAGTTTGGGGTCGTTATGTTGGAATACTGCCCTGCGGCCCAGTCTCCGAAGGGAGGGGATCATGCTCTGCTTCAGTATGTCACAGTACATGTTGGCATTCGTGGTTCTCTCAATGAACTGTAGCTGCCTAGTGTATCATTTCTTCAGTGTTCTCACAAGAAAAGATTATAAAATATTTACAAAAATGTGAGGGGTGTACTCACTTCTGTGATATACTGTATATAATGGGACATGGTGGACAAAGAGCCTTCATCCCTCTCGGGGCTGTAGATTTATTTTTAACCTTTGGACATATTTACAGGTCAGATCATCTAATTGCCAAATCAAGATTAAACCCACCCTGTCCTGACCTCAGAATTAACACGAACAAACACATCACACAACACAAACACAATGTTACAAATTCAATAGGAAACCTGGATGGAAACAGCCAGATTTTGTGAACAAAATAGTTATAATGAATTGCACAGGCAGCTAATTGGAAAAGGAGGGCCTGCTGTTTTGTGAGCGCTTCCAGGATGAAAACAGACTGCTTTGGGGAACAATAAGACGCCACACTTGTGCTATGCTGCCCTTACAAAAACTTTACCCGGGCGCTTTTCATTCATTAATCCCTGACACTGGTGTCTGTAGCATAATCCCCATTTAGCATTAACAGCAACGTATTTCATTGTGATGGGGCATCACCGACTACCCCACCGATAAATATATGCGGATTCAAGTGTAGCTTTTCAGCTACATGTATGACCGCAAGCATGTTGCGACGAGAGAGAATTCATTAACCTTAATAAATATACAGGCTAAAAGAGGAGGAAAACCCCCCCCCCAAAATTTAAATGAAAGTCACCACTTCTTTTGATATTCATTAGTCGATTCATGGGGCCGAATGTGCTCTTCAAATTGCTCGGCAGCTATATGCGAGGAACAGGTGTATGTCTGAGAAGAGCTTTTTTTTGGTAGATGAACCAAAGTGAAGATTGGGACAGAACATTACAGTCTGGTTCTACTATTTCTAAGGGTCATTTAAAGAGTAAAACACAAAGACGCCATTCAAACGTAGCCCTGCAAGTCAGAGCTTTACAATCCGTTGCCTCGATAATACAGTCGTGGAATAACATCTTGTGAATCTGGTCAAATGAACACAAACCCGGAGCCATCTACACCACAACAATGGCCTGAAATTAAATGGCAAAGTGACAAGTGGTAGGAATCTCAATCTTTTTGCCAAGACCTGTGAAAGACGAGCTTGCATAGAGTAAGCCCTTTTACAGTATTTCACATTTGAGGTTTTCTAACAGGATTGGTCCTTCAATCATCCCAAAGACATTGAGAATTGCTGGGATTTTCTAGCTGTGGAAGAATATTTGTAATTTACTTTGACTTGCTTTTAACAAGTCCCAACAACATGCCAGGATTAAGGTCAAACTGGTTCATATGGTCTTAAAGATGGCTGAGCCGAGGACTAAAAAAAAAAAAAACCAAAAATTGAGGTAAAGCGGGGATTGAAGTGACTTTCTGGAGGGTTGGTGGACCCAGAAGACTGGCTTCAAAAAACACTATTAGTCAAATACCCTAGAAATATGACCCAACTTCGAGAAGGCTTCCAAGATCATAAATTCTTATTCCATTGGGATTAGAATGGTCTTTTTTGGAACCAGATCGTAATTATTTCCTTCACCTAAAGCAGCATTTCCCAAACCTGTCCTCAGGACCCTCAACCAGGCCAGGTTTTGCAGATCTGGGTGGAGTAGAGGTAACATCACTGCTCTGCATGGAGAGAGCCTGTGGAGACATGGGTTCAATCCCAGCGAGCAACCTCTCCAGTAAGTGTCCTTGGGCAAGACACCTAACGGTACATACTCACCACCCAGGACATACTTAAAACGAGAGAAATCTCAATGTATCCTTCCTGGTAAAATCCTTTCTCAAAAAAAAATGCAGACTGAATCCTGCAATCACTGAGAAGCAAATTATATCACATGTGCTGTGCTTCAAATATCCTGCAAACCTGGCGGGTCAGTGGATCCTTAGGTCAGTGTTTCCCAAATATGTCCTAAAGAGACAGTCTACTCATTCTGACCACTTTAGTTTTTTCAGGTGGTCAGAGTAAGGAGAGCGTGTCCACCCCTTAATGCCCTCTCAACCCTCTCCAGATCAGCTCCGACAGTTGTGTGAGGGTCCAATGATGTCAGCAAACTTCTGTACGTGCTGAGGTCTGATCCTCAATGCATCTCAAATTCAGCCTCGGCAGAATTCTGAGCGGCCACATTCGGTCTTGGACAAATTGGAGCAGTTTGATTGTGGCCGAACGGTGAGCTTGCGAATGGCGAATGCGTCTGTCGTATGCGAAAGAATCAGAAGACTTCCACATTTGGAAGCCCTGGAGAGGAAATGGATCCCTGCGCCGCAGGACAAAAGGTGAGGATTTATATCTATAAGAATTTGAGGTTTAAAGAAATAACTGCAGATGATGTCAGCAGCACGTGCATAATTATTTAATGGGAATAAAGGTGTACGAGATCTTGCTTTGAGTGTTTAATAATGAATCAGTGCAGGCAATAAACACATTGAATGTCATGTCCAATGAATTGTATCATGGTATTATTGAAATTGTGTTATATAGAAACACACAAACACTATAATGCAGAATATATTTCACATATGAACTGTCTGCAGTGTGGTAAATGAACCAAAACTTGTATTTAATGGTTTGGGATCAATGCAAGGTGTATCACACACAATGACAGCATCATAAAATTAGAAATCTATTTCTCTTTGAGGTGATCGTTTCAGAGGAAACTAAAACACTTACCCCTTTCTAAAGTGGATAATATTAAAATATGACAATTGTGTATGCCCATTATCTCTTTATGCCCATATCAAACTTGAAAATGCCTAATGTTATGTACTCACCAAATCCACCAAGGGAGTAGCTGGGAGACGGAGAGAAGAGTTGAGCGGCAAAATCTTCGAAAGTCATTACTTCTCTGTAATTCTGTATTATTGCTTCAAGATACAGAGCTCGTTCCTCATAACTGAAATAGTGATGTTAAGGAAACAAGAGACGGCAGCAGCAAAAAGACCAAGAGAACAGAACACACAAACCAGTGTTTCCCAAACCTGTCCTTGGGACCCTCAACCAGGACAGATTTTGCAGATCACCTTGGGGAAATAGAGACTGAATCCGGCAATCACTGAGGATCAAATCATATCACCTGTGCTGAGCTTCACATATCCTGCAAACCTGGCGCGGCGGAGGGTCCTGAGGACAGGTTTGGGAAACACTGCTCTAAACAAAGCAAGACAAAGAAATACCAGGTATCGGCAGGTCATGGAGTGTGACCTCCATATTGATCTTAATGCATTTGTGAATGTGAAGGCATGAAACAAGAAAAATATTTACACATTGTAATGCAAATAAAGTTTTTTTTTTTATTGTGTTATTTCAAAGTGAAAAATCACAACATTTCAGGCACCTATTCAGGAAGTGGTAACAGTTTATAGGGGTAAAAGGAACATCTTCCAAACCAAATAATTATGAAAAATGGTAATTATTTAAGGGGACGCTACCACTCGCATAAGCTGTAACTAGATCACTTGTGCATTACAAATAAAATCACTGTATAAAACACATTCTGCTGTCTTTTCTTTGTTTGAAGTGATTGCGTGTTAAAAGGAAAATACATTCAATTTTATACGTCCATTCTATTTTGGAGACCTTTCCTATGATGCAACATTTACCAAAATGTATGGTCAGTTTTCTTTGTGGCTGTGCTTTACAGTATTTAACAGTTAATGAGGTGGAGGAGGGAATGTTTAGATAAGGCAGCAGGAGGCCATTGTCCTGCCTCTGATACCTGAGATAGGAGATGGCAGCTGAATAAGGTAAGGATTTAAAAAAATGTCTAATCTACCCCCTGGTGATCTTGTTTGAATACATCCCACACAATACAATGATGTGAGTTGGTGAATGACCCATAGACTCCATTCTATGGCCAAAGCCACACAGTGAGGACCAAGTAACTGTAGGGGGGGGGGGGAGTTTGCAACACAAAAGATCACGCAATGGCTGCACTTAGTGACACACACAGAGTAAAATATTTTCTTAACTAAATATACAAGAGAAAAATGAGGCACACGTAAGATATCAGCAACATGAAATAAACACAATAAGTACATTTCATTTTTGTGTACTGGCCCTTTAACACAATGGATCTTCTTTTAGGCCCCGTTCACACCTTGGCGTTTTACAGCGAGTTCCTGCGCGCTGTAAATCGCCCAAGCACGGAAATCCCATGATTTCCAATGGGGCCCGTTCACACTTGGGCGTTTTACAGCGCGCAGGAACGCGATGTAAAACGTCCTACGCTCAAAGTAGTACGGGAGCTTTTTTGGGGTGTATAGCAGCAGTCTATGGCCGTGAACGCTCTGCAATTAACGTTCGTGCGGTTTTTACGTTTGCGCGTATTGCGTACGTCAAAAATCGCGCAGGTGTGAACCCAGCCTTAAAGATTTTACAGTATGACAGTATTGAGTATGCAATTTCAAAACATATAAGACTGGCAAAACCTGCACATTATATTATAATGGATATATTATTCTAAGGTATATTTGAATAGGATTGAAGGAATAATAGAAAATATAAAACAGTGTGAATCTGTGTAAATAAAAAATCTCAGCAATGGTGTCAAAAGAAAAAACACATGAAACTCATCCACGTAATAAGGAAGCATGTAGGAAAAGGGGGGGGGCAAAACATAAAAAGAACTATGGCATGAAAACCAAAAGGAACAAACAAGGTTTATACAATTCGTTGGAGGGGAAAGTCCGTTAACCCGGGCATTTTTAATGGATACATCTATCAACAAATGTGTCAATACTAATCTCAGAACTACTAAACCATGAAGTCCATGTGATTGATATCTGAAATATCAAAAATATATGTCCATTCATCATGGGATAAAAAGAAAATATATCTAAAAAAAATGTTGTGCTGCAAATATCTTTATCGTAAAAATAATTATATATGTATACACACACACACATACAAAAACAACACTATACACATAAAATAATGTCAGGTGGGAGCAAGGAATTTGAATAGCACCACAAGACCATGAAATTTAATGTATGGTAAGGTGGCTCTTAAATAGCAACAGAAGCTTTAGAAACAGAAGCTTTTCTTTAAACTGAAGCTTTAGAAACATATGCTTAAAAGTAAACAAAAAATACAAAAAAACAAACACAACCTCCCAACTAGACCCTTTTAGTTTGAAGCGCGTATGTGAGGTTAGGAATAGGACAAAAAAACATTGATAGTTAAGGTGTTTTTTTGATCAAATCAACTATTTAAAAAAAAAAGTCCCAACAGGATCACGGAATTGTATTTTTTAATCAAATAATAAAGTAGTGGAATTAGTAGAGATTAGTCTCTAATGAAGCATTAAAAGAGGGAACAATTAAAAAAGAACAATTACAGCAATAGAAGATCTGAAATGTTAAGACTGTGCAGTTTTCCCTCGTTTCAGAGAGATAAATACTTCATAAAGAAATCTACTTCAATAAAATCAACTGCAAAAAAATAATAATAATGATGATGGACAAAAAACAGCAAAAAAGTAAAATGACAATCTTGATCCAAACTTCAATTGATGCATTTCATGGGGTCTCACTGTGTAATCAAGGACTGGTCTCAAGTAAAACTTACAATCAGGACAAACTGAATCAACTTCCCCGCTGACTCAATAAGAAACCCTGCCAGTGACAGCTCTTTATCCAGCAAAAAAGAACTTCTTTGTCCTTTTTGTTCCTGGATCCTGTTGTCTGAGAAGGTGGAACGTGTGCTGGCAATAAACGGATAATGCGTGACACACATTCATACAGGATAGGGAAAGCCTTGTAGTGATTAAAGGGGCACAACAACAGAGGTTACCTTCCATTAACCTGGAATAAGAACACAAATTACACGTATACGTGATGAAACGCAATCCATACGTATAGAATCAGCAACACTTGTCAAGATACACATAAAAACACAACTTTCTATACAATTTATTCTCCGTATCTTAGAATGTAAGCTCTTGAGCAGAATCCTCTTTTCCTATAGTTCTCAGTGCACCAAGATTGTTAATTTTAGGTTTGTTTTGTTACACACGTTGTACTGCGCCGCAGAATAGGTTACCACCCTGTAAGAATCTGTAATTGCAGTTACTCCCCGGGTGCCCTTCTTTATCGGTTAGGGGAATGGGAGGCATTCGGATAATCTGCAGAGCTAACACGTGCGTGTCTTGAGGGGAGCGGGTCGTCTTGTTCTCTGACAGCAGAGAATAGAGTCACGAATCCAAGGACTCACAAGAACTGTGAGAATGACATGTCCTCTCACTTACTCAAAGTGCTGTATCTTGGAAGGCTGTTTGAGGTGTGTCAGGTGCAGGCCCGTCTTTAATATCAATTGGACCCTGGGCAAACATTTTCTTGGGCCCCCCTAAACCCCACCCACTGATTAATTTTGCTCTCCACACCCAACATCCCCCAAAAAAAACAAACAAACACAAATACACCATGGACTTGTCTCAAAAAGCTTTAATAATGTAAACAAAGAAATGGCTAACAAACAAGTCCTTAGATTGATCTGTAACAGTATGTACATGCCAACTATAGCCACTTCTAGGCTCCATCTCATCAAATATTTCTATTAACAGTTATATGTTCTTGGAAGAAAAGGCATGTTAATATCTTAACTTCAGTAATAAAGTGCAAATGAACATTATTATGTTTCAAGTGTAAAACAAATATTTTTATGTTATTACTAGACTATATAGCTAAGAATTATATATACCCAGCAGATCCCCCAGAATTGTATATACCCAGCACAGACCCCCCCCCAGAATTGTATGTATCCAGCACAGGCCCCCCCCATAATTGTATGTATCCAGCACAGGCCCCCCCCAGAATTGTATGTATCCAGCACAGGCCCCCTGAAATATATGTATCCAGCACAGGCCCCCTGAAATATATGTATCCAGCACAGGCCCCCAGAAATATATGTATCCAGCACAGGCCCCCAGAAATATATGTATCCAGCACAGGCCCCCAGAAATAAATGTATCCAGCACAGGCCCCCCAGAAATAAATGTATCCAGCACAGGCCCCGAGAATTATTTATATCCAGCACAGACCCCCCAAATTATGCTTACCCAGCACAGACCTCAGGATCAGGTGACGGTGACCAGTGTGCTCCTCCGACCGCCAGCATTCTCCTTCATGTGGCCGTCGGCTTCTGAAGGCTGTGACACGCTCTCGTGAGATCTCGCCTGTAGGCTGTGTCACAGCCTGCACAGGACGGCGGCTGCACGAGGGAGAATGCTGGCGCTCATAAGAAGACACGGCCAGTCGATGAGGCTGCTAGCGAAAGCAGTGGCGGCGGTCGTCTATGGTTTCTGCGGGCCCAAGGGACAGCTGCTTTGGGCCCCTCAACAATGACTGGGCCCAGGGCAATTGCCCCTTTTGCCCTGCTTTAAAGACAGCACTGGTCAGGTGTCCTAAATTCGACTCCAGCAGCCTGCTGCATAGATCAGGGGAAATCTTAAGGTTTCAGGGGTCATAATGGCGTAATATTCTTGCTGTCCTATTCTGAGCCGAATCAATTATCCTCATGTATCTGGTTTTATTATGCCAGGCAGCATATAAGTAAGCACCTATAATAATTCCTGCAGAATATGAGAACACGCCTACATGGAAATACACACTTTTAAACGGCATGAACCATAATGATTGATGCTCAAGTGAGCTCTCAAATCAAACCCAACAAACCTGCGCTGAAAAGAAAAAAGGCAAGTGAATAAAACCGTAAAGGGACACTACCACTTATAGAAGCTGTAACTAGATTACTAATGCATTACAAACAAAACCACAGTATAAAACACATGCTGCAGTTTTTATACTTTGTATGAATTGCATGTAAAAAGGAAAATAAACGTATTTTATCTGTCGGGTCTATTTTGTAGACTTTTCCTATGATGCAACATTTATAAAAATCGTATGGCGAGTTTTACTTTGTGGCTGTGGTTTAACTTCTACAGTATTAGTTTAAGGAGATGGAGGAGGGGATGTTTAGGTAAGGCTGCAGGGGTCTATTGTTCCTCAGGCGACTTCATATTAGAGATGGCATCTGAAGGAGATAAAACGGGGATCTTAAAAGACTTCTAATCTACCCCCCGGTGATGTTGTTTGAATACATCTCAAAAAAATACAAAGAGATTTGAGCCAGTGATCGACCCATAGACCCCATTATAGAAACATAGAAAAACGTCGGCAGATAAGAACCTTTCGGCCCATCTAGTCTGCCCAATTACATGGATACTTTACCTGGATTTATCTTTTGTTTAGGATAGTCTTATGCCTATCCCGTGCCTGCTTAAATTCAATTACTGTTTTGGCCTCTACCACTTCTACTGGAAGGCTGTTCCATGTATCCACCACCCTCTCAGTAAAATAATGCTTCCTGATGTTACTTTTAAACCTTTGCCCGTCTAATCGAAGACTATGTCCTCTTGTTTTGCTACTTTGTTTCCTTTTAAATATACTCCCTTCCTCTACCTTGTGGATTCCCTTTACGTATTTAAATGTTTCTATCATATCTCCTCTGTCTCGTCTTTTTTCCAAGCTGTACATGTTAAGATCATTAAGCCTTTCCTGGTAACTTTTCTCCTTCAAGCCGTACACCATTTTAGTAGCCCTTCTCTGAACTCTCTCTAAGATGTCTATATCCTTCTGGAGATACGGTCTCCAGTACTGCAGTATTATATGGCCATTGCCACAGAGTGAGGAGCAAGTGATGTAAAGATGCGGTTGGGGGGCAGTTTGCAACACAAAAGATATTAAATTAAAATATTCTAGGCAAAAACAAAAAACTGGACAAATAACCAGGTATATAGAACAAAAAACAAAGGGTGTGGCGCTTCCCAGTGCAAATGGAATTATAATCAGCCAATACTCAACTTCAATCAGCTATATGCTTCAATGAAGAGTAGTACCTCAATTAATCAAAGAATAATAACAGTGTGAAAATGTTTATACAATATAGTCAATTTGATGGTCACTCACACTTTAGAGAGCCTATCCAGGCTCTAGTGTATTCGCCCGTGGGTGGAATTCATATGCTGCCACCCCACTGGCCCTATTCAGAGGTTTAGCTTCCAAATGGCCTCAAAAGATAAAAAAGAACATCATGGTGCAGATATTACACAGACTTCACTATAGATGAATTAAGTCAGCCCACTCACGTGTTCCTGAGCCAGTCCTGGCTCTCTTGTATCAGCCTGGTTGTTGTTCAAGTAAGGCACAACTCCTGGAAAAAGCCCTTATGGTCCCTTGTAGGTATAAGAGGATATAGACCGCAATGGTGGATAAAAAATGGTTCATTACCAGCATAGGCCGATAAGGGCCAATCGACAGTGAGAATTAAACCACCGGATGGGAGTAGAGGCGCTGTTTCTGTCGAGAGAAGATGATGTCACAATCAGGGTTCTCGGCTGTTGAAGAGGATACACAACCCCTTCCCCATGTGGGATTCTCCAAACACGGTGATTGTATTTCCAATTAAGGTTTGAGGAATATAAGGAGGCCAAGGAGTCTATGCGACTATTACCCAGGCAAAACGCCTTCGGTTTTTCTTGTTTAATTCTGTCGATTGGCCCTTATCGGCCTATGCTGGTAATAAACCATTTTTTAACCATCATTGTGGTCTATATCCTCTTATACCTACAAGGGACCATCAGGGCTTTTTCAACTCCTGTGATTCTCAGGCCACCTATTCCATTCAAAGAATTCTGGGAATTTTAAGCACTGAGCATCGGGGGGGGGGGGGGCGCAGAGTTTGAAATCCCTGCTCTAAATGCATTTCTTGGAGGAAAAAATCACCATATAAAGCATTTACGAATGTTGCAAAGATAGATATAGATAGAAAAATAATTTGTTTTAGCGAGGCATCCTTGTGGATTTTGAACTTTCCCTAAATCAATTCAGTACGATCATTTTATTCTATTTACATCCATCTTACTTCCTACTTTCAAACAGTTATTCCTATTTAGTACAAGAGTCCACAGATGTCTCCCTCCTGGTCAAACACATGTGCTTTGTCAGCTCAGTCCCTAAGTGGACTCCTGCTTTAGTCGGATCTCTATTTGCAGCACAATGGAATCCGGAGTCGGCGCAGTCACTTAGCATGTTTGAAAGTCCGTAGGATGAAGCTGCCCACGCTTCTTTTAACCCCTTTAGGACGGAAGTAATTTTGCAACTTCGGCGCCGTTTCGAAGTAGAAGTTTGCTGAGCTCATTTTGAGCATTTTTAAAAGCGGTTTTAAGTCACGTATTATTATCCCACCCAGACAAATTATATATCGTTCTTTCCGGCAGACTCGGAAGAGTAATAATATATCATTATTATATGTATATGTCATGCCCTGCCAAAATGCTATAATAAAAAAATGTAAAACAAAATAATGTGAATTTTCAATAAAATTTCAATCATCCAGTGTGTAAAAGTGTTTTTTTTAAAAAAAATGTATTATCCGAGCCTTTGCGGTGTTATATGCTATGGGGTAGATTTGTTAAAAAAAAAAATTTCGGGGAGAAATTCCGTGATTTTAGCTAACCCCTCCCCCAAAAAAATCATTAGTGAAGCATCATTGTTCACATTATAATTGAAACGTGAACAATAGTGCTGCATTTAAAAAAAAAAAACACTTATTTTTTTATTAATATTTTTTTTTATTATTTTTATTTAAAAAAATTTGACACCTTTATTTTACTTATAACATAGACATGCTTGATATCATTGGAAAGGCCATGCTCTGGCCCTTCCAGCAATATCAGACATGACCCCATAGCTGCCACCGATCAGGAGATAAAGTGGTTCAAAGAACCCCCCTATCTCCTCTATGGGATTTCCTTAGGAAATCCCTTTGCAGATAGGGGGTTCCCCAGTTAACTGACATCATCGCGCATGGCGCGATGAGTCAGCTGACGCGGGTGGGGGGGACCCAGAGGTGGGGGCTGAGTATCGCCGGAGGGGGCTGCAAACGCCGAGGACGTATAATTACGTCATGCGGCGTTAAAGCCCGCCTAATGCAGGACGTAATTGTACGTCCTGCGGCGTTAAGGGGTTAAATACTGAAAACTTGCTAAGGGTAGAATGAAAATAATGGATGCCGATTAGGAAGATGATCGTATTAACATGCTGAGCTGATGTAGTTAAAATTATAAATGGGTTATTCAGAAAGCACCGAAAGGTCAATGACATTTTGGTGCCTTTTCGTTCTCTGCACTTTGGGGCGATTCGGCGATTCCGGTTCGCCACCGACTCTGCAGTGTATTCCAGTACAACCACAGGGTCCCAGGTGTGCAGGGAAAACCCGCCGCAAACCTGCAGAAGCTGCAAAAACCACGCCGCCGCCAGAAAAAGCCAACAAGCTGACGAACGGGGTTATAAAAAAAAAAAAAAAAAAAACACACACAAAACAAAAACAGTACGCTTGAAAGTTTCAAATTTGAAACGCTGTTTGAAAAAAACTACTAAACGAAAATGTCTGGAATTTACATATAAGATCCTGTGCATGATAATAAAAAAGTCTGTTAAGGAAAAAAAAAATTATGCCGAAAAAAATCTCGAAAAATGCCTAAAGGATTCTCAAAATAAATAAATAAAAATAAATATATATATATATATATAAATAAAATGCTTTTTACAGCAGATTAAAATATTAAACGGTTTATTAGATATTGGATTAAAACTGGAATATTTTTAACATCGAAGCCTATGGGGTTCGCCTGAATAAACCTGTCAAATGAAACCACCGAATAGCAGGGCACTTCCGCAACTTTTCACTGCTGTTCGGTGTTCTCGGAATAGATTAACCATTGCTTCTCTATGGGAGATTTCACTGCCCTCGAACAGGCACCGTACTTGCAGGCAATTGTGAACTGCCTGCTCTCTGAATAGCCGATTGGCCCCGAAATATCCCCGTACGCTGAATTTCAGTGTCCGGTTACATTTCGGCGACATTTCGGACCTCTCTGAAGAACCCCTTACATCAGCTAGGCTGTTCCTTTTAAATGTTTTACCGAATATAGAAAGAGGTCCATGAAACTTTATCTCCGTACTGTTTTTTTTTTTCTTCTTTTAAACAAAGTGTGTCATGTCATGTGTTTTAAGTCTTAAATGGGAGACACACGCCATGACAGTATTGAGCTGCAGACTGATGCCATTCACTCCTCATTACAAGCATGCTTATTCTGCTCAGTGCCTGGCTGTTGTCAGGGCTCCACATTGAGCTGGGCTGAAGCAAGCCCATGGTCCTTTTAGCAGCAGGACGCATGGCCTGAGTGGCTGTCTGGCGGGCAGGCACTCTGACACTAAGCCGGCACGTGCTGGAGCAGCAGGAGCGGAGCGCGGCGTGACGAATTGCTGAAAAGAGCCGAGCTAAACTTATGTCAGACAGCCACCTGAGCATTAGGACCTCTGCGCCTCCGCCGGCTACTCACAATTCATTGGTCACTCATTTATTCTGCAGCTCGCTCGAGGGTCCAGTTTAAACATGATGCATTCTCCATCAAGGCTTTTCATGCTCTGCCACATAATCCCCTGCTGTTCAACAAATGTAGCCGCCAGGAGGAAAAAAAAACAAAAAAGCCTACACAAAAGCGTAGAAGTCTTTTTTTCCCCCCTTTAAAAGATTTTTAGGTTATGCTATGTAAAAAAACAAAAAAAAAAAACCCTATATTGGATTGTTGCATAATTTAACAAAATGTGTCTTCTTTGTATAAATTACTACTCCCTCATGCGGCAGTTACGTTCTGTTGACTTTAGTTTGACTTGACAACAGAACAAAGCACTTTTATCCACAATGTACTGGAGGAGCTGCAGCTGGTTTGAACGGAGAGCTGTCTTCGGTGCTGAAAGTAAGTCACTGGACACAAGAGCACGCTGCTATTCACCAGCACAAAAAAGACCCCAAATACACATAAAATAAACTGCTGTATGCAATATTCATTTTGCACAGTTTTTTAACTGTATTGTAATTTTTTTTTTCTTCTAACTGTATTCCTAATTTTGTTGAGATATTGAAATTAAAAAAAAAAAACGATCACAAATGTGTGTGTGTGTGTGTGTTTTAGTAAACAAGACTTTTAAATTTCCAACTGGGAAATTAAAAAAATAAATAAAATAACACTACAGAAAATTAATAATCCATTAGCTTTCATAATTACCGGTCCACAGAAAAAAACCCACAAAAAACAAATGTTTCTTTCATAAGCTGCTTAAGTTAAATATTGTTCTTTCTTCCCGCAGCATCTGCCACTCAAAGATTTCATCTGCTTAAAAATGCCGAGACAGCGTCACTTATCAATAGGGGTTAGTGGAGCAGAGTGGCTGAAATAGGGTTATTTGAAAAAAAGGGAAAAAAAAAAAAAAAACTTTTGTGCGGCTGCCATAGCTAGTCAAAGGTATTCATTCAGCTGTGCGCAATCAAAGGAATTTTAAGATACCCGGTTTCTGTCTCAACAACAATAACCTGAATTAAAATGTTTCTTCACAAAGGGACTTCAAAAGCAGAAAAGCTCCAGTCTATTTATTTTAACTTCATTATTCCCATTTTTTTCCCCCTCCTCCACTTCTTTTCATAAATGCGAGGCGACATTAAAATTCCTCGGCCGCGCTGCCATAGGCTGATTTTATTAAAATGATTTACATGTGAAAATGGAATATTCTATAACACATTGAAATATAACGATGAAGGAGGCTATGAGAGGGTCTGAATAATAGTAAATAATAATAAAAAATACAAAAAAACATTCATTGCCGCATGCAAATTTATTCTAATACACACCTGTTAGATAGAAGTGGAAATTGGGGTGGGAGAGGGGGGATTAAATTAGTTTGTCTTATTGGTATCTAAACAATAGCTGGGATGACTGAAACAACATCCAACAAAGCTAAAACGCCAATACTTCAAAAGGTATCTGTGTAAAAATGACAAAATAAGAGCGAGAGCGAAGGAAATTTCAAATCACTTAAAAAGGGAAAAGGGGAAAAATAAACAAAAATAAACAAAGGGTCTTGAAAACCATGCAGATAAAACGAGGGGCAAAAACCTACTTTTTCGCTATGAATTTGTTTTAAAAAAAAAAGGTACAGTAGGAAAATAACAAACTTCACTTTTTCATCTAGGGACCCCCCCCCCAAACATCAACAAAAGAAGCTTATAGGATGGGTGACTCACTTGCTTTACCCTTGATCGTTTTGTACTAACTGCATAGGAATGGTGATTATTGTAACATTTTATGAAATGGTTTTATTCTTCAGTGAAATTTGAGAAGTAGGAAATACTTCACTTTTCCGTCTACTTTCCCTGATCAACATACTTCTATCCATGTTCAAGAGCTGCGTATAGATACGAGGACAAATAACATTTCGGCAATGTTCCTTTCTTACGGTAAACTCTTAATAGTTCCATTTTTAGTGACTGAAAAGATTAGATGTCAAGATGACACACTATGCAAATACATTTACATGGAGACGCAGCCTAGCCCGTTAAACTAAAAATGGAAGCAATTAAAACCGATAAACAGCACGAGTACATACGGCAATGCCCTGTTCAAAGACTTTGTCCACATAGCCATTATCCACCCATACTTGTAAGACATTAAAAACAATTATTGTCAGCAAATAGCACTGAGAAAACGACTCTTCAATGTAGGAACCAAACATTTTACGAAGTACTTAAAAAGTATAAGGTCAGCTTAAATAAATAAAAAAAGCTCCTAGGAGGAGGATTTTGCAGGTTTTTCTGAACATAGCAGATGAGAAGACGGCATTTTCAATCTCAACTGTGGTTGACCGATCCTCGATTTGAGGAGTAATGACATCGTGACTGGCTGAAAAGTCATAAAGAGGTCAATAAGAATAGGACTTTCAATGCTATTTGGTAAAATAGTTGGGCTTCGATGTCGAAGGGTATCTAGATGCAGTATAACAAAGAAATGGATAGAGGACACTACCCTTACACATATTTCCAAACTCTGGAGAACATGGAGCTGTAATTTCTGTTAGTGACATTCCACATATTAAAATGAAATATAAGCATCAGTTCTTATGACCCATTGTAGTAGTATTTTTTTGTGTAATATCTGTTTATTAAACTACAAGCAAGGGTACAGAAGTTTACATACAGCATAAAGAAGCATGAACCATTACCTGTAGATACTCGAGTATAACGCTAGATTTGTGACAAAAATTTACCTTAAAATTGGAGGGGTCGCGTTATATTCGAGACATCTGCATTGCGTGTTAAAAAAAAAATAATAACTTGCCTTGCTCTGGATCCCAAGTCTCCCGGGAGTTCCGGAAGTCTCGCTGAAGTGAATGCGGGCTCCCTGATGCTTGCAAACACGTCAAGAACTCCCGGATTTAGGAGAGGTGGGATCCATCACGGCCAGAGGGCACGCTCGGTTTAAGCCAATCTTTCACCTCACTCGCCCCCGCCAGCCATCTAAATCGCTAGTAAAGAAAACAGGTGGCCGGCGGCTTCATACTTCGTAACAACTGCAATCATTCTAGAGTAGAACACCCTGGCCCGAGGGGTAGCCTGACTGTGTTAAGAGAACCTGGAAGGATCTTAATTGTTTACCGGTAAGGTAAAATTTTGCTCCTCGCGTTATATTTGAGTCTTGAGTATTCCCTCATTTCCATAATAAATCTCTATCCATCGCGTTATATTCGGGTCGCACTATACTCGAGTATCTATGGGTAGGTCAGGACAAAAACGAACACTCGACGAGGAGCCTAAAACAAGGATCGGGGAATCGCGGAGTCCATGTGGTAGAGTTCAAAAGGATTGTCCAACTTTGCAACACCCAAACATTATATGATGAACAGAAAAAACAGAATTATCTACAAACAACAGTGTGTGGCCAAATACAGAGCATTTGTATTCAAGAAGGTGTAGGGGAGTGACATCCACCTTCAGCGGCCGGGGTCCGAATACAGCACCTAGCTGCGTTAAAGCGTCAAATCAACTCCGTGGGACGTGCCCGACGCGCTCACAGCCATGGAAGGCAAATGATTTATCAGTAATAGTATTTTGTGAGTCTTTAAATTCAAACTTATATGGTTTGATGAAGAAAAAAAAAAACCACGCATATAAAACAAATGCTAGATGATTTAAAAACCCAAAACAAACCAAACAAAAACCCTAATAAAAAAGTATTCAACACAGAGGTACGAGCTTCATTCCGGCAGAAACCAACGCGGTAATTTATAAGTAAGTGGTAAAGTCTAGGCTTCGGATTGTTGAGTAATTAGATTAGGACATTCAAAATAATACAATCAAGTAAAGCGCTGCGCCACAAATCAATTTTTGGTATCTATAAAAAGCTTACGAGGAATTTTTCGTCATGTCCGTTCCATTATGTTGTTAGTCTTGAACATTTCTATTGTGATCTAATAAACAGATTCCAGTGTGGATAAAAATCTTTAATAAATGTGAAAGATATTCAGCTATTAAATAAATTATATATAAAAAAAAAAAAAAAAAAAAAAAGAATCCTTGAAAAAGTAAATAAAGTGCAATTTAACAGCTGTGTCAGTTTGGAAGAACATTTGGCTCGCCAAAATAGAATCGGTTTCCAGGGCTGAGTATCTAGGTAACATAAAATATGAGCCGTTAAGGTTGCTAGCCACACTAAATTTAGCATATTTTCCTGAATTTCTTCAAGAAATAAAAACAAACTACAGTATATGATGCTGAAAGTGTTGTAATCGCCTACATAGAAGCAAAATTCAAACTTACAATATGATGAAGATAAAAACAAGGTATTCTCTGTAAAAAACTACAGGGGGTCACCCTAAAAAAAACCTCAAAGATATCTGCTCCGACTCAATCATTGACATATTGTACTTAACCAAGCACCCCACAATAAAATTTGATATTAATTATAAAGAAAGGTTAGGTATTGGGAATCAATAAGATAATTGTAATAAATATAATATTTCTGCTGACTTAAGGAAACATATGACTGAACACCATGAAAAAAAGCTTTACAGAGTATAGGCCAAATGGGACCACTGATCCAAAAGCGTAGGTACTGTGCTTATTTATAAAGGATTTTACCAGGAAGGATACATTGAGATTTCTCTCGTTTTAAAGTATGTCCTGGGTTCAAGAACATTGAATTGTTACAGAAATACAAAGTAATAAGTAATTAAGTGTTCCCGATCGATTTGATCCCAGAAAAATTCTAATTCTGTATTTCATGTAATATCAAAATATGACATACTTAATGTCAACATAGGTTAAAATTGTTTAAAACACGGTGATATGGTAAAGGCACTGAAAGCACCATAAGACTGGCCTAAATGTTTCTATTCCTTCCATTTACAATAAACACCAGTCTTAAAGTACACCTGCCATGGCCAGCTTAAAACTCTTTTCCAGAGAATTACTCCAAATATGGGTTGCCATTTTTGTTGCCAACGCAATTTAAAACAGGGAGTAAAACGCGGTTACAGAGCCAGTTCACCCGTCTTCATACGAATTGTACGGAGAAAAGGATGTTTGCCACACAAGCAGACATTTAAAAAATAAAAGGAAAAAGCCTTTACGGATAAGGGATATAAAGCTGAGGTGCTGGAAACCACGATAAAAGAAAGGGGTGGCGAGTATAGATAGGAAGACACTTTTAGAATATAAGGCTAGGAACCAAACTCTCCTTTGGAGAGTTCCTTTTATATATAATTTTAACGAAAAGGAGATGAACCAGACACTCCAGAAATTCTGGCCAATTTTATTGAAGGATCCTGCCCGCAGACAGATCCTGGGAGACAAACCAAAAATTGCTGATCGGGGTACTAGGAACATTAAACAGGCCATAGTCCACAGCCACAAAAATTAGAAAATACATTTTCAAGTTAAAGAAGGTTTCTATAGTTACAGATACCTACTAGCCTGCACGTACTTATCCCAATACTGGTATATTTATAAAAAGAACTTCAGGTCATGGTTTAGATCTCATGTATACGGTATCTGTGATGCAATCAGATTGATTGTGATGCCGTTGTACTGTCCGACTAATGAAATTTGTTACGAAGCGGTTTAGGTGTTCCCCTTGCTATTTAAGGGTAGTATCGCCTAGTCCTACGGTCTCCTGTCGTTTACTAAATAGAAGATTTAATAATAGATATGAAAACACTTATCATATCTATGATTTTATAAATGAAGATGCGATTTTCTAGACATTATTAGAAGGATTGTCCATAAGGTTGGGGCATGCTGTAAGGTCAGAGATTCGCCAGTTAGTACGTAGACCCTGAGCGCTCCTATGTTTTTTGGGGTTGAAGTGATCTTCAGCTCCACTGTCTTGCCTTTAAATTGTTAAACACGACATTTGCCTGCGTCCAGCGGTGGAATGCAAGCATTGTGCCGACACCCGGAAGTTCCGAATTTCAATGTAACGAGAAGGTGCCATCACGCATCGTGGTGTAACGACGCAATCATTTACAACTGGAAGTCAGTATGGTGTTAGCCACGCAGACACGCAGCAGACTAATTAAACTCAATTGGTGCAGATCTCTTACCATATAAATATCACAAGTACATCGGAGACTGTTTTCAATTTATGCCACTGAAGAAGCCTGGGATCAGGTGAAACGTGTCTATCACTCCTTTGTTTTTATTACATGATTTTATTCAACGCAAATGGCATTAGCTTAAATAAATGGCAAGATTTTTTTGTAAAAAAATATATTCGCTTTTATTGTGCCCTTTCACCAAGGTAGCCTTCACTGGGGTTACTAGTTGGTATCTTGCGGTCCAAAACATAATCAGTGAATCATTTGGAAGACCTAAAGAAGGAGGCTTTCAAATGGTTGTGCCTGGCTCACTACAACCCTACGCTGATAATCTTGGGTTAGACCAGGGGTCAGCCAACGTGGCTCCCTGATGTTTTGGGAACTACATCTCCCATGATGCTCAGTCGCCCATTAGGCTGACTGAGCCACATGGGAAATGTAGCTCCCAAAACATCAGGGAGCCAAGTTTGCTGTCCCCTGGGCTAGACGATAAGCCCCAACATAGGTGAGTAGATTTCATCTTAAATATTCTACCTCTCACACGAGAAAATTACATACTGCACCAAGAGTATATCTGTTTCTCGCCTAGTCATATCATGAGGACAGCTGCGATCAACTGTCAGGAAGCTAAGGGCAGATGTGTAGGCCAACATAACGACCCACACACGCGATATCAAGAGCTGTGTGCTCTGTATCATGTGAGTGTATCACTGAGAAAACTGTACTGTATGGCACCATATATACATTTCTCTTTTTGAGGTGCTCCAGACGGATATATGCAAGAGGACTTATACAGACATACCGATTGGTATCCAGAGTCTACGCAGGACACGTGGCGCTATACCGGTATTGAGTTAAATGTCTGTTAAAGTTAAGTTGTAACTCACTAGCCATGCGTACAATCTTCCAAAAACATCAAATTTATTGAAAAACATTTGGCGATGTTTCGATCTTAAACAAGTTTTCAAGCCACTGAAAAGAAGAGGACCTGGAGTCTAGGTTTTTGGGGCCAGTGTTAAGCAATGTTTCTGCTATCATAGCAGCCTTTCTTAAGCCATTGGCTTGAGAAGGACTCATTTAGGACCAAAACCTTGCCCAATGTATCCAATAAATCTGCCATTGTTTAAAGATTGAGTGCGCAGTCCTTTTTTTGCTTGTGGACTATGTTTTGGAAGTTGGCATCTCCGAGGCTTGGTGTACCTGTTTCCTGTGTTTAAGGGTGATGTGCTGTCCTGCTTTGTGTTTTTACTCACTAACCATGTGACAAGCTGCTGGGGGAAGTGACAGCTTTAGGTGGAGAGCCGTCCTATACAATAGCCCTCTGCTCACTTTGTGCACCTAAATTTAGACAGTGCACCAAAGTCAAAGCTGAGGGTCATTAGCGCAGTGCTGTAAGATGGACCTTGGAGGGGAAAACCCACTGAGGCGGATAAATGATGGCACTGGAGGCCAATAAGTTCCTGGATGCAATATCATATTGATCTTTAAGATCAATGTGATATCCACTCCCGGACGATATACAGTTGTGTTCAAAATTATTCAACCCCCACTGAAATTGAGTGTTTTGGCCAGTTTGACATTGATTTTGATCATTCAGTCATCTTGCTTACAATTAAATCAAAGAGGCACGTGTAGGTCAGACAAATAAAACATAACATTTATAATGAAATAACCACAAATGTCTTTTCTGTGCTCACATCATTATCAGTTTTATTCAACCCCCAAGTGACATTCAATCTTAGTACTTATAACTGTAAAAGGATGTTGTACTAACAGCTTTTAAACGTGAAGCATAGCTTGACACAAGTGTCTTGCAGCGATCTACGGGTATCTTCGCCCATTCGTCATGGGCAAAAGCCTCCAGTTCAGTCACATTCTTAGGCTTGCGCACTGCAATTGCTTTCTTTAAGTCCCACCAGAGGTTCTCAATCGGATTTAAGTCAGGTGACTGCGATGGCCACTCCAAAATGTTCCAGCCTTTAATCTGCAACCATGCTCTAGTGGACTTGGAGGTATGCTTGGGATCATTGTCCTGTTGAAAGGTCCAACGTCTCCCAAGCCTCAGGTTTGTGACGGACTGCATCACATTGTCATCCAATATCTCCTGGTACTGAAGAGAATTCATGGTACCTTGCACACGCTGAAGCTTCCCTGTACCTGCAGAAGCAAAACAGCCCCAAAGCATGATTGACCCCCCGCCATGCTTCACAGTAGGCAAGGTGTTCTTTTCTTCATAGGCCTTGTTCTTCCTCCTCCAAACATAGCGTTGATCCATGGGTCCAAACAGTTCTAATTTTGTTTCATCAGTCCACAGAACACTATCCCAAAACTTCTGTGGTTTGTCCACATGACTTTTGGCATACTGCAGTCGACTCTTCTTATTCTTTGGAGACAGCAAGAGGGTGCGCCTGGGAGTTCTGGCATGGAGGCCTTCATTACGCAGTGTGCGCCGTATTGTCTGAGCTGAAACTTCAGTACCCACATCTGACAAATCTTTTCTCAGTTCCTCAGCAGTCACACAGGGACTTTTCTCCACTCTACGCTTCAGGTAGCGCACAGCAGTCGAAGTCAGCATCTTCTTTCTGCCATGACCAGGTAGCATTTCAACAGTGCCCTTTGCCTTGAATTTGCGAATGATGCTTCCTATGGTCTCTCTTGGTATGTTTAACATCTTTGCAATCTTCTTATAGCCATTGCCCTTCCTGTGAGGAGTAATCACCTCTTCTCTTGTCTTCCTGGACCATTCTCTTGACTTCACCATGTTTGTAACCACACCAGTAAATGTCTAGAAGGAGCTGAGTATCACAGTCATTTTAAAGCTGCCTAATTGGTGCTTATTATGCTTTATTGCTGCTCCGTGACATCCACAGGTGTTTTCAATACCTGATTGAAAACACTTGAATGAACCTCTGTTCTTCAGACTGGTAGTCTTTAAGGGGTTGAATAATTGTGTCAATAAAGAATTCACAAAAGAAACATTTACTACTGTATTACAAAACCAATTGATGTCATTTTAGTTGCATATGGTTCTTTAAAAAGTCCTGGTAGGATTTCATTCTGAATACAATTACAAATGTACACTAAATTCCCTAAAACCCTTTACAGCATTGGGGGTTGAATAATTTTGAACACAACTGTATCGTGGCCACAGTACACTTGGTCACTAAGGGTACACTTTTAAAGATGGATTAACTCAAGTAATATGCACATAAATTTAAAATAGAACACTATACCACTTGAGACTTTGATTTATCCATATTAGGCAAATTAAATATTTCTGCCAACATTGAATATGTAAGGGGAAGTTTTATTTCTAGTAGACCAAGGTTTACATTGTATAACTGATCTAAGATGAAGCCATATGAACAGACATGTGTAGATGTGGTTAACACAAAATTCTTTCTGCATCGTTGAATGCTTTGTTAAAAACAGATCATGTTTCAGAAAACATTTAGGGACTTTTTGGTGCTGCTGAAGAGATAATGCCATGAGGTGGAAACGACCCGAGCCAACAGTCGGCAACTGAAGCTCAAAGCCATGGTGTACAGGCAAAACAAGAAGCAAGTGAACCAAGCATGGAAGCCTGAAGATATGGTACAGGAAATAAGTGAATTGAAATTCATTTATCTGCGTCATCAAATGGGGAGTACGGTATATTCCCACTCACTTATTTTTTTTTAGTGGTACCTGGGGGAGAAAACCAAAACATTACCAGCTCACAAAGACTGGTATTCGCTAATTTTGGGATCGCAAAGCTGATCAACGGTTTACCGGGTATCAAATAAATGCAAAACGTCTCTACAAATCTAGATGAGGAGAGAACAATCCACTGCCACCTCCACCACATTCTGAAGGACCTCTAGATTTATAGTTCTTTACTGCACTTCCTCCGGACTTTTGATATCTTGCCCACGTTGGAGCCATACTCCATGGCAAGTGGAGTGGATACCAGCAGCTATTGTCACCATTGAAGACATTAGCAGCAGGCAAACACTTGTTGCATCACTTGCAATGCTGCTGGTAACTTTCTTACAACGGGTGGTCACTAGGAGTGGTGATTTTGCAAGTACTTACAAACCACTGTTCCAAGTAGAAGAATGGAAACAATATTTAACTTCAATCTCTGAACCAGGTACTGAACAAACACGTCCGTACAAAGTAAAAAAAAATAATTATATATATATATATATATATATATATATATATATCGCATACAGTATAGCTACAGGAGAACTAAGAAAATCATCAACTACAGTTAATGTACATAGACACTAATAGAGACAAATCAGACAATTTCATTTAAAACATTTTCTTTAGGTAGTCCTCCTCAAGCGTTTCTACGCAGAAAAAAAAAAAAAAAATACATCCTGAGCATTAAAGCAATCAATTGCCTTATGGTTTCCCGTTTAATCTCACTGCCTGAGAAGGCACATTCGAAGAATAAGTCACATTAGCCAACAGGACAGGCTACCTGACCGTGCCTTCTGTGTGAAATTCTCCAGGCACGAATACAAATGGCCACATCTTCCAAGCACGTAGTAAGCCAGCTGTGCCTCAAGGAACAGCTCTTAAATCAGAACGCCGGGGTCAGCAGCACAAAAACCAATAGAGGTGGCAGGAGCATGGATGAGGAGGACTCAGTAATCCATTATTGTGCATTCAGTGTCATAGCCAGGTGCGCAGACATCCAAAAGCTGGGGATTACGCCAAAGGGTGGTAGATAGATGGGGCTCTAAATTCATCATTGGTCAAATTAAGGTTCTTGGACACAGGAGCCTGCAAGGTGTCCAAGTTCTTCTGCACTCCCACTGTGTAATGGATCATACAGGGTTTCGTGAACCCCCCTTCAAATCCATACCTCTGAATCCTTTATTAAAAAGAATATTTATTGGAAGTCTAGATAAGAAAATTAATATAGAAAATAGATTTTTATTTAAATTTTTTTAATCTAAGTATAGAAATAAATAACACATAGCAGAAAAACATACAAAGTGTTCATTTCTCCCAAAAATAGAGGGGGGTGATTGAGATTGTCTGGGATATCTCACACTTTGTCAGAGGACAGGTTTATGAGCAGATTCACAGAAAGGACATGAACAAATCCTGTAGATCTGGCCGGCTGGGTTTAATAATTTTTCGTTCTGCTAGAGGAATGAAGTTGGGCAAAGACCCTTTAATGAGAGAAAGTGCAGAGAATAGCATTTCCATTGAGTGAGCGCCAGGATTTTGACTTTGTTTGAAGAAAATGTAGTGGCATATAAAGAATGACAATAATGAAAATGTGTGGGATGGAGGTTATCAAGAGGGGTGTGTTCATTTTTTTGATATATACATCAACAGTCGATAAATTTTTATATACACGCACGCACAGTACATATTTATGAGTATTTACATATTTATAATTTATGAGTATCAGGGTCATTTTTGTTTTTACTTATGTAGGCAGTGTGAAGGTATCAATCACGGTTAAAAAAAATGGTTGATGACAGGCACAGGGTAACACAAGATACACAGGAGGAAGTTCATTTCAGGACTCCCAAACCAAGTAACAAGATAACCAGAAGGATTGAGTTTTTTTTTGTATTGTGTTAAGTAGGGGTGGGAAATTGAGGAATAAAGTTGAAGCAGATCATCTAAATGTGACATTTGGCGCTGAAAATTGGCCTTCAATTTTGAGATGTGGACATATTGAACATATTCTGTGGTTGGACACCGTGTTAGTTTGTGCATAGCATTTCTGTATTGGGAGATTAGATTTTAATTTTCTAAACAAGATTTTGGTAACGGAATAGTAAAGCGCGCTATGCATCCTGCACAATGCTGTGAATAAGGTTCCACCACCAAGATCTTTGAATTCAACACTTGTATCATTCCCATGGTGCTCTATTTAGAGGTCTTGGAAACAAAGACAATAATACATTGCAGAAAATGTCAAATAATGCCATTATTTTTTTTATTTTTTTTAACGATGCAGCTTGCCGTGAGTGAATTCATTCCGTTAAATCCCTGAACCAGGTCTGGTCTTCAGAGAGCAGTGTAAAAATGTCCGTGTCCTGCGTTATCAGTGCTGCCGATAGCCATGTTATGTAATTAACCAGCTTGTTCTACAGGCAACGCTATCGCCAAGGGATGAGAGTGTGGGGAACGGATGCATGTTACCAGGCAATGTGGCCCTCTGTGTGTTGGTGCATTGCTAATCCCATTCATAATGACGGTAACGCATACGTATTTCAAGAAGTCTGCTAATCAGCTTTTGCGTTGAGAAATGACAAGTAAATTGAATCTTCTGGGATTTATTATGTCTCACTTGGTGCCGTTCAGATCTCAGCTACACCATCACATATGCATGACCAAAAGGAAAAAATAATGACAGGAAGCAGAGAAACCAAACACCACAACAAAATAGCTCCAAAGCAAAGCAAGGAATGTGTAGATTTAAAGTATATTCTTTCTTATGGAACATTCTATATTTTGCATTAACCTCCCTAGCGTTCCGATCCGGACATATTTTAAATGGCAGAATCGGAACAATTTATTTGGCCCCCTAGCGGTATCAGAGTGTGGCTCGGGGTTAAATGCATTGCCGAAAGCGTTAACCCCGAGCCACACTCAGGATACTGCTGGATACTTACCTGTCCCTGAACTCCCTCGCTGTCCCCATTCTCCTCCGGTGATCGCAACATCCTATTTTCTGGATCCCTTCGCGAGAGAACGGAAGCAGGAAGCAGAACGCGATTGCCGGAGGAGAATGCGATCGCGGAGGTCAATGAGGGAGCACAGGACAGGTATGTATACAGCCCGAGTGTGGCTCAGAGATACCACTTTCGGCAAGGAAAGTTAACCCCGAGACACACTCGGGAATACCGGCGGGGGGGGGGGGGGGTAAACTATTAGGGTTATTCAGAGACAGGTGGAACTCTGGAGAACTTTTGGAGAAGTGAAAATTCTAGGTCGAAATAGCCAAAACCAGAAAAATTCTCCCATTTATCTCACTTTCCAAATCAGCTATTTTGACCTAGAATTTTTCACTTCTTCAAAAGTTCTCCTTTCTCTGAATAACCCTGTATAACTCTTGCCCCCCCCCCTTTAATTTGTGAGTTTTGGTTTGGGTCTTGCTATGTCCTGTTAAAATAATCAGGCCAATGTCTGCCATGTATGGATATAAGTGCCAAAGGTTATACAGTATAAATTTCTGCACCTTATATTGCTTTTATTTATCAACCATGCCGAAAAGTATATGTTGGCATTTCACTCCCCGTTCGTCACGGTGTTGTCATACAGGTTTGCTCTGTATGAACAGGCAGGTAGACAGCATCTATAAAAATATCAAGTTCTGTTTATGAAAAAGAAAAAAATCCAACGTATCCGATACTAGCAGCAAATTTTTACTCAGCAATAAAATGTATTCTAGCTACGACGAGATGTGAAGAGTTTTTCTTTGCCATTCTATCATCATTTGCAACTTGTTGGTAAGTAAATAGTATTGCCTGTTGCATATATGACACCTATATGAATACCAAAAGTAAAGACTATATATATTTTGCAAAACAAAAAATATTTTACAATTTGTTTTTCCTTCATGTAGTGCTAATTTGTGCTTAAGAATCCAAGATTCACTAATTGTGTTTCCAAGATAAATTTTGCGAATTCAGGGTCTTTCACTCCTGTAAAAGAACACAACATGTTGAAAGGCTCTTATCGCTAGGAACATGGCCACTAGATCATCTATCAGCTGAGTAAAGGGAGGAGAATGGCATGTATCCTAGAAACTACATGGGGTGCCCATCAGCCAACCGTGCATGAAAAAATATATACCATCATTAACTTATAGTGCAAGAGAACTCATCACCTTGGGCTGCGGTCACACGGTGGTTTTTCAGAGGGGAAGGAACATCCGTGAGTGGACGTTCCTTCCACTCTGATGCCCGTCTGGCCACCTCGCTGAGCGCAGTTAGCGCTTCTATGGAGGATCGTGCTTTGTAGTCCTGTCAGCATCTGTTGTAGCTTTTTGACGGGAAGCGCTATGTGACGTCCGGTGATCACCCATGTGGCCCTCCTCGTTGATCCGACACAAACCTGTGGCGGACACAGGAAAGTGCAGTTACACGGTCACACTCAGTGCTCACATGCGACCGCAGCCTTAGAGTTGGTGGCAGATACTCACATCTCCGGTAAAGTTGAAGTCTATTTATGGAGTTAACTGAAAACAAACTCTGGAAAACTATCAGGGTTATTCAGAGAGCACCAAAATGTCAGACATTTCAGTGTTTGAGTGTTCGCCCCACTTCGGCAAGTTCAATTCGCCAACACTGCAGTGATTTCAGCAGAGGGTCCCCAAAGTGCAGTGAATCAACTTGCCGAACAAATTGAAAAACCGCTGAATGCATCCAACAATCCGCCGAATCGCCGCCAGAAAAAGCCAACGAGCCACTGACGGGGAACTCCCCCCCCCCCCCCCAAAAAAAAAACCAACCACAACTTGTAAAAGGCGTTTCCAAAAAAGTACTGCAAGACCTGGAAATAATATATAAGGTCCTACAAATAATAATAATAATAAAAAGGTCTGCTACAGGAAGGAAAAAAAATATCGGACAAAAAGATTTCGCTGAAAAAATCCTGAAAAATGCCTAAAAATATCCTTAAAAATAAATGAGACTTTTTACTGCAAATGAAAAGAATAAACGGTTGAATAAATATGGAGAATTTTTCTAACATTGAAACCTATGGGATTCGCCTGCTTAAAATGGTCAAATGAAAGCACCGAAAATCAGGGCATTTCACTGACATTTTGGCGTTCTCTTAATAGATTAACCATTACTTCTTTACGGGAATTTCACTGCTGCCAAAGATCACCGTATTTTACTGGCAAATCCCTAATATTTGGTGAATCGCCAGCTTTTCGAATGGTGACGGTGAAGAATTATATAAAAAGGCAACAAGAAAGAAAGTATAAAACATAACACCATGCAACACGAAAGCATTCTAACATTTACTTTACACCAGTATCCATTCTCCCCCCTAAAAGGACTATGGGAGATGATAGAAGACAACCACCAAACTATTATTATTTTAATGGCATTTATGCGCTGCGGTTTATTTAATTTTTTTAAATGTCTAGTTGTGAATGGAGAGCAGTTTCAAAACAATTGCGATTAATACCTTGCTTCAGTGTGCTTTTTATTGGCCATCTCTGCTTGTTAAAAAGCACTCATTGCCGAAAGGGCCTTACACTTCACGGGCTTATTGTCAAGCTGAGAAATGATCAGCCCGGCAGCAGACATTAGGTGTCGTAAGACGAAGAGAGCTCATGCCAGATGCTGCCCTTTCCAAATTATTATCATCCTCCCCGGGTGAAGGCCCACGCTCCAGACATGTTCAAGTGCTGCAGAGGAATACATGAAGGTGCGCATGTAGTGCATCCAGAGATGCTGTAACTCCTCGGAGGAGGAGTATGGTAAGCCATATATTAGGCCAGTATCAGACGAGCGCACTATGTGTGCCCGTACTGACGTGCCTTCCCGACGCCCGTTGCAACGTTTCGACGCGGTCGGGGCAGACAAATTACATACGCTATGGCAGACTTGCTGAAAGCCTCCCCATCAGAGCGCTACGACGCGTTTCCAATGGGGCTG
The DNA here is from genome assembly GCA_009667805.1 of Leptobrachium leishanense. NCBI lineage: Eukaryota > Metazoa > Chordata > Amphibia > Anura > Megophryidae > Leptobrachium > Leptobrachium leishanense. The sequence continues at coordinate 314,347,242 of CM019066.1, forward strand.
CAAAGCATGATCCTCAGGATTGAGCCTTGCAGCACTGAGTGCACTAACTGTGCCCGGCAAGGTGGCCACACGGGCATCAGAATGGAAGGAACGTCCATGCTCACGGACAATCCTTCCGCGTTGAAAAACGCTCCTCTGACACTGGCCTTAAGCTGTATAATGCTCATGTTGTCTACACAAGACGCATTTGTTGTCTGTCCAGCCATCGATATCAGAACATGGGGAAAAATGCCCTGGATTAGCAGTCTGAAAGGAGTCACATGCAACGATAGATTGAATCTAAGGGGTCTGAGCACTTTCCAAATGCACTATAGTAGGAGGAGGAAATTTGAGGTGCTTTCTAGGTGGCCCTGTCAGCTAGGCCTGTGTAGAGTGTGACCCTAGATTTAACCCCTTTAAGAGATGAAAAGTTTTCTGGATGGAGGATTCTGGATAGTGTGACTTAATGTCCCGAATGAGAAAAAAAATAAAGAACTGAAGAGCTGGATTGAAATAAGTAAAAATCTGGTGAAAGTCTCCAGAATTAATGAAGCTTTTAAAGAAAAATAAATCCAACATTACATCATTTTTGTAGACGAGTGCTTACTTTCTGAAACAGAACAGCAAATTTCCATGGCAACGTGTATTTTTCTTTTTTAACTTTTGATTATTTTAATGAAAGCTATTTAACATGGACAGAGTACATCAGGGTCATGGCGGAAGCATTGCCCTCCAAAATCTAGCTTTTTCAAAAACCATCCGAGGATCTTCTGTAGGAATGTCTGTAACAACAATATAAATATTTAACATGGGTGACACAAACAGAGCTGCAAATACTGGCACAATCTGACTGGAACGTCATGTTGGCAGATGGAATCTGGGGCCAGAGAATTAGAATGTTCGAAATCAACTATCCTCCGTCATCAAGGTGACGAAAAATCGAGAAATGTTACCAGCCTTCAAAAATTCTCTATTTCAGACACGTTTGGTTTTATACAAAAAGAAAAATATTGTGGACCAGAACTTCATGAAAACAAAAAAAAAAACAATGATAAGATTATGTTGGTCCTACAGATTTGAAGGTCCACAGGAGGTCTGTGTGCGCATTACAGAAAATCAGTTATAAAAAAATAATAAAAACTGACCATTAATTCGATGAAATTTGAGCTTCCTCTCATAGTATACTCTTACGGAAAAAACATTAAAAATATATATTTTGTTACAACTATCCATCATTCATTTTATTCTGGTTACAGATGAGTGGTTTTAAAAGACCTGATCATGGACCTGTCAGCAGTCATATCGGCGCGGGTAAGTACCTAAACTTTCCACTGCTTTAGCGGTCATACAGTAACATCCCTTATAAAACCACCAAAATGTTCCCAGGACGCTTGGAAAAAGCACCTGGTTACAAAATGGGAATAATTTTATAACAAATAACCATCAACTGTAATGGAGACATAGGGACCCACATCTATTTCGCTATTATAGGTCTTGTCCCCATCCAAAGCCTGTGATGATGTTCACCTGTTTTCCCGACTGTGACTTTAATGGATGCCATCCTCTGAAAGCACATAACGAGCCTATCCAGATCTTTATCACCCTCCCAGGTCTCATGATCAGGCAAGGGTAAGGGCGTTGAAGACTTCTGAGGCCACTGTAGAATTGTAATGGGTAAAAAAGGGTTTTGTTTTTCCACAGATTTACTCAATGACTGTCCTAAAGACCACATAAGGTTGGAGATCGAAGAACTCGTGGACCTACTTCAATTTGAGCGAGCTAGTCAGAGTTTGTATGAAGATAAAACCAACGCTGTTTCGGATGTCCTTGATATAATGGAAAGATACCACCACCACCACCAAGCCCCCATATAATATAGCACCAGTGGAAAGCTTGAATTCTCCAACAATTGACCGCTTTCCTTTGATATCTCTATAACTAGTAACAATGATCATGCAACATCAAGAATAGAAAATAAAATAATGCCGTGTATAGGGGAATATAAATCAAGAACATAGACAGAAGTGATGGTCCTTCTAATCGATGGGGGTAACCCTAATTCAGCAATTGGGTAAGGTCACAGGACAATGAAATAAGAAATTGAGACAGACATGCATGCAAACATGAAAATCCCACCCATCCCAGGAAGCTGGAAACCAGGGCTCTAGATTGAGCTACCATGAATTGAGGACAAGTGGAAAGACGAGATGAATTCAGGACGAGTGGAGTCTTTGAGATACCACGAATTCAGGACGAGTGGAAAGACTCCACTTGTCCTGAATTCATCTCTTCTTTCCACTCGTCCTCAATTCATGGTATCTCAATCTAGAGCCCTGGTTTCTAGCTTCCTGGGACGGGTGGGATTTTCATGTTTGCATGCACGTCTGTCTCAATTTCTTAAGTACACAATAAACGTCATGTTTTATTTCATTGTCCTGTGACCTTACCAAACGTCAAGAATAGCGAATTATGACATAAAAAGGGACACCAGCACCAAAAACAATTTAATTGTTCTTATTTCATGTTGCTGATATCTTACATGTGCTTTGTTTTTCTAATGTATATTTAGTTCCGATAAATATTTTCCTCTATACAGTTGTGTTCAAAATTATTCAACCCCCACTGAAATTGAGTGTTTTGGCCAGTTTGACATTGATTTTGATCATTCAGTCATCTTGCTTACAATTAAATCAAAGAGGCACGTGTAGGTCAGACAAATATAAGATAACATTTATAATGAAATAACCACAAATGTCTTTTCTGCGCTCACATCATTATCAATTTTATTCAACCCCCAAGTGACATTCAATCTTAGTACTTATAACTGTAAAAGGATGTTGTACTAACAGCTTTTAAACGTGAAGCATAGCTTGACACAAGTGTCTTGCAGCGATCTACGGGTATCTTCGCCCATTCGTCATGGGCAAAAGCCTCCAGTTCAGTCACATTCTTAGGCTTGCGCACTGCAACTGCTTTCTTTAAGTCCCACCAGAGGTTCTCAATCGGATTTAAGTCAGGTGACTGCGATGGCCACTCCAAAATGTTCCAGCCTTTAATCTGCAACCATGCTCTAGTGGACTTGGAGGTATGCTTGGGATCATTGTCCTGTTGAAAGGTCCAACGTCTCCCAAGCCTCAGGTTTGTGACGGACTGCATCACATTGTCATCCAATATCTCCTGGTACTGAAAAGAATTCATGGTACCTTGCACACGCTGAAGCTTCCCTGTACCTGCAGAAGCAAAACAGCCCCAAAGCATGATTGACCCCCCCGCCATGCTTCACAGTAGGCAAGGTGTTCTTTTCTTCATAGGCCTTGTTCTTCCTCCTCCAAACATAGCGTTGATCCATGGGCCCAAACAGTTCTAATTTTGTTTCATCAGTCCACAGAACACTATCCCAAAACTTCTGTGGTTTGTCCACATGACTTTTGGCATACTGCAGTCGACTCTTCTTCTTCTTTGGAGACAGCAAGGGGGTGCGCCTGGGAGTTCTGGCATGGAGGCCTTCATTACGCAGTGTGCGCCGTATTGTCTGAGCTGAAACCTCAGTACCCACATCTGACAAATCTTTTCTCAGTTCCTCAGCAGTCACACGGGGACTTTTCTCCACTCTACGCTTCAGGTAGCGCACAGCAGTCGAAGTCAGCATCTTCTTTCTGCCACGACCAGGTAGCGTTTCAACAGTGCCCTTTGCCTTGAATTTGCGAATGATGCTTCCTATGGTCTCTCTTGGTATGTTTAACATCTTTGCAATCTTCTTATAGCCATTGCCCTTCCTGTGAAGAGTAATCACCTCTTCTCTTGTCTTCCTGGACCATTCTCTTAACTTCACCATGTTTGTAACCACACCAGTAAATGTTTAGAAGGAGCTGAGTATCACAGTCATTTTAAAGCTGCCTAATTGGTGCTTATTATGCTTTATTGCTGCTCCGTGACATCCACAGGTGTTTTCAATACCTGATTTAAGAACAGAGGTTCATTCAAGTGTTTTCAGAGTGGTGGTCTTTAAGGGGTTGAATAATTGTGTCAATGAAGAATTCACAAAAGAAACATTTACTACTGTATCACAAAACCAATTGATGTCATTTTAGTTGCATATGGTTCTTTAAAAAGTCCTTGTAGGATTTCATTCTGAATACAATTACAAATGTACACTAAATTCCTTAAAACCCTTTACAGCATTGGGGGTTGAATAATTTTGAACACAACTGTATATGTCACTGGGTGCATCCATTGTGTAATCTTTTGTGTGGTAAACTGCCCCCACTGTAGCTTTATAATAGTTGCTCCTCACTGTGTGGCATTGGGTATAGAATAGACTCTATGGGTCAAAAGTCCATAAAACTGACCTGCATTGTGTGGAATGTATGGAAAGGGGTCGTGTTCAGTGTTGAAAGTCCACAATCGGATCTCATTCAGCTGCCATCTTGTCTCGGGTAGCCTAGACAGCATAATAGATTCCCTGAAACCTTGTCTAAACTATCACTCCTCCACCCCCATTGCCTCTTCGCTACAGTTTTATCCTGCACCACCGTTGTGAAGCCAATCTTGCTTTAAGATTTTGAAAAATGTTGCATAATGGAAAAATTCACAAATGTTAGTGGTTCCTTTAAAACGATGTTGAAAAAGAATTGTCAATGTTCTTAGGAATGAATAATGTAGCAACAGTGGCCGAAAAAGTAATGTTTAGATTATCTTTAGGAATACTAGGAGTTAGAGAAGCTGAAATTATTTTTCAGTTTCTGGAACAATACAGCAAATATGTTGACATCAACGTGCTGAATTTGATTTCTTCACATGTTCCTCTGAAGAATAACAGAGATTCTTTGATGTGGAAAAAACATTGACATGCTGTAGTGTTTTGTATAATCGACAATCCAACAGGATTACACTAGGGGAAACACTATCAGGGTTATTTAAAGAGATCCGAATTGTGGCCGAAAGGTAACCGAACAGTGAAATTCAGCGTACGGTTACCTTTCCTGGCCATTCGGCTATTCAGAGAGCAGGCAGTTCGCCAAATCCTGGTGAATTGCCTGCACATACGGTGCCTGTTCGTTGCCTGTTCGAGGGCAGTGAATCCCCATAGAGAAGCAATGCTTAGTCTATTCAGAGAACAAAAACCAGCAGTGAAAAGTTGCCGAATTGCCCTGCTGTTCAGTGGTTTCATGCGGCAGATTTAGTCAAGCGAATCCGATAGGCTTCAATGTTAAAAATATTCCCGTTTTAATACAATATCTAATAAACCGTTTAATATTATATTCTGCAGTAAAAAGTCTATTTATAGATTTTTTTAGGATCTTTTAGGCATTTTTCGAGATTTGCGAATCTTGTTTTAAACGTATTTTTCTTTTTTCTGTAACAGCCCTTTTTATTATCATTCATTGGATCTTATATGTAAATTTCAGACATTTTCGTTCTGTAGTTTCTTTGCAAACAGCGTTTCACTTTTCAAACTGTTTTTTTCCCCACTCCATTCATCTGCGGTGTCGGCTTTTTCCGGCGGCAGCTCTGCACTGTGATCGGCGGCTGCTTGGGTTTCTCCCGCGTATTCGGCGGGGTTAATCCAGCTGTTTTGCGGGTTTTAGTGAGTGTTCGGCGGGTTTTGCGGTGACTGTTCGGCAGGTTTTCCTTGCGCTTCAGGGACCCTGTTGTGCTGGCTGAATACACCACAGGGTCACCGAAATCGGATCGCCAAATCACGCCGAATTGAAGCAAACGAAAAGTCGCCGAACGTACAGTGACTTCGATTCTCTTTGAATAACCCTGTTAATATCTTCATCTTGTATAAAGGACTGGAATGGATGGTGGTTGGAGAAAAGGATGGAGGAGAACGAGGAAGGTGTGTGGGCACCTGAGAAGGTAGAAGAAAAACGCCCACCCGCGTATATGAATTTGTGAGTGGGATTCTTTTTCTCCTTTTAAAAAGGTTTTATTGCTGAAAATACTAAATGTTGGATATTTTTGTTTATTTGTGGTGTGACTTGGAAGGCGTTTCCCTGCTTTGTTTATATATTTATGCTGTAGTATTTAACAGCAATTGTTTATATAAGTTATGGTTTCTGTACCAATGTACAGCCTGCAGTTGGCCTAGATGAAGAGTGGTAGTCACCCAGCATTACTTTGTCGGTCAAGGAAGGTAGGTGGTCAATGAACCTCTCATTACAGATATTGCGAGCATTAATGTCTCGAGTTAATAAAACCTGCAAGATTCTCCTGATTTTTTGAAAACCATTCACAAACTACGCCAAAAACACAAAACAATGCCTCACGTAAGTGACCACGCATATTCAACATCGAAGGAGCCTCAATTAAAAAGATACTGGACTGTGTCAGCTTAAATAAAAGATCCCCAAACGCCGAACAATAAGCAGTCATTAGAAATGAAAGGATGAGAGGCAAATATTAAACATATCAAAGGCTGCTGTGCGAGAACGAGAAGATTTGCATGACGCGCGCTTTGATCTCAGTGATAACTTGGTGCCAAGAATAATTAATATCTTGCATTAATAGAAAGGTTTGTCAGAAGGACACTGATCGCACCTGTATAGATGTATACAAAAAACCCCTAGAAAACAAATCGAGCATTTTGAAATGCAAAAGATAACGCGCTGTAAATGTAAGAACCATCTCTCCATATAAATGGCATTTAATTATTACACTGGGCAAAGTGGTGCAGTGTCATCATCATCAAATCAGGGGCAGGATGATCAACAGTATACTATTCAGTTGATAAAATGATGGAATAAATGAAGATCCGTTTGAGCGCAGGGTCATTATACAAACAGCATTGAAAACATAAAAAGGAGCGCTGAAATAAAGGCTGTTTTTTTTAACTTGTTAAATGTATATTTGCGCTAAAAAACCCAGGTGCTTTGTTATAGGGTACAATAGATGCATAGTATCCAAGGTTGTCCTGGCATGTAAACGAAAAGGACCTTGTAGTACTGTGCAAGAAAAACACTATGGGGGTTGTTCAAACAGCAGCAGTGTTTGCTGAATGTCGCAACAGTGACAAACAGTATTCTGCAAAAGAACAATCCAAACAGCAGCAGGGACGCTTCACTGTGAAGCTTCTCCTGCTGCTGTTAGAGTTTTTCTTTTGTGAAATGTCATACTGTCATTGCAACAATGGCAATTTTCAACCTCCGTAAACACTGACAGTCTTTAAATAACCACCTATATCATTATACAAAATGCACCTGTAAACATGTAACAGTGACTATATTTCCTACATATTTATTTTCTGTCTTAATCTGTATATTTGTTTTGTTTTTTATATCTTGCATTTACTACTTTGTATTTCTGTAACGACTGTAAAATTTCAATGTTCTTGAACCCAGGACATACTTGAAAACGAGAGAAATCTCAATGTATCCTTCCTGGTAAAATCCTTTACATTATTTCTTTATTTATTTGCAAAGAAACAACAGTGTATGCAGTTCACGTGTTGCTTTCTATGTTCATGTTGGGGTAGGTCAGAGACGGTGGGAAGCATGCGGTTTGCTGGACCTGCAGGATGGTGCGCTTTATTCTAGCTGTCATTAATTTATTTGTTCATTGTAACTTATTAGGGTGAAGGCATTAGTGCTACCAATTTATGACCGTGATACATTTGGAAGTGATGGAATGTTGAGGGCATTATCCGTGGTATCAGATATTGAATGGCCACTTCGTAAGCAAAAAATAAAAATAAAAGCAATCTGGGTTTGTAGCATTAACCACCAGGGTTAACAGAGATACCACCTAATGGCTCTTGTTAACCAAACACCTTTAGGAATTCTGACACAATGGCTAGAGAGCTACCAGTTAACAGATCTGTGTTAAAGCAGGGAAATGTGAAAGCCCTGCCTATTAAAGACAATGATTCTGGAGAAGACCCTGCATGCCTCTCTTGCACCGGTTAAACATTATTTAAAATAAATTATGGACATGTTTGGATGGGAGGGGGGTCCCGGTGACTGGTAGCCAAAATGCTTCAACGCAGATGCGGTTTAACAGCCCCTTCATTCCCCCCGATTAAGTAATGCATAGATTAATAGGATGTATTTATTCTTCTCTGGGTTGAATGCCGGCGTTTTGTGTGATCTCCCTCGAGATTTCCAATATTAAACAACAAATCTTTGACGACTGTCAGATGTATGACAGTTTGACGCCATATTTATATACAGCTGCCCTGACCCGTGCATTCAACTTCGCTCGCTGATAATTGCCGCGGGGATACAGAACCTCAAAACCAAAAAAAAACTATTCGGTAGCCCCAGGCTCACAGCGCGGCTTATATTATGCATTGCGTTTCTTAACATTTCGTTCCCATAATTTCTTTATTGGTTATTTATACAAATGCAAATCAGCAGCAGGGGAGCACTATTCATGCTCTCAATAGCTCCTTGTGGACTGGGCTTTAGGGATGCTCACGCTCGGCTCTGCATGCCTGGTGTGCCAATCAAGGGCTCTGACACCTGTATTCAAGCACACAGCTTTAGCAAGAAGCACATATATCTACATACACATGCACACACAAACATACCAACAGTTTATATCAGGAGATTAAATTTAATATTCAATTTAATTTTATGTTTAAATTTGATACCAAAACATTTTATACCAACCATGGCTGTGTGGTATCAAATTGGCTGGTCCCAAATACTACATGACTTTCAAAAATAAGGATCTAGACATCCCTATAAATTTATATTGCAAATTACACATTAAGGGGTTCAAAAAGCACCAAAATATTTCCAAAACTGGAGTGAAATTAGATCCTTGGAAAACAACTCTTAAAGCTACAAACACCAGTATTAAAAATGACAACAGAATAAATGGCTACATTTACAACAGTTTTTTTGTTCATACAAAGGGTGAGTGAGCGTAAACTCCATCCAAGGTCCAAATGATCGAGGGGAAAATGGTTTTCTTGTGTAGCTAAAAGTGATACAATACTGTAGCTTCATTAAAAGAAAAAAATATCTGGCAAACCTTAAAAAGCCTTTAATTAAGCATTCTTCTAATAATGAGAAATCAAATCCGTTTTCAACGCTTTTCAAGTTAGACTAAGTGTGAGTTTCAGGATTCCATAATCTACAAAACTGCTAGTTTTTTAATCAATGGGCAAAAAGCTGGAATGTAAATGCTATTCAACATCTTGAGAATGCTAAGAGGTTTTTTTTTTAACACAAGAGAAAGAACACACTGAAAAGTTCACTAATTAAACAGTACTTCAACAACAGATGGAATGGCTATCTGGACACTAATTACAGTAACTTGGTGCACAGGTTTACAGGCCTTAATGAGAGGTTCAATAAAACAAGTGGTTGAACATCAATCACAATCAGGTTGGAAAAAACCTTAATAATATGAGTCGACTGCTTAAGCAACAAGTCATAAAACTGCATTGTAGCTGCATAATGGTATTTTGGAAATTAGAACACACAAAAAAATAATAACCTCATGTAAAAATCCGAATGATCACTCTTTAAAAGTGAAGTTCACACAGAAACAGACTTCATGAACTGACAAATGACCCTGTAAACAGAGAAACACCAGTGCTTATCAAATTTATAATCCAAACAGCAGAAGGAGAAGCTTTATTGTAGATGAAAAAGGAACATTAGAGATTTCAAGTTGTTGCCTTGGCCTCCAAATTTCCAGGATCTCAATCTGATTGAGCATCTGTGGGATGTGATGGAACAGATCCAACCATGGAAGTCCCACCTCACAACATGCAGGACTTAAAGGATCTGCTGCTTAGGTCTTGGTGCCAGATACCTCAGAAGGTCTCGTGGAGTCTATCAGGGTTATTCAGAGAGCGTGAAAAGCTGGAGAATGACTGGAGAATGAAAAATTCTAGGTCAAAATAGCCGATTTGGAAAGTGAGATGAAGGGAGAATTTTTCTGGTTTGGCTATTTTGACCAAGAATTTTTCATTCTCCAGTCATTCTCCTGCTTTTCACGCTCTCTGAATAACCCCGTATGCCTTGATGCGCTACAGTGGACGTGCTGAAAGACTCCACGTCGAAACGCTACAACACGCGTTCGACGGGGCTGCAAAGCGCGGGACTCCATTAGGAGGATCGAGCCTTGTAGCGTTGAGCACAAATCAAATCAAAATAAGCTTTATTGGCAGGACCAAACACATTTTAGCATTGCCAAAGCATATGGGGAGATGGGGGGGGGGTTAGTGGGACATATATATGGGGGGAATGAGCAAGTCCATGGACATTATCAGGGGTAAGGGATAATGTAGAATGGGATGGGAGCACACTAACTGCACTCCGCGATTTGGCCACACGAGCAGAGTGGAAGGAACGTCCACTCTCACAAATGTTCCTTCCGCTCTGAAAAATGCTCATTTGACACTGGCCTTAGCGGGGACCTTTACTATTAGGCAGGTGGTTTTAATGTTTTGGCTGATCAGTTTATATATAAAAGGCACATCTTCAGAGACATACAAATGGTATTCTCTGGGCAGTATTGTCCACTCGCGCTAAATCATGTAATAAAAAAAAAATCTGTTTTTTTAGAAACATTTTAGAAATTAAAGTGCCTTTATATCAAGGAAATACAATGAAGGAAGGTACAATGAAAGCGATTTAATTGCTTAGGTGTGGCCTGGACAGAGTTAAACATAAAAGGCAATAGTCTGAACATAAGTAGCTACAGGAACTATCAGATGAGAAATCTTTTTTATCACTCATGAAATGGCTTATTGAAAGGAGAGACTGAAGGCTCCTTTTCAAATGTGCCGAAATAATAAGAAAAAAATAAAGCACGGGATGCCAGGCACTTAGCAGGGTTTTTTTTTGTCCTACCCATCTCGAAAATTGAGTTAATAAGATTGTTTCAAACTAAAAACCATATGATGCCCCCCCAATGAATTAATTAGACCCCTACTTATACAATACTAAAAGGCTCTTAAAGCTCATTTCTTTGTCCAGCTGCCTTTGTTCTATGGAATGCTGAATAGAGGGAAAAGTCTGCTCTTAAAATTTGTGTAATCGGTTAAACGAGGGGGGAAGAAAAGACAACACAAAACAAAAATAGAATCCCAAAGGGTCATTTGTGGCAGTGCTTCAGATGATACTATGTCAATCTGTAGCGCGGCAGATCAATTAAAGGTTATTAGAGGTTTAAATAAATTGTATGAAAAAAAATCCCAATTTATTCTGTTACAGAACTGATCGAATACAAAAAACGGAAAAAATGGTCAGAAAGTCAAAAAAAGCAAGAGCAAGGATTATCATAAGCAAACACACAATGTGAGATTTTACACACACACACACTTTGGTTGTGGTGGAGGGCAGAAAATTAGATAAAAACCCTCCACGCAATAACCAATATGGTTTATTAATGCAGAAGCCATTTGCACAAAACATCAATTCAAAGAACTGCATCCCAGAGCTCCTGTGCTACATTACCCATATGCAGCAAAGAATTCTGGGTTAGACATGCAAATGTCATCTCACTTTTTTGCATCCTAGGTCTGTTTTCACAGATCCCTTCAATTAATGTCATGCTAGATGGCGTTTTTTTTAGCAGAACACACACACACATTTTCACCTAGAGTGCTCTTTATCAAGCTATGAGAAATAGATGGAGATATACTGTATTCATCTCAATCTCATCCTCATGCAGGGCATTCACCATCATGAAGCCGTAATAAGAGAGAAAAACAACCAAGTTTTCTGTTAAAACTCCATTCTATTACGGCAGTGTTTCCCAACCCTGGTCCTCAAGTCCCCCTAACAGGTCAGGTTTGCCAGATATCTGAAGCACAGCACAGGTGATATGATTTGCTGCTCACTGATTGCAGGATTCAGTCTGCATTTCCCCAAGGTGATCTGCAAAACCTGGCCTGTTAGGGAAACTTGATGACCGCAGTTGGGAACCACTGCTCTAGGGATCTTTTTTAAGATCATCTTGAGAAAGCCCAGTGGGATGGAATATAAATCGGTCCTTTTTTCAAGCAAAGTATGAAGTTTTAACCTAAGACCTGCAAGACTTTCTCCATTATACAGATGATATACTGAATATACATAGCTTATATGGAGAGTTTTCACATGTTTTATATACCTACACACAAATGTATGTCCAAAGACATATAGAAAAGAATACCTGTGGGATTTTGAGGAATTAATGTATCATTGTCACACAGACAATTCCTGCAAGAATCTACAATTCAGTCCTCGTAGTAACCTTTGCTTCAGTTAAGGTAGGGACTTTTTTTTTTCTTCCAAGGGCTGAAACTTTAGCAAGCTCATAATATCAGAAGAGAAAATCAAATAGATGTGCATCTGGCTGCGTGCACAATTAAAAAAAAAAAAAAAAGAAATTCTGCTTCTTAAAAAGCAAAATTCACATTTTTAATTTTTCTAAAATAGTATACTTTTAGTTTACAAATAGCAATCAAAGCACAGTTACACTGTATACATCCTGCAGATTCGCTGGTGAAAGATCGTAAAAGGAGATGGAGACCTTAATCATTGTTTCCCAAACCCTGGTCCTCGGGATCTGCTGACAGGCCAGGTTTGTCAGATATGTGAAGCACAGCCCAGGTGATATGATTTGCTGCTTAGTGATTGCAGGATTCAGTCTGCTTTTCCCCAAGGCTGACCTGATTGAGGGTCCCTAGGACAGGTTTGGGAACCATTGTCTTAACCCCCTTCACTGCTGATGACGTGTGGGGCACGTCCTCATTGACTGCCGCTATATGCGGAGGACGTGCCCCACACGCCATCTGCTTGCGGGAGCCCCGGCGGAGATACTCACCTCTCTGTCCGGGGTCCCGCGGCGTTCTGGCTTCAGGGAAGCCAGGCACCGAAGATAGGCCAGGCCCCCGACGTAAATGACATCACGCCTGCGCAATGACGTTATTTTCAGGCGACCCCCCGGCAATGCCGGGAGATCGCCTGAAAGGGAAGGGGGATCCTTTTGTATCCCTCTCCCTCCCGATCGGGAGGGTTTTCAGCCAAAGAACAGGTACCGCTTTGAAGGGCAGTGTCTGCCCTTTAAAGCGGTGCCTGTTTTTAACCCTATAATTGCCAGATCGCGATCGGCGCCACTCGGCAGCCGATCGCGATCGGCGCCACTCGGCAGCCGATCGTAATCTAGCTCCGGTGGGGGCCGCCATCTTTGATGGCGGCTCCACCTCCGGGATCCCCCTTGGCTCCTGACGTTTCGTGCATAGCACAATGACATCAGATAGCAGGGGAACCCTTAGCTGCACGGGGATTTCCCAAGGAAATCCCCTGGTGGAGATACAGGGTTCATTTGAACCCCGATATCTCCGGAGCCGTGGCAGCTAGCATGGCCTTTCGAATGATACCAAACATGACCATGTACAAAGTAAAACAACATTAAAAAAACAAAAAAAATTTTTTTTTAGTGTGTGGTTTTTATTAATGCAGCAATATTGTTCACATTTCAATTATAAAGTGAACAATGATGCTGCACTAATGATTATTTTCTATGGGGTGTGTTTGCAAAAAAAAAAAAATCACATAATTCCCCCAAAAAATGTAACGAGTCCCCATTTCTAATTTTTGTACAAGTGCACCCCATAGAAAGTATAAACGCAAACGCTCATGTGATAAAATGTGAAAAAAAACACTTTACATGCTGTAAATGATTGAAAATTCTAATTTTATTGCATTTTTTGCTATAATATTCAGGCAGGACATGACGAATACATATAAAAATTATATATTATGAATCTGCGGAGTCTGCCTAAAAGAACGATATATAACATGTCTGGGTCATGTAATAAAACGTGGCTTCTAAACGCGTTTAAACATGATGAGCAAAAGCGGTAAAAATGAGCTCAGCACACAGCGGTGAAATGGCTCAGCAGCGAAGGGGTTAAATCTTTCAAAGATGGCACAGAAGCAATCCTATGACTCGCCACGACTCCCTTAGTATCTGACTTGTACAGTGGGAGCATACTAAACAGTTCCTCCTCATCTGCTTAGCAGGTTCCTCCAAAGCGTAACCCCCCTTTCACTACCAAGTGATTTTCCAAAAAAAAATACTTTGCCAGGAACCAGTGTTTGAGAAAAATCATTTTGAATTATACAGTAAGAAATATTTGGGAATATTCCCAGTGTATTTCTTACTGTAATAACCTATTTGGCAGGCAGATGGAGCTACAGCAGATTGAGCTGCAGCTTGTGGTTCCCTGCATTGGCTGCTGAAAGTCCGATATGTCAGGGCATTCTTCAGTCGATTTTAGGCAGTTTTAGCACCTCGTGAGTTATGCCCACAGGGCTAAGGCTGGGGTCAGACGAACGCAGTGTGACCGTGCGTTTAGCCGCACTTTATTACGGTCATGGTAGCAGCAAATGACGGCCAACGCACAAAAGTGCGGCCGCACAACGCAAGCAGCAAACAAACACATTTTTGCAAGAACGTCGACCCGCTAGTACTGATGCACAGAGTGCGCTGCGTCGGCATAGCGCCGTGTGTGCGTGATTAGGAGACGTCAGTCGCCGCACATGGTCCGGCCAACATCACGTCCATTGGATTTTTATAGCTCCGTCAAAAATCACAGCCGTAATTGCGCACCATATGACCGCTATCGCGTCTTCTGTCAAAAAGTGCATCCATGCATTCGGACGCACTTTTTGACGGTAGACGTGAAAAATGCGTTAGTCTGAACCCAGATAACTCGATATCAGGGCCTAATGCTGCTTTGACTCCTGAGTTATCTCAATTTCAGTAGTGAAGAGGTTAATGTGAGTGAGCTGGTGCCCTGCTCACTTGATTATGCCTCTGGGCCCCATTCATAGCCCTGTGAATAGTGTTACCAGTTGTCACATAAAAGAGGTGCTCTCCGCTCGTGCAGTCGCCTCACGCCGCTGGTGGAGTGGAAGGTGTTTGATACAGATATAGGATTTTGCTCCCAAGTTAAGGGAATTTTTTAAAATATTGCCAAATGTCTAATAAACAGAAGGTGAAGGGAAATATACTATTTTGTGTAGGTCCCAGGCACTGGGAAATGTCAAAAACACATGGCGGATCTCTACATTGGGCTTTGTTTGTGACTTTTATTTAGTGGAAGCTTAGGTAGAAATGCGAGAAATACAGCTTTTCATAGGTATTGATTAAGCACAAACGTGCTGGTAAAAATAAAGCATTAAAAAAAGCAGGGACAATATTAAATGGTTCTTTTTCACTGCTCTTAGTGTCCTCAAGGCGAGTTCAAAGCAAAGCTCAGTTTTGAGATCAAATCTCAACAAACACTGTGTAACAAACCTGATGACTGTTTTAAAGGCCTGATTCCATCATAGAAATAGGGATTTGGATGGACTAAAGTAGATAGAATAACAGAATTTGTGCTTACAATCTTCTATACTATGCCTGGTCAAGACAGAGTTTTCTGTAGTACATATAAAATGTGAGTCTTGGGAGCAGGTGGAAAACAAATATATAATTCCCAAAAACAACTGATCGAATGTAAACACTAAAACTCGACAATTTAGACCAAAAACATTTGTAATTTACTGGTAAACTTCCATTAACCATTTCACTGCCGTGTGCTCAACTCATTTTTACCGCTTTCGCTCATCATGTTTAAACGCGATTTGAAGCCACATTTTATTAAATGACCCAGACATACTATATATAATCATTGTTTCCGGCAGACTCTGCAGATTCATAATATATAATTTTTATATGTATAAGTCATGTCCTGCCTGTATATTTTGCCAAAAAATGCAATAAAAATTGAATTTTTAATCATCTTCAGTGTGTAAAGTGTTTTTTTTTCACATTTTATCACATGAGCGTTTGCTCATGTTTTCTACGGGGTGCGCTTGTACAAAAATTAGAAATGGGGACTTGTTACATTTTGTGAGTGGAATTACGTGATTTTTAGCAAACGCACACCATAGAAAAAAATCATTAGTGCAGCATCATTGTTCACTTTATAATTGAAATGTGAACAATATTGCTGCATTAATAAAAACACAAAAAAAAATATGTTTTTTTAAAAAATTTATTATTTTTTTTTTTAAATTTTCTAGTCATGTTGGGTATTATTCGAAAGGCCATGCTCAGGCCTTTCAAATGACACCCTCCATGACCCCCTAGCTAGATATCGGGGTTCACAGGAACCCCATATCTCCAGAAGGGGATTTCCTTGGGAAATCCCCGGGCATCTAGGGGTTCCCCGGGTACCTGACGTCATCATGTCGGGCAGCGAGGGGGGACCTGGGGGTGGAGCCGCCATCCAAGATGGCAGCCCCCACCGGAGCTAGGCCGCACTTCAGCGCCACAAGCTGAAGTGCGACCCGGCGCTTGAGGGGTTAAAGCCAGGCACCACTTAAAAGGGGAGACTATCCCCTTTTAAGCGGTGCCTGGCTTTTGGTGCTGCTCCTTCCCGATCGGGATGGAGAGGGATCCGAACGGATCCCCCCCTCCCTTCCAGGCTATCTCCCGGGATTGCCGGGGGGAAGGGTCGCCTGGAAATGACGTCATCGCGCATGGCGCGATGACGTTATTTACGTCGGGAGGAGCTTGACTTCAGCGTCTGAGGACACTGAAGTCAGAACGCCGCAGGACCCCGGACAGAATAGGGAGCATCTCCGCCGGGGGTCCCACACAGCTGATGACGTATGGGGCACGTCCTCCGCATGTAACGTGCATCAATGAGGACGTGTCCCACACGTCGTCAGCAGTGAAGGGGATAATCCACTGTTTAGACCAGTGTTTCCCAAACCTGTCCTCAGGACCCTCCACCTCGCCAGGTTTGCCAGATATTTGAAGCACAGCACAGGAGATATGATTTGCTGCTCAGTGATTGCAGGATTCAGTCTGCATTTCCCCAAGGTGATCTGTAAAATCTGGCCTGGTTGGGGGTCCCGAGGACTGGTTTGAAAAACACTGGTTTAGACAAAACCCCATCGAGATTTTGAGGCTGCTATAAACCTGCAAAAAAAAAAAAAAGGAAAAATATAAAAGTACGTTGCTTAGACGAAGTTACAAATAAGGGGAGCGCCCAAGAGAAGTCAAATCTAGCACCACTTGCATTCACTCCAGTAACTTCCACTCAAAATTATATATATTCATTTTATTTATTTATAAAGGATTTTAGCAGGAAGGATACATGGAGATTTCTCTCGTTTTCAAGTATGTCCTGGGTTCAAGAACGTTAAAATGTTACCGTTGTTACAGATATATATATATCACTAGCTTTTATACTGCAATATGGTATATTATTGAAATATTAACTTCAGGTATATGTAAAGTTTCATTATTATTTTTTATCTAGTTTATGTACAGCTCACACAACCCCTCAGCTATGCTAGCATTACAACGTGTGAAGCAGGCCTATAAGGCTTGGATCAGATGAGCGCACTACGTGTGTGCGTATCTGACGCCCCTCCCGACATCCGTTGCAGCGTTGTGATGTTTCGATGGGGCCGGCCACACGCTGTAGCGCGTGCACGAATTATGTGCGCTACAGAGGACATGCTGAAAGCCTCCCCATTGAAATAGTACGACGCATGTTCGACGGGGTTGCAAAGCGCAATTCTCCATAGGAGGATCGCGCTTTGCAACGCTGAGTGCACTAACTGCGCTCAGCGAGGTGGCCAGACGGGCGTCAGAGTGGAAGGAACGTCCACTCTCACGAACGTTCCTTCCACTATGAAGTGCGCTTGTCTGACCGTGGCCTAATTGGGTAACATAAGCAGATGCCTTGTGGTTAACACCTTCATGCCAGGAGTCATCTTGCTAGGAATATACTCTACAATACATGTTTGACTCGGTGTGTCTAAGACAGGGGTCATCAAACTTGACCCTCAAGATGTTCTGGAACTACATTTCCCATGGGGCTCAGCTAACCAAATAAGTGTCTGAGCATCATGGGAGATGTAGTTCCAAAACATCTGGAGGGCCAAGTTTGTTCCCCAAGGTCTATGATCTGCAGATGTGGCCATGAACAGGCTGGAGAACAAAAAATAACTAAAAATCACATTATGACTCACAAATACATTGAAACAACTATGGCATAAACAGACAGCCATGTAGAATTTACCCCTGTAATACACTCCCACACTTGGCCTGCTCTGATCCGCACCAAAAGAAAAAAACACAGACATCTACACTCCATACAAATATATGTCTGCATTCATGTTCATAATGACAAACTCTTATCTACCGGGAGCTCAGTATGAGCCGTCGTAATATATGATTTAATGTATTTATTTTAACTCTAACTCTAGACCTGCCTCTGTATTATGTGTCCCAAAACTACCTTCTATAGTTTCTGGTATAATTTGGAAAACCGAAATGCAGTTTCACGCACGGAAAGTAAATTTTGAAGGGATTGTGAAAGTATACCTATAGCCCCCTGCTCGAATATAGGATCCTCGTCACAATACCTAAATTTCACGAATACAACGCAACAGCTTATTACCTGAAATATATAGCTATAGATACAAAATAAAAGTCAGCAGGAATCATTACTTAACCCTTTCACTGCCAAGAAGGGAATAACTACAGAGTCCCCCGCTACCGCCCCCCCCCCCCATTACAAAGGTTCAGGCTTCTTTGTAAGTTGTCGTAGCCCTGAGGGCTGAAAGTGTGGGTGTGGAGGCAAGGCTTTTGTTCGGGGGTAAAGAGAAAATAAAAATTAGCAATGCTATGAGTCACCGTGCATTAGCGGCAGAATAGTTTTGCATCTTGTATGAATCCAGACACCATATGCCAGGCGAGGCCCTATTACTTGATTCGGTGCCGTTGCTGACAGGCAGACACGTGGGTATCCCCAGTGGAAAGGCTGTCTCCTCTCGGCAGTGAGTGCAGGAACCCAGTGATCTGAACACATCAGACATTGTAACTAGCAGCAGGAACAGCTGGTAAGCTAGCACGACGCGATGGCAATACAGAACGAGAATGTTAATGAGACCTGCTGAACTGACAACACATAAGCAACACAGAAAATCATTTCAATTGTGCTTTAAGGACAAAATCTTACCTGCTCCTGGTCAGCAGGGTGACTGCTGCCACGTAGCACTGAGCACCTTGGCACAGATATCCTATTGAAAATGGAGACATTGTGCAAATTGCGCACACACACACACACACACACACACAAGCCCCCTTTGAGTGACACATAGCAAGGCCTACTGCGGCTGTCCAAAACCATGGATGGTAGTGAACCCTACGAGTCATTTTTCGTTTGGATCCTTATGATAAATTAAAATGAGAAATTACACACAATAAGATATCACAAACATTAAACAATAAAATAAAATGTACATTATCTTGCTCTTTGGAAGAAACATGCTGATGTTTTAGCCAGAATGATCCTCCTAATATTGCTCGGCTACGGCAAACCACGGTTATCCGAATTTGCGGATTCGATGCTTCTACTTTACATGTATGTCCAAACACATATTGAAACATATTAAAATGAGTGCCAGCTGGATGGAGCAGAGGTAACATCACTGCTCAATAACCGTGGAGACACAGGTTCGATCCCGGCAAAAGTACCTCTCCAGTAAGTGTCCTTGGGCAAGACACCTAACGGTACATACTCGCCACCCAGGACATACTTGAAAACGAGAGAAATCTCAATGTATCCTTCCTGGTAAAATATTTGCATATATTTTTTTTTGTAATGAATGTATTATACGTCCACCTAAAAAATACATCACAGAATAAAATAAAAAGACATTTAAGTTATTCCTTAAAGCAAATAAAAAAATGTAAATATACAAGATGGATATTAGAAATCTTTAGAGAAGAAAGAGTAATAAATTTCATTTAACAACCCCCTTCCCTAAATTTCGGAACTCTTCAGGCCAGCCAGTGAAACAACATGTGAAGAAGAAAAAAAAATCAAAAAAAAAAAATCGAATGAACGGCCCCTGTTTAATATTCCTAAGCGTGAGGGCTCCTCCAAAGCTCAGCGAAACGCGCATTATGGCCCAGTGAGTGGCGGCCGGTTACTGCGTTAATCCTACATATTTAAGTGGAAGGAAAACGAAGCTGATGAAGTGTTTGAGATGCCGACAGCTCAATTAACCCCTTAAGTGCTAAGGCGGTTTGCAAACATCATATAAAAACATTTTGAGATATCGAACTGGGCAAACGAGAGACGTGCTGTGCGTCGCATTACCCTAAGTGGGGAGATTCAGAGCGCGTTTCCTTTTCTATTCTCCACGTCAGAAACAGGTTGTAAATATCATGCCAAATGGGGTGTTAATATTTTCATTTCCAGACAGCGGATGTTAATCTATCAATTGCCTGGGCATTGTGTAAAGTATAATTTCATAAAGGAAAACTAGAAAAGGAAAAAAAAAAAGGGGGGGGGTTTCACCCACTGAGGAGTCTGGTCATCCAGTTGTCAAACTTCATTATCATGTGAAAATAAAAAAAACAAAAAAGACAATATGTCAGACTACAAGTAAGCGGTTATCAACGTGACACATAACATAACTTGATACTTTGTTAGTTAAGTAAAACTGGAGAACAGAAACTTTAAATATAAATATACATACTTCAAAACAAATAGTACTCATGTTTTTAGGCTGGGGAAAGGGACTTAGGAGACCAAAACCTTGATATAGAGATATATATATATATACATCTGCATTAATTCTGTGGATCCTTAACTAAATATCACTTACAAGAAACACAATGGAGGAGGAGCTGGACATTGCGCTAAGCCAACATTGAAACAAACATATCTGTATATAAAAAAATAACAATAACAAAAATAATAATAATAATAGAACATAAGGAACCAGAATCCAGAAGAGGTTTGTAGGGGGCTCATAAAGTGAGCTACAATGAAGAGCGGGCACATTTTTTCCACAATCCCATGTAATGCCACCTAAAAGCTTTCCTTGCATGAGTTATTACAGGCTAGGACAGATTAGAGGCATCGATTGAAGCCTGGAGAAGGTTCTCACTGTGAGAACGGAAGGTAAGCAGTGGAGACAGACAGCTAAACTATCGATCGTCAGCAGCAGGGAAACTACACTTCAAAATGAAGGTCAGGGCTGCTTTATCCCACCTATTATAGCTACCGCAGAGATCATCAAGGCACGGCCAAGATTGGTGTTACTCAGGCAAGTGCTTACACCGTGAATCTCTAGCCTGTCTACGATAACTGGTTACTGTAACTGACAGAAATGGCTCGAGATGGCAAGTTAAATCTTGTACCTCACTCCGAGCGAGGTAAAGAAGTCCCATGGCATGTGGAACTGTCAGTGATGATCATCTGGCAGGAGAGAGCCAAATGCATTGTGGCAGCAATGTCCGGCTCCTTTCTAGTTTCATAAACCGCTTTCAACTCAATCTTTGCACCACACTTTAAAAAGGCGTGCATTAGTCTCTCAGAAGAAAAGGGAACAAATGGATGAACGCCAATGGCAAGAAAAATATACAAGGGAATAATAGATGTTTATATGGTAATTGGTTTCCTCCAAAAAGAGAAAAGGAAAAGCTTATATTCGACAAGACTGCGGAATTCTAGCTTTGGAAACTCAGCACATGCCCATGCACAGCAGGTGAAGTTGGCTTCAACCTCGATTTGTATGTAGAACCTCCCATTGCTGTCTTGTGCAATATAGAGATTTCTAGACTTACAGGCTGAATTTTTGTCACTGTCAGTTATGTGACCGGTGCCTTCAGCAGCTTGTGATACCATTAGGCTCATCGACTACAAATGGGACGTTTTACCAACTAATGTCCAAGGCCGCTCTCAAAAAACTAGCCTCCTTAAAAGGCAGTGTGAAAATGCCTCAAGGGTATACACTAGGTTTTCGAGCCTATTACACATCATTATACAGCGTGACAGTGAGAGAGAGGCCACCATGTAATCAGAGTTATATGTAAGCACTGGACATAACATTCAGATGGTTCAGCTTTCTACTTATTTCAGAAACTAAAAGGGCAAACTATCTTGTTCATTTCAAACTGGTACCAAATCTACAGATCAGATTTGAAATAAAATCTAAACAATGTAATTAAATCATGTCTATAGAGTAAATAAGGACATCAATATTAAAGGGAAGCTGTGGGACACAACATCCAGTATTCTCATTGGTCTGGTGTTTCTTCTTGTGGGACACTCCACAAAAACTGGTGTTCAAGTTCTCATTTTTTTTATAAAAACAGACAGATATGAGACCATATTATCGTCTAGGAGTGGATGATAGTCAAGGCTGGCATTGGAAAGGGTGTATCTATTTGGTGTACTTTATGTTTGAGGTGAAGGACTGGAAGGTTCCTATTTCTAGTGTTCCAGTGGGACAAGTTTTTGTGTAGAATCAACAGGTCATCCCTGGAATCTGTACAAAGAAGAGGTTGTGAATAATAGCAGTTTTCCACTTATAACTTAAGAATAGAAGCTATCATGCGAGGGTTATGTGAGATTGAGAAGATACAAGATGGTATTGCGTTTGGTCAAAATCTGTCAGTGTGGCTTTAGGTCAGTTAAAATCGTTCATCAAATCCATCAAGAAATGAGTACGCAAAAACAAAAAGGAATGGAGACTTCTGTTTTATGTATTGGGCTATTATCTGGCTTTACGTATGAATAATAATTAATATCTTCTGGAAAATGATAAAAGTGGTGTATTCGACTTATTGGTGCGCTGGAGGGAGTTTTCACATTTTGTTTTTACATTGTTTTTGGAGTATTGTACACTGGTGCTATAGCAGCACTGGTTAAGGGAATTTTTTTGTATAAATTTTCGAACAAGTATTTCTATATATTTATTTATAAAGTATTTTACCAGGAAGGATACATTGAGATTTCTCTCATTTTATACAGCACCTATTTAATCACATACGTCTTTGTAATCCATCTTTTACAGTTAAAATCATTGGCCCCAAACCCGGTGTTGAGGTAATCTGAAACCTGCAGAATTATTGCTCCTGGTAAATGTTGGCATCCCAGCGCTAGAATTTAATGCCCTTCACTAACGCTGGAGATCATTGATACTGTGGAACCCATAGTCCTCCACTGAGTGTTATTGTGAGATCTCATATATGGGGTCCCTAGACAACACAAAAATCTAGTGGTGGGACACAAAGGAACCATCTGACCTAGTGCCAGAAGATGATGGATCCAAATGAAATTGTACGGGAGCTTTGTAGATAAAGATACAGTGTATCATTTAACATGCTGTAACATGATTTCACATGTTAGCATGTGTTTTTCTTGGACGAGACACATACACTTTTATTTTAGTGCTAGTTCGGTTTTTTCTTGCACTTCTTATGCGAAGCATAGAATATGCAGTACCCTGGTATGTCCACAAAAGAGCAGAACAAGACCAGTCACTGCTTGACATTGAATAGTACGTGGAGGGGTAACACATGCACGAGGCAGTGTAAGAATCTCCAAGCCTCGGAAAAATGATAATCAATTTTGAATACCGGCCAGTGAATAATAGCGGAGCCGCGGAATGATTTCACCGAGATCCCACTCGTAGCCGAGTAGCTGCTATACAGCACAAATACCCATAGACCTGATATTTGTCCGTGTTTCTGTGTTTATAATCACAAATCTCAAAATGTACACATCTCAAATAAAGAGACAGCAATTATGATTTTATGATTGCTCATCTGCACCTTGAAACAAAAACTGTATTTTGTTCCAGTAAATATATTTTTCCATTGTCATAGTGGCAGCACCGGTTCTGGGAGGAGGAAGGGAAGAAAACCCATGTGTTACTGCCACTATGCGTATGGAAAACTCCTATAATCTATCCGCAGCGCATGAGAAATGGTGAAAAATTTATTAAAATTCCTCAAGTTGACAAAAGTACAGACTGACGGGAAAAGAAACCAGCCTATCTTTAAAATTGCTGTACGAGCCTGTGCAAGCGACGGACCCCATTTCAACAATACATCGTTTTTTTAAACTCTAGTAGCGGGAATACAGTAAGTGCCAAAAGAATAACATTTTATCGCCATCTCTAAATTAAAAGGGGACAAAATATCTCCAGTACCAAAATGCATGTAAGAACAGTGGAATTTTTGTAATTGCGATCACATGATTATGGTGCAAACCCTGGAGATTTTTCAATGGCTCAGCAGGTTTTCAGTCCCCATGGAAACAAAATCTCACGCTTTGTCCTCCACTCTGCTGGAGTATTGAATGTTTAGGACCTTTTGTGCAGGATAAGATTTCTTCTGCAACCTTCCAGGAACAGACCGCCATGCTTCCTCCTGGATCTCTCCTAATTGAGATGCAAATTAATCTCTGGATGATTACACTTGCTTTAAAGCTCCTGACAAGTGCAGCTGTAACTGGAGTTTGTAGACGTTCCAACAAGTGACTTCAGCTGTCCTTACTCAACAATGCTCAAAGACACCCGGCTCTTGTTGGGCCAAAAACTCCAGCACAGGCAATGCTAGTTTTTATGTAGGTGCCAGTTATGGTCTTTCTATGAACATTGAAAAAGGAGTGGGGAGGAGGAAGACTCAGCAGGGCTTCCATGTCCTCCGAGAAGTAGATCCGAATCAGGTGATCTAGATTCAGAACTCGAACTGAAAAGAACTACCCATGAGCAAGGTAACATTGTAATTGCAAACCTCTTCTCCTGCATAAGAGAATTATGTCAGAATTAGAAATAAATTGAGTACCATGGTCACTCCGCAATTCTGGGATCAAGAAGGAAATTTTTCCCAGTGTGTTGCATATTGCGAGCGCTTCAGACTGGGTTTTTTGCCTTCTTTTGGATCAACAGCAGTAGGTGATGTGGGAAAGGCTGAACCCGATGGACGCGTGTCTTTTTCAGACTATGTAACTCGAGTTGGGAATATCCAACCCCAGTTTTCTGTCATTTCATACAAAAAACACTTCTCAGTGAAGGTCCAGCATGGTGCACTTTAAGCTCATTTGCATTTACTCTTAATCGGATTAATGGAACTCAGTTCACGATATACGCATCTGCTTGTAATGTCTGTCCTCCGTATACTGCCCTATGGTCCTCTACAATGGTTAAGAGGTTATTATATTTAAGCCAACATGCGCCTTATCTATTGACATTTCAATCACCCAAACACATACATCTTCGTTTCAAACGTAGAGTTCTGAACGTGGGTAGATATCGAACTAGGTGTGCTCGTAATTTCGCCCGAAAACTGTGTTTTTGGCCGATAGAGGTTGAAAGAGTTTAAGAGCCTGAAAGTTTTTGCGCTCCACTTCTGGTCTGCTGCTTCTTGGAACACTGTACAGCCTCCAGAAAAGCTTCCTCAATCCGCCCTCAGCATGAACATAAGGGCGGAAGGAACAGTGATGACCTGCCCCGCAATGACGTGGCTGTGACTCCACCGTTCCTCACAGCCAGCCAGACGTGCAGTGGAAGCGTTATTTGCTTGGCTCCTCCCTCCCTACTAGAGCCATTGCATTATGGAAGAATTGGATAATATTTAATATTTACTTATTATCGTGCCTTAGAGGTGTAACTGGTCCATGGCGAATCTGCCGTTTAGGAGATGGCGAATAGGTGGGCGGGTGATGATAATACCAATGTGATCATCTTACTTATGGTATGGCCGTTGGTCATGTCACGCTTGCAACATGCAACTCAGTCTGGTACCCTCAGATGGATTTCTCATTTCCAATAGCTGCCAACTGTCCCAGAATTTTGCAGACAGTCTCTAGTATTCATGGCCCTATTTTATTGGCTTGTTTTTCAATTTAGAATAATTTAAATTCATGAAATTTATTTACAAAAGTGTAATTATATAAAAAAAACAATTTTGGGGAAAAAAATTATTTTCAGTCATCTGCAAAGGGCATCCAGAATTTTGGGTTTTGGTCCAAAATTTTCATTTCGGTACACCACATCAAACCCTCTCTGTGACGTTATGGATAACTTGCTATATTGTTACCAGACATCCACAGAAAGGTACCTAGTTAGAGACCAAATTACAGGAGATGCCACAAACACTGGACCCTATTCCAAAATTGGTGTTAATCTTACCAGAGCCATTATAGATTATGACGTTTTTAAGTTTACAACAGCTCTGGTTAAGTTTCCACCAACCTTTGAATAGGGCCACAATTGCCACACGAAGCCTGTGTGAGTATAAGACATGGATGGCACTCAGTATGAGACAGCAAATCTCATCTTTCCCACAGATTTCCACAAGATGTTTGGAACGGTTAGCACACCTAAAGCACAGAGTAGATTATGTAGAATGAGGATGACCATAGACAAACACTGCCTAACGACTACAGGGTAAAAAATTTGAAATAAAAATGATTAACTGAGATATAACCCAATTAACGTAATTCCTGAAGAACATGTGGTCAGTCACCGCTTACCGATTCCTTGCGATGCTCCTACATACCGCAGATGAGATTTTGAAAGGATACAAACTCTGGTAGAGGGTTATCCGGGACTTCACAGCTCTACTGGCATTGATGCAGGTTGCACGTACAAGACTCGACAGGAGCTTCTCTGTCACAATTGCACCATCAAAAAGTGGACCAAAAAAGGGCACCTGTAAAAAAACATACAAAACCACATATGAATGTAAATAATAATGGCATCTGGTTATTTTACGAAGATTAAATCTATCATGCCGTGTAAGGAAAGCATAACCACCAAACCCACCAGCATTCTAACGTGAGGTATAATGCAAACAAAACGACAACACGATTCAAGAATCAGTTGTAGTCAACGAATGTTCTGAAACTTGCTTCTAAAATGCATTTTTTTCCCCCTGAAAAGATACCTCACTTGCATTTTATAGTTAATGGTCAAGCCACCCAACCATAAACAAACAAAACAAAATAAATGGTAATAACACAGTAAACCTAGAAAATTGGGGCCATATAGTGTGATAATATGACAAATTTTGCTCTGTAGTTTGAACTGTTGCACAAAAATACAGTTCAAAAGGTTAAGACCCAAAACCATCTCGTGGATGCAGAAAGGTCCATCCTTTTTACTAGCAATAGGTCACGCTGTCATCTAGAAACATGCCCAAAAAAACTGGTTTTGAGCACTTTTTATTTCCTGTTATGTTTATACATGAAGTGGCTGGATACTTCTGGTTTACGCAGCCGCCCTGGTAGGGAATAGTGCACGAAACCGCTTTTGTTAGGCATATTTGTATTTTTTTTTTGTAACTCCAGCCAGGTCATTTTTTCCTGCTGTCCCTTTCCAGGTTTTCTTTTTTTAATCCCAAAGTGGAAATGTCTTGGTGAGGGTATAAATATATACCCACTTTTTTTTTTTTTTTTTAGCCGAGCAGCAGCAACGGGACATGCAGTTGCTGGTAGGTAATTTTTGGTTACATTAGTTCAGGACCCACCTAACCAGAGGTTGCCATGATGCGGCAGGTGGGCTTAACAATTTAATGGCCATTATAGTAAACTAAAACCTCTGGTTTATTTCGTATGGAGCCATAGGGGTAAGCCCAAATGACAACGTTTTTGCTTGTAAAGCTTTATACATGCAGTTATCTATGGCACGGGTTAGATACGGAGTAACGTACTTTGGCTAAAAAGAGTAGACTTTTGCCATAAACAGAAGCAAAAATACTTATCCGCGATTATAATGCAACTTCATCATACAGCGTGCAAAAAATTCATCTTTTTGCAGAGTCTAGTAGCACCGATAGTCAAATGGCATAAGATTGATGGATTCATCCTTTCCCAACTGTATATCATGGTAGAAAAATCAAGAGTAGAGGATACACCCTCCCAAACTTTCAGCTATATATTCCATAGTTTTTATCATTTGTGATTACTGTAACCTTAGGTTTCCTGATCTTACATGGAATAGTAATGTGATTTTGCTATATGCCACCTGACTGGAGGATCACCGTTTAGTGCAGAGCTGTCAAACTCTGCCCCCTCCCCCCAGAGGTTTCTGAACTACAACTACCATGATTCCCTGACCATTTATTACATTAAAAAATTCTGGGAACTGTAGGCCATCAACATCTGGGTAGGTGGAGTTTCACAACCCTGTTTAGAATCTAAGGCCCCGTTCACACCTGGGCGGTTTACAGCGCGTTCCTGTAAAACGCCTAAACACGGAAATTCCATGATTTCCTATGGGGCCTGTTCACACCTGGGCGTTTTACAGCGCTTAGGAACGTGCTGAAAAACGTCCTACGCCCAAAGAAGTACATGAGCTTCTTTGGGGAGTATTGCAGCGCGTTCACGGCCATAGACTGCAGCGTGAATGCGCTGCAATGCGTGTTTTTTTTACGTTTGCGCGATACGCACTTCAAAAAACACGCAGGTGTGAACCCAGCCTGAAGCATGAATGAGCATTTTATCATTTCTGATGCCCAAGTACTTTATAAAGCTCCAACTTATTTTGCAGTGCTGTACAATGGATAGAACAGACCAAACCTAAAAATAGAAGTTTGACACTTGGAGAGCGAAAGGAAAAGAGAACCCTGCTCAAGAGCTTACAATCCAAGAAGAGAAGGGCTTGGTTACATGACCTGTGCTTAAACGGTTCATACAATGCTGCACCCAGCGAAAGTGACTAGCTTTATGTATGCTGTTTCTGCATTACTTTGCATATTATAGAGTTTAAAATTGAGATACAAATAGAGATTCACTAAGAGGAACAATTGACAATCCCAAATTATAGCACTGCGTTACTAAATCACAGAAAAGAAAAAATGACAATATCAAAATTCACAAATTTGGTGACCTCTTAAGTCAGGGCCCTAACCCTCAGGTCTTTAAACTGCTGTGAACTACAATTCTCAGCATGCTTGGCCCTTCTAGTATGCAAGGAGGTGAAGTTCAGAGCAGTTGGAGTGCCAGAAGTGGCCGATGTCTGGGCTAATGAGGTGGATAGAAGACTGAAAAAAAAGGAGAAAAAAAACCCATTGAAAATCCGACTATCGATTGCCCAAATCAAGAATGCCTTCCGTCCTGCGGAGCTCAGCGGGGCAGGCTGAGTGGGTTCTGCAGAAGAGACAAAGTGCTGCTTCTGCTTGCACCGCGTTACTTTGATAGGTTCACCCGGATCCTCCAGGGAGAAAACGGTCAGGTCTGACACCAGATTTGCACCATCTGTTCCCTTTTTTTATGTGTGTTTGCTCATATGTATTAGCCCTAGCTGACCAGAGCTTACCAGGAAACGAATGGAAAGAAAAATCACCAGGAAATATGGAATTATTTTATGGCTGGAAGAACTGCTGTTTAAATAAAATATCTTTACAAAGAGTAAAAACAAGATGATGCACAAACATCTATACATGTAATTATTATTTTTTTTTTTTTAAATAAGATCACCATGAAAAAGAGAGTTGTTAAAATTACATGAAGTGTTTCAGGGTTTTTGTGTTATGTTGTTTTTTAAATTTACTCTCATTTTTGTTTTTGCCAAGAAATTACAGTTTAAGTGAGATTATCTCATTCACAGACTCTTGCAGGAGATAATACAGCACCAGATGTCCACTTCTTTAGGGAACAGTGCTCTGATTAAGACCTCTGTCCCTTCCAATGTAATCTGACTCGCTAATCAGCTTATTTAAAATATTGCAATGAAACCAAAGCAATGCATCAGATCCCATCAGAAGTGATCTGAAATAAAGCTTTGTCCTATTTTATTATATACATACATAAAGCCAGGAGGGCTGCACTCAACATGCATATTTCTTAAAGAAGCTACTGAGACCATTAGATAGGACCTGCCACAGATCGGATGGGGTACATTATAAATAAAGCATAAGCCTGCCACAAATTTAAAGTATTTTACCAGGAAGGATACATTGAGATTTCTCTTCTTTTTAAGTATGTCCTGGGTTCAAGAACAATAAATTGTTACAGTTGTTACAGAAATATAAAGTAATAAAATGCAAGATATTAAAAATAACAAATATACAGATTAACACAGAAGATAAATAGGTAGGAAATCGTCATTATGTTACATGTTTACAGGTGCATTCTGTATATAGTCACTAGGTTACATGTTTACAGGTGCATTCTGTATATAGTCACTATGTTACAGGTTTACAGGTGCATTCCGTATTGAGGTATGTTAATAGGGAGCTCCTGAGTGATTTTAGACTGGGGGAAGATTTGATGGTGTCTGGGAGGTTATTCCATAACTGCGGTGCTCTGTAGGAAAATGAGGATCGAGCCACTTTCTTTTTGTATTGTGGTATTGCAAGTAAGTCCTGGATCTGAGGTTATAGGATGAGGGAACTGCTGGGGGAAGCAGCCTATTCAGGTAGGGTGGCAGCTTCCCAGAAAAGCTCTTAAACACCAGGCTGGAAAGGTGAAGGGTGCATCTAGATGCCAGCGACGGCCAGTTTAGCTCACATGATCATATTTTGTACCTCAACCCACATTGTTTTTTCCTTAATTCAGGTAGGCGTTCGTAATATTTACAAGTTTGTTTGGTGGATTATATACAGTATATACATTAAAAAAAATCAACATCAACAGTAAAACAAGTGTGCTGTAATAATAAAATAGTTACCCTCCTTTTACTTCAATACCTTCCACCTATTCTTGCAGAATTGTGCAAACTGAAGATGACTTCTAGTTTTTAATGAATATCCCGGGATAGCTAACCGTGTCACCCCAGAAACGCAGTCATTTTTTAGATTTGAATTGCGACTCTCAAAGTTTATCACCATGGGTATAGTACATGACAAATTTATCTATTTATTTATAAAGTATTTTACCAGGCAGAATACATTGAGTTTGCGCTAATTTTCAGGCATGTCCTGGGTTACCTGAAGCTTTTATTTCCTTAAGGTACCTTGGTATCTGAAAGAATAACTTTGAGACTTCTGGCTTCTGACGTTAGACTGTAACTACCTGTGCTTATTCCGTGGAGAAACCCCACCCCCAGGGAGCCAGAATACGAGGAGGATCAAATATCCACCACCGAGATTCCCAAAAGTATTCAGAGTTAAACGCCTCATGACATCAATGGGTTTACCATGGAGTTTCCACAAAATAATACCTTTCAGGCGACACTCTTAATTCAGGGTTTCAAGCCTTAAATGGAAATAAAGGAAAGAGCCCGAGTCTTACTTTGCTCCCAAGCTGGGATAAACAGACTTTCTAAAAGGTAACGTGAATAGCCCTAATTTTCACCATGAGGCTTCCATTGCTAGAGTTTGCATAAGAATATTAAATTTTTTACGTCAGTAGGATAAGTCTTACTTATGCAGTTTTCAAGTACATCCTGGGGTATTGAGGTTATTATCCCAATGAATGGTACTCATTTTATTGACCTTTGAAGGATGAAAAAGTGGAGCTCACCCTATTGGGAACCATAGTACCAAACCTACAATTACTAGACATTTACTAGATATGCTGCGGCCGGGGCACTTAACCAGCGAGCTACATTCATTCTTTTAAAAAGACCCAGAGTTTATCCACAACTTAACAACTTGGACATAATAAATTAGTGAAGTAAATGTTTGAAGTAGGTTTGAGTACGCAATATTTACAAAGTAGCACCATGACCCTTGGGGGCCGACAAAATACATGTTTAATAATGTCTATACAAAGATCTATGTTTTTGTTTTTAGTGTGTGGGAAAGTGGAAAGAAACGTTTAATAAAAGAAAAAAAAAATTGGGCTGCTATTCAACTAAAGTGGTTATTAAAAGAGCGCCGAAATTTGAATGCAGTTTTGTTTGGCGCACTTCAGCTAGCTCAATTCACCTACCCTGCAGTGAATTCAACATTCGCTGTAGGGTCCCCGAAGTGCGCCAAATGGGTCTGCCGAACAACCACCGAACACATCCGATAAAACGCCAAAGAAAGCACGAACGCATCTATCTATGTTATGATAGAAACATTTAAATACGTAAAGGGAATCCACAAGGTAGAGGAAGGGAGCATATTTAAAAGGAAACAAAGTAGCAAAACAAGAGGACGTAGTCTTAGATTAGAGGGGCAAAGGTTTAAAAGTAACATCAGAAAGCATTATTTTACTGAGAAGGTGGTGGATACATGGAACAGTCTTCCAGTTGAAGTGGTAGAGGCCAAAACAGTGATTGAATTTAAGCAGGCATGGGATAGGCATAAGGCTATCCTAAACAAAAGATAAATCCAGGTAAAGTATCCATGTAATTGGGCAGACTAGATTGGCCGAAAGGTTCTTATCTGCCGACATTTTTCTATGTTTCTATGCTTCTAGAACAAACGCCTCCAATTAGCCACTGAATGGGGAAAAGGACAAACCCCCCCATTTTTAAAAGGCGTTTTAAACAAAAATGATGCATGAATATAGAAGGTTATATGAATAACAATAAAAAGGTCTGTTACAGAATAAAAAAATAAAAAAATCTGAATCAAAAGTGGCATCCAAAAAAATTAAGACTTTTTGCTGCAAATGAAGAGAATAGATGGCTGAATAAAAATAGCGAATTTTTTTTAGAATGAAACCTATGGGATTCACCTGTTTAAACCTCTTGAACGAAAGCACCGAAGATATGGGCATTTCACCAACTTTTCGGTGCTGTTCAGCATTCTTTGAATAGATTAACCATTACTTCTCTATGGGGAATTTCACTGACGTCGAATTGCATCGTATTTTGCTGCCAATTTCACACACAAATATATGGAGGGAAACCAAAACAAAAATTAGTTTGAGTTTCTTTCAAAAGAAAAATGAGTGAACATTACTTCCAGGCAAAAATAATGAAAATAAAAGATGAAGTTAGCAAGATTACTAGAATACAAAGCTCTATATACATCAATGGCACTAGTTAAAACACCGGGGAATGGATAAATTATTGCACCAAATGGCTAAGTATTAATCTCCAATGACTTGCTGCAATCTAACGAGGCATCTGTGTCCCAGGGAAGCCAGAATACGGTGTCCCTGGCGGTATGCGCAGTGTGTAGAGTCTGTTTGGTATGCTTTGTCTTCTAGTGCAGTCGGCTTTTTGCCTCATTGTCTAGAATACCCTCATACATCTGGGACACGTGGAATGCTTTCATGCTAACAGACTCACTATTGTCTTCTTCTCAAGCTTTGTCGAGCAAAGGCTGAATTATGATCCGTGATCATTGTATTGCTTAATTAATCAAGTAGAAAAAGGAAAAAAAAGGATAAAAAAAATTGTTAAAAAAAAAAAAAAAAAATTAGACTACCAACAGCAATATACATTAAAAGCAATATTAAAAAAAATCAGTTCCTATTCGAATGGCTCCAGGTGTCACAACTTAAACGCAAACAAAAAGGCTAACATTTAGTATATAAAAGGGCAAATGTTGCCATGGATTTTGTAACCCGATCAAGAGGAGGCTCTTTTCATTTGCTCAGGGAATGCAATTTAAATACCAGGGAATTAAGCCAAATAACAGGCATCTCCCTCGGCAAGCCTCATGCTTTCGCCCTGGGGTCAGCTGCTGGTGAACAAAAGGTCAGCTGCACTTGTCCTGGAAATGTCTGGATTTATTTTATTACTTTGTAATGGCCTGAGCACGTTGCAATATAGGGATGTCATACAGTTTTGGTTTGGCTCGTTCAAGCTGATTTATCTCAAGACAAGGCGATTTGTGTTCGAAGGACAATTAAAAGGGCCACGCCAGTCATTTGGGGAGACAATGTTATAATGAAACAAACTGCATTTGTGATGATATACTGGTATACAGAGATGGCAAAACGGTATCAGTCCATGGACTAACAGGGCTTAAAACAATACGTTTTGCAAACTACAAGTCCCCTAATCTACCACATCGTGTGATATACGTAACTCTATAATATGAAGCATAATAGTAATAACCATAACAATATACAATAAACCATATTACTGATGTTGCCCTATCCCTCTCCTTAGAAACCCCCCGCCTCATTATTATTATTCTTATTCTTTATTTATAAAGCGCCAGCATATTCCGCAGCGCTGTACAATAAACACAGTATAGACAGGGTTACAATACATTGAACAACATTTGACAAACAGTACAGGAGGAGATGAGGGCCTTATTCCCGTAGGAACTCACAATCTAGGAGGGTTGGGGTTGGAAACAGGAGGAGAGGACTGTAAGGTGAGAGTGATTGATGGTTGTCAGTGAGTTGGGTGGTAGGCTTCCCTAAATAGGAACGTTTCAAGGGAGCGTTTGAAGGAAGAGAAGATAGGGGAAAGTCTGACAGTACGAGGGAGAGCGTTCCAGAGAGTGGGGGCTGCGCGTGAGAAATCCTGCAGTCTATCATGGGAAGAGGTGATGCGGGGAGAAGCTAGGCGCAGGTCACTGTTTGACCTTAGGGAGCGGGCTGGGGTGTATCTGGTGATTAGTGAGGACAGGTAGTGGGGAGCTGAGTTAGTGAGGGTTTTGTAGGTCAGGGTAAGGATTTTGAACTTAATTCTGCAGTGGATGGGGAGCCAGTGAAGGGACTCGCAGAGGGGAGCGGCAGAGACAGAGCGGCGGGTGAGGTGAATTAATGAAATCACTTCCATGATAAATTTTTTTTTAACAAGGTAGAAGAAATTATTTTCTGATAAAGTACCGGTTGAATGGAGTAGAGGTAACATCACTGCTCTATAACCGTGGAGACACAGGTTCGATCCTGGCAAGAGCACCTCTCCAGTAAGTGTCCTTGGGCAAGACATCGAACGGTACATACTCGCCACCCAGGACATACTTGAAAACGAGAGAAATCTCAATGTATCCTTCCTGGTAAAATACTTTCTCAAAGAGGAAAAGCGAATAATATCTGTCATGCAATAGGATAAAAAGAAAGCATGTGCAGGTGGTCATCGCAAGACTGTGCCAACAATTTACAATAAAACACAAACACAGAGTAAAGGGCGGCAACTGTGGCAATTAAGATGGAACATATGGGTTGAAAAAGATGTGTAAATCTCCAAAACTTCAATTTACATTCCTAGGAGATGACCAAGAAAAAAATCCAAAGAGCCATATTTTAAGAAAATTATATCTGTTCATTTTCTGCTGCATCTTCACACACTCTATTAACCCTCACCTAGTGTGTCACTCCTCTCCTCTTGGATTGTAAACTCTTGAGCAGGGTCCTCTCTCCTCTTGTACTGTGCGTTTAACCTGTATGTTTATTTGCTATTCTGTCTCACCCATTGTACAGCGCTACGGAACTTGTTGGCGCTTTATAAAAACTCGGAACTGTATATGAACAAGAAGGAAGAATGGAGCTCCCGGGGCCATTACCAAGTACATGCAAATAAATCCAAAATCTTGGAAATCTGGAAGATATGCCCACATGAGTCCTTGAGAAAGATAAATAGAGGGCTAAAACAATCTTCTCACAATTTGTATATAGGTAAATAAGTTTGGTAATTAAAAGGAGGTTGGAGTAGCACTTAAAACAGCAGCTTGGCTTCCACTGATCTGCTTCAAACCCTCGGAAGGATGACCAGAGTGACACCAATCCTCACAAAAGTCATGGTAGGATAAACATGACTGGACTCAAAAAAAAACAAACAAACAAGAGAAGTGCACACTGTGTACAATCATTTTAAAAAATACATGTCGTGATTTAAATCAACAGTCAGCTACTGTGTCCCTGCAAAACTGCATTTCCCATGAGTCTCCACCAGCCTACTGAGTGGCTGAGCTTCAAGGGAAATGTAGTTCCGAAACATCTGGAGGGCAAAGGTTGCTGACCCCTTATATGGATCCTCATAACCGACCACAATCGGGGGGGGGGGGGGGGGGGGGAGGGGGCAACGGGATAAAGAGAAAGCAATGATTGCTTTTCCATGAATTTAGCCATGTTTAAAAATTAATTCTAGCAAATGTATTCATGAAATCTTACCAGCAGGGTACGTTTTAGGGCCCTGATCTAACAAATAGATAAATGATCTGTAACCCAGGGTTTAGTAACCTATTTATGTCGAAACAAAGTGAACCTGTACAGGCAGCTACACGGCTGCAGAGGAGCTGGAGATGGCAACAGGAGAGCCAATTATTGCCTTAGTCTTTCCCATTTACACGTAACGCATAAGTTTGGGCCCGGGTTCAGCGCTTGATTAGAGGTTTTGTAGCCGGCACCAGAGGACGAGCTCCCCGCCGCTGCAAAGCTACAAGGAGCGAACATCAGACTCACCAGATTATGCAAATAACAGAATTCCATATTCATAGAGTTCAATTTATGACAAGTGATGATATTTTCTATGCAAATGAACACTTATCTCCTCATTGCGAATTCCAGTGGTATATAATAAGCTTTAATAAGCACTCTAACGCTATACATATCAGCAAACACTTATGCTAAGCCCATTTCCATACATCTCTAGGGAGCGTTTATTAATAAGATGCAGAATCATATATTATGCCACACGCAATACAAAGCAGCTCATTGCTTATAAACAAATGGCAGATGTGTGCCCTTGTGTCTTTATGAGATTGCACAAGACTAGGCATTATGCCCCAAGGAGACTCGAATAAACGCGGCTGCACATTCTGGCCTCTAAGACCGAAGGGATGGAAGCCTTACGGGGAGGCAGAAAATAAGCAAACTCTTGCTAAAATGCTTATTTCTATTGCTAGAATACTCATTTTACTAGGTGACTAGAGTATCCTTTATACATCATATAACAGAGGTAACTTATCAAGGTGTCATTCCCTGGATCCAGGGACAAATATTTATAAAGCCCCGACAAGTTCTGTGGCGCTGTACAATGGGTGAGACAGAATAACAAATCTACATACAAGTTAAACACAGAACAGTAGGAGAGAGGACTCTGCTCGAGAGCTTACAATCTAAGAGGAGAGGGGTGACACGCTAGGTGAGTGTAAATAGAGAAAATGAAGTAGCGGGGTGCATGTGGGCTGGGTGGAAAGATGGTGCAAGAAGTGTACAGCTGGGGGAATCATTGAGTGAGCGGATAGGCTTTTCTAAAGTATAGTGTTTTCAGAGACTTCTTGAAGGACTGGAGAGATGGAGAGAGCCGAATGCTGCTGGGGGGGGGGGTGAGTTCCATAGAAATAGAGCAGCTCAGAAGAGGTCTTGAAGGCGGGAGTTGGGGGTGCGAGTAAATGGAGCTGATGCCAAGTGGCTGGGACGGGATGTACCTGGTAATAAGGGAGAAGATTTAGGCAGGGGCGCGGTTATGGAGAGCTTTTTAAGTGAGCACCAGTATTTTCAAATTGATTCTAAAGGAAACAGGGAGCCAGTGTAGAGATTGACAAAGGGACGAGGTGCGCGTGGTGAAGTGGATGAGCCATGTAATTGGGCAGACTAGATGGGCAGAAAGGTTCTTATCTGCCGACATTTTTCTATGGTTCTATGTTTCCAGGCACAGGCATACATTACAGACTACAAAGGGAGAATCTGGAACCTCCTAAGGCCAAAGAAAAGGAGGTTACAGTAGTCAAGGCAGGAGATAAGAGCTTGGATGAGCCTTTTAGCAGAGTCCTGAGTAAGACGGGGAAGATTCCGTGCAATGTTTTTTAGGTGGAAGAAGCAAGATTTGGTTAGCAACTGAATGTAAGGAGTGATGGAGAGATAAGAGTCGAAGAGGACCCAGGGGCAACGAGCCTGTGAGGTACAAGAAATGGTGGCATGATTCACCTGAAAGGAAATGGGCGCAGGATTGTTGGCCGTAGAGGGAGGGAAGACAAGAAGTTCAGTTTTAGAGAGGTTGAGCTTTAGGAAACTGAAGTTAATCCAGTTCGAGACAGCGGAACGACAGGCTGTAAAACGGGAGGAGAGAGATTGTGAGAGGAAAGGTAGATGTAAGTGTCGCCAGCTCAGCATGGAGATGATATTGGAATCCATAAGAAGAAATGAGGTTGCGCAGTATAGGTTGAGAAGAGTAGGGGACCCAGAACAGAGCCTTGAGGTGACCCAACTGAAAGAGGAACTTGTGGTGAAGAGGCGCCAGCAAAGGAGACACTGAAGGAGCGAAGTGAGAGATGGGAAGAGAATCAGGAGAGAGCGGTGTCACTGAGGCCAAGTTTATGCAGTGTGAGGAGCAGGAGAGGGTCAACAGTGTCGAATGTAGCGGAAAGGTCAAGAAGAATGAGGAGGGAGAAATGACATTGGGTTTTAGCAGCAACTAAATCATTAGTCACCTTGGTCAGAGCAGTGTCAGTGGAGTGCAGGGAAGGAAAGCCGGGTGGGTGCGGTTCAAGTAGACAGATGCTTTATTGAATGGAAATTCGCAGGGCTGATTATCTGGGCACAGTGAAAAGCTGCAGTAAATCTAACAGCCATTTATAAGAAAGATACTTTGAGAAAAATGAAAATAACTGACAGACTGTAAATAGTGTGTACTTATTACTTCTAAAACATGCCTACAAACCAAGGAAAACGCTTCATGTGACAAGGCACAGTGCAGGACTTCAAAGCACTTTTACAACTATTGATTTCATTATTTTTTCCCTCCAAATACTTTGTTTACGTTTCTGTCATGGTCCTTGACCGACGCATTACCACCACTCCAAGCACACGCTCTGCACTTAAGAAAAAGCTTTGATCAAAATGTTTCCCAAATAAATGAACGCATCAATATTTTTCTTTCTTTTGGTCTAATCCTGCATCGCCAATTACATTTCTGCTCACCTTCGTGAGGCGGCATTAATGGAAGAAGAAAAAAAAACTAGTCAATCAAAGCAGTAGTTCCTGAGAATGGTTGATAACTAGTGACTTCTTAAGCATACGGATGTGCGCAACACTCCAGAAGCAAATCTTCATTATTTTTGAGTTTATGTTAGTAATCTGAAGAAACATTCCCTGTCCCTCTGAGCTAGGATGTGTATTTTTGACCGACCCCCCTCCCCAATGCATAAAAACACATAAGGTATAGAATACGGTCGTAATCTGGGAGACGCAAGCCGAGGGGTGGCGTAATGTACTGATGTTATGTGATATGTCTGTCTTGTGTGAGGATGAAGGGACCATTTTGTTTTAACCTCCCTGGCGGTCTAATTTTTTCAAAATTGTGTGTCTAAAAGCATTTCAATATTTTTGGAAAGGAAAGGTGTTGTTTTATATAGTAAGCCTGTATTCTGTAGGAATAACTCACTGAAATCCGTGCAAGCAAGAGTCTAGTAAACACACGGAGTCAGAGAAGGTTTGAAACGCAAAATAATAATTTATTATCCCAAAAATAATTATCCCAAATAATGGAAATAAATTATATTCAATAATATAAATCAAACCAACAAAATGCCTCTTTCCTCTGGATGCTGGGATTCCTGTTCAGTTGTGGACTCCTTTGCCAATGAAATATACAGGACACGGGGGTACCAAAAAAAAGAGTATTTATTCTCAAAGCAGCTTTACAGAAATAAAAGGCAAATAAAAAAATTTCTAAAATGTAATAAGGCTTTGCAATACAAGTTTCGCTGGTGGATCTGGGCAAACACCAGCGAAACTTGTATTGCAAAGCCTTATTACATTTAGAAATAATTTTTGCCTTTTATTACAGTAAAGCTGCTTTGAGAATAAATACTCTTTTTTGTACACCCGTGTCCTGTATATTTCATTGGCAAATGAGTCCACAACTGAACAGGAATCCCAGCACCCAAAAAGTTTATTTTACAGTATTTTTTTTTTTTTTTCCAAATTTACTGCCTGGTCCCGCCCCCCTGCGTCGTGTGATTCGCAGGGAGTGGAACCAGGAAGCAAAGTCGCCGGCTGCCGCGATCACACTGCGGTGACTGCGGAGACTGCAAGGGAGCGAAGGATGCGGTGAGTATGTATACAGCCCGTGTGTGGCTTGGGGTTACCGATCGCGGTAGTGAAATTTAACCCCGAGACACACTCGGGAATACCGCCAGGCAGGTTAAGAAGTATTATTAAAAGGCATTAAATTCTAATATGGTAATTTGATTTAAATTTATTATTGTCTTAGTGAAATATTAAAGTTGACATTGAAAAATAATTTATATGTTTGGTTCCTTATTAAGTTAAATTCCTTGCAAATAAACGCAGAGCATTTTAATTTGCATATTGTTAGGACAAGCCTAGTTACGATACAGACATGGGATGCACTCTATGAAGAAAGTCCATTGTGCGGCTTTTTTTAAAAGCAGTGTTTCCCAAACACTAGCCTGGTTTCAATCGCATGTATCCAACCGATCGCAATAGGTGTCCATTTCTGGCAGCTCCTCCCTCTCCCTTCCAGTCATGTGCGGCGTACCCCAAGGCTCAATACTCGGCCCAGTGCTATTTACGATATTCATAAATGATCTGCCTAACATTTGCAAAGCCTCAACTGTACACATGTACGCAGACGACACCGTAATCTATACCAGCAAACCAACTCTCCCGCAACTGGAGTCCGTGCTGCAAGAACAATTCAGAGGTAGAAATGTGGATCAGACACAACAAACTTTTTCTAAATACTGACAAAACTGTAACGATGCTCTTTGGAACAGCACCTAAACTACACAAATTGCAAAATCCCCATCTATGTGTGGGGACAAAATCAAATGGCACGCTGACCAGTCACTTCTCTCAAATATCTAGGTATGTGGTTAGACCCAAATCTATCCTTTGGCCCCCACATCGAAAAACCTCTCAACTAAACTTTACCCCAAACTAGGTGCCCTGTACAGAAACAGATCATGCCTGAGCCCCACAGTAAGAAAGCAGATTGTACAGCAAATGCTTATGCCAGCTATTG
This sequence comes from Leptobrachium leishanense, assembly GCA_009667805.1. NCBI lineage: Eukaryota > Metazoa > Chordata > Amphibia > Anura > Megophryidae > Leptobrachium > Leptobrachium leishanense. The sequence goes on from CM019066.1 coordinate 314,387,756, forward strand.
AATACGGAGATGTAGAGTATGCAGCGGCCCCACAATCTCTCCTTCATAAACTTACATTGTATAACTCATTCTGCTGCTTTGCGCTACAATGTAACTACATGACCCACCATTGTGACATGTTAAAAGAGCTAAACTGGCCGTCGCTGGAATCCAGACGCACTCTTCACCTTTCCAACCTGGTGTTTAAAAGCTTTTCTGGGAAGCTGCCACCCTACCTGAATAGGCTGCCTCCCCTAGCAGTTCCCTCATCCTATAACCTCCGATCCAGGACCAGCACCTTACTTGCAATACCACAATACAAAAAGAAAGTGACTCGATCCTCATTTTCCTACAGAGCGCCGCAGTTATGGAATAACCTCCCACACACCATCAAATCTTCCCCCAGTCTTAAATCACTCAAGAGCTCCCTATTAACATACCTCAATACAGAAAGCACCTGTAAACATGTAACATAGTGACTATTTCCTACATATTTATTTTCTGTGTAAATCTGTATGTGTTTTGTTTTTTTAATATCTTGCATGTTATTAGCATTGTATTTCTGTAACGACTAACATTTCAATGTTCTTGAACCCAGGACATACTTGAAAACAAGAGAAATCTCAATGTATCCCTCCTGGTAAAATACTTTATAGAAACATAGAAACATAGAAAAATGTCGGCAGATAAGAACCTTTCGGCCCATCTAGTCTGCCCAATTACATGGATACTTTACCTGGATTTATCTTTTGTTTAGGATAGCCTTATGCCTATCCCATGCCTGCTTAAATTCAATTACTGTTTTGGCCTCAACCACTTCAACTGGAAGACTGTTCCATGTATCCACCACCCTCTCAGTAAAATAATGCTTCCTGATGTTACTTTTAAACCTTTGCCCCTCTAATCTAAGACTAGGTCCTCTTGTTTTGCTATTTTGTTTCCTTTTAAATATACTCCCTTCCTCTACCTTGTGGATTCCCTTTACGTATTTAAATGTTTCTATCATATCTCCTCTGTCTCGTCTTTTTTCCAAGCTGTACATGTTAAGATCATTAAGCCTTTCCTGGTAACTTTTCTCCTTCAAGCCGTACACCATTTTAGTAGCCCTTCTCTGAACTCTCTCTAAGATGTCTATATCCTTCTGGAGATACGGTCTCCAGTACTGCACACAGTACTCCAAGTGAGGTCTCACCAGTGCTCTGTACAGTGGCATGAGCACTTCCCTTTTCCTACTGCTAATACCTCTCCCTACACAACCAAGCATTCTGCTAGCATTTCCTGCTGCTCTATTACATTGACTACTTACCCTTAGATCCTCTGAAATAATGACCCCTAAATCCCTTTCCTCAGATGTTGAGGTTAGGACTGTATCAAATATTCTATATTCAGCCCTTGGGTTTTTACGTCCCAGGTGCATTATCTTGCACTTATCCACATTAAAACTCAATTGCCACAACTCCGACCATTTTTTTAGTTTACCTAAATCATTTGTCATTTGGCTGATCCCTCCAGGAACGTCAACCCTGTTGCAAATCTTTGTGTCATCAGCAAAAAGACATACTTTTCCATTAATACCTTCTGCAATATCACTAATAAAAATATTAAATAGAATGGGTCCAAGTACTGACCCCTGAGGTACCCCACTGGTAACAAGACCTTGCGCCGAATAAACTCCATTTACCACAACCCTCTGTTGTCTGTCACTCAGCCACTGCCTAATCCAGTCAACAATATTGGAATCCAAGCTCAAAGATTGCAATTTATTGATAAGCCTTCTATGCGGAACAGTATCAAAAGCCTTACTGAAATCTAAATAAGCAATGTCTACTGCACCACCTGTGTCTATTATTTTTGTTACCCAATCAAAAAAATCAATAAGATTAGTTTGGCATGATCTCCCTGAGGTAAACCCATGTTGTTTCTGATCCTGTAATCTATGTGTTTTTAGATGTTCAACAATCCTTTCCTTTAACATGGTTTCCATTAATTTCCCCACTACTGACGTAAGACTAACTGGCCTATAGTTCCCCGATTCCTCCCTACTACCCTTCTTGTAAATGGGCACAACATTTGCTAATTTCCAGTCTTCTGGGACGACTCCCGTTAACAAGGATTGGTTAAATAAATCTGTTAATGGTTTTGCTATTACATCACTGAGCTCTTTTAATAATTTAGGGTGGATCCCATCAGGCCCCATTGACTTATTTGTCTTTACTTTAGACAGCTGCTGTAGAACCTCCTCCTCTGTAAACTGATATGTAAATGTCTCTTTAGTGTTCTCTCCTAACTGAGGTCCCTTTCCTTCCTTTTCTTCTGCAAAGACTGAACAAAAATATTCATTGAGGCAGTCAGCGAGACTTTTATCCTCTTCTACATACCTTCCTTCCTTTGTTTTTAATCTAACTAATCCTTGTTTTACTTTTATTTTCTCGTTTATGTATCTAAAAAATGTTTTGTCCCCCTTTTTTACTGACTGAGCTATTTTCTCTTCTGCGTGTGCTTTGGAAGCTCTTATAAATTGCTTTGCCTCTTTCTGCCTAATTTTATAGGTTTGCCTATCTTCTTCACTCTGAGTTTTTTTATAATTATTGAATGCTGTCTTTTTGTTCTTCACTATTTTGGCCACTTCTGCAGAGTACCACAGTGGTTTCTTCCCTTTTTTGTTTTTGCTAACAAGCCGAATGCAATTTCCTGTGGCCTTCAATAATGCTTCCTTTAAATAATCCCATTTCTCCTGGACTCCCTTTAAACTCCTCCAGTCTGATAATGACTCCTTCACACAAAATCTCATTTTAGAAAAATCTGTTTTTTTAAAGTCTAAAACTTTCGTTCTTGTGTGGAGCGGCTCCATCCCTGTTGTTATATTAAACCATACTGACTGGTGATCACTAGATCCCAAATTTTCACCTACAACAACGTCCGATACCAAACCTCCATTTGTGAGTATTAAATCCAATATGGCCTCTTTACGGGTCGGCTCCTCAACTACTTGTGTTAGAGATAATCCCAGTAGGGAGTTTAGAATATTTGTACTCCTGGTGCACCCAGCTGTTTTGGTTTTCCAGTTCACATCAGGAAGATTAAAGTCCCCCATGATAATAACCTCCCCCTTTCATTGCCATTTTGGCTATTTCCTCAACCAGCAGATTATCTAGTTCTTCTGCTTAACCAGGGGGTCTATAGATCACACCTACATGAGCTACTGTATGATTGCCAAATGTTAGCGTAACCCAAACTGACTATGTTCACCTCACTCACTTTTATTTGGTTCGTTTTTATGTTGTTTTTCACATACAGGGCCACTCCTCCTCCTTTCCTACCTTCTCTGTCTTTTCTATATAAAGAGTACCCCGGTATTGTTATGTCCCAGTTATTTTTCTCACTGAACCATGTCTCAGTAACCGCCACTAAATCTACTTTTTCAGCTGCCATCATTGCCTCTAGTTCATTGATTTTATTGACTAAACTGCGAGCATTTATAGACACGACTCTGAGCTTGTCATTTTTTACCTCGCATGTTGCTTGCACCCTCCGATTTAGTTAAATAAATAAACCTGTCCTCGGGACACTCAACCAGGCCAGATTTTAAGGATCACCTTCGGTAAATACAGACTGTATCCTGCAATCACTGAGCAGCAAATCATATCACCTGTGCGTGCTTCAGATATCTGGAAAACCTGACCTGTCAACAGGTCCTGAGGACAGGTTTGGGAAACTGCGTTAACGGAATTTGATACTTTAGGCTTTATTTTAGACATGGCCACTGTGGGTGACTGGAACTTAACACTAATGGCCACAACTATATACTTCAGAGTCTGTTCAATAAACCTTCACAATCAAATTAAGCCCCAACGTCCCCTTCTCAACAAAACTACAGAACAAATGCATTCCACTCCAACAGACAACAGTGATTGAGATTTTCAGCAAATATGGCAACGTAAAATATTTCCTTTCAATTTCTTTTTGCACTGTCTACACCAGTGTTTCCCAAACCTCTCCTCGGGACCCTCAACCAGGCTAGATTTTGCAGATCACCTTGGGGAAATGCAAACTGAATCCTGCAATTACTGAGCAGCAAATCATATCACCTGTGCTGTGCTTCAGAAATCCTGCAAACCTGGCGAGGCGGAGGGTCCTGAGGACAGGTTTGGGAAACACTGGTCTACACGTTAGGCTTACATAATAAAATAGAGGGCTCACATAAAACATAATAAAATAGAGGGCTCACTTGTGTCCCTTTAAAGCCAGAATGTGCCAACATGATCCTGCACCTACAGTATTTGGTTTGTCTAGTGTTAGAAACACAGAATATGTCGGCAGATAACCTTTTCAGCCCATCTACTCCGCCCAATTATATGGATACTTTCGATGGATTTATCCTTTATTTAGGATATCCTTATGCCTATCCCATGCCTGCTTAAACTCACTGTTTTAGACTCTACCACTTCTACTGGAAGGCTGTTCCATGTATCCACCACCCTCTCAAAACAGTTTAAAGGAACATGCATCAGGAGAACATGCATGGGTTATTAGAACCTACTCTGATCAGCTACAATATTAACATCATCTGCCTGATATCGTGTAGGTCCACCTTGTGCTGCCAAAACAGCTCTGATGCAACGATTCCACAAGACCACTGAACGTGTCCTGTGGCATCTGTGAACAAGACCTTAGCAAGTGATACTTTAAGTCCTGCAAGTTGCGAGGTGGGGCTTTCATGGACCGTCACATCCAACCGATGCTCGATTGGATTGAGATCTAGGGAATTTGGAGGCCAAGGCAACAACGTGAAATCTTTGTCATGTTCCTCAAACCATTTCTGAAGAATTTGCGTGGCAGGGTGCATTATCCTGCTGAAAAAGGCCACGGCCATCAAGGAACACCACTGACATGAAAGGGTGTATGTGGTGGTCTGCAACGCTCTCTAAATAGGTTGTACATCTAAGTGTATTCTGACCCTTTCTATCATGGGCAGCATTAGGTTTTCACCAATGTGAGATTCAGTAGTTCTACAGTTTGATCAGACCAGACACTCTAGCCTTTGCTCCCCACATGCAATCAATCACCCTTGGGCGCCCATCACCCAGAAGCCAGTTCACCAGTTTTAAAAAATCACCCAAATCTGTTCGCTTGCCCATATTTCCTAAACATTAGAATTCAAGAACCGGCTGTTCCCTTACTGCCGAATGTAAGTACCATTGTAAGAGAGAACTAATGTCAGTGGTTTTAATGTTGTGGCGGATCAGTTTATATAACTAGAATACAGTTATTAGGAAATAAAGAAATCATTTTTCTGTTAATTTACACACATGCAAAAAAAATTCTAAATAATCTGTCCTTTACCCTCTACCTACCTCTGGTTTCTTCATTATTTCTATATAAAACATATGATTCTTCATTGGGTAAATTATTATTAAAACATCTCCAAAGTCTGTAGGTATAATTCCTCTTCTGTAGTTCCTGGTATGCTCAGACCAAACTATGTGAACTTCATCATTTCCCAAGTGACGAAGCTAAAGAGAAAGAAAAAAAATGGTTAGGAATCCAAGAATTAGGATTTTTTTGTGTATACCTGGGAAAAGATTCTGCAAAACAGACATATACCAACAGTATGCAGATTTGATGAGTCTGCCTGATATCGCCACCACTTGGAATAGTGAGTAGAAAATGAAACTCTTGGACACAAAATGTCACGATTTAATAAGTAATGTCACCATAGAGTTAGGTTCCATAGCCTAGTTACCACAATCCCCTTTTGGAGAGAGGTGGGGTGTATGTACATGCATAAACATTTGGGATAAGTGTGTCCTAAAAATAAACCCTTTTCAATTTGTTTGGGGGGGGGTGGGTTGTTGCTCATTAATCCATTCAAAACCGATCATTTTTTGTTGAGGAATAATGAATGCATAGATAACTCTGTAATGTAGGGTAAAAATATAAATTTTGCATAATGATGGTTATTCTAAGAATTGCTAAGGCTGGCGTCATACGAGCCTGTACTGCCATGCCTTCTGGCGTCTGTAGCAGCATTGAGACGCTTCAACGGGGCCAGCCACACGCCATTGCGTGCGCAAGAGCAGCCATGCTGTGTCCGTACAGCAGCCCTCTCCGTCAAAGTGCTAGGACGTGCGTTGACGGAGCTGCAAAGCGCGATCCTCCATAGGAGGATCGAGCCTTGCAGTGCTGAGCGCACTAAGTGTGCTCAGCGTGGTGGCCAGATGGGCATCTAGTGGAAAGAATGTCCACTCTCACGGAGGTTCCTTCTGCTCTTCAAATACGCTCGTCTGACGCCAGCCTAAACCGATTCGAATATAAACTTGCCAATTTCTTTCGTGGTTATTATGTATTTGTTTATCTTTCACAGAAATGTGGCTGGGATGAAAGGTTTGAAACGCTCGATAGTGCCCGTTATCTTGCACAATTCCAAATGGGGTCTGCTTTATTAGCATACAGGCAGATAAGGCCTGTGTATCGAATATAGGAAAAATGATAATGATAGATAATAAAATTAGTCAGATATCCTGCGGTCACACAACCGCACCGATTGCACACTGTGCGTCCGTTGTAACGGATGCACTTTATAACAGATGGGATTGTGGTTACATTGTATCAGTTAGTTATGACGGACGTTGAAAAAAAAAAAAAAGCTGTATGCAGGGGTTTCTCAGGTCTGTTGTAGCTTTTTCACGCCGATGCCATTTTTGCGTCCGTTGCAACATGCGTTGCCAGTGCGTGAAAGCGTGCACATGCTTTGCGTGTTGTTCCATATTGACGCTTTTGAAAAGCTACGACATAAAGCAAACAGTGCGCTCATGTGACCGCAGCCGTAAGGGGATCTGTAGTGATCATAATGAGATTATTAGAAACGCACCTTCCAAGAAATATCAATAGAATATAAAAATTGTATCTGTATGTGACATAATGCCTGTATTTGAAGGTTACAGTAACAACTTGTATCTGTACTGTACAGGGATTTTCAACAATTACAATCCATTGAATCTTATCCCTGTACAGTAGTGAGTGACCCCAGAGCTATTCCTGTATTCTGCCCTCTTCCTACCTTTTGTAACCCAGCAGTAAAGTTTGTTGAGCTTTTTGTTACAGTGAGGGTGGGTGCTCCACATTGTAGCTGCTTTACAGAAATACAGGTTGACAGGAGTGAGATCTCAGAATTTCAACTCCCTATACTTGCATTAAAAGGGTATATGCAATTGGGTTTTTACTGCCAGTTTTTTTTTATTGATGTATTACAGTGCAAAACAGATTTTAAGCAATTTTGGAAGAGAAAAGGGTTAGGGCACAACTCTCATCACTAAGGTCAAGAATGACAAATTGGGCTAAATACTGATAGTTCATGCAGCCACCCAAGTATAATGGAAGTTTGAACATGGGACTAATATTTGCATAGATTAAACACCAAATTTTAGTTTTGCACATGGAGCCCAGTTTCGGCTCGCATGCTTTCACAGACCCTTGCTTATAAAACAAGTACCATCAGAAAAAAATGATAAAAATCAGCTCTCCGCTTGGCTAGTTTACTTAGCTTGGCTTAGAGGTACGGATACATTTTATGGAGGGTATATAAAGCGCCACTGAGGCACGTCTGTCATATCCACATGTTCTGGTATCTTAAAATGTGTATAGGGCCTGAATGAAAGTAGTCGCTTGAAACAAGCATTATGTCAGCAGCCCAGAATTATTCTCCTTGCCATAATTCGCGCCCGTGCAGTATGCTCAATAACGATTTAAATGCCAGCAGAGAGGGCAAGCAAAGTTCAAGCTCGACCAGAGGGACTCAGGTCAGCCTCCGATCACCCATCGCTTGGATTTATCTACAGGCTGGTCCTAATAGTCAGCCATGAAACCGCGGCCCGTGCTTCAGAATTCGCCTCTTGTCAGCTGCGAAACAAACCCTCATTTTTCAAGCCTTAGGAAAACAACGTGATACTTTCAAAGAGTATGGCCGAAGCTCTGCTCTTATTCTGCAGTTGAAAAGGCCATCGGGCTTCCTTCCCCCCGTCTGTGTGACATGCAGCCTGCCGGGCGGCACGCCACTGGTGACACTGGTCATGGCACACACCTAATGGTCTGACCCCTTTTCCTGGCTAATTGCGTTACACGGCCAGCTGGCTCCAGCAAGAAGTTGTCTGTTCGATTGAAGAATTCCTGCTCTTGGAGTAGGCACGGCTGCTGCTCGTGCTGCGCGGCTCGAGCCTTGACAACCCCATTGTCTTCCTGACAGTGTGCCCATCCTCAAAAATCTAAGTTTTATTTGTAAATTAACTAAGAAACTTCCTGCCAGAGCAGCGGTGCCTGGAGACTAATAATGTGTTCCTTTCATTCCCTTTCACTCTTGCTGTATCGCTGCCAATTTGTTTTTCTGCTGCCGGCCAGCCCCGGGCTATAAAAGCCTGGTAAGACATAAGTGCAATTATAGTCCTGGAGTCAAATGAATTGGACAAATCCAATAGCACAGCCCTGTCCCCACTTTACAAACCCCTACAGCAGTCAGATTAGCCACTAAAAATCTAATCTTGAAATAGCTAACAAATTTTTTACAGCGGAGGACCAAGAGTTCACGATGGGGTTGCAACCAGGTCTCTGTGTGAAAGAAAGAAAAAAAAGGTTCTATCGCAATCGCGGCCAAATATCAAATAAATCTATTTCTTTTTATATAGGAAAAAAAACCCTGTTTCAGAGCTGTTAATGGCAATTTAGTTAGGAAAAGAGGACAGTTTGAAGGAAGCCGTTTGTGTGATTGATTTTTATTCGAGGCGAGAGACATCCTGATAAAGAAGGTTTGCTCTTAATGAATACAAATCTCTGAGCTGAAAAAGGTATGATCTGACCCGTCGTTGCTCCGGTGGGGGACCTTCCTGTAAACCAAGGAATCCGATATTGGTTTAGATGGCATGCTTAGAAGGTGGCTGGAACCTGAATGCATTCATCTATCAGGCGCTACACTGCAGCGTACAGCAATCACAGTCCAACCGAGAAGGTGCAATGGATGTAAATCTCAAACTGCCTCGAACGCAAGAAGTCGCAACATTAACCTGTAAATCACACATGACAGCGCCATGTCTAGAAGAATGAATGTACAATGTGGCAACACACCATATGTATTATGTGAGTGATAGGAGTTATAAATGGTCAACAAACGTGACCATCCAGACGTTTCTGAAGAGCATATCCCATGATGCTGAATCAACCCAACGAGTGGCTGAAAATCATGGGAGACTTTATTCCACAACATCAGGAGAGCCAAGGTTACTGACCCCTGATGATTTAACTCACGACACTCTTTTTACTTTGTTTGTTTTTATTCACTTTGATATCTCGGCTTAGTGGACATGATCTCAAGTTTTCCTTTGCCTGAATGTAAGAGCAGCAGGAAATGCTGGCAGAATGCTTGGTTGTGTAGGGAGAGGTATTAGCAGTAGAAAGAGGTGCTCATGCCGTTGTACAGAGCACTGGTGAGACCTCACTTGGAGTATTGTGTGCAGCACTGGAGACCGTATCTCCAGAAGGATATAGACACCTTAGAGAGAGTTCAGAGAAGGGCTACTAAAATGGTGTATGGTTTGAAGTATGATGCTACTTTGTTTCCTTTTAAATATACTCCCTTCCTCTACCTTGTTGATTCCCTTTACGTATTTAAATGCTAAGTGATTTATTGGCGCTTTATGAATACTTGTAACTAATGTCTTAAATTTTCAAAGAAAGGTGAAAATCAGGAGAATTTGCAGAAGAGACCAAATAGTCTTCTGGTTTGGCTATTTTGACCAAGAAATTTCACTTCTCAACTTATACTCCTGAGTTTGTGTTTGAGGCATTCCTCCTGCTTGAGGACTTCATTCTAATTTTATTCTACTATAGCAAGACACTATGCCGTTCATGTTGTATAGGCTGCGTGCTGTATTTTGGTTTTCTGCAGAGGCCCTTGTTTTATGGTGGTTCTCTTTTGAACCCCTGTGCTCATTTTGCCTATAACATTGAGTCTTCCTTTTCTATGATCACTCAGATTGCATTCTCATATTGTAGTTATTGGATGCTATAATACCAAAGAAAAATATTTAAAAACATGTCTACTGGCTTTAGCTTGGATATTCTAAAAGGAGTGCCAATTCCTGTGACTATGTGGTGCAACTAGTTGAGTTTTCGTTTGGCAGCTAGCCAGGCTGTAGCCATGAGAGGGCAACCTGCATATAAAAATCATGTTGAGCTGATGCAGCTGCACCTCGGCTTTCAGTAATTAAATGGACCACACAGATTTTTTTGAGCGCTATAAGTATTGTACTCGGGAGATATGCATGAAGGCAGTGACTGCAGAAAAGTAAGTTCAGTCAGTGCCTTGAATGCAGCTTGCTAAGGACATAGACCCTCTAGCGGGATCTGTGTGAGAACACAAGCCGTCAGCTGGGTGTATTTGAGGTTGATGATAGGCCACCCAAATCCATCAGTGCAGCAGTGTGGTTGGTCACAGCTTACAGAAAAACCCACACGTCTGATATGGTAACTGGAGTTGTAGCTGGACCACATATCCCACGAAACCCATGGAGGAGAAGGGGACCTGCTGAAAGCCTATAGACCAGAATGAGTGGCTTCTGACCAACTGAAATACAAAGCATTGCAGCATCAGAGGAGTATAGAAAGCCGTATGACACGAGCATACTGCTGGTAAATGCCCATTTACTTCTGGTTTCAGAAGACAGCAGCAACATTTATAAACGGAGAAAAAAAAAGGTTTGTGAGGCTTCTGAAAACAAGCAAGTGGTCTGCTCTACAGTGTGTCCCCGCTCAGGTCTCACAAAGCTTTAGCTCAATTGTGCCATTACAGGGACAACTGCTCCATATGCAAATCAGATGCAATCACCCAGAAAGGGCGGCCAGAACTGAATGCCAAGGACGACGTCCCTGCATGAGAGATGCAGCAACCCCTGACGACCGTTTCGGCTTTGTTAGGCCTCATCAGGAGGGTATAGCCGACACCCCTCAAGGCACCACGTCTGAATTACCCTGTAAATGTATAGTGAGAAAAAGAGGTTTAGTGAGGGTCCTGAGATGCCTTACAAGGCTGAAACGATCATCGGGGATTGCTGCATCTCTCGTGCAGTGATGACGTCCTTGGCAATCAGTACTTATGTATTAAAGAGACTACACATATGTAAAATGGAAGGTAGGCTCCAAATCCGGATGTAATTCACAGACAACACGATCTCGGGGACCTGTATGTGTAGAATTACAATAAAAATCTTTCCCAGGCAATGTGGCAAGTCTTAATACTATAATTTATATGAAGCAGGAAAGACTAATTGAAATTATACGATGAGGAAACAGTAGTTATTCAGAAAGAGTCAGTGTTTCCTGGTGTTGCAAACAACGCCGAAAAATCGCCATTGTTGCAACGGTAGGAAACAGTGGCATTTCAACAAATAAAAATCACAAACAGCCGCAGGAGAAGCTTCACAGTGAAGCCTCTGCTGCAGCCCTTTGTATGTGTTTTGGAACATAGGCACTTTCTGAATAACTCTCACTGCAGAGTAAGGGCCCCATCATCTGGTGTGAGCTAAAACGCCATCGCTAAAGAAAAAAATTAGCGCACGTCGCTAAAACTTAATGTCTGACGACCTAACAGATCACCTTGTCAGTGGGAGCTAGAACTGTTTTTTCCAGTGCAGAGTGCCGGGCCATACCTATCCACTGCCGTCACAAGCTTGTATAAGTATGAACACATCCAGCCAAGAGCCCTCACACCCCTGCATTATTAAAATCCTCCAAGGTGGCCTTATCATCACTGTTTTAATCAGTATTGCATGATAAATGCCACCCAACAGCATGTAGAATCATTACACTGCATTTAATAGATCCCAAAGGAAGGCCCAGTGAGCGACAATAACTTCCCTGCTGCAGCTTATAAATAATACATGTTTCAGGGTAAGACTTATCCATGTGTCCCTTTAAACATGGTCCAAACGGTCACCCTAATAATCAACCGCATCCATACTATGAATAACCCCCAGCATAAAATGTTTAAAATTAGGCAATATATTAGAATTAGGATATATATGGATAAAGGATACATATATATTTATCATAATAGAGCCTACAGCAACAGCAGCAACATTGCTGACCAGTTCCATTACTATGGTGTATGGGACCAAGAGAACACCTGTGCCGCATTCCTTTACATTGCCTGTTATTCTTGGGCGAGGACCTGTATTTTGTGGGGGTTTTTGGAGTTAGCACCAGGGTTGAGCAGTAGGTAAAACTTTGCGATTAACGTCCGTCCAGAAATTAGCGCAGGCACCAAATGATCTGTTACAAAAGCGCTAGAGATCTGTAGCCCTGTCCATGTTAAGTATAGAACACAGAAAGTACAGTAAGCTTGCGCTATGAATCGCTATTAGCGACGCGCTGAGCGATTTTTCCCGTTTTTAGCAAGAGGCAAACGATCTGTTGGTCAGGCGCTAGAATCAATTAACCTAAAAGCTAACACCGAAACATACCCACACTAACGTTCGCTCACACCAGGTGATCGCGCACAAGTGTGGGAACCAAATACAGTATCCCCAAGTGACTGTTACCAGGAAACCATCTCTGATTAGAGCTCCCTATCCTGCAGTGGGTGTAGCTGGTAAGTAATACATGAGAGCTATATCAAAACCTGTTCGATATCACCTGTTCAAGGTATGGGGGGGGGGTGGAGGCAAGCTTAACATTAGGCCATGTGAGAGCACATATAATGCAACTCTATTACAATGCAGCTCAAAGTATAACGTATAAAAATAATAGTATTTTGTGCAAAAAGGATACACACAACCCCCCCCCCACCCCAAAAACAAGACAAAAAAAACAAACAAATGTTTGCTGTGAGCTCAATGGAAGACTGTTGGTAATCACTAATTGTGGGAACAGGGCATATGGCAAAAATTGAACCAGGAACAGGTATCTCAGGAAGGCTTTTCCCACAGAAAACAGTACTATTATCACTGCATATCTAGGAAAATTTTCAGTCAGCCCTCTGTGTGCTGGTGCTCCCAGAGAAGGAGCCCTTTGCTGGATTTAGGCTGGGGTCAGACGAATGCAGTGCGAACGCGCGTGCAGCCGCACTTTATTACGGCCGTAGTAGCAGCAAATGACGGGCAATGACAGGCAATATATGAAGTACGGCCGCACGAAACTGCGGCCACGCAACGCAAGCGGCAAACAAACGCATTTTTTTGAGAACGTCAAACCGCTAGTACGGACGTAAAGGGTGCGCTGCGTCCGCTAGCGGCGTGCGTGATTAGGAGACGTCAGACGCTGCTAATGTCCAGCCTACATAACGTCCAGACGCAAAAAGGGTTTTATTGATGATCCGTACAAAATCACGGACGAAAATGTGCATCGTATGACCGCTATCGCGTATTCCGTGAAAAAATACGCCCATTCGTTCGAACGCACTTCACGGACGACTTTCGCAGACGATGCGAAAAATGCGTTCGTCTGACCCTAGCCTTAAAGGTGAGTTTTTAAGGTTTGAAACGGGATGTGGGTTGTGGAGGGATTAGGATGAGTTAATGTTTAACCCCTTTCTGATTCTAAGCAACCTGTTTTAACCCCAGAGTGCAGCTTTAAAAGATTAAAGAGTAACTCAACACAAGGTGCCAACAACACAAATTTTGCATTATAGAAACATTACCTTTTTGGTCAGCGAGTCATCAGAATCTGATAACATCCTCGTAGATACATGAAAAATTACTTCAAAGGTAGAGGTAGCATAGTATGGTGCGGTTTGCCCAGTACTTCCATTCCGCTGCAGGCCTCCTATGAACCCGCAGTGAGTAGACAGGTCGACCTGCGAAAAAAAGAAAGATGTTCATGGTTCTATTTTTGATTTTAGGAATCAAAATATGCACTTTGTGAACTCCGAGACTGGTGCTCACCCATTGGAGTTTTAGCTGGCATTTGCCATTTCAGAGGAAACGTAAAAGACCCTGTCCTAAGGATCGCTCTTCCTTATCCATGTCTCCGGTCAAATTGGATTCATCCAGATTTGTAACCAAGGACTGTCCTTTTCCTCAAAATTTCCAAAACAATAAACAGTTTTTTTTTTTAATAACCCAAAACATTTCTCTTTTAGTTTAGGGCACTCCCAGCACCACAAGCTTGAGGCAAAACATGACGTTTCCGATTGTGTCCACTTTTCATCCATTTATACTCAGTCAATGTGTAAACCAAGTGTGTGTGCACTCCCCACAAAACAAGCTTGAGGCAAAAAGTGACATTTATGGTTGTGTTCACTTCTCATCCATTTATACCCCAGTCACTGTGTAAACTGTGTGTGTGTGTGTGTGTGTGTGTGTGTGTGTGTATACACAAACACACAACCATAGTAGAAAATAGGGATAGACCGATATATCGGTTTAGCCGATTATCGGCGCAGATATTCAGAAAATTACTGATATCGGTATCGGCATTTTATTTGCCGATATTTGGACAAGTTTGCTCACTGCAGCTGCGACACGCAAGATCCCACAAAACTGTGCGAATCTGGGGCTTCTCCCACATCAGGCTGTAAGCCCTCACTGCAGAATGACCCCTGCTCACTGACCGTATTGTGCATGAGCGTGATGGCAACAGAAATGGGGCTTCCATCCCATCTGGCAGGGAATTCCCTATACAGGAGATACAGGGTCTATTTCCTACTGCAGGGTCCAGCAACCTGGGACCTCCAGATGTTTTGGAACTGGATTTCCCATGAGGCTCCAAGAACCTAATGAGAAGATGAGCATCATAGCAGATGTAATTCCAAAACGTGGGGCAATATTACAAAGTGACTGCTTAACCAGAGCTGTAATATAACTTTGTAATATAACCCTTGGAGGGCCAAGGTTGCTGAACCCCTTATATATACAGGGTTATATGAGAGATCTTTAAGAAAGCCAAAGACATGGTCTGATTGTTTGAAAAAATAAAAGATTAAATAAAATAAAAATTCTTATTAAATTGAATAAATGAAGTGGACGTGGTGCAATGTTTACACGTTAAACACATTGGGCTATATACAATCTTTGCGCAAAAACGCTCACGCAAAGCGTGAAGTTTTGCGCCAAGCGTTAAACGTTTGCGTGCGCAAATCACCGCTGGAATTACAATCCTCGCGCATTTTGGATCCGATCAATAATGCGCGTAAACCGGATGCGCCCAAATGCTCGCGCAGTACCGTTGCGCGCAGAAATCAGTGTGCTTACTGTCATTTTTTTTTTTCACGCAATTCAGCCAATCAGAATTAAGAACCACAGCCACAAGTCAATCTGAGCATATATGCTGCATCAATAATACATACATGCATAACTTCTCCATATTATTGGTTTGGGTATGTGTAGAATGTGTAACTATACTTTGCTGCATTTTTTTTGGGCTGGTGTATTTGGTTTCGGCCAGGATGTTCAGATTTGCCATTAACACCAGCTTTTAGGAGTTGATAAAATTATACGCGCAAACGCTGTGCGTTACAAACTGCGCATAGATTGTAATACCATCCGCATACCAGCGCACAAACGCATTTGCGCTCACAATGTTAAGTATAGATCGCGTGACATACAGTAAGCTCACGCAGGGTTCGCAGGTTCACCCGCGGTAGACGATTACGTGCGTTTGTTGCACTGACTATGTAATATGGCATTCGGCGTAAAGGGTTTTGCCCCTCGCGTTAAATGTTTTTTGCACCGGTGGAAACGTTTGCACAAAGATTGTTGTTTAGGCCATGGAGTTCATGGCATAGTCAGATTTGTGCTGTTTTTTTTCAGAACTTTAACTTTACAGAATATCGGCACCAAATATCGGCTATCGGCCAGAAAAGCTGCCGATAATCTATATCGGTATCGGCCCTGAAAAAATGATATCGGTCTATCCCTAGTAGAAAAGCACTCATTCCACTTTGTTCGTCTGAGAACAATCTTGGTGCCCCATTGCAAATTCCAAAACGCAACAGACAACCTGTCCGTTCATATTTTCGGGTATATCGAAAGCAGCGCCGGGGGGACGGGGGACTTTCAATGGATATACAGTAACTCCCCAAGCCATGGTGAGGGTACAAAACGTCTCAGTTTTTTTTCTTGTTCTGAATCCAAACAGAACATAATTTGGAAAGAAACAAAAACTAATATGGATAATACAAACCTAACACATGAAACAAACGTTTTCTGTCAATTTCCTAGCTAGAAGATGTGAATGCTAAGCTGGTTTCCTGCTCAGCTTGCCCGAATCAAGCTCCCCTACTTTACTAATTTCTAAAACCTCTGCTGGGAACCTACTCCTTAAATGTCAATTTCCCTTTATTTACCTTGTCAAGTCTTTAGTAAGATTTTACTGCTTGCAATGATTTTAATGCATTACCTCCCATCCAAGGCCACCCACGAAATCTTCATAGGCTTTGCTTCCGCCGCTGTTAGAAAGTATTGAGCACTTATCTTCTTGGCCTTCAGCGATATAAAACACGGCAATCTTGTGGGTTTCACGGCTGTACAAGAAAATTGAAAATGATGTGTATAATATATATTAACATTATTTACATACAGAGGACTTTATACACCGTGGCAGAACTTTTCATGGATAGCCTTTTGCCGGATAGCCTTTTGCTGGTGAAAAATACCCAGGGTTATTCAGAGAGTGAGAAAAGCAGGAGAATGACTGGAGAATGAAAAATTGGAAAGTGAGATGAAAGTTAGAATTCTTCTGGTTTGGCTATTTTGACCTAGAATTTTTCATTCTCCAGTCATTCGCCTGCTTTTCACGCTCTCTGAATAACCCTGTAATAAACCAAGAAGAGAGCACTCCAGCTAACAAAGAATTCAACAGCAGCTTATACATTGACACATTAAAGATTTTACCAAATTTTAACCCTTCAAAGCTTCCAAAAACTATTACCCCTTTCAGGATTACAACTTTTTTAACCCAGTCAAGATTTTTTTTTTTACAGGTTTTTAACCCTAAACTCTGAGGAAAATAAATGAAAATTTCACAATATATGTCCGTAAATTGCTTAAGCCTTTCAACACCATCAATGTATTCCATCGATTGACAGGTCCTACTGTACATCACCTAATGACTGTGCTTATGGGATCAACCGGCTGGGTGGAGTAGAGGTAACATCACTGCTCTGCATGGAGAGAGCCTGTGGAGACATGGGTTTGATCCCAGCGAGCAACCTCTCCAGTAAGTGTCCTTGGGCAAGACACCTAACGGTACATACTCGCCACCCAGGACATACTTGAAAACGAGAGAAATCTCAATGTATCCTTCCTGGTAAAATACTTTCACAAAAAAAAAAAAAAAAACTCACCAAGGACCGAATCCTTTCTGGGGCTCCCTGCAGTTCATGGTTAAATAGATCCTGTGGGTGGGACACCTGTGACCGGGGGGGGGGGGGGAGTAGGGGGTGCCAGCCCAAGGAGTATAAGCCCTATTCATACAGAATACACAAGGAGCGTAGCACTCAACCTTTACCAAGCTCAGGATGTGGATGCTTCACAAGACAATAAAATACAACAAGCCAGGAAGACAGCACTCTGATAAATACATTCAAAGACTTCAACAGCAGCTTATACATTAAAGATTTTATCAAATTGTAATCCTTCAAAGCTTCCAACAACGGTTACCCCTTTCAGGATTACAACAGTTAACCCATTCATAGCAGTCATTAGGTAATAAGGATAGGACCTGTCAAAAGGTGGAATACATTGGCGATGTTGACTGGTTTAAACAATCTAAGGCCATATAAAATACTTTATAAATAAATATATTGTAAACTAAATTTCCATCATCTTCAACAGAGTTTAGGGTTAAAACCCTTGTAAAAAGTCTTGCAATGGGTTAAGAACTGTTGTAATCCTTTGAAGGGTTAACAGAAGTAATGTGTCAATGTATAAGCTACTGTTGAAGTCTTGGAATGTGTTTATTGTATTGCGTTCTCTCGGTTTGTTGTATTTTAGTGTCTGGAAAAGCTCCCACAATGTGTGCTTAGTAAATGTGTGAGAGTAGGTGCAGATATGACAAAATCACAAGAGTGTGAAACCTTTTTTTATTGGACTAACACTACATTTAAAAGAATATACCTCTCTTCAGGTCTGGAAGCTATGCGGAGCAAACTCACAGAATTGAACAAGAAAAAGCTGAGCAGAAGGTGGGGGGGGGGGGCTAGAATGGGTGCTGTAAATACCAATAGTGGAATACTATGGTCAAGAAGTGTAAACAAACAGGACAGATCATAGGCCCATAACACAACAGAGATAAGCCAACATGATGTGCATCTGATGATGGTGCACAAGCTTACCCTTCTTGACCATAATATTCCACGATTAGTATTTATGACACCCATCCTAGCCCCCCATCCTTCTGCTTGGCTCTTTGTTTAATTCTATGATTTTGCGCATTATAGCTTCCAAAGCTGAAGAAGAGAGAGTTATACTATCGAAATCTTGTCTTTTAAATGTAAGGTTAGTCCAATAAAACAAGGTATCACCATGTACTGCTATACTCTGATTTATATATATAAACATGCAGCTAAAAACAATAAAACTAGTTGCTTACATCACATGAGTACAATAAACCAGCACATAATTTCCAAAAATAGCTCATCGTGCTTTTTATAGGGATCTTGGTTCAAGGGTTGTTCTTTTTTGAGTAAACGTGCTTCAATGCCCATGGTGGGCAAAGGTAGATGCCAGACAGGGTTATTCAAAGAGAATCGAAAAGTCACCGCACGTTCAGTGACTTTTCGTTCTCTTCAATTCGGTGTGATTTCGTGATCCCATTTCGGCGACCCTGCGGTGTAGTCAGTCGTAATGCAGGGAAAAGTCGCCGCAAACTCACCACAAAACCCCGCGAATGCACACCGAAACCAGCAAAAACATCTGGATTAACCCCGCCGAACACGCTGGAGAAACCCGAGCAGGAGCTGATCACAGCGCAGAGCAGCCGCCGGAAAAAGCCGACACCGCAGACGAATGGATGGAAAAAAAAGTACGCTTGAATGTTTGAAAAGTAAAACGCTGTTTGCAAAGAAACTACTGAGCGAAAATGTCTGAAATTTACATATGAGGTCCAATGAATGATAATAAAAAGGGCTGTTACAGAAAAAAAGAAAAAAACGATTAAAAAAAAAGGAAAAAAAATGTTTGCAAAAAAAATGCCTAAAACATCCTAAAAAAAAACAAATAATAAAAAAAATAAAAGAGACTTTTTACTGCAGAATATTATAATGAATGGTTTATTAGAAATTGATTTAAAACAGGAATATTTTTAACATTGAAGCCTATGGGATTCTCCTGAATAAACCTGTCGAATGAAACCACCGAATGGGCAAGGCATTTCGGCAACCATTCACTGCTGGGTTTTGCTCTCTGAATAGACGAAGCATTGCTTCTCTATGGGGATTTCACTGCCCTCGAACAGGCACCGTATGTGCAGGCAATTCGCCAACATTTAGCGAACTGCCTGCTCTCTGAATAGCCGAATGGCCAGGAAAGGTAACCGTACGCCGAATTTCAGCATTCGGTTACCTTTCGGCCCCAATTCGGAGCTCTTTGAATAACCCTGTATGTGTTCTTCGAAGTCTAATAACGCGTGAGTAACTTACAGAATGCCAATCCATCATGGAATGTTTGTCAGCATCTCTGGGACCCACCTTACTGTATTTGCCACCCCTCGACTAGATACTGGGCCAGCAAGGCAAAGAGCAAACAGAGACATTTTGTCTTGTTATGGAAAAATTTCATATAGGAACGGAACACATTTTAATTAATGGAGGTTCACATTGCACTTTATGTACACAGTATATATTTTTTAATAGGTATCTGGAATGCCCCTACCAGGGAGTGAACATGAGGACGTCTAGAGTGGCTACTGGCTTCTGTACATTGAACAAACAATAAACAGTATATGGCTGCTGATAGATGCTTTAGTCTGCCACAGTACTATATGTCCGCCTTATTCATATAAACCCATGTCCTTTTTTGCTTTAGACTTAAACATTTCATTGTCCTGTTATGTCTAAGCCTCTCAAAGCCGCCTTGTTATTTCGCCCGCCACCCCTTGCACCTTAGTAAGACTAATGTGGATGAGAACCTAGTGGGTGTGGAACCTTGTATTTTCTCTCCACGGTATGAGAATTTGATTGACTACATATTACTATTGGCCCTTCAGAATGTCTACTGATAGACGAAACGCGTCGGGCTTTTACTTTTGTTTATATACATTTTATTCACAATAAATATCTTAATTTATTTTGGATTAACATTTTCTTTCTGACCGTGGAAAGAAAATACAAGCTTCCACACCCACTTGGTTCTCATCCATATTTGTGCACCTACAAGGTATCGAAGCTTCCTTGTGTTAATCGATCTCTTTATCTGGAGCGGTGGGCCATCTCCTTGGCGTCGACTTCAATAACGCGACAAAAAGTTGAGTATTTATTGATCCTCCATTATCACCATTGTTGGTATTACCTTAATAAGACTACTCTACATCCCATACGCTGCAGTTGTGGATGAGGATCGCTGTTGCACCAAATGGAATACAAGTTGCTTATTATTTTGGTAAGTTAGGGACATATTAAAAATATAAAATTTTATCCAACCACCCTTCGCATGCTTTCCTGTTCATTTTCTACATCTTTGATATACTTATGCTACATGCCCGTTTGTGGTTGGATAAAACAAAAAAATTATCACTTATATAGAATTACTGCCTTGCCATTTGTTGTCTTGCTATATAATAGGTCTTTTATCAAAATGCATTATTTGTGGTATGAAGATAAGTAGAGAATTTAAAATTAAAAATAGCAATACAAACCCCTAGACACAATGGATAGATTGTGAGATAATATACAGATGGAGCAGCTGGCAGAACTGGTATAGCTCTGCCATATTGCCACTTAGAAAATGGGTTCTGAGTCACCAGCCAAGTCCAAAAAACACAAAATATAAATGGATGGAAGGCATGGGATTTACCAGCACTGAATGAGCCGATAACACATACTAAAACTTAGCTCTTCCAGAGCTCAAACTGGTAATAGTTATTCATTGAAGCCAATGAGTTTTTGGGGGCAGATTTGGTGATAAGGATGTGATTTATGACGAACAGCGGAGCATCCTTTGTAGCCATTCTGCTGCATTAGCTGACACTGCGCCAGGCTATTAAAACTCTAACAGGACCAATTAACTGTGCATGAAGAAGTTTGCTTAACTGCATTCAGCAGCGGGCAGACCGCCATCAGCTGTGAAAATGAAATAAAGACCAGATATGAAGGGAAGAAGGAGAGGAAAAAAAAAAAAGTTTCCCCCGCCTGGCAAACTCTTGCTGCAGCCGCTGTTTTTCAGCTGGTGATACACAAAAGGAAATCCATCTCCCTTGGCACACAATCATCATGAATAGTGCATGATGATCCTGGCGTGGGCTACAAATAATCAATGCTCTTTTTTCCCAGGCAAAGCTGTAAAAACATGAGCATGGGACCAAGCGTTTCTGCAGTAACTATTACTAGTGTATTAGAGAAGCCCCATCCCCATCACGAACACGAACACACGTGACGTGCCAACAATTCGTTATTACTTTGTGTTAAAATACAACACATATAAAGGGCTTTACGGGACAGATCTCGGTCATTCATCCATGAGAGTGGAATTCTCCATCAATATCAATCCTACCTTAAGGGCACAGAAATAATTTGGTTCGCTGGATACTATAACTGCTCTGGATCGTCTCCTGATGAAGCAGCTTTAAAAGCATGTCTCGTTCACATCAGGGATCTGTCTGTCGAGGGGCACTGATGGCACATTATTATAAAAAAAAAAAAAAACATCCGACAAAAGCAATCAGGAGCATGGATTGTCTAAACACGATGCTGCCGTCCGCCAGCTCAGAAGACAAAACGGCAACTGCTTTTTAAAAGTATGCATAAAAGATCTGCTCTGGGTATCATTGCACATGTATCATCACATTGTCAAGGATTCTACAATATTATGTGTCAGTCCACTAGTTCTGCGAGTTCTATTGAGGATTAACACATAGATGAAGTTATTATACATGCGAGTTATATTGAGGGCAGGAAATGTACGCAGCGACAGACATTCTTATTTAGATTTGCGTTACAATATATGTATTATTCTAATAGAGTCTTGCCGCTTTGAAGATCTTATTTTTTGTTTAAGGACTTCTAAAACGGCAATCGACAACAACCGCACTTTTCAGCGTGACTTCCCGTAACTGCCTGTTTGTCCTCAAATGATTTCTATTTAATGTCGAGAGACAACCTCTCCCGCTGCTCTCGTCAAGCTAGTCGAGCCAGATACCCAGCTGCTGGTGGGAAAACTTTACTTGCGTCGAAGCTGACAACAAAAGGCCTGCATTAAGAATAATAAATGTATAGATGACAAGGAATTACAAAAAAAATATATGAATGTCATCCGGGGGAGCCTGTTCACATGCACGGCAGGAGCGGGCTGAAGTACCTTGCGAAGCCCTTAGAGGACTGAATCGGTTCACCTGGGTTTCTTGTTGCGGGCAATTTATTCAACAGCAACGTTTGAATGAAAACGTCTTTCGCTTTATTTCCTATGAGTGACTGAGTTTCTGCTCTACTTACTGGCTTTGTGCACGTCCTCTTCTTTCTACATGACCTATTTCTACTTCATTAAAACTCTCGCCAGAAAAACTGCAAATATATATATAATATACACACATAAAACAACAACACCAGGCAATCATATTGAAAGATAATGGTGGTGCAAACTTTTTTCTAATGGACAATCTAAGAAATTAGCAGTTCTAGAATGCTCTTCCCAGCAACCAGAACTACTTTATGGTGAGAATTAAACATCAAGGTAATGCAATTATGCAACCACTTAAATTTACCAGTTTATAATATAGATCACGGCTTTTATTTGTGTCCTGATACTTCATTGTACAGCTCACTTTACCCATGTATAGGTTTGTCAATTTTGTCGCAGGACAAAAGTTTTATTAGAAGATTAAAACTATTGTGGGTGACTAGCATTCCTCTTGGGAGACTCCTCTACACCCATTATTCACCATGGCTCCATCCAAGGCTGTGTAGCTTGTGTACACACCACTTTACAATGTGTATTGTATATGCACATTAAGATAAGACCATCCAACTGCACTGCATAAAAACATACACGATGCCTTCTGCGTACAATGTTACGGCCACTGGTAGAAGAATGCCTGGTATTGTTGATAAACAGTGTTAAAAATCTTAGAAACTGACTATAAAGAAGATTTCATTTACCACTGCCTTGAATCCAGATTCTTCAGTTCCCGCAACAACTTGGAGTTTTTCTTCAGTAAGTGAAAGTTTTTCCTAAAGAAAGAAAGGAATTATTACTAGCAGAAGAAAGAAGCCCCCCACCCCCCTCTTTATCTTCTTTCTCAACCTCCCTGGCGGTCCGATTCTGACATTTTATATGTCAGAATCGGTCCAATTTATTCTGGCCCCCTAGCGGTATAAGTGTGGCTCGGGGGTTAACTTTCAATACTGAAAGCGGTATCCCCGAGACACACTCTGGCCGATACTTACATGTCCTGTCCTGTGCTCCCTCGCTGTCCCCGCAGTCACACTGCAGCCGATCGCGACGTCACACTTCCTGGTTCACTCCTCGCGAGAAAAGAAACAGGCAGTGTGACGTTGCGAGCGGGTGGAGGAGACTGCGGGGATCAGCGAGGGAGCGCAGGACATGTAAGTATCCAGACCGAGTGTGGCTCCGGGATACCACTTTCGGTACAAAAAGTTAACCCCGAGCCACACTCGGGAATACTGTCGGGGAGGTTAAAATGATGATCATTTATACATGCCGCTGTTTGGCTTAAATGATTTCCTAGTTTAAAAATCAAACTGGGTTTGTGACCCAGCTCAACGTACCTCCTCTCCCATGAGTTCATCCCCAAGTCATTCAGCAAGAGCCTACAGAAATAAAAAGCAGCTTTAGGTTCGGCAGTCCTTGGCGCCTCCTGGCACGCAACATTGACGCTAGGGTCTTTGTTACACCACAGCGTCTGATTCGCCTCCTGGGCGCTCTGTCTTGTAATCTCCCTGATGATTCCCATCTCTTGCTCGCGGCTCATACCAAAGGGTGGCAAGGCAGGCTCGTTCAGCTTTAGGTCTGTATGTTGTAGGCACTCTGGGCTTGTTGTACCAAGCTTTTCCAGCAGAGTATCCAGGGCATCAAAATCCCCTTCACTGTCAACTAAATCAGTTGTTGATTGACCTGGCTCCTCAAGAAGCGGGTGACCAGCTTGGACTGTAGATTGATTCTTGGTTGCCAGCTCGCAGTCCAGCGGCCCATAAATAAGAGCGCTGTCCCAAGAATACTTCCCTGAGATATCTCGGACAATTATCCGGACGTCGCCTGGCACCCCGGACGTGTCTCTCCCAACAGTACTTTCCGATGGGATCTGCAGGTATGATATAAGCGCACTATCATTGAAGACAAACAGCTGCAGGTTAGGACTTCGGAAAATATCGTTGGAAAGCTCAGATGCTTCCACGTAAGGGTTATCTTGGTTCTCGTTGATTAAGCTATGCAAGACAGCCGGGCCTCTGCTCAGAGGATAGTGACCCAAGTGGTTGACAAGGTGTGTCATCACCATTCGAGCAGTCAAAGGGATGAGCTCCAAGTTCCTTCTCTTCTTCTCTAAATGAGAAAATTAAAATAAAACCTTGTTTACTCTGTCGTGTCATTAAATAAATAAAAAAAATAGAAATTTGAAGGCAAGACAAGACACTAAAGAGATATAAAATATTTATGGTGTTGCTAATAGCAAAGACTACAAGCATTTCTCCAAGATCGATGGAACAACTATATCTGCCTATTAAGGGAAGGTCAATAGTACTGCCATTAAATTATTTTAAGAGGAGATGTGAAAATAGAGCACTGATATTAGAATGGGATCCTGCATTATGTGGGCCCAAGACATAACTCTGAATCATCTTACTTTCGGCCAGATACAAAGACACAGTAGAAGCGCAGAAAGGATTGCAGTGTTCCTACCCTCACTGCGGTATGAGGATCCTAAAGGATTATTTTGTAGTCTACACAGAACGGATCACTTTAGAGGTTTCATTGTAGAGAGACGTATTAGAAAGATGCAAAAACCCATAACTCTTGAACCACTTCTAGAAGACCAGTTACCAGCTGCTATTAAACCCCTCTATATGTGTGTTAAAGGGTCACTACCCCCCCCCCGTTACATAAGCCGTAACTAAATTACATGTGTATTACAAATGAAACCACATTATAAAAACACATGCTGCTGTTCTTTTTTTACTTTGAAGTACTTACATGGAAAAATGAAAAATAAAATTAAGTATCTCATCTCCGGGTTCCAGTTTCTGGATTTTTCCCATGATGCAACAAAAAAGCTTTGCTTTGCAGCTCTACAAATCTACAATATTTACCAGTTAATGAGGTGGAGGATGGAATGTTTAGATAAAGCTATTGTTCTCTAGGCTAAATGAGATAAGAGCTGGCAGCTGAATGAGATAAGACCGGGGAGCTTAACCTGTTACTGCCACGGAGGTGTACTAAGGGTCCCCGTGGCGAGTTGGCCTTTGAAGCAATGGGCCTCTGTGCGCCCGCTTACCAGTTGGAGTGCGGCATTTGCTGCTGCGAGATGGTCTGAACTCACACCGCCCCCTGCAGCCAATGATGCGGGCTTTGGAAGAGGCCCGCCGCAGCGGCCTGCCAGCGGGGCGTAGTAGTAAGCCCTGCATTAAAGGGTTAAAAGACTTCAAATCTACACAATAGTGATGCCCTTTGAGTACATCCCACACAATACAATGATGTGAGTCGGCTGCCTGACCCATGAACTTCATTATATGGCCAAAACCAAAGTGAGGACCAATTGAGGTAAAAATAAGGAAGGGGGGGGGGCAGTTTACAACACAAACTACCACACAATGGATGTGCCCAGTGACGCATATAGCAGCACATATAAGCTATCAGCAACATAAAATAAACAAAATAAGGACATTTCATTTGGTGGTAGTGGCCATTTAAAGGGTTTTCTGTTGTTATTTTGCTAACACATAAAATTGAAAATTTGGAGTTAGTGTCAAAATTTGTCTTCACGCACATTCGGTAGCATATGGCCAGAGGGAGTGATAGCTGTGAGCAGACGAGCCGAACTGCAGGAGAACATCTATTCACACCAGCCAACTGACTGCCAACGCGCTGATTAAAGGAGTCAAAGCGTTGACATCACAGCTCGTGGCCAGTAGCGCAGCGCTGTAAGATGTCCACAGACAAGAAACCAAGCGGTGCTCGGCATTCATTCGGGAAGTATCGCTGAGTGCTCTTTTAATGGTTTCATTATCAAGACCTTCTGGTTAACATTTAAGAGACGCATGGTTAACACTCCTATGTAGACAGGGAGAAAACGCTTGGTGACTGTAGATTGCCATTCTGAGAGGGTCTCTTTTATTTGTTCGTATTTTATGCTACTATTGTTCACGTTCTTCTGGATGACTATCCAGATTCGGGGGGAAAAGCACAGCACTTCAGAGAATCACATCTTGTGGCATGATATGGAGCTTGACAATTTATAGAAAACATGGGAGCCGTGAAGGAAATGTAGAAGACAGATACCTGCAGGCTCCTAAAAGGGTGTAACATGTAAAATAAAATCACAGGCAGGCTGGTCCCTGGGCTTGCCAAACTCAAGTTGAAATAAGTATTTCAGCATTGCTATTGGAAGAACAAATGATGCTAAACTAGCAAAAGTGTATATTTCCATTTCAACCAGGGAAGAGATTTTATTTTTATATTCACCTTCTGCCACTGTGAGAAGATTGCCCAGGTCAGCAGAACAATAGATTGGTGGAGCTTCAGAGGTCTTCACAGAACCCAAGGGCAGAAAAGGATCGTAATCCATGGAGGACAGGTCTGCTAGGCTCAGAATATATTGACTTTGTTGGGTGTATGTATTTGAACCACACACACAACAGTGCAGAACCTAGAAAGGGTACAAAACAAAAAAAGGAAAGCACGGTTTATAAACAGAACACACATTGTATCTGTCCCAGGAATATGGATGTCAGTTTAAGGGTGAAATACCTTTTTTAATAATTATTACTGTTTGGAAAGTGAAAGGTGTTTTCAGGTCACTACTAAATAGTTTGTAAGGCATGTGCACATACTCTGTATATGTAGTCAAGGAGGAAAGGCTTCAATAAATGAGGCTCGTCAAGGGCAGATGTGGATATCGGCTCCAGTAATATGTTCAGAGGGAGAGCCATGCACCAGTCCAGCAAGCAGAGCAGCAGAGAGACAATGAACTGCAACAAAAAGATAGAGTTAATAAGGCAGAAATTACATCAAAAAATATATGTATATATTTTAACAATAGTACCAGGTAACCTGTGGAATTACAAAACATCAGAGCCTTTAAAAACAAAAAATAGAAGAGTGAAATATATGCCCTAGTGCTTGTGTCCCCGAGAGTCTCAGTCCCTGACAGTGTTTCAAGCATGAATGAATTGCTTTACGAAGAGCATCTTCTCCCATCTATGACCTAGACTTGTCATCCAACACCTAGAACTAAACAGGCTACTTGAGAGGAAGACAGCAAATCTGTGGAACCCTTAACCCAGATTTCAGCAACCTTGGCTCTCCAGATGTCTTGGAACAACTTTGCCCACAAGGTTCAGCTAAATAAGAGTGGTTGGGTATCATGGGAGATGTAGGTCCACGAACACAACATACAACAGTCAGAGAACTCTATATTAACATAAAGATCTTTTAGGATTAAAGTGGAGTGCTCTGAATTTTGAATGTTGTACTCATTAGTCTCAAAAGCACCTTTATGAAAAATGCATGTTCTGGTTGGGTGTAGCCATTCGGATTTTGTAGGTTACATTTGAGGACTGGACACCCTCGCTGAATTTGCACCCATACCTTTCACAAGTGCCTCACTGCACGACAGATTCCCACCTTGCCCTGCAGAGAGCCCCAGGAGGATGTCAGTCACAATTAAGTTGGTTTACCTCAAAATATCAGTTATTCGGTAAGGAAGGATAGGACCTGCTGTGGTGGGGTACATTGAATATGACTGCCACAGTGTCAATCTATAAGCATATTTTGTAGGGATGACCCGATCTAATCCCTACAGCTAAAATCTGACAGCGGCATTCTTCAGGGGTCGGTTCCGGCAGCAGCTCCCCTACTTGCCAGTGAGTCATGAAGGAGGTGGGAAAGATGCTGCAAACCTCACAGCTGAAGTCCAGGGCCTGTGCATTCACTTGCAGCATCTTCCATGCTTTTCCACGATCCAGGAGCAGGCAGAGAAGACACCGGCAGTAAGGCCTGGTTCACACCTGGGCATTTTACAGCACGTTCGTACGTGCTGTAAAACGCTCAAACACCGAAATCCCATTATTACCTATGGGCATGGTTCACACCTGGGAGTTTTACAGCGCGTAGGAAAGCGCTGTAAAATGCCCTACGCCCAAAGAAGTACAGGAGCTTCTTTGTGGCGTATTACAGCGCGTTTGCAGCCATAGACTTCAAAAAACACGCATATCTAATAGTCAAAAACGCTCATAAAATGCCCGAAAAAAGACGTGCGTAAAATGTGCATATGAGATACGCTCAGGTGTGAACCCAGCCTAAAGGCTGATGCTCTAGGATTGCCATACGTGAGGTTGCCACCGCTCCGACATATCTGACTAGGACCCTGCATCTGATGATCCCAAATACCGCCCGACCTGCATCAGACCGGTGGCCCATAAATAGGGATCCGGACATCCTTAATATCTTGTAACCAAATCTCCATCGTTTATTACCAAGTCAGGTATCTTTATATATGTGGAAAACTCTGAATTGTGTATGTTATAAGATTAAGACAGGTCTTTGTTGTTCAGAACGGATCAGAAGTTTGCCCTAAACCGAGAGAAAAGAGCAAACTGAAAATGTCAGTGCGGCTTCGAGTGGGAATGTGGAAGTGGAAATGTTCCTAATACAGCGTTCTGTCCTTATTGCAGTCATCAGCAAAATGGCATACAAGAGAAATACCAAAAAGTATGTCCTGAACTTGTACTAAAACACACACAAAAAATGCTTTTAATACGGAAAGAGCACCATCTTCCTGCTTTGCTAACTTTTAAAAATATATCAAGAGCTGTAGGAAAAGGGCACGAAAATTGTGAGGAGACTGAAACTACTTTTTTAATCATTTTTCCCCTCTTTTCTACAGGTTCTGCATTGTAGGGAAGAACTGAGCCAGATAATAGAAATGAAGTACTTGCTGCCTTAAAATGTACTTGTAGTCAGACTTTTTAAAAGTGAGAAAATCCATCAAATTTTTGACTTCAAACCCATATTTTTATTTACCCTCTTATCGTGCTTTTCGGGGTAACATTAAGACTAGCTGCTGTAAAACATAAAAATAGTCACAGAAACGCTGAGTTATAGTGCATGAAACAATCTGCATCTTTCCTATTTGACAGCTCGTTTACATTCTGCCATATCTGCCACTGAAAAGGCTGTGATTGATAGGATTAAAGTACCAGGACATCAAATGTCAAAGCCTGGTGACATCAAAAGGCCTTTATTAAACTTGTGCCTTTTTACACCATCAAGTTGAGGCAGAAAGTGATTTGTATAGGCAAAATAATATGCTCATTTCATCATCGATTTCTGAAATTTAACAGATTTATTTATAACGGATTTTACCAGGAAGGATACATTGAGATTTCTCTCATTTTCAAGTATGTCCTGCAATCTTCTACAGATTACATTTTCACAAAAAATCTATAAGGCATTTCTTCATAAAACACCAAAAATAAATCAGCAACATGTTGTACTACCAAAGCAAAGCGCCCGTGACTGCCCACTGAACTGCTCATCACGACACAAAGCTTTCTTTACATTGTGCAATGCTTCCATTAGATGAAAGAACACAGGCAGGGCAATCAGAGGCCTTTGCAAGTATCCAGATTTTTATTTCCTACAAATTCCCAGAATTCTTTGAATGCATTAAATGGCCAGAGAATCATGGGAATTGCAGTTCAGAAACACCTGGAGAGGGGGGGGGGGCTGGAGTTTGACAGCCCGGCTTTACTCCATCATAAACTGCTTTAGAGACCCCGATAGCAACCAGAACTGTATTGTATGGAATTAAGGAATATCGGCAGATTTTACAAATCGATCACAATCACACGTCACATGACCATTACCTTTTTATCGGCCTCCACCGAGGAATTTTCTGCACTGGGCAAAAGGAAGGAAATGGTGGCCACCAGAATCTACACAGAGGAGAGGTGAAATGTACAAATATACATCGAGATAGATATATATATATATTGCATCGATCTGCCATGCACTCTTGCTTCTAGGGATAGCGATGCCTGCTACTTTGCTCAGTATTATAAAGGTGGTGAATAACGTAGCGACACTCCAGGACTGCAAAGTATCACATTTTTGTTCTCGTGTGCGGGTCGCTACATACATATATACAGAAAATATACAGGATACCAGCAACTCCTTCCAAAAAAAATGCAAAACCGATGCAAAAAAGCATAAAAAAAAAATTGTGCAAGGCTCAAGAAAACATACAAAGTCCAAAGAGTGGCCGCACTCAAAAA
Organism: Leptobrachium leishanense; assembly: GCA_009667805.1. Classification (NCBI taxonomy): domain Eukaryota; kingdom Metazoa; phylum Chordata; class Amphibia; order Anura; family Megophryidae; genus Leptobrachium; species Leptobrachium leishanense. The sequence continues at coordinate 314,418,375 of CM019066.1, forward strand.
ATTTAAAATACTATTTTATTAATGTCAAAACATTTACATTAACAAGATGGTTCTCAAAAATGGTTCCCAAGAGAGCCGAAACGTCGGTAACCAGGTTTTAACATTAATAAAATTGTATGTTTAATTTTTTGAGTGTGCCCACTCCTTGGACTTTACATACATGTCTATCTATATCTCAAGCTCACCAATTGTACACAAGCAATTTAAATCTGTAAATCTGCCCTGAAGCTGTTTCTTTATAAAAAATAAATAAAAAAAAAGTTATCTTTTATTATCCAATTACACCATCACATTTTTTATGGAAATTCAGGGATTAAAAAAAATAATAAAAAAACCACAAAGAACAATGTGCGTGGAGGGTTTGTGAAACTACTTTTTCATCACAATTTCATTCTAGTGTAGCAATGAATTAAAACTTTGTTTTTCTTTGAGGACTGATCGGGATAAGTGGTTGCTGGGAGTGCTCAGAGTGCGACGCGCCAGTTATTCCCGGCCATAAAGGAGGTGTATGTGATGGGCAGCGGAGACGAATGTGCAACGAGTGACATACTTCTGTGATCTTCCTGGACAGCGGTAAATCCGTATTCTGAAGCTCCTTCCAATAGGAAACCAAAAGATGAAGGACGTCGCACGCCACATGAGCCACGGTTTTGTTGGGAAACTGAAAGCAGACAATACACACTATATATGACCTACGCCACGACGACATTTTAACTGACAGAAATGGAAAGAAATGGAAGGATAGACACAGAAATAAATAGGAACAACAAAACAAATGGATGGGTAGAGATAAACTTGGATAGAAATAAATAGAAACAGATGGGTCAGTAGAGATTAGAACATATTAATACATATTATTCTCCAACTGACTATAAAACGCACACAGCCATACACCTTTCTACAAGATAGTGTTTTTTCGCCAATGTCCTTTCTTTAACCCCTTCACTGCTGAGGCATTTCACGCCTGTGTGCTGAGCTAATTTTTACCGCTTTCGCTCATCATGTTTAAACGCGATTTAAAGCCACATTTTAATAAATGACACAGACATATTATATATCGTTCTTTCCGGCAGACTACGCAGATTCATAATATATCATTTTTATATGTATACGTCATGACCTGCCTGTATATTATAACAAAAAATACAATAAAAATTGAATTTTTAATCATCTGCAGTGTGCAAAGTGTTTTTTTTCACATTTTATCACATGAGCGTTTGCGGTTATGTTTTCTATGGGGTGCGCTTGTACAAAAAATTTGAAATGGGGACTTGTTACTTTTTTGGGGGGAATTACGTGATTTTTAGCAAACGTACCCCATAGAAAAAAATCATTAGTGCAGCATCATTGTTCACATTATAATTGAAATGTGAACAATATTGCTGCATTAATAAAAACAACACACAAAAAAAAAACATGTTTTTTTTTATTTATTTATTTTTTTAAATTTATTATTTTTTTTTTTTTTTTTTTTTTACTTTTTACCTAGTCATGTTGGGTATCATTCGAAAGGCCATGCTCAGGCCTTTCAAATGACACCCTCCATGACCCCCTAGCTGCCACGGTTCTGGAGATATCGGGGTTCACAAGAACCCCCTATCTCCACCAGGGGATTTCCTTGGGAAATCCCCGGCAGCTAGGGGTTCCCCGGCTATCTGACGTCATCACGCTATGCGTGATGACGTCAGACAGCGAGGGGAGTCCCGGGGGCGGAGCCGCCATCCAAGATGGCGGCCCCCACCGGAGATAGGCTGCACTTCGGCGCCGCAAGGCGCTGAAGTGCAACCCAGCACTTGAGGGGTTAAAGCCAGGCATCACTTAAAAGGGGAGACTCTCCCCTTTTAAGCGGTGCCTGGCTTTTACCGCTGCTCCTTCCCGATCGGGAGGGAGAGGGATCCGAACGGATCCCCCCCCCTCCCTTCCAGGCTATCTCCCGGCATTGCCGGGGGGGTCGCCTGGAAATGACGTTATCGCGCATGGCGCGATGACGTCATTTACGCCGGGAGGCGCTTGACTTCAGCGTCTGAGGACGCTGAAGTCAGAACGCCGTGGGACCCCGGACAGAGAGGTGAGTATCTCCGCCGGGGGTCCCGCACAGCTGATGACGTGTGGGGCACGTCCTCAGCATGCAACGTGCATCAATGAGGACGTGTCCCACACGTCTTCAGCAGTGAAAGGGTTAAGAGGCGGCACACGAGCATACTGTACTACCTTTTTTACGGACGCACTTTTTGACGGAAGATAGTGTGAGTACTGCATAAAGTACGTCCGTAGCGTCTGATGTCTTCACACCCTAGGATAATACATGGCATCATTGTTTCTGTGTCCGTATAGTTTTTTCACGTCAATGTTATTTTTGCATCCGTTGCGATTTGTGTTGCCCGTCTGTGAACAAAGTGCGCAGGTGCTTTGTGTGGTGTATTTAATTGACTCCTTTATAAAGCTACGCCGGACGGCGAACAGTGCAGTCAGAAGGACGCAAAATTTTGCCAGTGTGCCGCCAGCCTTAGAGGTCTAATATATTTGTGGGTGTATAACAGAGCTGCAAAGAAATAAAACTTTCAGCAATGAGTCTCTAACTGTAATAAATGCCGGCATAAATGGGCTCGGCTGGCCACGCACATTTGTCTTAATTCTGTGTTTATATTCCTATTTGATATAGGAGGGGGGGGGTGGAGGCAGCTCAATCTAGTGCCCCAAAGGCAGCACCAAGCCTTAAAGGGACACTACCACCATCAAAAATAAAATGTCCTTATTGTGTTATTTTTTGTTGTGGTTACATTACATGTGCTTTGTTTTTCTCTTGTTTGTTTAGTTAAGAAAATATTTTACTCTTTGTGTTGTAGACTGCCCCCGACACAGTATCCTTACAGCACTTGCTCCTCACTGTGTGGCATTAAGCATAGAATGGAGACTAATGGTCAGGCAGAAGACTCACATCATTGTATTGGGTGGGATGTATTCAAAGGACGTCACCAGGGGGTAGATTAGAAATTTTTTAATCTCCCTGTCTAATCTCATTCAGATGCCAGCTCTGATCTTGATTAGCCTGAAGAATAGCCCCCTGTAGCCTTATCTAAACATTCCCTCCTCCATATCATTAACTGTTAATAATTTAGATATAATAATGCACAAAGCAAAGTTTTGAGAAATGTTGCATCATGGGAGAAATACACAAAAATGGAAATGAGAGCAAAACCTTACTTTATTTTTCTTTTTTACATGCAATTATTTCAAAGAAAAAAAAACAGTAGGGAGCATTTTATAAGGTGGTTTTATTTGTAACGCACAAGTATTCTAGTTACAGTTTATGTAAGGGGTAGTGTCCCTTTAAGCACACCCCTGGCTTTCTTTAAAAAGCACCATGGTGTGTTAACAGTACACATCATGCTATGCTGCAGGCCGTAAGACAATGAATAGGCGTTCCAGCTGTAAACTGTCCATGGTGCTGAACTGGGAGGGAAGGAAAGCCATGAAACCAATATAAATATAATACATGTGCATGGGGTTTTAATCCGTTCTATTGGAACTCTGTTATGGCCTGAAGTTTGCAAGTTCTCTGAGACTCTACATTTAGTGAATCAACATAAGAAAATTTGGCATTTGTCTTCCTGAAGCTTCGTAACCATAAACATAACATGCTGAGCAATGGATTATGTTATAAAGGACGGGATTTTAAAAATTCACGTAGAGAGCTTCTATTCCCTGTAACCTGTCCCTGCATCTGCATTTGGAAGTGGCTAAAAGAACAGGTAAGAAAAGAATGTTCTGCTAAAAATAAAAGGTTGTGTTGCTTTTCAATAACGTCACAGGATTAGACCTGGCTGCGCATCATACAGTATTTAATTGTAAAACATATTCAATGCCAATGTAACAAACGTCTGGCTCGGTGCTCTGACTCACTGAGGTTTTCTGAAAGCAGGTTTACTTTTGAATGTTAATTTAATGATATCTAACACTCTCGCTACCAAAATATTTATGTATTAAAAAAATACATGATCAAAACCATTATTGAAAAGATGGGATGCGTTTTTGAGACTTAAATATGGAGTAATATAGCAAATGTGCATAAAGATTTTTATTCTGAGACCGTGCAAATTTTAAAATAAAGTAAATTTGGTCATTTTTAATGTTTTATGTATTCAGTTCCTTTACAGAAATATTTCTAGGATGAAAGGTTCGAAACTCTAGATGGTGTCCCTTATTATACATAATTTCACTTGGAGTTTGCATACAGGCAGAAATGGCCTTTGTGTCAAACACAGTAACTGTTCTAAAACAGTCAGATCTCCTGCTTCTGAGGATTTGTAGTGATCATAATGAGATTATTGGCAATGCAGCTTCCAAAAAATACCAATAGAATATAAAAATGCTATCTTTATGTGACATAAAAGGTTTATAAAAATAAAATTGAATGTATTGAGGTTTTATTCAAATCGTGTTTAAATGTGCTCACTTTCCTACGGTTAGCTCATGCCTGTCAAAGAGATAGAATAGAGGAAATTGTTCAGACTTTTTTGTAAAACTGTGCCAAGCTGGATTGTGTTTAATGCTCAGAACAGTTAGTCACTAAGATAGCGCCAACAGATTCAGTAGCGCTTTACAAACGAAAAAAAGAACAGAAGAAAGCTGTTCGTATAAGCTCTCTCCATGTTTATTTTTACAAAAGCAGCCCTAAACCCTGCCCGCATTTATCCAGAGGTGATCTTGGAAGGCTGTTTATAAAAGAAGAGATGCAAAATCAGAGGCAAGGACGTACAGTACAGACACGAGGCCATTACTACTCTATGAACTTGAGAAAACAGGACATGACGGGGAGACACCGAAACCTACTTCTGAAAATGTGATCTGTGGATTGGACATTTCTAAAGAATTCAAAAACTTAAAAGAAAATACCTTTAATGTTACTCCGATGACATTAATGGCATCTTTAATCTGGGGGTGATTTGTATTTTCTACAAGCTCTTCACATATCCAGACTCCAAGGCAGCAGATGGCAATACACCTTAAAAAAGGCAGAAAAAAAGAGTGTTGTATTAAAAGTAACAGAGCCACCAGAAAATATTGAAATTGGAACATTGATACACAAAAATAACGCATATACGTATGCGCACACACATACATACAACATGTGAATGTGGAGACTTACACATGACAAACCTAGCACAACTACTAGAACATATTATAACAGAGTCCACTATCAAATACCATGGCAGTAAATGAGTTACATACATGGAGAGAATCAGAGTTGCTTATTAAAACCAAAGCACAGTAACAATCTCATTATTATATTACGATATTTTATTAAAGACTTCTGGGACCTGAAGAAAAAGGTTGGAAAACAGTGATTTTTGTCTAGGTTTAAAAACGGCATAAAATATATTTTGAATTAACACCGTTACAACGGATTAAAATAACACAACCTCGTCTTCGCGTTATTAACAATTCAACAAAAAGTAACTGACTTTTTTTTAAAAAAAAAAATTAAAAATTGTGTGTGGTTGAAATTGCAGGGAAAAAGCACTTCTGATCCCAAATATTTCAGATAAGGGAATCTCAACCAATACACCAGCAGACTAGAGGGAGAAAAAATAAAAACTGACACATGCAGAACGAGTGAATCAGATCAGATGGAGAGCAGAAACACTGAACTGTGGCATCACAAACTACAGCTGGATTACGGACTCGAAAAGGCTTACCTTGCTCCTTCACTAGGCTCATGCTGGGCATTCTTCAGCAGAACATCAACTAAACTCGTCTGTGAAATAGACACATTGTGATTTATTCCAGTAGTATCCACCGTTACATAGAAACTTGAAAGTTAAATGCACTTAATGAATAAAATCACTGCATTGAGCACATGATAAATGGCATTTTAGCTTTGGCAAATCACATACAAAAACATAGAAAAATGTCGGCAGATAAGAACCTTTCGGCCCATCTAGTCTGCCCAATTACATGGATACTTTCCCTGGATTTATCTTTTGTTTAGGATAGCCTTATGCCTATCCCATGCCTGCTTAAATTCAATTACTGTTTTGGCCTCTACCACTTCAACTGGAAGACTGCTCCATGTATCCACCACCCTCTCAGTAAAATAATGCTTCCTGATGTTACTTTTAAACCTTTGCCCCTCTAATCTAAGACTATGTCCTCTTGTTTTGCTACTTTGTTTCCTTTTAAATATACTCCCTTCCTCTACCTTGTGGATTCCCTTTACGTATTTAAATGTTTCTATCATATCTCCTCTGTCTCGTCTTTTTTCCAAGCTGTACATATTAAGATCATTAAGCCTTTCCTGGTAACTTTTCTCCTTCAAGCCGTACACCATTTTAGTAGCCCTTCTCTGAACTCTCTCTAAGATGTCTATATCCTTCTGGAGATACGGTCTCCAGTACTGCACACAGTACTTCACGTGAGGTCTCACCAGTGCTCTGTACAGTGGCATGAGCACTTCCCTTTCCTACTGCTAATACCTCTCCCTACACAACCAAGCATTCTGCCAGCATTTCCTGCTGCTCTATTACATTGACTACTTACCCTTAGATCCTCTGAAATAATAACCCCTAAATCCCTTTCCTCAGATGTTGAGGTTAGGACTGTATCAAATATTCTATATTCAGCCCTTGGGTTTTTACGTCCCAGGTGCATTATCTTGCACTTATCCACATTAAAACTCAATTGCCACATCTCCGACCATTGTTTTAGTTTACCTAAATCATTTGTCATTTGGCTGATCCCTCCAGGAACGTCAACACTGTTGCAAATCTTTGTGTCATCAGCAAAAAGACATACTTTTCCATTAATACCTTCTGCAATATCACTAATAAAAATATTAAAGAGAATGGGTCCAAGTACTGACCCCTGAGGTACCCCACTGGTAACAAGACCTTGCGCCGAATAAACTCCATTTACCACAACCCTCTGTTGCCTGTCACTCAGCCACTGCCTAATCCAGTCAACAATATTGGAATCCAAGCTCAAAGATTGCAATTTATTGATAAGCCTTCTATGCGGAACAGTATCAAAATCCTTACTGAAATCTAAATAAGCAATGTCTACTGCACCACCTGTGTCTATTATTTTTGTTACCCAATCAAAAAAATCAATAAGATTAGTTTGGCATGATCTCCCTGAGGTAAACCCATGTTGTTTCTGATCCTGTAATCTATGTATTTTTAGATGTTCAGGGTTATTCAGAGAGCGTGAAAAGCAGAATGACTGGAGAATGAAAAATTCTAGGTCAAAATAGCCGATTTGGAAAGTGAGATGAAAGGGAGAATTTTTCATTCTCCAGTCAGTCTCCTGCTTTTCACGCTCTCTGAATAACCCTGAAACAATGGATACTTATTGTGCAGTCAAATTGTACAACTGTGGATTCACACTAGAGGGACAATGTATTCATAAATTTACCCCCCTTTTGTGCCCTTAAATAATTGGGCAAATGAGACAGGGGAGAAGCTGGAAGGTCACTCCACGCAGCCTGACCGCTTTAAAAAGCTAAAGTGGTCAGACTGTGTAGAGTGGTCTTTTAACCCTTTCACTACCAAGTGATTTTCCAAAAATCCACAGCCAGGAACCAGTGGTTTTTTGGAAAATCCATTTTAATTCATTATACAGTAAGATATATTTGGGAATATTCCCAATGTATGTCTCACTGTAATGACCTATTTGGCAAGCAGATGGCTCCATCTGATGGCCAAATAGAGTTACTGCAGGTAAAACTGCAGCATGTGGTCCTGTGCATTGGCTGGGGAAACCGATATGACAAGACATTCCTTAGCCAGTTTTAAGCTGAACGTCCACTGGCACCGTAGTCGGACGACCTTATGCGTTCATCCGACTATGTGCGACGTCGTACGTCCGACGAGGGTCGTCCACTGCAGACGATCCGTCGGACGATGGGATAGATCAGATTTCTGAAGAGGTGTATTGCAGAGAGTGCCAAAACCAGGATGAAATGGTTTTACATATAAAACACAGCTCATTCTGCTTTTTTAAACACTGCAGTCCTTTGTGGGACAATGGGTGAGACAGAATACAAATATACATACAAGTACACATAGAACAGTAGCAAAGAGGACCCAAGAGCTTACAATCAACCAAGGAGCCTTCCCTGCCCTACCCCTCACCCCTACACAAACAGGGCTAGTCCCACACATCTCACATACATATAAATCAGGGATCTCAAACTCTGGCCCCAAAGATGTATATTGCCTACAAATCCCAGAATTCTTTGAATGCAATAAATGGCCAGAGAATAATGGGAGGTGCAGTTCAGAAACATCTGGGGGGCCAGAGTTTGAGATCCCTGATATAAAAGCATTTAAAATAAACTATTTATAACTCCCCTGATCAGTTTCTCCACATCATCTTCTCTGATCTGCTGAAATACATGCGATGCAAACGAGTGATTTGGTTCTGATCGCACATCCGATGTCGTCGTTACCCGTCGCAGGAAGACGGACGTCAGACGCAATGGACGATGGTCCATTCACCTGCATGTTGTTGGATCGGACGGACGACGACGGACAATAACGGGTGATCGCACCATTGCACAAATACGGTGCCAGTGGACGCCCAGCCTTAAACAGTTTTAGCACCTTGTTTATTATGTCCACAGGGCCAAAACACCAAAACATTGGGGGCACCTTCTGAAGCACGAAAGCAAGCAGGATTTGTTTGCAACAAACTAACTGAATTTGCAATCATACAGCATAGCCCCAGATTGTGTTAACATGGTCTCTGGCTGCTGCGTCTGCTGATCGTGTATACACAATCACTGCAGCGAAGGGGGTTAAAGAAAAGTAAAGGAATCACTGATTTGGTAGCATGGAAAGATTTTTCCAGCCAGCTTTCTTAATGTGGATACTTGCGAATCCTGTATCTTAAGTGACACATCTGACACACTGTTCTCTATCAAACCCTTAAAGCCAAGGGTAGGCAACCTTGGTCGTCCATAGGTTTTGAAACTGCGTTTCGTGATGCTCAGTGAACCTAATGAATGCCTAAGCATCATTGGAGATGTAGTTCCAAAACATCTGGAACGGCAAAATTACTGACCCCTGGATTAAGCAATATCCTGACAATCGGCAACACATTTTGGTGTCATTTTAAAAAGGTGTCACAGTGAGCAAATCAGAAAAACAGTAATCCAAGGGTGTCCCTTCTACCTTGAGGTCTTTGTGTTCTGTGGTGTCTTCACTTGATCCAGAGCATGCATCAAGCACAGGTAGGTCCTTATAAACGTTTGGGAAGCAAACAAGGGATCCAAGTAGTATCTGAGCTTCCAACCGTGGAGCCTGGGGCTAGTGGGGCATAAGGAGGAAGAAATTAATAAAAACAGAAACAATTTAAATTTTAAATCATTGGTAATGGGAGTTCAGTTAGAATCTGGTATGTGCTACTGCGAGAAGGATTTCTAACTTTTCACTTTTTATTTTCCAAAACAAACAGTATTTGTCATTCCATCGCTACTTGTTTTAATACGTCACATATAAATATATGTTATAATATTGAAAAACCCTCTTGCTCTTAATGGAGTATAAATCCCATTTTCAAAATATACAATGACTAGCAAATGTTCATTAATGACCAGATCTCTGATGTTTTAATACCCCTGGGTAGTATCGCTTTGACTAGCTGGTGTGATTATTACGTTTTACCAAGAGGAAACATTGTTTTCTAGCATATACAGAAGTGGGGACTCTGGGTCGGTGGAATAGTAGATTTATTCTGATCAACACATATCAATAAATGGAGCAACATAGTCGGGTGTCTGGAGGATGGACCTCCTGATGGGCGATCTTCACTTGATCTCGTATTCATTTTTAGTGATTTGCCTTCTTTTGGTGAATAAAACATGCATTTCCTAGTAGGTCAGGGCACAATAAGCGTTAAATGGAACGCTTTTGTGGGCAGATTTTAGGAATCTGGATGGTTTCACGAGCTCAGAGATATCCGCTTCCAATCAGCACGCCTCTGAATTGATTTCATTCCTTGTTAGCCGTTTTTCTAATAATTATTTCTGCCGTGCGGTGGAACGGGCAAGTGCCTGAGATGACAGTGGCTGATTACAAGTACTACTTATGTTGGGAATTATTCTCCCCATGAGACACAATTAACCTTTCCTTGGTCTGCGAGCTTTTCTTTATTGTTAGCCGATACCCACATCTGATTACCTCATGTTATTCTCGTTGCAATGAGGTTTTGTAATGCTGGAGACAACGTGAAAATGGGAAAAGCGGGGGGGGGGGGGAATAAATAAAAAAAATAGGTCAGCCCATACACGCTGCAGGATCACAGGGTTTTTACTTATTTAACTACAAATATTTACACAAAGCTGCAGACCTCGGACATCTCCTCTTTCTAAGGAGTTGAGGGGGTCAGGAGGTTAAAAATTCAGCTTTCGAAATGAGCAAACCTTATAAATGCTATCCAGAAGCAAAAAGTCCACCATGAGCACCGAGTGACAGATTGCAGAGAAACGCAAACCTCTCCCCTCTGCCATATAACAGCTTATTTAGTTGGCTAACATTGTTCTTAGGGTGGTTGCCCTGATTTTTACAGGAGAATTTACACTTCAACAGTCCCAAGAAATGACTGAATACGCTCTTGAATCCTACCCCTGTATACTATCGAGTGACACCAGAGCTCTTGCTGTATACTGCTCTCTACCTGATTGTTGTAATGCAGCAGTAAAGTTTGTTGAATGTTTTGTTACAGTGAGAGGTGTGGTCTGCTCCTTGCAGCTTCATTACAGTAATACAGGGTAACAGGAGTGAGATCTCAGAATTTGGTGGAACTCTAATCTGGTTAAAAAAAAAAAAAGTATACAAAATTGGTATAACATACCAATATTTGCATTTATCTGTATTACAATGCAAACGCGAGTTTACACGTTTTCGGCAGTGAAAGTGTCAAAGGACAGAATGAATTAAAGGTTGGCAGGAACCAGCAGGGAACATCTATATTTCCCTTTTTTCTTCTAAAGTTTACTTTACTGATGGAAACACATCTCAGGTGCTGTAATCTTTTAAACAATAGCACCTTCCTGTGCCTTGGATTCTCCCCCCCCCCCCAATCCGATCCTTTTTATTGAGCGAGGTTAATAAGGCTGTGAAACCAAAGTCTGTGCGGTTAGTGGCGCGATCTCGACAAGGGTATGATTTCTTAAACTTCAGCTCTTTGATGAAACACCTCTGCAATAGCAGTGTGTCATCCTATCCTACAATTTCACACATCAGCTGCCCTGGTATCTTTCCCCCCTGAGAGCAGTTTCACGTTGCACTAATGAGTCAACACCTGTTAGAGTGGAGAAATCTGAACCTTGTTAGCGGCAGCGCTTGCCCCTGAGACCGCGAAGGCCGGGCATTGTCATACTTACCTCCAACATGTCTGTACTCAGGACTCTGGCTGCAGCTGTGATAAAGTCCCTGATGAGAATTGTGAAGCCAGGTAAGCCAAGGAAGAAGAAGCTCGACGAGCAGTGCCTTATGATTGTATTCAGAATATCCTGCAAAGAAAGCGAACAAAAAAAATAATGGTTATGGAAAACAGTGGTTACATTTTAACATTTTTAAAATTTTAACATTTAACATTTTTAAATTTAATTTTTAACATTCCAGTGGATGTGCAACCTGTTTTTATAGGGTTAACCCTATGAAGCCATTTTTGATCATTAAAAATACATTATTTACAACATATTTGTTAAATTTATTCCCCTCCCCCAAATAATTTTTAAACACGCAAAATGAAAACTTATGCTACAAAAAATTAGAATGGAATAGTATTTGGTCAGGCTTTAAAGGGTTAAATGGCTTTTATTGATTTTTAAAGTGTGGGGGGGGGGAAATTAAACTATATAAAAATTTGTGGTGCTGGAGTTCAGAACATTGCCGTTTGGAAACTAGACCCTCGTGTCTTCTGAACACTGAATGGGTTATTCAGAGAGAGGTGAAAACCTTGAGAATTGCCAGGAGAATGAACAATCTAGACCAAATAGCCAATTTGGAAAGTGAGATAAATGGGAGAAATTTCTGGTTTGACTATTTTGACCTAGGATTTTCAATTCTCCAGTCATTCTCAAGGTTTTCACCGCTTTCTGAATAGCCCTGAAAGTGTTAAACACTATCAGGGTTATTCAGAGAGAGGTGAAAACCAGGAGAATGACTGGAGAAGTGAAAATTCTAGGTCAAAATAGCCAATTTGGAAAGTGAGATAAATGGGAGAAATTTCTGGTTTGACTATTTTGACCTAGGATTTTCAATTCTCCAGTCATTCTCAAGGTTTTCACCGCTTTCTGAATAGCCCTGAAAGTGTTAAACACTATCAGGGTTATTCAGAGAGAGGTGAAAACCAGGAGAATGACTGGAGAAGTGAAAATTCTAGGTCAAAATAGCCAATTTGGAAAGTGAGATAAATGGGAGAAATTTCTGGTTTGACTATTTTGACCTAGAATTCTCACTTCTCCGGTCATTCTCATGGTTTTCACCTCTCTCTGAATAACCCTGTATGACTATACCTCGGCTTGGTGTATAAGAAATAAAATAGTTACACTATAGCTGTACTTGTAGTTTTATTAACTGTACCATGCGTTAAGGTGAAACGAAAATGCCTGAAACTAGGCAAACCTAGTGCATCTGTACCCCATTGTGTACGCTTACATGTAAAACTCAAACGGAAATATCCCCGACTAATCTGCTGTGTAAAGATGCAGTGATGCGGTCCTACCACCTATTTCACGGACAAGTGATTTTTTTTTAAACCTATTTATTTTTACAAGAAATGTCCTGTAGACGAAGGACATGCCCAATTTTCAACAGAGCATGAGATTTTGGTTTGATATGCAAATGATGGTGTGTACATGGCTATCCCTTTGTAGTGATGAAACACATGCTTTCATTTCTCATGCAGCTGTGAAGACAGTCCCTGATTGCACAAGTTGATCATGTCCTGCAGACTGATCAGACAAATAGGTGTTTGCAAGTCTCCCATCCAGACAAAAATTTAAACTCCAGGCCACACAGTGTAAATTGTATGATCACACTGACCTGACAGAACACACGAACACACACACTATGCAGTGATGGTTGGTTCAGCCCTCTGATTGTAGGGGAATAGTACCACACAGAAAGCTCAGCTGAGCTAGCGCTGATCAGGCTTCCTGGAAAAAGGTCAGACGTGAACAGCAGCTAATTCCCAGCTCCAGCCAATGGCTGTCAATAAGCTGTGACAGAATGGACACCGCTGTTGGTCACATCCGGCCAAGCACAGAGGGATGCTGGTGCTGAATTCAAAGGGAGTATTAGATTCGCTAAAAGGAGGGCATGGTCAGCAAGGGTTAAACGTTAAGCTCTCAGCCCCCCTCCTGTATTATCCATACAGTATTCCCCTAAAAATGTGTATTTTTGTCCTTTGTAGGTGTAAAAACACACATTGCCAAGGGGTATTAAAATCAAATTACATGGTCCATTGACATAGAAAATAGAGATTTTTGACTAGAATCTGATCACAATGTGTATTTGCCTGGGGCACATGTATTAGGGAAGAGGTCTATACATTTCAAAAGGTACATTTTTTTCACCATGTTTCGCCATTAACATGTTCTCCATAGGTTTAATATAGATTTTATTAAAACAGATTCCTTGTAAGCTACAATCTTACATCGTTGAAAGAAAGACATCAGCTAGGACCGGTGAAGCCCACTGGGTGCAGGTATCTGCATCTAACGAAATCCCAATAATGCCCTGTGCTCGCTTTCCACTTCATATAAAAGACTGATATTTATGGAGGCAGCACAGGCGCAGAGATGAACTGCCCGGATCTATTCCTGACATCGACAGATTGTGTTTTGCACTGTACAAACAAGCTGTCCCAATGCCTCTTTCAGGTTAATGTGTAAACTGGGTTTAATCACTTCCTTTGATACATTTTTGAGTCAATACGAGTCAGAACAAACATTCTGAGAGCGAGCAGATGGATGCAGGAACCCATAAACGGAGCGCCGGACTGCTTCTAGAGGGGGAACAAAAGACCCACCTTTTCCATAATTAAGAGCTTGATTAATGCAGAGAGTTCCCCGTAACACACCTGTAATTAGCGGCACAGCTAGGTATTGTGCGCCGCCCCTTGTCTGCAGATTTCCAGCCGGCAGATGGGAGTGTGTTCCTGTTGACATATGCTACAATAAAAGGCTTCATACAAACCTGGCAAAAATTGAGGGCACAGAATGTAGCATATCTGAAGATTAATAAGACAAACAGCCGCGCTGTTAAGTTTGCGGCGCTCGCCTTTACTTCCATCTGTTGTGCTTGGATGGAAAAATCCCGGTGGCATTTTTAAACCAAAAGAAACAAGTTTGGAAACATGAAAAAAAAAAAAAAAAAAAGGAAAAAATAAAAAGAATGGCAGGAAATATCCCATTGGATGTCTTCGAGATACTGCAACAAAATCCCTAGACTTTAACACGGATCAGAATGAATGAGGATTCCTTCATGGGGGTTTTCCTTTTCACCTTTTTTTAGCAATGAATTACTAAATTAGTTGCCAAGCAGCGTATTACAGCAATATGACCACTTACAGTGGCAAGAAAAAGTATTTGAACCCTTTGGGATCACGTGGAGTTTTGCATGAATTGGTCATAAAATGTGCTCTGATCTTCATCTAAGTCACAACAATTTGAAAAACACAGTCTGCCTTAAAATAATACAACACAAACATTATATGTTTTCATGTTTTTATTGAATAGAACATGTAAACATTCACAGTGCAGGGTGGAAAAAGTAGGTGAACCTTTGGACTTAATAACTGGTTGACCCTCCTTTGGCAGCAATAACCTCAAACTTTTCCTGTAGTTGCAGATCAGACCTGCACAACGATCTGGAGTAATTTTGGACTACTCCTCTTCACAAAACTGTTTCAGTGTAGCAATATTCTTGGGATGTCTGGTGTGAATCGCTCTCTTAAGGTCATGCCACAGCATTTCAATCGGGTTGAGGTCAGGACTCTGACTGGGCCACTCCAGAAGGCGTATTTTGTTTTGTTGAAGCCATCCTTTTGTTGAATTACTTGTATGCTTTGGGTCATTGTCCTGTTGCATCACCCATCCTCTGCGGAGCTTCAGTTGGCGGACAGATGGTCTTACGTTTTCCTGCAAAATGTCTTGATAAACTCTGGAATTCATTTTTCCATCAATGACAACAATCCGTCCAGGCCCTGAGGCAGCCCCAAACCATGATGCTCCCTCCGCCATGTTTTACAGTGGGGATGAGGTTTTGATGTTGGTTTGCTGTGCCTTTTTTCTCCACACATAGTGTTGTGTGTTTTTTTCCAAACAACTCAATTTTGGTTTCATCTATCCACAAAATATTTTGCCAGTAGTGCTGTGGAACATCCAGGTGCTCTTTTGCAAACTTCAAACGTGTTGCAATATTCTTTTTGGACAGCAATGGCTTCCTCCGTGGTGTCCTCCCATGTACTCCATTCTTGTTTAAATGTTTTCCTTATTGTAGATGTGTCAACAAAAATGTTAGCATGTGCCAGAGATTTCTGTAAGTCTTTAGCTGACACTCTAGGATTCTTCTTTACCTCATTAAGCATTCTGCGCTGTGCTCTTGCAGTGATCTTTACAGGACGACCATGCCTAGGGAGAGTAGCAACAGTGCTGAACTTTCTCCATTTGTAGACAGTCTGTCTTACCGTGGACACATGAACATCAAGGCTTTTGGAGATACTTTTGTAACCCTTTCCAGCTTCATGCAAGTCAACAATTCTTGATCGTAGGTCTTCTGAGAGCTCTTTTCTGCGAGGCATGGTTCACATCAGGCAGTGCTTCTTGAAACCAGTAAACCCAAAACTGGTGTGTGTTTTTAAAGGGCAGGACAGCTTTCAGCAACACATCCAATAATATCACACTGATTGGACTCAAGGTTGGCTCACTCCTGGCTCCAATTAGCTCTTGGAGAAGTCATTAGGCTAGGGGTTCACATACTTTTTCCACCCTGCACTGTGAATGTTTACATGTTATGTTCAATAAACACATGAAAACATATACAGGGTTATTTAGAAAGCGTGAAAAGTAGGAGAATGACTGGAGAATGAAAAATTCTAGGTCAATATAGCCGATTTGGAAAGTGAGATGAAAGGGAGAATTTTTCTGGTTTGGCTATTTTGACCTAGAATTTTTCATTCTCCAGTCATTCTCCGGCTTTTCACGCTCTCTGAATAACCCTGATAATGTTTGTGTTGTATTATTATAAGCAGACTGTGTTTTTCAAATTGTTGTGACTTAGATGAAGATCAAAGCACATTTTATGACCAATTCATGCAAAACTCCATGTAATCCCAAAGGGTTCAACATAAATTATTTTTAGGAAAGGGTTGGGCAAACACTTATAGGTGATTAGGTGGCCAAAAAAGGCCACCTGAAATTTTTCCATTTTTGGATTTCTTTAAATAAAGTTGATTTTTTAAAAATTTTAACCAATTCACGACATCACTAAAAGAATGATTAACCCCTTAGGACTAGACAGAGGACTTCGACATCCTCGGGCAGATATTAGTTTTGATGAAAAGGTAGCTAAAAAGGTTTTAGTTGTTAAAAACCTAATTATATGCACGATTAGTAGAAAATCGCAAATGTTTAATACATTAGCCAAGACTCCTAAGAAATCACAAAGCTGGTGCTAACTTAACTAGAGCTGTTGTAAACTTAACCCCATAGACTAAAATGGGCTCTGGTTAGTTTACAACAGCTCTGGTTAAGTTAGCACCAGCTTTTTAATATGGCCGTTGGATGGCCAAGGATGTTGACCTTTGGAATCTGCCTTACTATTGTTGAGTTATGAAACCTCACATTCTAAGGACAGAGGGCTTTAAGCCTTAAAGGGCTCTTGGATGGTATCAGTATAGGATCATGTTAACGTCATCACCCCCCCCCCCCCCATGCAATATTTCTGTCCTGCGTCTAATAGAATGGTATCACTTTACCAACTAGGTCTAGTTGTGTACATACAGTAAGAAAGGACTAGGAGACAGAAGTGAAAGTGGAGACATATCTAACAGGTCAAATGTAATCCAAAAGATGCCTCCACTCAAATAACAATTAAACCTTATTCCTGTCAAACTCACATGGATATGAAAAAGGCAAGATGTCCCACTATATGATGTGAAGAAGAAAGATATTCGCACAATAAAAAACCCTTTTATTCTCTGCTCTTTTAGGGAATTGGCTTTCATCTAACATATAGTTTATTCACTAATCACCACTGTTAATCTGCAGTAATAGAGAGGGGGGAAATAAATAAAATGGAAAACCATCAATTAAATTTCACCTGCCTTTCTTTGTCTTTCCCAATCTGAATCAAAGATTGCTGTGGTTATTGCAACAAAGCTAAACAACCCCCCCCCCCATAGTGTCCTCAAAATCTCTGCCCTCTCCTGACTTTCCTTTTCTACTCACCCGATAATGGAAATTACAATTATTCCTGAAGTACTATGACTCAATGCCACAGGAAACACTGCTGAAGCCCTCAAATGGATACATTTAGCGATTTTTGAACTATATCTCCATCAGTTCATTACATTAAGGTTGGGGGTCACACAAGCGTTTTTCAGAGTGGAAGGAACGTCTGCGAGAATGGACGTTCCTTCCACTCTGACGCCCGAGTGGCCATCTCGCTGAGCGCAGTTAGTGCGCTCAGCGCTTGATCCTCCTACGGAGGATCTCGCTTTGTGGCCCTGAACACGCGCGGTAGCGTTTTGACGGGGAGGCTTTCCGCACGTCCACTGTAGCGCGTGCAATTTGTGCGCGCTGTATAGCGTGTGGCCGGCCCCGACAAACCGTCACGACGCTGCAACGGAAGGCACGTCCGTACGGGCGCACGTAGTGCGTTTATCTGACACTGGCCTACAAACACATTTTTCTAGTTTACATCAATTATTTCCGATATTTAGCATGTTATTCCTATATGTCCAACAGTTTAACTCTTGTGGTAATATACCATCATGGGTGGATATTGCATTGGTTATGAAGGATCCTGGATCCATCACTGGGCACCAATATCTACTCCCTTCATGGTGGAGCTGTAAAAGGTGCTTTTGGGCAGTGCTGTGAAATAGGCCCTCTTTGTTGGTGCCTGCAATTGGCTACAAGGAAGGAGTGGAGAGCTGCCCTTTATGGCGGCTTTACCCCTTGCAGCTGTCACTCCCTCATCCTTGCAGCGTGCCTCCAGAAAAGAGCAATGCTAATATAGACAATTTTTTAAATTAGTTTTAGACATAATCTTCTGACTAAAATGCCATTTAGTTTTAGTCATATTTTAGTCATCTGAATGGTTTTAGTTTTATTTCACTAAATTTAGAGTCTATTTGGTGAAGTAAAATCGAATGGGCTGTGTGTAAGTATATCCATTATTTAAGCAATTCTTTAGAATTTCCACACTCATACAGTTGTGTTCAAAATTATTCAACCCCCAATGCTGTAAAGGGTTTTAGGGAATTTAGTGTACATTTGTAATTGTATTCAGAATGAAATCCTACAAGGACTTTTTAAAGAACTATATGCAACTAAAATGACATCAATTGGTTTTGTAATACAGTAGTAAATGTTTCTTTTGTGAATTCTTCATTGACACAATTATTCAACCCCTTAAAGACTACCACTCTGAAGAACAGAGGTTCATTCAAGTGTTTTCAATCAGGTATTGAAAACACCTGTGGATGTCACGGAGCAGCAATAAAGCATAATAAGCATAAGGCAGCTTTAAAATGACTGTGATACTCCACTCCTTCTAGACATTTACTGGTGTGGTTACAAACATGGTGAAGTCCAGAGAATGGTCCAGGAAGACAAGAGAAGAGGTGATTACTCTTCACAGGAAGGGCAATGGCTATAAGAAGATTGCAAAGATGTTAAACATACCAAGAGAGACCATAGGAAGCATCATTCGCAAATTCAAGGCAAAGGGCACTGTTGAAACGCTACCTGGTCGTAGCAGAAAGAAGATGCTGACTTCGACTGCTGTGCGCTACCTGAAGCGTAGAGTGGAGAAAAGTCCCCGTGTGACTGCTGAGGAACTGAGAAAAGATTTGTCAGACGTGGGTACTGAGGTTTCAGCTCAGACAATACGGCGCACACTGCGTAATGAAGGCCTCCATGCCAGAACTCCCAGGCGCACCCCCTTGCTGTCTCCAAAGAATAAGAAGAGTCAACTGCAGTATGCCAAAAGTCATGTGGACAAACCACAGAAGTTTTGGGATAGTGTTCTGTGGACTGATGAAACAAAATTAGAACTGTTTGGGCCCATGGATCAACGCTATGTTTGGAGGAGGAAGAACAAGGCCTATGAAGAAAAGAACACCTTGCCTACTGTGAAGCATGGCGGGGGGGGTCAATCATGCTTTGGGGCTGTTTTGCTTCTGCAGGTACAGGGAAGCTTCAGCGTGTGCAAGGTACCATGAATTCTCTTCAGTACCAGGAGATATTGGATGACAATGTGATACAGTCAGTCACAAACCTGAGGCTTGGGAGACTTTGGACCTTTCAACAGGACAATGATCCCAAGCATACCTCCAAGTCCACTAGAGCATGGTTGCAGATTAAAGGCTGGAACATTTTGGAGTGGCCATCGCAGTCACCTGACTTAAATCCGATTGAGAACCTCTGGTGGGACTTAAAGAAAGCAGTTACAGTGCGCAAGCCTAAGAATGTGACTGAACTGGAGGCTTTTGCCCATGACGAATGGGCGAAGATACCCGTAGATCGCTGCAAGACACTTGTGTCAAGCTATGCTTCACATTTAAAAGCTGTTATAACTGTAAAAGCATGTTGTACTAAGTACTAAGATTGAATGTCACTTGGGGGTTGAATAAAACTGATAATGATGTGAGCACAGAAAAGACATTTGTGGTTATTTCATTATAAATGTTATGTTATATTTGTCTGACCTACACGTGCCTCTTTGATTTAATTGTAAGCAAGATGACTGAATGATCAAAATCAATGTCAAACTGGCCAAAACACTCAATTTCAGTGGGGGTTGAATAATTGTGAACACAACTGTATACTCCTGAAGTAAAGCTCCATTAACCGGTTATTTATGGTATTAATGTTTGAACATATGCTATTCAACATGTCTAGATTTATCATAAAAACAAAATTAAACCAAGTCTTACAAACATGAGTACGATTTGGTGGTTTCCCAAAAAGCCCAGTGATTAGAACTTATGACATTCTTCCAAGCGGTCGCGCACTTGAAACATAAAAAAACCTATATTGGCTGTAATGCCATCGCACATGTCATCTGAACACAGGAACTTCATCAGTCCCCTCTTACTTGAGTGGATTTCTTCCTAAATATTCCCTCCCGTCATGCTTTTATTAGTTGGCAAAAATGGCTATGGATTTTCATCAACGTTTATTCATCATAACTTGAGTTTTTATTTTGTTTTAGTCTTTGATGAAAGTTACCAGCTGATTAAATAAAACACTGGAAGTGAGTGACAGCATTTTTTAATAGGGAATTATTCATACACACAAAAGAATAATGCTAGCACACATAACGGGAGTGATTCCCTATCAAATGTGTGCCGGCTGGGTGGAGTAGAGGTAACATCACTGCTCTGAGTGGAGAAAGCCTGTGGAGTCATGGGTTCGATCCTGACGAGCACCTCTCCTAGTAAGTGTCCTTGGGCAAGACAGCTTACGGTACATACTCGCAACACCCAGGACATTCTTGAAAACGAGAGAAATCTTAATGTATCCTTCCTGGTAGAATCCTTGCTCCAAAAAAAAAAAAAAAGTGTCCAATTTATGTTGGACAGTGTCACAAGACCTAAATGACCTCATGATCTAGTTGGATTTGCACTATGTAAGTGAAGTCCTCGTGCCTCGGCTCACCTTCAGCCCACGTCAGAATCTGGATTCTGTGCAGGGGATCTTAGCTCCTCGTGTAGGTCTTTTTGTCTTTGTTTGGACTGACAGCAGCAACAAAGATGTGTGCAAAGTTGAACATGACCGTTCTCACTGAGGCACTTGCCGAGAGGTCTGTTATATAGAGAACATCTGGCAGTAATACAAAGCTTTGTCAAATGCCTGACCACAGACTGCTTTTAGTTTATTCATCAATACTGTAGGCCTGCACACTTTTTTGGCATTCGCACAGTATTGCTTTGATGAAAAAGGATGTCACTGTACAGATCCTCTCAAGGAATGTTTGCATCGTAAATTCTTATTATTAGGCTCCACTTGAATAATTCGCTTAATCTTCCCGGGAGCGCTCCACTTGGGGTATGACTGGCTCTGGACCATGGATTGAGCCACAGGTGAATAGGTTTTGTGTTGCCTGAGTGTGGACATACATACTGGTGTATGTGGTCTTATATACAAAGAGGACTTCTTGAGGATGCGTCACTAAAGGTGTGTGAGTAACACCATGGGATCAACCAACATCAACTTTACAGTTACAAAACAATAGAAGTCACCATTATATATTGGCTCTAGCGGATAAAATTGTCAAAATTTAAAAAGGACCACTATATGCACTAGGAACGCTCAATGTAATTTGAGTGGTCCACAATGACCCGAGTGCCCTCACCGCTCTCCCCCTTCAGCTAGAGTGGGGAGTGTCACTGAGGGCCGATTCAGCAGGGTTATTAGTTCTGGATTTGCTCCATCGCTCCTGATATAGGTTCTTTCGAAGGACACTCCTAGATCACCAAAAGTAAGGATATACTTGTAGCAATAGTAACCATTATTAAAAAAAAATGTATTGCCACTAAGTAGTAAAATCAAATATAAAAGAATGCCAAACGCATTTCGTCGTAAAGATTTTTTCAAGGGCTTAACCATATACAATGTGCATATTGTTTGTAGATTTTTAATTGTTTATTAAGCCCTTGAAAAAGTCTTGCCGAAACGCGTTGGGCATTCTTTAATATATGATTTTACTACATTGTGGCAATTTTTTTTTTTTTTTTTATAGTGACTACTATTGTTCCAAGCATATCCTTGCTTTTGGTGATCCAGAAGTGTCCAGGGAAAGAACCTATATCAGGAACGATGGAGCAAATCCAGACTACACTTTCTAGCTTGCAAGTGACCCATTACATGTGGTGATTTTAGAATCACAGAGTTATGCTATTGGCACGTGTTCCTTTATCGAAGGATCATTGGAGTGCCCTTTTCATGTGACTATGTTGAGGTGTTTAGAGACGTGCAATACCTCCAAGAAGACTAGATCCAGTCTTTTATAAGTAATTTGTGTCATTTTTATATTGTAGGTTAGGGGATTAGTTCTGCCCAGACCCTGAGATCAGTGAGTGCTCCTCTAAGCTTCCTGGAAGTTGGGAATCTTTCGGGAAACAGTGACTCTCAGTGCACTCCAACATTAAGAGTAAAATCATAAAAACAGTACTATTTTACGGTTTAAATTTTTTTTGTTTTACATAAATATTGATGGTCCGTTTACAGGTGTTAATGCACTGTTGGGGAAGTCGGGACGGCGGCTTCAAACGGTGACCTGTATAATGTAGATTGTGTATCAAAGGGAAGTCATTAACCTGGGTGTCCTCTTCATCACCAAATAACACTGTATACTCACAGCTGGGACAATATAGCTTTACGTGGATACCAAAACAGCATTTCACGGGCAGACAGGAGCATTAAACCATCGTAGTAAGACTACGAAACGAGGGGGGAGAGACACTAATTAAAACTCAACAAAATAGTAGTAAACGGAGTAAATCTTATTATGATGGGAGGTAAATGATGTACAGGGAGGGAGAAAAACACTTAGAAAAAATCCAAACAGTGAGAGCATATGTCATTTATCAGAAGGCTTCCAAAAGAAGGATGGCGACAGAGGGGGTGAAATCACGCAATCCAAATAGACGCTTTGCTTTCCAGAATCCAAAGTGCAGTTCTTTAACACAAACGGTATTCAGAGAGCGTGCTGCCTGGTAAATGAATCACTTTTAATTGAATGCTACTGTATGTACACAGCGCTTGGAAAAACACGGCCAATGAGGGAAAACATATGGTGATGGCAATTGAAATTGGTTTACTCATTTGGAGCGACGTCGTCGCCGCCGCACTTTCATAATTGACCTTTAGAGCGATAAACGTGTAAAATTATTTTGTTTATTACTGGCTCCAAAGCTTTTCGACAATTACACAGAATGAAACGGTAAGAAAGGGAAGGGTTCGTTCCGCAAGCATTTCCATTGTTTACATAATTGCACAGCTATAATTTAGCGCTCGCGTTGTTACGGAAAGGTATTAAAAAAAGGAGGGGAAAGAAAAACGAGGGAAAAAAAACAAACAAACAAAACAACCGTTTTCAATTCAAAAATTTAAATGCTGCGGTGTCACAAATAGGAATTGTCCCTTATGTATGCTGGCTTAAAATAATTATCCAGAAGGTAGAGGGAAATGAGTTTAACCCCTCGTGGCTTGGCGCAGCGACTCGCCGCGCAAACAACATGAAGTTTGAAGAGAAGGCAGGCTGATCAGGGATGTCATACAGCATGATATAAACTATAAAGGAAAAGGCAAGAAGGGGAGGAAAGGGTCAAATGAAAATAAATATGCAAGTACAGTACTATTTATAACGTGACATTTTTTGCGGAGCGGAAGGGAGAAAGAGCGATTACGGCTGCTATGTAACCAAATAGGCCAGCAATCTGTTTCCCAGAAGCACGGTGGATTATTCATTAACCTACATGGAGGATGGGACTTTGTGATGGAAAAGAAAGAGGTCCATCACTATTTAACAAATGTTTAGGATACATAGAATATAAAATGGTTGAATGGCTGTGCTATCTCAACAGTGGTGACGGTCAGATTTAAACCCTCTCAGGCCCACCCAGGATACAACCCGAAACACCAGGCAAGCGGAAAAACATATAACCTGCTTGACATACCATGGGGTAAACTAGGGACTTTCTTCAGACTACACACCTTTTGCTCATCAAATTTGTTGTTTTCCATTACAGAGAAATGTCTGACAAAGCCCGGAGGTCCTTTTCACGGAGCCAATTTTACAGCTAATACTTTCACTTCTGTTAATGAACCCAACTTATTAGAACCTGGGTATTGATGGTTTACGGAGCCCATGGAGCAGCATAATCCCCCCCCTCCATTTCGACAAACAAACCGCCTCTTACAGGGAGATAAAGTCAGGGAAAACAACGAGCTCGGAAGTCGCATTAACGTCAAGGTTAAGAGTCTCCAACGCCAAGATATGCAGGTTGAATAGCCCTTATCCAGAATGCCAACATATTCCAAAATCCAGTTTTTCTGAGCACCGACATGGCCCCAAGTGAAAAATTCATGAGTTGGGGGACAAATTTATTAAAAACATTGTGTAAGAAAACATTCAGGTTATGTGTACGATATGGTGTTTAGACTTGAGTCCCATCTCCAATAGATCTCAGTATTATATGCAAATATTCCAAACTCTGAAACACTACAGGTCCCAATAAGGCACACGTAGCCGGTATGGATATATGTATTTTTTTTAAATCACTGCACCTCATGTCCACAGTTTTCTAGGACATTATTTATATTAGGGCTGAAACAACTAAAATCGATTAATCAACAACTAATCGATGAATAAATTAGTTGTCAACTATTTCCATTATCGATTAATCAGTGTCGATTCATCGTCCTGTGCACAGCACACACGGTTTAGAGTGAGACTGAGGTAAACGTAAATAACCTCAGCGTCGCAGCTGATTGGAGAAGACGCGCCGCTGCTTTACTAGGTATGATTTAGTTCTAGGTTTATGTCAGACACAACCAGTTTGTTTTTATTCAGTTTACAACAGTAGCAGAACTATAACACAAACAATAGGGATACTGCCACTGGGTGAAGGAGCTATATGCCTGTGTTTTATCCTCACTTGAAGCTGGAGTCCTGAGCCACCACCCCACCCTCTTTGGTTGGGAACTGCAATTCCCTCCCTTTGGTCTGGTCGCCAAATGCACTCCCACATTCAGATCTGCTCTTTTGTCCATACCCATTCCCTCTCACACTCAGGTCAAGTCACTTGAGCAAAGTCACTCCCTTCCACCTCCAGTCCCTCCTCCCACTCAGTTTGTTCACAAAATAATTTATTCAAAAAGGGACACTATGCACCCTGACCACTTTAGTTTATTAAACCCGATTTCATGCTGACATCATCTATGAGCAAGTGCTTGTAGCCGTGTTCATTTGAGAAAGCAAACATGGGCTTAAGCTGAGCATGCAGCATCAACCCATCCCTCTGACCAAGCACTCGCATACCTTGTGTGAAAAGTACGCAAGATACGCAATTTTTCTATGTACGTACGAAAGTTACATACACTACACAAATTGCTTATGGAAAAAGGGGGAGGGGTTGTGTTTTTTTTTTTTTTACATAAAATTCCTTTTAAGTAAACAAATTTTTTTTATATTTATTTTTTTATCCGATGAATTGATTAATCAAAATAATAATCAGCCAACTTATCGATTATGAGAATCATTAGTTGCAGCTCTAGTTTATTTATTTTTGAGAAAGGATTTTACCAGGAAGGATACATTGAGATTTCTCTCAATTTCTAGTATGTCCTGGGTGGCGAGTATGTACCGTTAGGTGTCTTGAACAAGGACACTTACTGGAGAGGTGCTCTAGCCGGGATTCCAACCCCTGTCTCCATGGTCATAGAGCCATAGTGTTAACTCTACGCCACCCAGCCGGTATTTCGTTTATATGGAAAAGGATCCAATTCACTTACACCCCTACAGATCACAAGTCATGCTCACACACAAATAACACAACATCCCCACCTCAGGCTTTGCTCTTGTTACTATAGGCCTGTGTCAAGATGAGCAGTCAGGCTATTATAGATGGAAGTGGTGCCAAAGACGACAATGCCGAACACCAAGCTCCAGAAGATATTTTAACACCTAATCACAGGAGGAGGACACTGCCGCGAATTATGTGTTGGAAAACGCAAAGTGCATTGGATGTGCACTTGTAAAACCCTGACATGCTCCTCTATGCTCACATCAGGATGTGTTTTCCTTCTTCCATCAGGTGGACGCTCCTATACCAGCTGGCTGCAGTGTCCCTTTAAAGCAGGCATCTGCTACTGTTGACCCAATAGCAATAAACAAGTCACCGCTAACCTTTCACTAAAACCTATTCTCCTCGGCATACTACTTTCCAACGCTATCATCTTACACCTCTCCCATACCGAAGCCTACCGAGAACGTGTCTGCTAAGATCTAATTGCTTTTTTCCTGGCACTCTTGCCATCTGCTACACGGGACATTCTTCTAGTTTCCTATTTCACTGTTTAACAAAGTGGGGACACTGACATTCCAAATAATTAAATAACCAAATTCTAATGGAAGGATTCTTATTCCTACACAGCCAATGCCGTCTACCACCAAAAAAGTGCTGAAATTCAATTTATTTTTAACAATTAGGACGAAGCTTTTATTTTTGTGGCGCACCAAAAGGACTTAAATTTATTAGTCCATAGGTATTTGTAATGTACAGGTCACACAGCACGTGGATCACAAGATGACGTGCAATACGACAGCAGTATATCCAAGTTTTATTTTGGGGAATGCATCACTTCAGTCATGGAAGCCATTATTTATTTATTTATAAAGGATTTTACCAGGAAGGATACATTGAGATTTCTCTCGTTTTCAAGTACGTCCTGGGTTCAAGAACATTGAAATGTTACAGTTGTTACAGAAATACAAAGTAATACAATGCAAGATATTAAAAAAAACAAAAAAAAACACAAATATACAGATTAACAGAAAAGAAATATGTAGGAAATAGTCATTATGTTACATGTTTACAGGTGCATTCCGTATTGAGGTATGTTAATAGAGATTTCTTAAGTGACTTTAGACTGTGGGAAGATTTGACGGCGTCTGGGGAGGTTATTCCATAACTGTGGTGCTCTGTAGGAAAATGAGGATCGAGCCACTGTCATTTTGTATTGTGGTATTGCAAGTAAGGTGCTGGTCCTGGATCGGAGGTTATAGGATGAGGGAACTGCTGGAGGAAGCAGCCTATTCAGGTAGGGTGATAGCTTCCCAGAAAAGCTCTTAAACACAGGTTGGAAAGGTGAAGGGTGTGTTCAGACTCCAGCGACGGCCAGTTTAGCTCTTTTAACATGTCACAATGGTGGGTCATGTAGTTACATTGTAGTGCAAAGCGGCAGCATGAGTTACACAATGTGGTAAGTTTCTGGAGGTGTGTTTGCGGGGCAGCTGCATACACTACATCTCCGTAATCAATAGCTGGCATAAGCATTTGTTGTACAATTTGCTTTCTTACCGCGGGGCTCAGGCAGGATTTGTTTCTGTACAGGGCACCTAGTTTGGGGTAAAGTTTAGATGAGAGTTTTTCGATGTGGGGGCCAAAAGATAGATTTGGGTCTAACCACATACCTAGATATTTGACACATAGATGGGGATTTTGCAATTTGTGTAGTTTAGGTGCTGTTCCAAAGAGCATCGTTACGGTTTTGTCAGTATTTAAAAAAAGTTTGTTGCGTTTGATCCACTTTCTCTGTCAATTGTTCTTGCAGTACGGCCTCCAGCTGCGTGAGATTTGGTTTGCTGGTATAGATTACGGTGTCATCTGTGTACATGTGTACAGTTGCAGCTTTGCAGATGTTAGGCAGATCATTTATGAATATTGTAAATAGCAGGGGGCAGAGTATTGAGCCTTGGGGTACACCGCAAGTGACTGGGAGGGGGGGGGCTGCCAGAAATGGACACATATTGCCATCGGTCGGATACATATGATTGAAACCAGGTTAGCGTGCGATCACCAATACCAAAGTCTAAGTTTTTTTTAACAAGATGCCATGGTCTACTGTGTCAAAGGCTTTGGCAAAATCAAGGAAGATGGCTCCCGTTAGGTTTCCTTGTTCCATCCCAGCTTGGGTTCATTGCAGACTTTTAAAAGGGCGGTTGTAGTTGACTGATTTGGACGAAAGTCGTATTGATCCGGGGTTAAGTAGTTCCAATATTGATAATAATCACGTAATTGTGTGTAGACAAATTTTTCCAAAATTTTTGACATTACAGGGAGCAACGATATCGGACGATAGTTGGATACCAACGTACTGTCACCACTTTTATGGATGGGTACCACTCTCGCAGTCTTCCAGAGTTTGGGTATGTATCCAGTCGCCAGTGATTCATTGATTAGGGTTGCGACAGGATTTACAATTGCCGGTGCACGGATTTTCAGCAGCATTGCTGGTATTTGATCAGGTCCAGACTGGTATTTCATTTTTTGCTTACGGAGAAGTTTAGTAATGACACTGACAGGCGCTGGTCTAAAACTGAATTCCTGTCTGATACAGGGACTTTTAAGACAGCTTGCTTATTAAAGTCCATGCTGTGGTCTTTGCAGCTTTGAGCATAATGCTTCACACACAAATGTGAGGACAATCACTAGATGGTGAGTGTGTCTCCAGCTATTACGTTTTGCAGCTGTGAAGGGGTTAATTGAACATCCACCTAGCTGCCCTAGAAAGCTATGGCACTACAATGCCTGGCACATAAATGGTCAGCCACTTCAAGGACTGATTAGCTCATTGTTTAATTCAGATCATCTGCATCAAAGGAAAATCAAAGCTTATGAAGCACAAACACATTGTATGAGAAAAAAGAAGAAAGGAGGGGGGGGGGCCAGTCGCCAATAGACATCCAGGGCAGTATTCTGAGGAGTAAAACACAGATTTACCACTAGCTGCCAAGGTAAGTGGTTAGAGCAGGTCTCTGAGCTTTACGTGATGTTGGCATGTGAGGATGCACTTCAGTAGCCAATACAGAGCTTCTAGAAGCCTCTCCTGTATTATTATACACGGGGATATAAAGTGCAGGCCAATTTTTTTTCTTCAAACCACTAACAGTAACTCGCTACTGCTCGCAAGCAGCCAGTGCTATTCTAGTCGAGTATTTAATGTCAACACTAATGATACCACTACTGACGGCCAACAAAAAGTCACCACATGTCTGTAAAACCATTAAGCTGGTGTGAAGACATCTGGAGTGCAAACCATAGTCATCAGTGGTCTAAACGAGCTGTTCCCAACCTGTGGTACGTGTACCTCCAGGGGTACTTATGAGGACCCCAGGGGGTACACATAGCAAAATTGTGTAATGGTGGACCACTCCACCACCGCTGTTTTTTTGCAGGGCCAGGCAGACTCTCGCTGCAATCTGAACCCATTGGAATGCAGGCGGTCCAGCAGCGGATGAAGGGGCCCAGTGACAGTCGGCACCTCAGTCAGACCTCAGCTTGGACGCCTCCCTAAGAGGACGAGAGTGTGGCTAAGATGGAGCTCACCCCTGCAGCGTCTGGGAAATTCAAGCATGGCGTGCCCCATCAATCTCCCACAGCTACAGGCCAAGCTTCCTGACGGCAGACAGCAAATATTTAATAATAAAAAAAAAATTGTTGTGTTCTCACTGCCTTTACCATGAGAGCTTTACTGCTGTGGATCCTGTGTGTGCTCATATTCACTGCCTTTACCATGAGAGTTTTACTGCTGTGAATCCTGTGTGTGCTCATATTCACTGCCTTTACCATGAGAGCTTTACTGCTGTGAATCCTGTGTGTGCTCATATTCACTGCCTTTACCATGAGTTATACTGCTGTGGTGTTCTGTGATACACTCATACATACCGTACAATCATTACTGTGAGTTCAATTGCTGTGGAGCTCTGTGATATGCTCATACCAGCGCACATTACTGGGAGTTTTATTGTTGTGGAACTCTTTAGTGCTTATACACAGCACCGCAGCAATAAAATTTACAGTAATGTGCTCTATGATACAGTAATATGCGGTGTGTATGAGCGTATCACAGAGCACATTACTGTGAATTTTATTGCTGTGGTGAGTATGTGCGGTGTGTAGGAGCGTGAGTTTTATTGCTGCGGAGCTCTGAAATGCTCATACACAGCGCACCACAGCAATAAAATTCACAGTAATGTGCCCTATGATATGCTCGTACACTCTGCGCATTACTGTGAGTTTTATTACTGTGGAGCTCTGTGATCTGTTCATACACACTGCACATTACTGATAAGGAGAAATAGTGGGTAGATAAGGAGAAACTAGGGGGAGGGCAATGGGGAGAAGAGGAAAAGCTAGGTACAAGGCGCGAGACCAGGGTAGATAAGGCAGAGAAAAGGAGAGCTGGTTATGAGACAAATAGAGGCGAAAGAAACAAACAAAAAAAAGTAAATTATATTAATTAGAAAGATTTTTCAATATGAGGGATATAGAATTTATGGAATGGGCCGCCAGGGGGAACTCTGATGGAAAAAAGGTTGGGAACCACTGGTCTAAACTACCAATATACAGTCGTCTGGTTTTGCATTGCTGAACTATTATCACTCCTAATCAGGGCCGGCCCAAGACATTGTGCTGCCTGGAGCAAAGGATGAAATGCTGCCCCCCCCCAAAAAAATAAACACGCAGTGTGTATGCGCGTTTCACAGTGCGCCAATAAAATTCAAACACTCATACACACCGTACATTAGAATTGTATTGCTGTGGAGCTCAGTGATACAGTAATGTGCGGTGTGTATAACTGAGCTAGTAAATCAGACAACCGGGCGCCAGTGAACAACAGCGCTGCATAGTGTTAGATTTAAATTTTTATACTCATAGTTTTACTGCTAATTGTAAGTTAAACTCACAGAATTTGACATACCCAGCAGAGTCCAGAATCGGATATACCCAGCAGTGTGCTTCACATACCCAGCAGCGTGCTTCACATACCCAGCAGCGTGCTTCACATCATACACCCAGGCTGCAGCAGCGTGTTTCACATCCCATACCCAGGCTGCAGCAGCGTGCTTCACATCCCATACCCAGGCTGCAGCAGCGTGCTTCACATCCCATACCCAGCAGTGTGCTTCACATCCCATACCCAGCAGTGTGCTTCACATCACATACCCAGCAGTGTGCTTCACATCACATACCCAGCAGTGTGCTTCACATCACATACCCAGCAGTGTGCTTCACATCACATACCCAGCAGTGTGCTTCACATCACATACCCAGCAGTGTGCTTCACATCACATACCCAGCAGTGTGCTTCACATCACATACCCAGCAGTGTGCTTCACACCACATACCCAGCAGTGTGCTTCACACCACATACCCAGGCTGCAGCAGCGTGTTTCATTGCCATTTGATCCCCCTTTAAAAAAAAAGGAAATTTAAAACCCCCATTACAGCATGCTCCAAGCAGCAGGGAATCTTGCACAGAGCTCCCACAGCCTCCTCCGCTCCACATCCCCTGGGAGAGAGATGTACACTCACCCCCCCCCCCCTGCTCCATGTCCATAGTGTCCAGCAACGACTTCAATGAGTTCTAATGTCCTGAGACTAAACCTCCCACGGCAAGATACTTCTGAGTAGCAACTTGCCGTGGGAGTTTCACTCTCTGGAGATTAGAACTCGTTAGTCTCTGGAGATACCAACGATCTTAAATCTCAGGGTTGCTGTCTTCAAGTGCTCTTGCTGATCGGTGTGGGGCAGCGGCGCTGGAGGCACCTGGTGATGTCTGGGACAGGCAGGCACATACCTAGTGGCGTGTGTTTCCAGCACACAGCGGGAGCCGGAGGAGAGACAATAACAAGCTCCAGCAGGCTGAGGATCCGCCGCCCACACCACACGTGTCTCAATCCCGCGCTGGCCCATCTAGACGCATGCGTGTCACCTTCACTCACTGCTCCCACCTTCAATTTAGATGCTGCCGCCGGCGCTGATGAAAAAATAGTGCAGCGTTGGTGCAAAAATTTGCCACCCTAATTTTGTGCCGCTTGGCGCAAGCGCTCCACCCTGCTACATTGTCGTGCCGGCCCTGCTCCTAATAATATAGGATGCTTTGCGTGAATAGGCTCGATTCCATTTAATATGGTTTTGTTTTATTTACATTTTGTAACAGTTTTGGAAAAGCAGAAGTTAAAAGAAAAAAAAAAGGCCTTACTTGATCTTCGTGATTTAAGCCACTGTGCATGACGTGGTAGAAGTGGACCAGCACATCAGAGTTTGGCAGGACATCTTGGCGCCTGGTCATCATACCACAGATGAGCTTGTACGCCTGCAGTTTGCCTTCTTTGTATTCACTTGGCAGAGTTGTGGCCTAAAGAAAAAAAATGGTATCCCATTACAAGTAATACAAAGAATCAAGACAAGAACGCTAGAAGCTACAAGAATTTCATATAAACATGCCATCATGCCAAGGTATCCATAACGAGACATGTATGCAGAGGTCACTAGTGGACACCACTATTCCACAGACAGATCTACTGCAGCACAGCGCGAATAGTAGGAGCAAACCATATCGCTCGACAGAAACGGAAACACGACTGGGGTATGTTTTACCGAGACAATGTTTCCCTGCGAATTGAGTCTTACCACCCTTTCATCTATGACAGGGTTTCCCATCCATGGTCCTCTAGTACTCCTAACAGGCCAGGTTTGTCAGATATCTGATCACAGCACCAGTGATATGATTTGCTGCTCAAGTAAGGTAATCCTTAAAATCTAGCCTGTTAGGAGGTACGGATCTATGACATGCCCATAAAAAGGTTTTAACAGCAATTATTTCCAATACATCAATGTTAACTTACCTTAAACAGCCATGAGGCAAACATTCTGAGCGGTGGGATGAGTACAGGGGGGGCCGGGGAAGACTGATTATCCAGACTTATGGACAGGTTATCTCTGATCTGCAAATAAGCATATGTAATGATTGACACAAAATAAAATAGGTAAAAAAAAAAACCATAATATTTGGATACCGATTGTAGCATAGGAGACAAAATGTTAAAAACCTTCTAAAATAATATCATTTTTTAATCACAGAATAAAACACCAGAATCAGTAGTGGAATGGGCATCTATCCATCTGAGTGCCCTGCAGTGCCGCACAGTCCCCTGGCACTCAATGGATAACACACAGCTCCAACATTTTAGGTCAATCCACAGCTAATATCGCCTGCTAGTGTTCAGGTTTGGAAATGCAGACTACATTTTTGCAAGATTACTGATGGTTTGAAAAAATGTACAGAGCAAGAACGCTACAACAGCATCACCAGGTGACAGAGCACTGCATTGCTTCACTAGGAAACAAACAGGATTTTTAACGGTTTATCTTCGATATGGAGCATCACAGCGGTCAGTGACCTCATTCATTCATCCAGAATTAAATTTTCTTTCAATGCAATTATTAATATTCAAGAAAGTTTGAATCAAGCACATTCTACAAAAAGGTTAAAAAAATGTAACGTGAATGTTAACTATATTTTAGACAAGATATGGAGTTTATAACTTAAACCTGCACTCTCTGCAACTAGACACATACAAGAGATCATCGTTTAAGGCTTGCATTGAGCCAAGAATTTTGTGAACAGAATCCCATCATTATTTATTTTTTGAGAAAGGATTTTACCAGAAAGGATACATTGAGATTTCTCTCTTTTTAAGTATGTCCTGGGTGGCGAGTATGTACCGTTAGGTGTCTTGCCCAAGGACACTTACTGGAGAGGTGCTCCACTGAGCTTTACACCAAACCTGCTGCTAAACTAGACCCTCAGACAGCACCTTTCATTTTTTGCATTGTGATAGGGAATGGTATGTGTATGCTCAGACACCACAAAGAGGCAAAACAATTCAGTCCTCCACCAGCACAACTTATCAATGCTGTAACAAAGAATGATATTCTAACACCACCTGCGGGACTTTATCCACAGCATTAAAATACAACATTGGAGCTCACTAATCACAAGCAACGTTCAAACTCACCCCCACCCCCCCCAAAAAAAAATTCACTGCCAGGACATGACAAAGACAGAAAAATCCCTAAAACAATAAAATAAAAATATCACATTGTATACAATGTATCTGCATATATGAATTAATAGAGGTCAAAATCTGAATACTTAAAATGCAGTAACTTAAGCGTGAATCCCCATAAAAGCATTTTTTATTTTTAAAAAAGATCTGAATACTAGGAATTTTGCATCCATTTTCAAATTATGGCCTTGATAACATCATACACTAGGTAGCTGAGCATCATAGGAGCTGCAATCCTAAATATCAGGGGTGCCAAGGTTGCTGTGGACATATATTTGAAAGGATATCCAGGTCACAACTCCCATCTACACACGAGGAATGTGAAGTCCACATTTGCACATTGTCAGCAGTTTTAGAGTGTTTTTGTGTGTGTGAGATCATACCCAGGCATCCTGTTTATTTACTGCGGAGAAAGGATGTGAATGGCAGAAGTGGATTTTAAGATAATTCCCCGTCAGATACGTGGCCTTAAACGTGGATTACCCCCTGTTAATATTACGCAATCCCTGCGCAGCAAGAATTCCAAATCTTACAGCGAAGAATTAGGATTAGCAACAACACAACATGTTTGCAATCAAAAACTAAACCACTTTGTATCAAATATGAACACGTGGAAAAGGCCAGCATATGTCCCCGAGGGAATCAGAGCGATTCTTTGAATTAAAATGCAGTACTTGTGAACAGAAATTAAACGCTGCGGGGCATATTTTCTGCTCAGAAACCGCACTGTGAGTTGTCAATCATGAAAAGCCCAGAGCCAAGCAAATGGTTTGTTTTTCATTAAGGAGGGATGTGCCAGCCATACCTTTGCTAATTTGTACCACAGTTCGTAGAGATAGCCAAAAACCTTGGCATGGATTTTCGTGGACTGAATGTTATTCACGTCGCCCAGAATTCCCAATATTCTCCTCCATAGAACAGCTGTGGAATCTGGATGCCAACCGATCAGGTTGCCGCCAGCAATTATACTGCCGTTCCCTGCAAGGCATTCACTGCTGTCTGAAGAGGGAAAAAAATAGAAATAATGGTTATCACCATGAAAGATAAAAGCATGCCTGTATGAAATATACGATTAATGTACCGCTTTCTCCTTGTGTGGTCTTATGTTACTATAGCACAGCTGGACACTTTAGGCCTTAATTTAATTTGTTAGAATAAGCCGTTTCGAATGATTACAGTAAGGAAATTTTTTTTAATGATTTATCAACAAAAAAAGGCAAATTATACATCTCCATAAAATGAAAATGAGTGCAACCTGTGATGAAATAGGGCAGACTGCAGGACACCAAATTAAAGAGCCGGGATATTGCATATAGAAGAACCATAAAAAGGAGGGCATATAAGCGCAAGGCATTACGACGTCTCACCACCGCTTCCGCTCCTGAAAATGCTTATCCAAGGGTATTAAATCAAGGCGCAAGTCGTCTGAATAAGTCAACTGTTCTGTGTTTTGAAGCAAGTGAAACTCCGTTATAATTTAACATTTAATGTAATGGCAGCTGGTGTTGTGTGAAGACAGCGGGTCACTGGCCTCGCCCCATTAAATTGAGTCCGCCTATCAAGTGAAGAGTTTACCTCTGTCCACTTACAGATATTTGGTTGAAATTGAGGCTAGATAGCTTACGGAGCTAGGTCGGATCAACCTGTGTCAACATCACCAATCAAAACAAATTTCATTATCATTTGAAAACACTATGCTCAAATCCCCACCTACTAAGGCAAACTTAAAATTAATATTTTTGGTTATATACCACATAAATGTACCAGGATCCACCCAACTAAGTCCCGGAACACAGACTTTCAAAAACTGAGAGGTCCCAGATCTTGTTTGCCCAGTATCCAATACAAATTAAGCCATGCTCGTAAGGGAATAAATGGGCGACTTCAGAAATCGCTTACAGGTTCTGACTGAGCATGTGTAAAGTGCCCTCCAACAGGGCTGTTTTCAAAATTGCCCATTCATATTAACATGCTCATTAGTTACTGTTAACTTTTCTCACTGCTGCCAGAAGGTGAGACAAACCCCACGTTTTTGTTTTTAATATATATTATATGTTCGCGTCCTTTGATAGCAACACTCATGGTTATTTGCCCTTTACACAGAAGGTGCATAACGCACATAGTATATGGTTTTAAGCCTGTTCTTGTACCCTACACCCTCCCTCTTAGGTTATCTTCCGTTTCTTTGTTTTTAAGTCCCCACACGCCGGGACGCGTCTCTCTGGATACCGTTCAGGGAGTCTGCACCCGACTGGGACTGATTATGTCATTGATTCGCGCGCCCGACCGACTTTGGACGCCACGCCCCTTGGAGTCTGGCGTTCCACCCGGCGGCACGCTACAAGCGCGGTGAGTCGTTTAAGGATGTTTTTTATATTTTATATAAATATGGTTTGTTTGTCCAATCCCATTACCTTGAAAAAGGCCCCTGTGAGGGCCGAAACGTCGGCTGGTGCCATTGGGCACAATATTTTAATGCATATTTAATAAATCATCATTTTTTATTCTGTGACCCAAGTCCTGGAGTGCGTCCTATACGTGAAGACATATATATATATATATATATATATTATATATATATATATATTCTATATTATTTTTTTATTTATTTTTTTGAATCTCATCAGAAAAAAAAAATGGAATTCTAAATCATACCATAAGCCTTACAATGTCTTTTATAATTATTCAGATAATTTATTGGCTACCCCTATGGAAAAATTGCCATTGGGAAAAAATCCATTGTTTTATCTGTCTATAGCAAGCGATCTGGCTATCGCAGCATACTTCATAGACTTACGGCCTTGCTGGACTAGCAACGGTACAGCTGAAAATGTTTGACTAGACTAGGAAACTGCAACACACATTACAAATACATAAAGACATACACAGGTTTAAAAAGTTAATTTCAATGAAGAGAAAATAAGAAATAAATTTCTATTCTAAGATGTAAAACTGGAAAGACACATTATTGTCCTCAGACCTGTACACTTGGTGGGTATGTGATAATTGTGCAACTACTGGTTGGTGAAAATAGAGGTCTGGCCTTTCAGCCAAGGAAAAGCAAGGAGAAAAAAAATGCAATCAATGTATTTATTTAGTAGACCCACCATAAGAGAAATGCACGCTCAGATGTCTTCATTGAAATTGTACACATTTTGATACACATACACACACATCTATATTGCTGAACTGCAGTTGAACTGCTGGACCTGCAGACTTTTCATTGTCAGCAACCTGTTCCATATAGCACATATCCTATGAGTGCAGCTGCCCTTGTGTTTCCATGTTATTTTGAGGCTTCCTATTTTTAAATTGTACCTGGCTTTTAAAATGATGGATTGTAAGATGAAAGGCGCTGAATGCAGGCCAGAAGCCGCACCGGAGCATCTCTAATACGGATCTGAATGCTATCATTACAGACAGCAGTTTAAGGACAAGGTCAAAACCCTGCTCCTTCAAAAAGGTAAAGGAATTGGCTTCTTTTATTTTTATTTATTTATTTTTAAATAAAAGTCGGTGAACTGGGATCTGGATGAACAAGCAGATTGACCCAAAAAGTATGGGCTGCACATGACATAAGAGAGCACCAAGATAACTGATAAAGAAAAAAAGCCCTCAAACACCAAAACATGACTGTAGTGGTACACAACACAGCAACAGAGCATTTCTGAACGTGTTTTATTAGGTGACAGTTCGTTCAATATGCAGAGGCCTGGAATCCGGCGTTTAATGGCATGGTATACGCTGTGCACTTGTGCCAAGGAACTGTCAGAGGAATCCCACAACAAATAACGGCCTGATAGATGGGCCTGGCCCCAGTATCTCCGCTTCCTAGCACCTGTCCTTTTACCTTACATTTTCTTTTTAATGAGTGTCGGCGAACGGCAGCTGCGACGGCTGAATGAGGCTTTGCGTCTAAAGGGCCAGCCTCCGATTTGGCGCAACACAAGAGAGCACATACAATAAATGCGAGCGCTATTCATCTCACAGGTTACAGCGATGGAATATGCTGGGTGGCGAATCGTGGAAAGAAGTGGAGGAAAAAGCGAGAGAGAGATAACGTCTGTCAACAGTGTTATTGAATGGGTTAAATGGAGGCAACAAAGGGGGTGGGCAGGGAAACTCCATGTATGAACACCTGCTAGCAGCTGGGTTTTTCTGTCTGTTCGCACTTTATGATTACAAACTGTACCTTCAAAGAAAGACTACAATACACTTGGACATGGTAACGGCAGCGAGACGGTCCAAGCGTTCGCCTCTCTGAATAGCGCCACAAAACATCCTTTTGTTAGATCAGATCTTCTTTCACGACGCGGCAGAAACAAAGAATGAAGAACTCCGTGTAACACACAATAAAAACAAAAAACTTTAATTCTTTGAGAATTGTCCAAATTTGTTACATTCTAAAAAGAATGCAAAAAAATACAAAAACAGGGCACGGAGAAAGCAAAAGTTAAAAATTTGGAAGTATTAAAGAAAACCATTCTTAAGGGCGGCATGGAAGAAGATCGATGTCGGATTTTTTATGGTGAAGCTTGCACTGCACATGCCCTGGATGAACAGAGCTGTGACATCATCTAATCCTTATTCCGGATTTAAAAAGAAAACAGCTTCAAAAATAAAAATAAAAATAAATAGATTAGTGGTTGTTATGGACAGTTTAATGTACATGACACCTTAGCATTGCTGGAGAAGGCGCACTGCCTCTTTATATACCGCGTTTCATTTCTTTATTTCCTATCAGTGTGGGAGAGTTAATGATTTCCCTCAAAGAGGCTGCAGAGGAATTTATGCGTTTCTCTCCGATCAGGTGAATGTAAGGCATAATCAGCGACTTGATGTTGCTTCCAATTAAAAAGCGGAAGAAAAAGTAGCAGCACGGCAAGAACCTTGGGGTCCCGTGCGGAGACCTGGCTGGATGACTCCTCTTCCCCCACTAGGTGTTTTTTTGTTTTTCTCAGTTTGCCATTCCCTGTTTCGCAGATTGAGGTGAGATTTCCACATTTTCCTATGCATGGGTCCCAACCCCCCCCCGTTTTTTGTTTTTTTTCGGGACTGGGGTACGTGGGGATCACACTGGGTGTGCTGGGCCGGTGGCCACCATGGCTCTGCCCGTCGTGCTTGGCCCTGGTGCTACCCGACCTGTGACCTCGACTTTGGCCTTCTGCTGCCCTGAGGGTCCGCAGGAGTGAGCCGGGTATGTCACCTCCCTGTTGGTCGAGTGTCCCATCCCCCCCCATTCCTTTTTTTTTATTTCATTTCTTTTCTTCTCATCCAGGAACACGCTTTTCGCATGGTCCCTCCCATGCTTTGCTCCTTTTGTACAATGGAACGGCAGTTACGATCTTTTACCACTGCATTTTTTATTGAAGGTCTTTGTCTTTTCTGTGCATTGTTGTACTGACGATGTATTTTCATAATAAAAACTTAAAAAAAAAAATCGTTGGAGGGCGTTAAATCAAAGCTTAAAATATACTGTATTGCCAGCGGTCAAGAAAACTTAAAATCCTATGGCTGGAACGAACACAAACAACTTCTCCACGGGCCAAGTATTGGTACGTTGTTAATTACAGTTACAAGTTTTTTATAAAGCGCTAACAAGTTCCGTAGTGC
This sequence comes from Leptobrachium leishanense, assembly GCA_009667805.1. Taxonomy (NCBI): domain Eukaryota; kingdom Metazoa; phylum Chordata; class Amphibia; order Anura; family Megophryidae; genus Leptobrachium; species Leptobrachium leishanense. Next base: position 314,457,872 of record CM019066.1, read on the forward strand.
TGTACAATGGGAGGCAGAATAACAAATCTACATACAATTTACAGTTGTGTTCAAAATTATTCAACCCCCACTGAAATTGAGTGTTTTGGCCAGTTTGACATTGATTTTGATCATTCAGTCATCTTGCTTACAATTAAATCAAAGAGGCACGTGTAGGTCAGACAAATATAATATAACATTTATAATGAAATAACCACAAATGTCTTTTCTGTGCTCACATCATTATCAGTTTTATTCAACCCCCAAGTGACATTCAATCTTAGTACAACATCCTTTTACAGGGGTCAAGTCCTGGGAAAAAAAGTGAGGGAACTCACCCACGAATTCCACAACACCCATTACCTGAAGAAAAAATATACATATCACGAGTATAGCGGTACGTGGTGATACCATTTCCATTGGGTTAACATTACATTTAAAAGACAAGCTTTCAAGAGTGTAACGCTCTTCTTCAGGTCTGGAAACTATACTGATCAGTGAAAGGTATCACTACGTACAGGTATACTCGTGATTTTGGCAACTGGACTAACACGTTATATATATATATCCAGGCACAAACCCCCAGAATTATATACACAGGCACAGACCACCCAGAATTATATACACCGGCATTGGACCCCCAGAATAATATACCCATAACTGGTTATATGGATATATTTGCCCCCAGCTCATATGGCTATATTTGTCCCATGCCAGCTCATATGGATATATTTGCCCCCAGCTCACATATGGATATATTGCCCCCAGCTCACATATGGATATATTGCCCCCAGCTCACATATGGATATATTGCCTCCAGCTCACATATGGATATATTGCCCCCAGCTCACATATGGATATATTGCCCCCAGCTCACATATGGATATATTGCCCCCAGCTCACATATGGATATATTGCCCCCAGCTCACATATGGATATATTGCCCCCAGCTCATATGGATATATTGCCCCCAGCTCACCTCTCTACCAGGCCCGAAACAATTTAGTGGCCGCACATTGCCGGCGGCCGCGTGTTTTTCCTCCTACGAGCAGCCGCTGGCATGAAGTGCGGCCGCTCGCCTGGGAACGATCCAACAGCCAGCCGCGATCTCGCGGAGTTCACGTGAACTCTGCGATCTCGCAAGATCGAAGCTGGCTGTTGGATCCCAGGCGAGCGGCCACACTTCATGCCAGCGGTCGCTTGTAGGAGGAAGAACATGCGGCCGCTGGCAATGTGCGGCCAGCCAAATTGTTTCGGGCCCGGGCAGAGGTGTAGCAAGGTCATATGGCGCACGGGGGCAAATCCCCCCCGGTACGCCCCCGCCCCCCCCCCCCCCAATTTTTAAATGAAATTATCTAAGTGACACGGTTTGCGTTTATAAACGAATAATGACACTGTCTCGGAACAGAGCCCACAAGCCCACGTCTCCTTTCTCACTGAAAACACGAGACAGAAAGCGCAGGAGAAAGCGAGACAGAAAGCGCAGGAGAAAGCGAGACAGAAAGCGCAGGAGAAAGCGAGACAGAAAGCGCAGGAGAAAGCGAGACAAAGCGCAGGAGAAAGCGAGACAGAAAGCGCAGGAGAAAGCGAGACAGAAAGCGCAGGAGAAAGCGAGACAGAAAGCGCAGGAGAAAGCGAGACAGAAAGCGCAGGAGAAAGCGAGACAGAAAGCGCAGGAAAGCGAGACAGAAAGCGCAGGAGAAAGCGAGACAGAAAGCGCAGGAGAAGCGAGACAGAAAGCGCAGGAGAAAGCGAGACAGAAAGCGCAGGAGAAAGCGAGACAGAAAGCGCAGGAGAAAGCGAGACAGAAAGCGCAGGAGAAAGCGAGACAGAAAGCGCAGGAGAAAGCGAGACAGAAAGCGCAGGAGAAAGCGAGACAGAAAGCGCAGGAGAAAGCGAGACAGAAAGCGCAGGAGAAAGCGAGACAGCGCAGGAGAAAGCGAGACAGCGCAGGAGAAAGCGAGACAGCGCAGGAGAAAGCGAGACAGCGCAGGAGAAAGCGAGACAGCGCAGGAGAAAGCGAGACAGCGCAGGAGAAAGCGAGACAGCGCAGGAGAAAGCGAGACAGCGCAGGAGAAAGCGAGACAGCGCAGGAGAAAGCGAGACAGCGCAGGAGAAAGCGAGACAGCGCAGGAGAAAGCGAGACAGCGCAGGAGAAAGCGAGACAGCGCAGGAGAAAGCGAGACAGCGCAGGAGAAAGCGAGACAGCGCAGGAGAAAGCGAGAGAGAGCAGGAGAACGCGAGACAGAGCAGGAGAACGAGAGAGAGAGCAGGAGAACGCGAGAGAGCAGGAGAACGCGAGAGAGCAGGAGAACGCGAGAGAGCAGGAGAAAGCGAGAGAGCAGGAGAAAGCGAGAGAGCAGGAGAAAGCGCAGGAGAAGCGAGACAGCGCAGGAGAGAAGCGAGACAGAGCAGGAGAAAGCGAGAGAGCAGGAGAACGAGAGAGAGAGCAGGAGAACGAGAGACAGAGCAGGAGAACGAGAGAGAGAGCAGGAGAACGAGAGAGAGAGCAGGAGAAAGCGAGACAGAGCAGGAGAATGCGAGAGAGCAGGAGAATGCGAGAGAGCAGGAGAATGCGAGAGAGCAGGAGAACGTGAGACAGAGCAGGAGAAAGAGACAGCAGAAGAAAGCAGGTGAAAGAGACAGCAGGAGAAAAAGAGACAGCAAGAGAAAAAAAAAAGAGCAGAAGAAAAAGAGGAACAGGAGAAAGGGAGATCTAGAGGTTGAGCTGATGACAGAGGGAGCATTTTTAAATCAAGATTAGCAGTGTTTTTTGTTTTTTTTTACTGCTTGCCTTGATGTTGCTCTGGCTGCAGCACGTGGTGGAGGAGTTCAAAGATCCTTTGCCGCATCCTCTCTGTTAGATTCCGGCAGCGTTTGGTTTATTCGCTGACCCGGAACTGATGGCAGAGGAGCAGGGAGGGCACTGACCTCTGGGGTATGAAGTAAGCAACGTGCAGTTCACTGTGCGTATTTTTCAAAGTGCAGCCTGGGCTCCTGGTGCCTGCACACTGCCCCTTCATATATGTAATACGGCCCTGGCCTCCGGGAAAGCGTTTCTATGCCGCAGGGGTGGCCAGGGAGCACGTGCAGCAGCCAGAAGGGACAGCACAGAGGGGAACCTCCTTGCGCCCGGCGCCCCAGTTCCTGACAGGCTGACAAGCGCCCGGGGGCAAGTGCCCCCCCTCGCTACACCACTGGGCTCAGGCCACAGCGGGAACCTGCATTCCCGCAGAGTTCCCGCTGTGCGAGAAGTGCGGGAACGCCGTTCCTGCGCGTTCCCGCAGGACTCGAGCCCTGCTTTTACAGTTATAACAGCTTTTAAACGTGAAGCATAGCTTGACACAAGTGTCTTGCAGCGATCTACGGGTATCTTCGCCCATTCGTCATGGGCAAAAGCCTCCAGTTCAGTCACATTCTTAGGCTTGCGCACTGCAACTGCTTTCTTTAAGTCCCACCAGATGTTCTCAATCGGATTTAAGTCAGGTGACTGCGATGGCCACTCCAAAATGCTCCAGCCTTTAATCTGCAACCATGCTCTAATGGACTTGGAGGTATGCTTGGGATCATTGTCCTGTTGAAAGGTCCAACGTCTCCCAAGCCTCAGGTTTGTGACGGACTGCATCACATTGTCATCCAATATCTCCTGGTACTGAAGAGAATTCATGGTACCTTGCACACGCTTAAGCTTCCCTGTACCTGCAGAAGCAAAACCGCCCCAAAGCACGATTGACCCCCCCGCCATGCTTCACAGTAGGCAAGGTGTTCTTTTCTTCATAGGCCTTGTTCTTCCTCCTCCAAACATAGCGTTGATCCATGGGCCCAAACAGTTCTAATTCTGTCCACAGAACACTATCCCAAAACTTCTGTGGTTTGTCCACATGACTTTTGGCATACTGCAGTCGACTCTTCTTATTCTTTGGAGACAGCAAGGGCGTGCGCCTGGGAGTTCTGGCATGGAGGCCTTCATTACGCAGTGTGCGCCGTATTGTCTGAGCTGAAAATTCAGTACCCACATCTGACAAATCTTTTCTCAGTTCCTCAGCAGTCACATAGGGACTTTTCTCCACTCTACGCTTCAGGTAGCACACAGCAGTCGAAGTCAGCATCTTCTTTCTGCCACGACCAGGTAGCGTTTCAACAGCGCCCTTTGCCTTGAATTTGCGAATGATGCTTCCTATGGTCTCTCTTGGTATGTTTAACATCTTTGCAATCTTCTTATAGCCATTGCCCTTCCTGTGAAGAGTAATCACCTCTTGTCTTCCTGGACCATTCTCTTGACTTCACCATGTTTGTAACCACACCAGTAAATGTCTAGAAGGAGCTGAGTATCACAGTCATTTTAAAGCTGCCTAATTGGTGCTCATTATGCTTTATTGCTGCTCCGTGACATCCACAGGTGTTTTCAATACCTGATTGAAAACACTTGAATGAACCTCTGTTCTTCAGAGTGGTAGTCTTTAAGGGGTTGAATAATTGGGTCAATGAAGAATTCACAAAAGAAACATTTACTACTGTATTACAAAACCAATTGATGTCATTTTAGTTGCATATGGTTCTTTAAAAAGTCCTTGTAGGATTTAATTCTGAATACAATTACAAATATACACTAAATTCCCTAAAACCCTTTACAGCATTGGGGGTTGAATAATTTTGAACACAACTGTATGTCAGCTATACCCTCCTGACGAGGCCTAACAAAGCCGAAACGATCGTCGCGGTTGCTGCACCTCTCCTGCAGGGATGACGTCCTTGGCAATCAGTACTGGCCACCCTCATTGGGGGATTGCAGGCTGATTTGCATATGGAGCAGTTGTCCCTGTAATGGCACAATCGATCTAAAACCTTGTGAGACCTGAGCGGACACCCACCGTAGAGCAGGCCATTATTGCTGTTGCTCGTCCTCAGGATCCTCATCCCCCCCTTTCCCTCACTACTTAGGCTAGGGTCAGACTGAGGCAGTGCGAACGCGCGTTCTGGCGCACTTAATCACGGCCGTAGTAGCAGCAGATGCCGGGCAATGACAGCCAATATACGAAGTACGGTCGCACAAAGGTCCGGCTGCGCAACGCAAGTGGAAAATGAACGCATTTTTTCGAGAACGTTAAACCACTAGTACTGACGTACAGAGTGCGCTGCGTCCGCTAGCGGCGTGTGTGTGTGAATTGGAGACGTCAGACGCTGCTAATGTCCGGCCAACATAACGTCCAGACGCAAAAAGTGTTTTATTGATGATCTGTACAAAATCACGGATGAAACTGCGCATAGTATGACCGCTATTGCGTATTCCGGGAAAAAATACGTCCATTCTTCGAACGCACATTTTCACGGACAACGTGAAAAATGCGTTAGTCTGACCCTAGCCTTACAAGTTAAACACACAGACCAGTAGGAGAAAAGACTCTGCTCGAGAGCTTACAATCTAAGAGGAGTGGGGTGACACACTAGGTGAGGGTAAATAGAGGATCTGAAGTAGTGAAACGCATGTGGGCTGGGAGGGAAGATGGCGTAAGAAATTAGCAGTGGGGCATTATGAAGTGAGCGGATAGGCTTCTCTATGTGCTTTCAGAGACTTCATGAAGGACTGGAATTACAATATATACTTAACACATACAGGTCTATTTACTAAAAGGTGAAACTCTGGAGAACTGCTGGAGAAGTGAAAATTCTAGGTCAAAATATCCGATTTGGAAAGGGAGATAAATGGAAGACTTTTTCTGGTTTGGCTATTTTGACCTAGAATCTTCACTTCTCCAGCCATTCTCCTGAGTTTCACCCTTCAGTGAATAGACCTGACAGACTTTTAGAAGTTTATAGGGAAAATGACTGATTTTGAGGTGGTGTTGTGAAATTCAAAAGTTGTATGAAAGGCAACAGATAACATACTCACTAGATACTGGAGTCTGGAGTTCTCCATGTTGGGTATTATTAAACCTCCCTACTAGCCTTGGAAAACATCAGGAGGGTCACATTGGCTGACCCCTACTCTAGAGAGAGGTTTGCATTGAACTAGAATTAATTTGGGACAAAAGCAAGGAACTGAAACCAAATCAAATCAGCACATGTGAGATGTCATGCGAGTCTACCTGTGAGAGGCGTTGCATCATTCGGATTAAGTTGTAGCCACTGTCTTGATTCGTGATCAATGGCCACATCTGTGGGTGTAGTTAATTCTTGATCTTCCTCGCCATTCTGCCACGGGGTCAGATATATATCTGGGTCCTGGCCGTATCCATTAACCACATCGCTGCTGGTGCTTTCAACTGCAGGTAAGAGGATACCCAGTCAATCACTAGCGAGCAATTAAATGACTAGTTGCCAGAAATACCCTAAATCGGTTTCACTGACATGACGACGGCGAGCAGCTCATATGGGAACAGTAAATATCAGGACAAAATAGCTACGCTATATAAAAATCCCAACACAACAAAAAAAAAAGAAGGTGTATATTCACAAAATGCATTAGAATATCTTGGAATAGAAGTACCAGCATCTAATTAAGAGGACCAAGGAGTACTTGGGGAGAAAACACCTTGCAGAGTGATTAGCAGCAAACAGTCACAATAGTTTTCCTATGGCAGAGGGTCTATATCAGGGATCTCAAACTCTGTCTCCCCAGATTTTTGTTCTCTGTTCCCAGAGATCTTAGAATACAATAAATGGCAAGAGAATCGTGGAGTTGTTGTTCAGAAACATTTCGGGGACCAGAGTTTGAGATCCTTGGTCTATATGAACATCTGGAGCGCCAAATTCAATCACTAACTGGGTTATTCAAAGAGATCCGAATGGCTGGAGAAAGGTAACCGAACGCTGAAAATAAGCGTTCGGTTACCTTTCTTGGCCATTCGGCTATTCAGAGCAGGCAATTCGCCAAATCCTAAATTTCAGACATTTTCGCTAAGTAGTTTCTTTGCAAACAGCGTTTCACTTTATAATCATTCATGCAAACTGTTTTGCCAATTTATTCACTGCCTTCGTCTGCTGTCTCGGCTTTCTCGGCTTTTTCCTAGAGGCTTCGCTGCGTGTTATCGGCTCCTGCTCGGGTTTTTCCGGCGTCTTCGACGGGTTAATCCAGATGTTTTTACAGGTTTTCGGCGTGCATTCGCAAGGTTTTCGGCAGCTTTTCGGCAGCTTTTCCCTGCACTTCGACAGCCCTGTGGTGCTTGCTGAATACACCGCAGGGTGGCCGAAATGGGAAAGCCGATTTGCACCGAATTGAAGAGAACAAAAAATCTCTTTGAATAACCCTGTAAGTATTGCACCACTTCTTTCCTTCGATTGTACCAGGTACAGCGCTGTGGCATAGGTTTCTTGCAGTCGTACCTCTCTCATGATCTAGGCTTCTTCCATTCGATGACGGACAGTCCGTGTGCCACTCTAGCTCTGCGGGGCTGCTGCTCCGCCGGATCTTTATCTGAGAAAATAATTTCCATGTTCAAGACAAATTCCACTTGATCATGTATGTATGCGGTGACGTAAATCACTTTGGATTTGGGGTGCATGGACCTGGAGGCATATTTGTAGGGTGCAGGTCTCATAATCCATATTATCTCATTGGCCTCGCTTACATGCAGAATGTTTATGTAATCGGTGTTATGACAGAATAATGCTATTGTCTATCTATTGTCTGGTCCATGTGTACTTTGTTATCTGTTGAGAGGATAAGACTCCCAGCCTACCATGTCTCAGGAAAGTGTTATCTGTTTATATTTGAAAAATGTGTTAAATCTGCGTCTATAATCTGGTTTGTCGATCACTATTACCATTGTCTTGTCTGTCTAGGAATGTTTAACCAATTATCTGATTTAGTCTAATTAGGTCTACAAAAGGTTTCTAGGGGAGGCTTTGTATAAGGAAATAACCCATGTTTGATCGTATAAATATGTGTGTCTGTTCCCAATTAGAGTTCCATTATGACCCTCCATGCAGTCACCACTCATGGTGTGGGTAGCCCCAGATCTACAGCCACGGCTTATTTCTGGGGGATGCTAGCAAGGCTTTCTATGTGTACCAGTCTTTAAGCTGTGGCTAAGGTACTGGAGAAAGTCACGGGAGTCACGAGGAGAACCTGGGTGTCCAGCAAGGAAGCGGCATTGACCGATATGACCTTGTCGGGGTACTGAGATCTGTTACATATGCCAAAGTATTTTTCTTTCACAAAAGTTTAAAACCTTTCTAGGAGCATCTATATCAGCTGATTGACTTATGTGTTGTTTATTCTTTACAATTCTATGGGTTGTTTTTGGGTGTTTCTTCTTAATTAAAAAGGTAGATTTTAAAACATAGTGTTACTTCAAAAGTGAATTCAAAACGGTCTTAATTCACTGTCCAAGAGTAAACTCTGATGATGTACAGAACATAAAAGGTATGAGAACTGGTATGCACTTTAAAACAAACACTTTTCCTTTAATATCCAGACATAGGCGATAAAACTAGATTTGTATACATTCTGTCACGGATCTAGAAACCTCCATAAATGTAAGACTTTTTCTCCCCTTTTAAAACAATTCCCCCCTGTGTGTATCCCCCTGGATTGTAACATTACCCCGTTGTTTCCCCCATGCACCAGACTTGTTTGCCCCGTTGGGACTCCCAAAGATCATCTCGCTATCCCTGGGATTTCCCCTTTCCAGAGTGACCCCAGTGTCCAGAGGCACCACAAACTTTTGGGCCTAGCTGCTCCGTTCCCCTTCATGAGTACAAGGCACACTTTGGGTCAACCTACGGAACACTTTCGGCTACTAACCCCTTGAAGCTTGAGGGGAAGCTCCCTGGGGAACCCCAATTTTGGGACCCCAAACTGGCGATCGGCCCACTTTGGTACTATGGGGGTGCTTTTTGGACTACACGTGCTGGAGACTCTGGGCTTCCTGGGAATACTTGAACTCTCTTGCTGCGCCCCTGAAAAGCCCCTGAATTCTCCTGTTTCATGTACCCCTTTTTGCTGTATGTGTGAAATACCGGGTTTTCCCAGTGCCGGAATGTCTAGCACTCTGCATTGTTCTTGTTAATCCCATTATGTTTATCTGATCATTTATGTGTATAAGAGAAGCTGCGGCTCTGTACCAAAATAGAACATGTTTGGATGATCTTCAAAACCTGTGTTACCTGGTTGTTGGGAATCGCCCGGATATAAACACGATATTTGCTATTTCGCTAGCGACAAGGTGGATAATATTTAATCAGAATATTACACACGTTCCCTCACAGAGTAGCACATGGCGGTGAGTTAAGCACCACTATTAATGGGCCCTTGCCATGATGAAAATGCTGTAGGAAGTTTCCTTCATGGAAAAATACAGAGCGCGAATAACCTGCAGCGTCACGTGATAAAAAATAAAAATCATTATTCAGAACTTCTTTTGTTTGGCGTTTTAAAATGTTCTTACCACAGGACCCGCACTCAAGCCTTCTGCTTGTTCCTGGTTATTTTTAGCATCTTGCGGGCATTCGTTGTTACAATCCTCTGCATTATGACCTGTATTAGCATAAAAAAACAACAAAAAAATATGTCTTGAGTCATGTAACAATTATGTACTAGAATTACCAATTGAAAAGAAGGAATAAATCGCATCCTGCTAAGCGGGTACCTTGACCGCTTCTCTGGATTCATTCTACGGTACAGGAGCAAAATCGAGTGAAAGAGCTAAAGTTTGCCTTGCACCACAAAATGTTTAAAAGAGAAAATATGTGCTGCTTATTTCTTGCTTTTTCTCATCTATCTTATATTCAATATAATTCATATAAACATAAAAAATAATAATCCAACACTACAAAACTAGGTAAACTCCCAAGAACATATTGTTCTCTCGATGTCCAAGAATCCAGGCTCTTGGATCGCATAGAAAAAGGATTGAGGCTTTCTGAATTATTTTTGGTACCATAAAAATTAAACATAATTAGCCATCTACTCTCTACAATCTGGGGCAGTGTTTTCCAAACCTGTCCTCAGGACCCTCCGCCTCGCCAGGTTTTCCAGATATCTGAAGCACAGCACAGGTGATCTGATTTGCTGCTCAGTGATTGCAGGATTCAGTCTGCTTTTCCCCAAGGTGATCTGTAAAATCTGGCCTGGTTGAGGGTGTCGAGGACAGGTTTGGGAAACACTAATCTAGGGGTTATTCAAAGAGCACAGAAATATCTGAAACAAAATACAACAACAGCATCACCACACCACAACACCCATACCACACCACAATTTCGAAAAGGCGTTTTCAACAAAAAATAATGCATAGAAATAATCGATAAGGTCCTATGAATAGCAATAAAAAGGTCTGTTACAGAATTTAAAAAAAAAAACCTCCATAAAATCAAATCAAACATTTTGCTGAAAAAACAATCCAGAAAAATGCCTAAAAAATTCTAACTTGTTCAGAGAACTGTATGTATAGATAAAAATTTACTTTTAATAGGTATAATTTAAAAACAGTAGGTAAATAAAAGAGCCACCTTAGCATTTGCAGGAGACAAGGAGGGGAGCTCAGTTAAAGCCGAGTATCATGCTCAGCATTATATTGCACAGTATTTCACGAATTACCAGCTTTCTGAATAGCCAAATGGCCATGAATTTACTCAGTTCGGTGCAATTCGGTGGCAAATTCGGCACTCTTTGAATAACCCCTTCTGAGTCGCCTCAGTTCCTCTCACAGCTTCTGGATACCTTGTGCCAGGTGGCCTCAGTCTTAAAGGGACGCTTCCACTTACATAAACTGTAACTTTCTGTGTTAATCTGTATATTTGTGTTGTTTTAATGTCTTGCATTTTATTACTTTGTATTTCTGAAACATTTCAATGTTCTTGAACCCAGGACATACTTGAAAACGAGAGAAATCTCAATGTATCCTTCCTGGTAAAATCCTTTATAAATAAATAACTTGAGCATTACAAACAAAACCACATTATAAAAAACATGTTGCGGGGGGGAGATTACAACACAAAAGATCACAAAATGGATGCACGCTGTAAGAGACACACACACACACACACACACAGTAAAATCTTTTCTTAATATACAAGAGAAAAACAAATCCATGTAAGATATCAACATGAACAGAGTAAGAATATTTTATTTTTTAGTTGAAGTAACCCTTTAATACAGAATGCTTACCCTCCATATTTCTGCAAAAAAAACAAAACTGCCAGCACTATAGGGGTTATTCAAAGAGCACCAAATTGGCCACGGAATTGCATCTAACAGTGAATTTCCCCGTACAGTGTAATTTCGGGGCCTTTCGCCAAATATATGGTGATTTTCTGTAGCAGTGAAATTCCCCATAGAGTAGCAATGGTTAATGATGCAAGTTTGCCAAAACACCTTTTTGCATGTTGGGACTAGCTGTGTAACATGGTGGGACTAGCGGTGCTGCTGCGCAAAGGGGTTTATTTACTAAGCATTGACATGCCTCCCGAAGGGCACAGAATCTTGAATTTCCCCATACGGTGCAATTTTGTTGCTGTTTGTACTGTAAAAATGGTGGCGAAATATGGTGCAGTTTGCTGCAGATCGTTGCACTTCGGCAATCTGCGGCGGCAGAGAGAACGAATATCAGAGCGCAGTACTGCACTGAAGTGTTGGCGTCATGCCCTGATTTAGGGGATAGTTTGACAGGTTTACAGACAAAGCGCATAGTAAATATAATAGTAACAAAAAAAAAAATGACTGCACTGGTTCCAAAAGCAGAATGAACTTGTTTTTGTATGTAAAACCGGTTCATTCTGGTTTTGGCAGCCTCTGCACTCCACCTCTGATTTTGATCGTCTGTGGTCGCACGACAGATCACACGCAGTGGACGACCCTAGTCTGACCTGGTCAGACGACCGACGTCGTCCATGGTCTGACGAAAAAGTCAGTCGTCCGATGTTCAGCTGGAACATTAGGTCTATGGTCCTGCTTATTGCAGATGTTTACAGATGCACTTTAGTTTTGTGCACGATTGATTGTGTTTATTTAGTGTTCGTTATTTATTGCTAGATATATATTTTTGTGCTCTGCACAGCACAGTTCGTCTGGTGTTGTTTTATGGTCCTGGAGGAATGCTGCCTTGTTTCACAGTACAGGTTGTATTTACCTGAACTGACAAAGTTGGTTCTGATATTTTCCATTACCAGATAACCAACATACGGAGTGGTGTCCTCCTATAATATACTATATTAGAGGCCATATTGGATTTAATACTCACAAATGGAGGTTTGGTATCGGACGTTGTTGTAGGTGAAAATTTAGGATCTAGTGATCACCAGTCAGTATGGTTTAATATAAGAACAGGGATGGAGCCGCACCACACAGAAACAAAAGTTTTAGACTTTAAAAAAACTGATTTTTCTAAAATGAGATTTTGTGTGAAGGAGTCATTATCAGACTGGAGGAGTTTAAAGGGAGTCCAGGAGAAATGGGATTATTTAACCCCTTAGTGACCGGGCAGTTTTACACAAATCCGTCTTTTAGTGACCGCTGCTGTTTTTATGTTTCTGCGCTGTTAGTGTTTAGGTCAAATTTTCCTCTTACTCGTTTATTCGACCCACATATATTATACACCCTTTTTCCCGCCATTAAATGGACTTTCTAGAAATACCATTATTTCCATCATATCGAATAATTTACTATAAAAAAAAAAAAAAATGAAATATGAGGAAAAAAAACGGTAAAAACACACTTTTTCGTAATTTAATCCCCAAAATCTACAACCACCCAAAACGACCCCGGCTAGATAGGTTCAAAATTTTGTCCCGAGACTAGAAATACCCAATTTTTACATGTGTTTGCTTTTTAACCCCTTCACTGCTGAGACAGTTCACCTATGTGCGCTGCGCTCATTCTGACCATTTTGTGCTAATTATTTTTAGATGACAGCCTAGGTCCTATTTAATTAAACCCCCCCCCCCAGACAAAAAAAACTTTTTAAAAAAAAACATTTTTTTATTATTTTTTTTTATTTAATTTTTTATTTTTTATTTTTTTTTAAAACCAAACCTGGTCATGTCATAATCAGGCCTTTCAAATGATGGCAAATATGACCATCTAGCTGCCATGGATCGGGAGATAAAGGGATCCTTAGGATCCCCTTATCTCTACATGGCAGCTAGATGGTTAACTGGCCCACTGACATCCTCACACATATGGTGGGATTGCCAGTGGGTGGGGGGGGGGACCTGGAGGCTTGGCTGACATCCAAGATGTCAGCCCCCCTCCAGGTTTGAATCGCGTTTTGGTGCCAATTGGCGCCGCAACGTGATCCGGCGGCAAAACGGTTAATGCCATACACCGCTGAAAAGGGGAGGCTCTCCCCTCTCCAGCGGTGCAAACGGCATCTCCCTAGCTTCAATGGTTGGGGAGATAGAGGGCTCCGAAGGAGCCCCCACTCCCCTCCATTGAAATGCATGGGGACACCTGCTGATGACGTCACCACGCTGCGTGGCGACGTCATCAGCCTCGCCTGCCCATGTAAATCACATGGGCAGGCTTCCTCCCTGCCAGATCGTCGTGGGATCTGGCGAGGGAGGTGAGTATCGGGCGGGAGGGGGATTAGGCGCCGCTGACGTACCCTGTACGTCCGCGGGTCTAAGGGAGACCCGAGGACAGGACGTACAGGGTACGTCAGCGGCCCTTAAGGGGTTAAAGGAAGCATTATTGAAGGCCGCAGGCAATTGCATTCGGCTTGTTAGCAAAAACAAAAAAGGGAAGAAACCACTGTGGTACTCTGCAGAAGTGGCCAAAATAGTGAAGAACAAAAAGACAGCATTCAATAATTATAAAAAAACTCAGGCAAACGTATAAGATTAGGCAGAAAGAGACAAAGCAATTTATAAGAGCTTCCAAAGCACACGCAGAAGAGAAAATAGCTCAGTCAGTAAAAAAGGGGGACAAAACATTTTTTAGATACATAAACGAGAAAAGAAAAGTAAAACAAGGATTAGTTAGATTAAAAACAAAGAAAGGAAGGTATGTAGAAGAGGATAAAAGTCTCGCTGACTGCCTCAATGAATATTTTTGTTCAGTCTTTTCAGAAGAAAAGGAAGGAAAGGGACCTCAGTTAGGAGGAAACACTAACGAGACATTTACATATCAGTTTACAGAGGAGGAGGTTCTACAGCAGCTGTCTAAAGTAAAGACAAATAAGTCAATGGGGCCTGATGGGATCCACCCTAAATTATTAAAAGAGCTCAGTGATGTAATAGCAAAACCGTTAACAAGGATTGGTTAAATAAATCTGTTAACGGGAGTCATCCCTGAAGACTGGAAATTAGCAAATGTTGTGCCCATTTACAAGAAGGGTAGTAGGGAGGATTCAGGGAATTATAGGCCAGTTAGTTTTACGTCAGTAGTGGGGAAATTAATGGAAATCATGTTAAAGGAAAGGATTGTTGAACATCTAAAAACACATAGATTACAGAAACAACATGGGTTTACCTCAGGGAGATCATGCCAAACTAATCTTATTGATTTTTTTGATTGGGTAACAAAAATAATAATAAAGGAAACAGTGAAGCGCCTTCAGGGAAAGTGATTAAGCGCACACGCTACACATTGAATATGGGGGTTCTCCTAAAAACCTGAAAACATATGCAAGGGATAGTCAACGGAGCGCCAGCAAACTGGATGTACAATTAATCACTATACATGTCCAGTAATGTCCAATAAAACGTCTTCTAATCCATCCAAAGAAAACCCCTTGTCACGACCCAACTACGCGCGCTGCTGCGCAAGGACGCCGGGTTAAGCCGCGCACTATCTATACTAGACCCAGATAATTACGCGCACTTCTCTACCCGTCCCGGCCACACTACCTCTCACAACAGGCACGTAGAGCGCGATATACTGATCCCAGGATTGCAACACAGCCCAAGCCTTCTCCTGAAGCGCAAAATAACTACGTCTCCCACAATCCTGGAACTCACTTTCTTATTCTATTAGTAACGCTGCCACCAGTCCTCACGGACCCTATGCGCGTCGCAACTGGAGACGCAGGGCTTAGCAGCCGCACTATCCTAGACTCGGACAGTGACTACAATTCCCACAATTCCCTGCCGTTTCCTGACGACCGCAACACGCAATTTCTTATATATAACTGAGCTTAAGGCGAATAGCAATTCTCCCAATCTCTTAGCGTGGATTTCATCAGCCAGAGTCAAACTTAAATACTTTTTGTTTATTTAGGATAGAAAAATCAGTGCTTAGTTACATAAAAAATCATAACTAGAATAAATCAATTACTTATACAATACACAGCAGAATATAAAGAAAAAGGTTTAACCATAGAGCGTAACTTACGAAGAACTATTCCTCTATGGCCTCCTGGAGTCTGGAGATAGGAACATGGACCGATCAATCCTCTTTAGAAGGCATCCCCAAGTGATCAGCAAAAGCACATGGCCAGTGTTCCGAATTTATAAACTTCCTGATCTTTCCAGCCCCCACCCATAAGTGGCCCAGTGTCCTGGACTTCATTTCCCAGCGTGCAATTCTCGGTCGCGCTCAGTAAGTTTGTCAATTAATCTTTAATTGCCTAAAGGTGTCCCTCTTGCCTCCAGACCCCCCTTCGAGATCAAGGATGTGCTTCCTGTCTTTGAAGACGGCGTGCCCATCTCTTGGGGCCGACCTGGCTGCCAAGGTGTGATCTCTATGTCAGTGTACAAAAGAAATTCCCTTTTTACAGCTACGTGTTATATCCTCCCCCCAAGGGAGAAAGCTAAACATATTGATTACATTACAGCGGTGAACCCAGGGATAAACTTACCAAATGGTCAGACAGAAATATGAACATAACTCTATATGGAGGAGATAAACACATATATACAGGCAGACCCTTATATAGATAGAAATATAGATCTAGTCTGCCACACCCTCCTCCGAATGGAAGAAATTTCTGCGAAAGAGAGAGGATATGATAGCGCAGTATGTCGGTCCACCATAAAAGGAAAGTAGAAGGATCGTAGTCCTACTCACATGCTATTGAGCCCAACCTCGGCTCTAGGATGGATAACAAATATGGGTCTTCGAAAGATGTTCAGGTGCCCATATACCCGCAATAGGATTCTTCAAACACTTTCCCCTGCAGTGGATCAGAAGAATACCAACGCACTTTCTGGTGCAATACCGTTTTAAAAAATAATAATAGAGTGGGTACTCATAAATGGTTACACTCACATGTTAATGAGCTGCATTGGCTCCAAGATGTCGCATAGGAATATTAAGGCAATTCCAAAACCTTCTCTTAATCACGTCTCAGGAAGCAGCAGTAGTTAAAATAAATTCAAATTTATTAATACATAAAATATATTACCAGAAAGCGTTTCGCTCCTCAGAGCTTCTTCAGCTGGTATCACTGGTCTTATGTCTGCTGCTTGCTTATATACTATTTAAAATGTCCATTTAATCATTCACAGTTCATCAGATGAAAATAATTAAAAGCAATTAAAACAATTAAAAACAATTTGGTTAAATCGCTTTCCTGAGGAAAGTTACTTATATTATGGAATCCTGGTTATAATATATATTTAGGATAGATAATTATTAGATTTGTTGGCCAATATTGGGGTACTCTGGGGCGCCATATGTACCGACGCGGGGTGCCATTTTAGTCCACATGCGCAATAGGTATTATGTGCAATAGGAGTTACACGCAAGTAATATGCACGATGAGGTACGTCGTGCTTTGCGCATGCGCAGTTGTGACGTTTTGTTGATTTCCAACGCCAATGGTAAAAAATTTAAATAAAAATAAATAAAAAATATAAATTCCTCATTAAGGTGAACAATGAAATGGTTAATTATGGAATATAAAATGAAGGTTAGAATTTTATTCAATATAAAGCAGATAAGCACTTTAAAAATAATTCACTTTGCACTTTATCTTATATTAATTATAATACTGCTGATAAACAGGACACTTTAATAGTATGTACACTCACTAGTCGAGTTTATAATGATATTCATTTATTTGATATTGTTTGTAAATATAATCAATGTTGAGAATGTATTAAGAATTACACTGAGATTTGCTTAGCAATTTCTTGATTAATTATGTTGTAATCATTTATAGATGCATAGTCACTTCTCTGTGAATCGAGGTTATATGTATATAATAATTGCACACATATGGCCACAATCATGTTGCAGAGTTTATATGATAGATAACCCAGAATGACAGAATACCAATATTAATCGCTCTATAGGATAGTGTTAGGAAGCTGGGGCGACATATGCGCTGATTCGGGGTGTTAGCATCTGTTTACATGCGCAGCAGATGCTGTGCGCAGGTTGTGTAGTAAGAGCTACACGCGAGTGACGTGCACGTTGCGAAACGTCGGGCTCTGCGCATGCGCATTTGCGGCAATTTGCTGATTTCAACGCCAAGTGGCGAAAAATATGATTTTTTTATGTAATTAAGGCTAATGACCATGCGTTCCATACTGAGGGACAGCGTAGATGCGCAGGCGCCCATTAGATAGGATCATATGTAGCGATTTAACCAAATTGCTTTTAATTGTTTTAATTGCTTTTAATTATTTTCATCTGATGAACTGTGAATGATTAAATGGACATTTTAAATAGTATATAAGGAAGCAGCAGACATAAGACCAGTGATACCAGCTGAAGAAGCTCTGAGGAGCGAAACGCTTTCTGGTAATATATTTTATGTATTAATAAATTTGAATTTATTTTAACTACTGCTGCTTCCTGAGACGTGATTAAGAGAAGGTTTTGGAATTGCCTTAATATTCCTATGCGACATCTTGGAGCCAATGCGGCTCATTAACATGTGAGTGTAACCATTTATGAGTACCCACTCTATTATTATTTTTTAAAACGGTATTGCACCAGAAAGTGCGTTGGTATTCTTCTGATCCACTGCAGGGGAATGTGTTTGAAGAATCCTATTGCGGGTATATGGGCACCTGAACATCTTTCGAAGACCCATATTTGTTATCCATCCTAGAGCCGAGGTTGGGCTCAATAGCATGTGAGTAGGACTACGATCCTTCTACTTTCCTTTTATGGTGGATCGACATACTGCGCTATCATATCCTCTCTCTTTCGCAGAAATTTCTTCCATTCGGAGGAGGGGTTTTCTTTGGATGGATTAGAAGACTTTTATTGGACATTACTGGACATGTATAGTGATTAACTGTACATCCAGTTTGCTGGTGCTCCGTTGACTATCCCTAACAAAAATAATAGACACAGGTGGTGCAGTAGACATTGCTTATTTAGATTTCAGTAAGGCTTTTGATACTGTTCCGCATAGAAGGCTTATCAATAAATTGCAATCTTTGAGCTTGGATTCCAATATTGTTGAATGGATTAGGCAGTGGCTGAGTGACAGGCAACAGAGGGTTGTGGTAAATGGAGTTTATTCGGCGCAAGGTCTTGTTACCAGTGGGGTACCTCAGGGGTCAGTACTTGGACCCATTCTCTTTAATATCTTTATTAGTGATATTGCAGAAGGTATTAATGGAAAAGTATGTCTTTTTGCTGATGACACAAAGATTTGTAACAGGGTTGACGTTCCTGGAGGGATTAGCCAAATGACAAATGATTTAGGTAAACTAAAAAAATGGTCGGAGCTGTGGCAATTGAGTTTTAATGTGGATAAGTGCAAGATAATGCACCTGGGACATAAAAACCCAAGGACTGAATATAGAATATTTGATACAGTCCTAACCTCAACATCTGAGGAAAGGGATTTAGGGGTTATTATTTCAGAGGATCTAAGGGTAAGTAGTTAATGTAATAGAGCAGCAGGAAATGCTAGCAGAATGCTTGGTTGTGTAGGGAGAGGTATTAGCAGTAGGAAAAGGGAAGTGCTCATGCCACTGTACAGAGCACTGGTGAGACCTCACTTGGAGTACTGTGTGCAGTACTGGAGACCGTATCTCCAGAAGGATATAGACACCTTAGAGAGAGTTCAGAGAAGGGCTACTAAAATGGTGTACGGCTTGAAGGAGAAAAGTTACCAGGAAAGGCTTAATGATCTTAACATGTACAGCTTGGAAAAAAGACGAGACAGAGGAGATATGATAGAAACATTTAAATACGTAAAGGGAATCCACAAGGTAGAGGAAGGGAGTATATTTAAAAGGAAACAAAGTAGCAAAACAAGAGGACATAGTCTTAGATTAGAGGTGCAAAGGTTTAAAAGTAACATCAGGAAGCATTATTTTACTGAGAGGGTGGTGGATACATGGAACAGCCTTCCAGTTGAAGTGGTAGAGGCCAAAACAGTAATTAAATTTAAGCAAGCATGGGATAGGCATAAGGCTATCCTAAATGAAAGATAAATCCAGGTAAAGTATCCATGTAATTGGGCAGACTAGATGGGCCAAAAGGTTCTTATCTGCCGACATTTTTCTATGTTTCTATTCGCTGCTTGCCAAAAGGTCCAACAGATCAATGAAGGATTTCCTTCAGATTGGGATCCACAAGGATTTCCACAATTCTCAACAGCTGTTGAGAAGGAGTAGGGAGATTTAGCAGGATTAGTGCAAGATACATTTGTTTATTTAAAGCAGAATAACATGATGTAGATCCTTTCAGTTTGTGTGTTCAGGCCAGGCCATACCTTGAAATGTGTCGGGACTCTGTTGCTCCATGACATCAGTAGTACTGTTACTGCGGGTGAGCGGCTGTGGTTCTTGATCTCCGGTCCCATCACTGGTTTCGGCAGCTGCTGCGCCATCCTGAGGAAACGTCTCATCAACTTCTGAAAGTCCAAAGAAGACATGATAAGCTATGGTAATGCGCCCCTGTGCTCGCTCAGCTACACGAACAGCATAGAGCAGGGGTGTCAAACTCAAATGTCATCGGGCCGCATCAGCAGTTTGGTCACCCTCAAAGGGCCAGTTGTATCTGTAGGACTAGGTGTCCACTCTTTATTATCATAAATTATTGTCACTGCATTCAATTATTACTGTTTTTTGTTCACACATGGATTTGCCCCAGCTCACACATGGATTTGCCCCAGCTCACACATGGATTTGCCCCAGCTCTCACCTGGATACTTGCCCCAGCTCTCACCTGGATACTTGCCCCAGCTCCGGCAGGGGTTGAGTGGGCCCAGATGCCGGGCAGCGGGAGTGCCTGCCCGGTGACCTGAACAGTCCGTCCTGTTGAAGGGGATGCGGCTGCGTGCGTGCGCGCGCAGGTCACGCGGTCCGGCCAGTCAGGTGGTACAGAGACTCAGTACCACCTGATTAGCCGGACCACGTGACCGGCTGCGCCTGCACACAGCCGCATCCCCTTTAACAGGACGGACTGTTCAGGTCACCGGGCAGGCACTCCTGCCTGCCCGGCATCTGGGTCCCCTCAACCCCCGGGCCAGTTTAAGGCTGGCGGGCCACATGACGAGGTCTGGCGGGCCGGATTTGGCCCGCGGGCCTCGTCTTTGACACCAGTGGCATAGAGCAACGCGATATGACACCTAAATGCAGACGGGTACTCAAGAGTGTCAGAGTGGGGAAATCAAAGGAATAATTGCAGTGTGACACCTTGAAGGCGATTTGCTTTAGTCTGGTCAACAAACACAAATAATTTGGGCTGAAACAACTAAATCAATAATGAGAATAGTTGACAAGTATTCTCATGATCAATAATAAGCCTGGACACAGCACACACCACACTGTTTAGCGTCAGACTGAGTTAGGCCCGTGTCAGACGAATGCAGTGATCACGTCCGTGTTGCCACCTGTTCCACCACCCCCACTGCCACCTGTTCTCTGGTACAGTAACTTCCCCCAACTCTCAGGTCTGGTCTCTTGCCCAAACCCACTACCTCTCACACTCAGGTCAGGTGACCGGTCCCTTGCCCAAACTCACTCCCCTCCCACCTCCGGACCCTCCTCCCGCTCAGTTTGTTCATGAAATAATTTTAAAGGGACACTCTAACCCTAAAGTGGTTACGTAAAGTGGTTATGTCTAATTTAACTTTAGCTTACTAAAGTGGTCAGTCTATGTGGAGTGCCACCCCTTCTTACCACGCTTTCATGCTGACATCATTAATATCAGTACTACGTAGCGTTCATTTGGAGAGAAAGGAGACATGGGCTTGAGCCCAACACACACAGCATCAATCCATCACTCTGACCATGATACCTTGTGTGCAAAAAGTACGCAAAATACGCAATTTGCATATGGTAGTTACGTACACTATGCAAATTGCTTAAGAAAAAGGGGGGGTGATTTTTCCATAATGTTACTTAAAAACCAAAATATAACCTTTTTTTTAATTAGATGAAAATCTAAAGAAAAAAATATCGGCCAAATATATTATAGGGCTGAAACAACTAATCAATTAATTGATGAGAATAGTTGTCAACTATTCTCATTATTGATTAATCGGTTGTCGATTAAACGACTTGTGTTCTACACACTGTTTAGAGTCAGACTGAGTTAAACGTTCTAACCTCAGATTCTGCTTCGGAATTGAATGCAGAAGACGTGCCACTGCTTTACTTAGTGTGATTTAGTTCTAGGATTATGTCAGACATAACTAGTTCGTTTTTATCCAGTGTATAGGTGTAGCAGCGCTATAACACAAACCCTAGGATACTGCCAGTGGGTATAGGCGCTGTACCACTGGTGTTTTATTCGCACTTGAAGCTGGAGTCCTGTGCCACCACCCCGACCTGGCTGCCACCCCTCTTTGGTTTGGAGCTGCCATTCTCTCCCTTTGGTCTGGTCCCTTCCCACAACTCCTTCTCACACTCCAGTCCGAACTTTACCCAAACCCACTACCTCTCAAACTCTGGCAAAGTCCCTTGTCCAAACGCACTCCCTTCGACCTCCCGCTTAGCTAGTTCATGAAATTATTGAAAAGGGACACTACGCACCCTGACCACTTTAGCTTATTAAAGTGGTCAGGCCGCATGGAGTGCCCCCCCACCCCTTCTCACCCTGCTTTCATGCTGACATTATGTCTATCTGAGGGATCGCAGCAGCGTTCATTTGGGGAAAAAGCAGACATGTGCTTAAGCTGCGTATGCGGCATCAATCCATCACTGACCAGGTGCTTGTGTACCTTGTCTGAAAAGTATGCAATTTGCGTATGTACATTAAGCAGATTGCTTAGGGGGGAAAAAAGGAGGGGGAGGCCGGGGTTGATTTTTTTTAAACATAAAAGGAACCTTAAGTAAAGAAAAAAATAATTATCTGATGAACCAATGGAAAAAAATAATCTGCCAACTAATCGATTATGAGAATAATGGTTAGTTGCAGCCCTAGAAATAATACTCCATATTTTCAATTCAGTGATTTATGGATATGCGCGATGTGCATTACTAGGGTATTTCAACATTGGGAGAGGGGTCTAAAAAATATATAACTGTCCTGGAATGGTGTAGAAAAAAAACTTGCATAGTGAAAAGGGGAGACCCATATTTAAAAAGTATGAGGCGCGGGGGTCCTTGGTTGCGAAGCTGGGCTGCAGCCGGGTTTGCGATTGCAAAATTAAAGCTGAAGCAAAACTGAAATAAGAAGAATAGCAACACGAAGGAGCCAGAGAGGAGGATTAGGTACAGTACCTGAAAGTCTTTGAGAGCAAGAGGTGTAAGAGATACCAGGTAAGATAGAGCTCACAGTGTGAAGGAGATGCGGGACACTTTTAGCTGCTGGCAAAGCCTCGTAAAGATGGACACAGTTGCTGATAGACTGACTTCGCTTAGCTTTCAGAAGACAGAGCAGTGATAGAAAGAAGAGAGAGAAAGTCACATCACAGAGCAGTTTACATGCTTAGCATTGCATACATACTGTGCAGGAACTCATCCGTGGACATGTATGAGTCTACAGAGCAGAACATGTGTAGTAACAGAACAGATACAGCTCCGTGGAGCCGCTGTGCACAGGACCAGTGGTCTTACATGTCCTGTCCCATTCTCGTGCTGTACACCAGATCTCCATACCAAAAAGCAGGTACAGCAGCAGCACAAAGACCTCATTCTTTTCATGTTTTTCATGATGCCCCTTCACCCTTTATATTTAAAGGTTTCAAGTTCCACCATATCAGAAGGGCAAGTGGTTGGCCGGTAACAACCCAGAGGCGCATCATCCAGAGCCAGGAGGGCTCTATCTCACGTGAGTGTGCTGACATTTTTTGGAGCTTTCATATATTTTCCCTCGGGTCGCACTATGATGTTCTTTCTGCTTTTTTTAGGTCATTCAAGGAAGAAAAAAAAATTAAAAACCTGGGGAATTTGATCCTGGGATTTGAGGACAGGAACATTGTTTTCGCTACACTCCATTTTCTGACCATTTATTTTCTTGTGGTTTGTGACAGGAACCACATGTGAGTGTTTTGAGCGATCATTCCTAAATATCTTTTCAGCGCTACCCAATTGTGATTGTATGGCGGATTGATGCTTCAACAGAATAAAATAATTAATTATACTATAATCATATTGTGACACTGTAAAATAACCAGTTGTGCTAATCCAGAAGGGCCAAACTCCCTACCTGTCTGACCTCTCTTAACCTCCCTGGCGGTATTCCCGAGTTTGACTCTGGGTTAAATTTCGCTACCGCGAACGGTAACCCCGAGCCACACTTGGGCTGCATAGTCACCTCATCCTGCGCTCCCCCGCAGTGTGATCGCGGCGATTTGCTTCCTGGTAACGCTCCCTGCGAGTCACACGATGCAGGGGGGCGGGACCAGGCAGCAAACTAAAAATAAAAAAAATAATACACTGTATTCCAACGTAAAATTTCATGAACAGCCACTGCTCATGAACGGCCACTAGGTGGCACTAAAGGATCAGAAACAGACCATACATAGTCTAATATTGCACCCTTGTTTTCAGAAAGATTTCAGTGTTTTTGTTTGATTATTTTATTGAATATAATTTATTAGCATTATTTTGGATAATTATATTTGGGATAATAAATTATTATGTCGTGTTTCAAACTTTATCGGACTCCGTGTATTTACTATTTATTTATTTTATTTATTTATTTATAAAGGATTTTACCAGGAAGGACTCTTGCTTGCACGGATTTCAGTGCGTTATTCCCAATTATTACAGGCTTACTATATACAAAAACACTTTTTCTTTAAAAAAAAATTGAGAAACTTTTAGACACAAAATTTAGAAAAAAAATTAGACCGCCAGGGAGGTTAAGGATACAGAAAAAAATGACATTCTCATTGTCCTAGCAAAGGGCTGTAAAGTAACTATGCCATTAAATTAACAGCTTGAGAGGCTATACAGACCTTACCGCAAAAGGTTACAGTGCAATATTAGAGGTTACTGTATATTAAAGGGTCCGGAACTTTGAAAAGGTCTCACCTCAGGAATAGCGCTATTCCATGGTAGCCCTCTGTTCTTAGGTCAAGCTGCTATTCTTGCAAAGAATAGCTTCTGTGAGCCTGGTGTTCAGTGATTTTGTGATTTTGTTAAGGGAGGGGAGGTTAATAAAATATATTTAAAAAAAAAAAATCACATACTTACCCCTGGTCCTGCGGTGCAGAGGACAATTCAATCTATCGTGTTTTCTGCCCATGAGCAGAGGAACACTGGGAACAGGCAGGTTCTCCTGGGGTCTCAAGGAGCGTCTATCAGTGTATCAGTTCCCAAACCTTTCAATTCGAGCCTCTAATACAGCGGCTCAGTCAAAATAATGATGGTAAAAGGGACCCCCTAAGAATTACTGGCTCTCACAGATATTTTCTTTTACCGGCTCTCTGTTACCAACAGGGTCAGAATAGGGGCCAAAGTGTCACACTGTTTTTCGCTGTCTCCCTTTTATACCAGGCTTGTGATGTCCTTGAGTAACCGTATATATTATGAGCTTAGAGTAAGGGTCAGAATTAAAAGGATTTATGAACCACCAAATTCCACGATGCTGTGTATGCGTACGACAAAACCAGTTTGACACGAGGAGACCAACAGCTTAAGAGGACCCTGCTCCAGTGAGTTTACAATCTGAGCAGCTCAGCGTCTGTCCACTCGCACTACACCTACAGGACAGTTCGGCTGGCTCTATGGCCTCCTCAATATTTAAATGACATACTTGTCACTTACTTCCAAGGACATTTAGTGATTTGAATGTGCATTCAATTACGTTTGCAGGCTTTTCTGAAAATATACATAAATCCTTTAGGCCTGAGGTCACCAACCATGGCCCTTGAAATGTTTTGGAACTACATATGATGCTCAGCCACTTATTGGATTGACGGCACATCATGGGAAATGAAGTTCCAAAACATCTGAAAGGTTCGGGTTGCTGACACCTGCTTTTAGCCCCTATATCAAATCTAAACGGTTCTAAAAGAAAAAAAATAATAATATTTACGGCAGAATATGAAAGCACATAACACACATAGTGCTCTTACCTGTGGCTTTCTGACGCACGTTGTTCCTTGCTTTCTCCACCCCGGGGGCTCCAGAGGTAGTGGCACTCCGGAATCTCATAGGCTCATGAGCATCTGGATGATTTTTCCAGCTGAGAGAGAAGGACCTGCCCACAGCGGCACCTTTCTGAGAGTCAGCAAATCCACCTTTACAAAAGGATAAAAATGTGTTAATGCAGTTGTCTTTAAAAGTTAAACATTCAATTTATTTAAAATACAAAAAACATTATTTGAAAAGATGTGAACAATCTGATTGATGGGAAACAAATCTAACATTCACAAATTCCCTGCGGATACGAGAACAGTCTGACCATTCACTCATCGCACATTTAAACAATATACCCCTAAAGGCTCCTGCTGCTTAAAGCTGACCTGTCAACTATGGATATTAAGATTGCCTAAATAAATTCTTAAAGACCCTCTGGTGATTAAGATGTCCTTGCAACAGTAATGGACGCAGTTTCAGAACTCAAACCTACTGCTAGGAGACATACAGGAACCTGTAAAAACACGATGCACGATTCATAAAGTTAAACAGAAGAAGAAAATTATTTTTAATACTATATGTACAAAAAAATAAAAATAAAATACTGTTTCTCAATACAACTGAGATGTAGATCAAAATGCCCACCAGAGGGCACTACAGGAAAGCAAAAAGATCTCCTATCACAGGACACATGGACCTGAAAGCAACCTGAACGGAAATCAGCTGGAAAGACCATCTTGATTTGTGGAAAGCTACATTTATATATATTTCCACAAAATAGATCTTGTTGTGGAAACCCTGATCATCCAGTACATTTCAAAATATAAAAGAATGTTACTTTTGCACTGCAGGGGTTATTCAGGGAGTGCCGGTGTTTGCTGCTATTGCAGTGCCGACCAATGCTGGTGTTTCATATATGTAAAATCAAGGAGCGACAGGAGAAGGTACACAGTGTTTCTGCTGTTGCTCTTTGGATTTTACTCTTGTGAAATGCTACCAGCTTTTGGGAACTGCAATACCGGCGCTTCGCAAATACATTTGTGTGATAAAGTGTTGGCCCCCTTCCTGATTTTTCATTTCAGGCACGTTTGTCACGCTTTAACGTTCAAGAGCAAACAAATTTAACCCCTTAGTGACCGGGCAGTTTTACACAAATCTGTCCTTTAGTGACCGCTGCGGTTTTTAAGTTTCTGCGCTTAGTGTTTAGGTCAAATTCTCCTCTTACTCGTTTATTCAACCCACACATATTATACACCGTTTTCCCAGCCATTAAATGGACTTTCTAAAAATAGCATTATTTCCATCATATCCTATAATTTACTAAAGATTTTTTTTTTTTAAATATGATGGAAAAAAATGGTAAAAACCCACTTTTTCGTAATTCAATCCCAAAAAAAAAGACCCCAGCTAAAGAGTTTAAAAAATTTGTCCCGAGAATAGAAATACCCAATTTTTACATGTTTTTTCCTTTTTTTTTTTTATATATTTAAAGTTTTTTATTTTGCAAGCAAGAATAATACACAAACTGGCAATACAGGCCTCGCAGGGCCAAATAGGCATCAAAGACACATAAAGCATAAGGGGGGGGTTTCTCATAGGGAAACATCAAATTCTCAAATAGCAGAAGGGGGGAGCGGGGGACACAATCAGAATAAGCCCCAACCAGGGAATTATAGCAAAAAAAAAAAAAAAAGACTTCAGTGTCCCGAGAAAAAAGGGTGTCTCAGTAACGGAGAAAAGAAAAGCATTCAAAGACAGCAAAATATAGGCAAAATCATCCCCAATTAAGGGGGGTCTCATCTAAAATTTGTAGCCAAAAATCAAAGTCTCAGCATGGTGGAGGGATAATAAGGGTCACGATGGGAAATGGGGTAGCTCAGACATTCCGTCCAACTGTCCTCTCAACCTGCGTCAAGAAACAAGAACGGGCGGTATACAGGCAGCGCGACCCCCAGCTGGCCACGGCGCCCGACAGCCGCCTGAACTTCATCTCCAGAGAAGCCATCAGGACCCCTAAAAGCCCGAGCCGTTTCTGCAAAGTCCACCGCCAAGTCCTCTGGGCAAAACTACCTGGTAAAGCTTTGTAACGATCATCAGGTAAGGCCTCCTCGTCCAGGTCGCATCCAGGGCCTTCCTTCCTTCCCGGGTCTCATCCAGCTTGTCAGACCGCCGACTAACCACTTCAAGGCCGCACACCAGCGGGCATCACTCGACCTCCTCTATCCACACCAGGCAGCCTCCAAGGTCCGCAAAGGCAGCTTCCTCCTCCCCGTTGTTGAGGGCGCGCATCAGACGCCTCCATTCCGCGCTCGCCCCGCCAAATCCACCACCGGGTCAGCAGCCGCGTTCAGAGGACAGGGGCCCTCCATCCTCCAAGTCCGCGCCCGCCAGTCCTTCGGGCAGAGCCATTTCACAGGGGGAGGAAAAGGAATCGATGGATAGTCCAAGGTAATGCAACAGGCCTCAAAATGGCCGCCGGGCCAGTTCTCCCGTCGGAAAGCAAGGCCCCAAACTCCGCTGGGCCCTGGAGGGGGGGACCCAGCGGCTCCAGGGCACTCCTCCCGATGGCCAGCCGCGCAGGGACTCCAAGGGGGCAATTTAAGTGAGGATTCATGGTAGAAATCCCCTCTGACAGCAGCTGGAGATGGAGCTCAGCACAGACACATCTGCTCTCCCGCGCGGCCGGCCACGCCCCTGTTTTTGCTTTTTAACCCCTTCACTGCTGACCCAGTTCACCTATGTGCGCTGAGCTCATTTTGATCGTTTTATGCTAATTATTTTTAGATGACAGCCTAGGTCCTATTTAACTAAACCCCCCAGACAAAAAAAGGTGTTAAAATTTTAATAAAATAAATATTTTTTTTATTATTTTTTACACCAAACCTGGTCATGTTTGGTATCATTGGAAATGCCATGATCATGCCTTTCCAATGATGTCAAATATCCTCTAGCTGCCACGGATTGGGAGATAAGGGGATCCAAAGGATCCCCTTATCTCCACATGGCAGCTAGGGGGTTAACTGGCCCACTGACATACTCACACATAAAGTGAGAATGTCAGTGGGTGGGGGGTGACCTGGAGGCTTGGTGACATCCAAGATGTCAGTCGCTTCCAGGTTTGAATCGCGATTCGGCTCAAACTTGTGCCGAATCTCGATCCACCAGCGAAACAGTTAATGCTGTACACCGCTGAAAAGGGGAGACTCTCCCCTTTCCAGTGGTGCAACTTGCATCACTCTAGCTTAAAAGGCTGGGGAGACAGGGCTCGAAATGAGCCCCCCCTCCCCTTCCTGAATTCTGCCCACTGGTGCCGGACGAGGACGTCATCACGCAGTGTGATGACGTCATTGGATCGGCCGGCCCCCAGGAAACGGAAAGGCAAGCTTCAAGCTTGCCATAGACATCGTGGGAGCTGGCGAGGGAGACGAGTATCGGCGTGAGGGAGGTTAGGAGCCCGCTGACGTACTATGTACGTCTGCGGGTCTAAGGGAGACCCGTGGGCAGGACGTAAATGGTACGTCAGCGGTCGGGAACGGGTTAAAGATCAGTCAAAGATAACAGAAGTAAACACAACCTGCAGTTTTTAAGTGACAGTTTTTATTATTCTTAAGGGAAAACAAAATCCAAACCCACATGGCCCTGTGTGAAAAAGTGCTTGCCCCCTAAACCTAATAACTGGTTGGGCCACCCTAAGCAGCAAGTGCAATCAAGCGTTTGTGATAACTTGCAATGAGTCTGTTACAGCGCTGTGGAGGAATTTTGGTCCACTCATCTTTGCAGAATTGTTATAATTCAGCCACATTGGAAGGTTTTCGAGCATGAACCACCTTTTTAAGTTCATGCCACAGCATCTCAATAGGATTCAGGTCAGGACTTTGACTCGGCCACTCCAAAGTCTTCATTCAGAGGTGGTGTTGCTGGTGTGTTTTGGATCATTGTCCTGCTGCAGAACTCAATTTCACTTCAGCTTGAGGCCACAAACAGATGGCCGCACGTTATCCATCAGGATATTTTGGTAGACAGCAGAATTCATGGTTTCATTTATCACAGCAAGTCTTCCAGGTCCTGTAGCAGCAAAACAGTCCCAGACCATCACACTACCACCACATTTTACAGTTGGTATGATGTTCTTTTTCTGAAATGTGGTGTTACTTTTACGTCAGATGTAATGGGACACACACCTTCCAAAAAGATCAACTTTTGTCTCGTTAGTCCCCTGAGTATTTTTCCAAAAGTCTTGGGGATCATCGAGATGTTTTCTGGCGACGAGTCTTTATGTTGTTTTTGCTCAGCAGCAGTTTTCGTCATGGAGCTCGGTGATGTAGGCCATTTTTACCCAGTCTCTTTCTTATGGTGGAGTCATGAACACTGACCTTAACGGAGGCACGTGAGGCCTGCAGTTCTTTGGATGTTGTTGTGGGATCTTTTGGGACCTCCTGGAGGAGTCGTCGCTGCGCTCATGATGTAATTTTGGTCGGCTCTCACTGTGGTTCTCTGGAGTCCCAAAGCTTTAGAAATGGCTTTATAACCTTCTCCAGAATGGTAGACCTCAATTACTTTCTCATTTGTTCCTGAATTTCTTTGGATCTCGGCACGTTGTGTAGCTTTTTGAGGATCTTTTGGTCTACTTCACTTTGTCAGTCAGGTCTTATTTAAGTGATTTCTTGATTGCGAACCGGTGTGGCAGTAATCAGGCCTGGGTGTGGCTAGAGAAATTGAACTCCGGTGTGATAAACCACAGTTATGTTTTAACAGAAGGGGGGGGGCAAACACTTTTCCACACAGGGCCATGTGGGTTTGGATTTTGTTTTCCCTTAATTTAAAAGCTGCATGTTGTGTTTACTTGTGCTACCTTTGACTAATATTTACATTTGTTTGATGATCTGAAACATTAAAGCGTGACAAACGTGCAAAAAAATCAGGAAGGGGGTCCAACACTTTTTCACACAACTGTAACTCCCTAAGTTACAGTATGCAATTAACAGAGCCTTATTGCAAATGCTACAAAGTGGTACTGTCTTTTCTGTGAACTATCTGGTGTAATATATATATACTAGTTGTAAAGCCTGCCCAGAGGGCAGTCTATTGTGGATATACTGCCCCTGCTCATGTATACTGCCCCAGCTCGTGGATACTGCCCCAGCTCGTGGATACTGCCCCAGCTCGTGGATATTGCCCCAGCACGTGGATACTGCCCCAGCACGTGGATATTGCCCCAGCACGTGGATATTGCCCCAGCTCGTGGATATTGCCCCAGCACGTGGATACTGCCCCAGCACGTGGATACTGCCCCAGAACGTGGATACTGCCCCAGCACGTGGATACTGCCCCAGCACGTGGATACTGCCCCAGCACGTGGATATTGCCCCAGCACGTGGATATTGCCCCAGCACGTGGATATTGCCCAGCACGTGGATACTGCCCCAGCACGTGGATACTGCCCCAGCACGTGGATATTGCCCCAGCTCGTGGATACTGCCCCAGCTCGTGGATACTGCCCTAGCACGTGGATATTGCCCAGCACGTGGATGGATACTGCCCCAGCACGTGGATATTGCCCCAGCTCGTGGATACTGCCCCAGCTCCTGGATATTGCCCCAGCACGTGGATACTGCCCAGCACGTGGATACTGCCCCAGCACGTGGATATTGCCCAGCACGTGGATATTGCCCCAGCACGTGGATATTGCCCCAGCACGTGGATACTGCCCCAGCATGTGGATATTGACCCAGCACGTGGATATTGCCCCAGCACGTGGATACTGCCCCAGCACGTGGATACTGCCCCAGCACGTGGATACTGCCCCCACGTGGATACTGCCCCAGCACGTGGATATTGCCCCAGCTCGTGGATACTGCCCCAGCACGTGCATACTGCCCAGCACATGGATATTGCCCCAGCACGTGGATTGATACTGCCCCAGCACGTGGATATTGCCCCAGCTCGTGGATACTGCCCCAGCACGTGGATACTGCCCCAGCACATGGATATTGCCCCCGCGCACGTGGATTGATACTGCCCCAGCACGTGGATACTCCCCAGCACGTGGATACTGCCCCAGCACGTGGATACTGCCCCAGCACGTGGATACTGCCCCAGCACGTGGATACTGCCCCAGCACGTGGATGGATACTGCCCCAGCACGTGGATACTGCCCCAGCACGTGGATACTGCCCCAGCACGTGGATACTGCCCCAGCTCGTGGATACTGCCCAAGCTCGTGGATACTGCCCAAGCACGTGGATACTGCCCAAGCACGTGGATACTGCCCCAGCACGTGGATACTGCCCCAGCTCGTGGATACTGCCCCAGCACGTGGATACTGCCCCAGCACGTGGATATTGCCCCAGCACGTGGATATTGCCCCAGCACGTGGATATTGCCCCAGCACGTGGATACTGCCCAGCTCGTGGATACTGCCCTAGCACGTGGATATTGCCCCAGCCACGTGGATATTGCCCCAGCTCGTGGATACTGCCCAGCTCGTGGATACTGCCCCAGCACGTGGATATTGCCCCAGCACGTGGATACTGCCCCAGCACGTGGATACTGCCCCAGCACGTGGATATTGCCCCAGCACGTGGATTGATACTGCCCCAGCACGTGGATACTGCCCCAGCACGTGGATACTGCCCAAGCACGTGGATACTGCCCCAGCACGTGGATACTGCCCCAGCACGTGGATACTGCCCCAGCACGTGGATATTGCCCCCCCCCGCTCGTGGATATGGCCCCCCCGCTCGTGGATATGGCCCCCCCGCTCGTGGATATGGCCCCCCGCTCGTGGATATGGCCCCCCGCTCGTGGATATGGCCCCCCGCTCGTGGATATGGCCCCCCGCTCGTGGATATGGCCCCCCGCTCGTGGATATGGCCCCCCGCTCGTGGATATGGCCCCCCGCTCGTGGATATACTCACCTACATCGGCCCTTAGCTCCTCCAGCGATGGCGGTCCCGCGTCCCGCGTCCTCTCTCGCTCCGTTGGTCGCCGGGATGACGTCACGAAAGCCTTTGACCCCCGGGGTCAAAGGCTTTCGTGACGTCATTCCGGCGAACAACGGAGCGAGAGAGGACGCTGGAAGCGGGACCGCCATCGCTGGAGGAGCTAAGGGCCGATGTAGGTGAGTATGTGTAGGCAACATCCCCCTACATTGGCCCGGAGCCTCAGCGGTGGCTGTCGTAGGCTGCTCGGCCGGCCTCCAGGCTTAGGCGAGCCCCCGGCTCGGCTGGGCCTGTAGGCCAAGCCAAGCCGGGGGCTCGCCTGAGCCTGGAGGCCGGCCGAGCAGCCTGCGACAGCCGGAGGACAGTCACCGCTGGAGCTCAGGGCTAATGTAGGTGAGTATGTGCTCTCCACACCCACCCTGCTTACTCGGCCGGTATCCAAGCTTAGGCGAGCCCCCGGCTTGGGCCTAGAGCCCAGCCGAGCCGGGGACTCGCCTGAGCCTGGAGGACGCCCGAGCATGCAACTCGACCGCCTCCATGCCAGGCGAGTCCCCGGCTCGGCAGGGCCTCTAGGCCCAAGCCAAGCCGGGGGCTCGCCTAAGCTTGGATACCGGCCGAGCAAGCAGGGTGTGTGTGTGTGTGTAGAGCACATACTCACCTACATCGGCCTCGAGTCCTCCACCGGTTCCACAACATACTCACCGACATCGGCCCTTAGCTCCTCCAGCGATGGCGGTCCCGCTTGCAGCATCCTCTCTCCGTTGCTCGCCAGGATGACGTCACGAAAGCCTTTGACCCCCGGGGTCAAAGGCTTTCGTGACGTCATTCCGGCGAGCAACGGAGAGAGGATGCTGCAAGCGGGCACCGCCATCGCTGGAGGAGCTAAGGGCCGATGTCGGTGAGTATGTGTTAGGCAACATCGGCCCCGATCCTCCAGCGGTGACCTTCTCCGGCTGCCGCTGGCTGCTCGGCGGGCCTCTAGGCTTAGGCGAGTCCCCGGCTCGGCTGGGCCTGTAGGCCCAAACCGAGCCGGGGGCTCGCCTAAGCCTAGAGGCCCGCCGAGCAGCCAGCGGCAGCCGGAGGAGGTCTCCGCTGGAGCTCAGGGCCGATTTTGGGGTGTATTTGTTTGGGAACTTCGGCCCCGATCCTCCAGCGGTGACCTTCTCCGGCTGCCGCTGGCTGCTCGGCGGGCCTCTAGGCTTAGGTGAGTCCCCGGCTCGGCTGGGCCTGTAGGCCCAAACCGAGCCGGGGGCTCGCCTAAGCCTAGAGGGCCGCCGAGCAGCCAGCGGCAGCCGGAGGAGGTCTCCGCTGGAGCTCAGGGCTGATTTTGGGGTGTATTTGTTTGGGAACTTCGGCCCGATCCTCCAGCGGTGACCTTCTCCGGCTGCCGCTGGCTGCTCGGCGGGCCTCTAGGCTTAGGCGAGTCCCCGGCTCGGCTGGGCCTGTAGGCCCAAACCGAGCCGGGGCTCCCTAAGCCTAGAGGGCGCCGCGAGCAGCCAGCGGCAGCCGGAGGAGGTCTCCGCTGGAGCTCAGGGCCGATTTTGGGGTGTATTTGTTTGGAACTTCGGCCCGATCCTCCAGCGGTGACCTTCTCCGGCTGCCGCTGGCTGCTCGGCGGGCCTCTAGGCTTAGGCGAGTCCCCGGCTCGGCTGGGCCTGTAGGCCCAAACCGAGCCGGGGGCTCGCCTAAGCCTAGAGGGCCGCCGAGCAGCCAGCGGCAGCCGGAGGAGGTCTCCGCTGGAGCTCAGGGCCGATTTTGGGGTGTATTTGTTTGGGAACTTCGGCCCGATCCCCCAGGTGACCTTCTCCGGCTGCCGCTGGGTGCTCGGCGGGCCTCTAGGCTTAGGCGAGTCCCCGGCTCGGCTGGGCCTGTAGGCCAAACCGAGCCGGGGGCTCGCCTGAGCCTGGAGGCCCGCCGGCAGCCGGAGGACGGTCACCGCTGGAGGATCGGGGCATCTGGCCGTGTAAACACACGGGTAGCTGCGCGCGGCTCGTGCTGTTTGTTTTTTTTTTTTCACGCGGCCGGCACGCGCAGCTACCTGTGTGTTCTAACGGCCGCTTTCAAATGTCCGTCGCGCATGCGCAGTAGGGTTTTGGCGACGGACAGTTTTTAGCTTATCCTTTTATAGTATAGATATATATATATATATAAAGAACATCTCCATGCAACATATATAATAAAACGTGTCCTTGTGTCCTGAAATACATGTCCTTTGTTGTTTTTTTTTAACCTTTTCCTCCCAAGTAAGAGCCTGGAGCTAAGGAAGAGGAAGCTGAGCGGGCATTCAAGGTCAGTGGTCTAAATTATTCATCCTGTTTTAGTGAAAAGTAAGCGATACTTCACACTATCAAGAGCTTTACTGATGCGTCGGCTAAGATGGCATAAATACTTTATTTTTAAAGAACAGGATACTATGACTAACTACGGCACTGCAGGAGGGCTCAGCCAAATGTCAAGACCTCAGCTTATTACAGGTTTTACAAATCATACTGTTGAATGCAAACCCTGTGCTACGATGATATCAGTGGGGAAAGGTTCCGGCTTTGATTTCATC
This sequence comes from Leptobrachium leishanense, assembly GCA_009667805.1. Lineage (NCBI taxonomy): Eukaryota > Metazoa > Chordata > Amphibia > Anura > Megophryidae > Leptobrachium > Leptobrachium leishanense. The sequence goes on from CM019066.1 coordinate 314,492,669, forward strand.
ATGGGAATCTCCAATGCATCTTAGTGGTAATACATGTCAGCATAAAATCTAAAATTCCTGATAACACAACCCATTACTATCTGTATTGGAAAAAACAGAGCAGTGGCGTCACTAGGGTTGGTGTCACCCGGTGTAATAACTTATGGTGTCACCCCCCCCCCCGAGTTTTACGGGGTTTTTAACTACTTTCACTCATAAGTCAGTACTACCATATAACACTGAATGCTCATAATAGACGGTGCAGATTACTGTGAGGTTTATTGCTGTGGAGCTCTGTGATACACTCCTACACAAATTTTGGTAAAACTGACAGCAAGTACGGTGCCTGTTCGAAAGCAGTGAAAATCCCCATAGAGAAGTAATGGTTAATCTGTTCAGAGACTCCGAACAGCAAAGAAATGTCCTGATGTCTGGTGTTTTCATTTGGCAGGTTTATTCAGGCGAACGAACACCATAGGTTTCAATGTTAAAAATATTCCTGGTTTTATCAATATCTAATAAACCGTTTATTCCTTTAATCCATAGTAAAAAATCTTGATTTTATTTTTTTAGCACCTTTTAGGCATTTTTCCAAAAAAAAAAAAAAAAAAATTCTAATAGCAATTTTTCTTTTTTTTCTGTAACAAGACCTTTTTATTATCATTCATAGGAACTTACAGTCAGGTCCAGAAACATTGGGACATCGACACAATTCTAACATCTTTGGTTCTATACACCACCACAATGGAGTTGGAATGAAACAAACACAATGTGCTTTAACTGCAGACTGTCAGCTTTAATTTGAGGGTATGTACATCCAACTCAGGTGAACGGTGTAGGACTTACAGCAGTTTGCAGATGTGCCTCCCACTTGTTAAGGGACCAAAGGTAATGGGACAGAATAATAATCATAAATCAAACTTTCCCTTCTTAATACTTGGTTGCAAATCCTTTGTAGTCAATCACAGCCTGAAGTCTGGAACGCATAGACATCACCAGACGCTGGGTTTCATCCCTGGTGATGCTCTGCCAGGCCTCTACTGCAACGGTCTTCAGTTCCTGCTTGTTCTTGGGGCATTTTCCCTTCAGCAAGTGAAATGCATGCTCAATGGGATTCAGGTCCAGTGATTGACTTGGCCATTGCATAACATTCCACTTCTGTCCCTTCAAAAACTCTTTGGTTGCTTTTGCAGTATGCTTTGGGTTATTGTCCATCTGCACTGTGAAGCGCCGTCCAATGGGTTCTGCAGCATTTGGCTGAATGTGTGCAGATAATATTGCCCGAAATACTTCAGAATTCATCCTGCTGCTTTTGTCAGCAGTCACATCATCAATAAATACAAGAGAACCAGTTCCATTGGCAGCCATACATGCCCACGCCATGACACTACCACCACCATGCTTCACTGATGAGGTGGTATGCTTAGGATCATGACAGTTCCTTTCCTTCTCCATACTCTGCTCTTCCTATCACTCTGGTACAAGTTAATCTTGGTCTCATCTGTCCATAGGATCTTCTTCCAGAACTGTGAAGGCTTTGTTAGGTGTTGTTTGGCAAACTTTAATCTGGCCTTCCTGTTTTTGAGGCTCACCAATGGTTTACATTTTGTGGTGAACACTCTGTGTTTACTCTGGCAAAGTCTTCTCTTGATTGTTGACTTTGACACACATAAACCTACTTCCTGGAGAGTGTTCTTGATCTGGCCAACTGTTGTGAAGGGTGTTTTCTTCACCAGGGAAAGAATTCTTCGGTCATCCACCACAGTTGTTTTCCGTGGTCTCCTGGGTCTTTTGGTGTTGCTGAGCTCACCAGTGCGTTCCTTCTTTTTGAGAATGTTCCAAACAGTTGGTTTGGCCATGCCTAATGTTCTTGCTATCTCTCTGATGGGTTTGTTTTGTTTCTTCAGCCTAATGATGGCTTGCTTCACTGATAGTGACAGCTCTTTGGATCTCATCTTGAGAGTTGACAGCAACAGATTCCAAATGCAAATAGAACACTTGAAATGAACTCAGCCTTTTATCTGCACATTGTAATTGGGGTAATGAGGGAATATCACGCACCTGGTCATGGAACAGCTGAGAAGCCGATTGTCCCATTACATTCGGTCCCTTAACAAGTGGGAGGCACATCTGCAAACTGCTGTAAGTCCTACACCGTTCAGCTGAGTTGGATGTAAATACCCTCAAATTAAAGCTGACAGTCTGCAGTTAAAGCACATTGTATTTGTTTCATTCCAACCATTGTGGTGGTGTATAGAGCCAAAGATGTTAGAATTGTGTCGATGTCCCAATATTTCTGGACCTGACTGTATATGTTAATTCCAGACATTTTCGTTCAATAGTTCTTTTTAAAACAGCAGGCGACTGGTTTGCGGCAGCATTCGGAGGCTGATTCCCTGCACTTCAGGGACCCTGTGGTGAATTCACTGGGGAAATTTGATTCCCAAAATGGAACAACAGAACACTGAAATGTCTGCGTCATTTTGGTGCTCTGTGAATATCCTCTTTGAGGTGTTTTTTTTGCCATCCCCTGGAAAGTGCCAACCTAGGCCTTGCGTACCCAGGACATACTTGAAAATGAGCGAATTCTCAATGTATTCTTCCAGGTAAAAAATTTTGTTAAAAAAAAAATACATTTTTTTTTTTAGGGTGTCACCCTAGGGGGTGGTGTCACCCGGTGCGGGCTGCACCCCCTGCCCACCCAGCGACAGAGAACACAAGAACATCATTATCTCCGAAACATACATACACATATACAGTGGATAGCAAACGTCTACACCCCCCGGCTAAAATGTCAGGTTTCTGTGATGTGAAAAAATGAGACAAAGATAAAGAGACTGAGTGCTGGAATAAAATCAAAAGTTGCTTCAACAAAGTATTTGTTTAAGGGTGCGCACACTTATGCAACCAGATCATTTTATTTTTCCTCCACCTAAAAGATTTCAGTTTGTTTTTCTCATTTGAGTTGTACTGTTTATAGGTCACATGAAAAGGTAGAAAAAGTTCCGAAATTATTTATCTTTGACTCATTTTTTTAACATCACAGAAATCTGACATACGTACATACACACACTGCGCTCAACCTGAACATGCATTTTTCATTCTGAGTGTAATTAAGGATTGTGCATCCTATACTTAACATGGGGAGCACAAAGTACAATAAGCTAGCGCAAAGACCTGATGCACTAAGTGAATTCTCCCGGGTTTATTGCCAGTAATAGAATATGGGGGGCACGCGATAAAAGTCACTTATCCTGGCGATAACGCCTACACATCCGAATGCAAACGTTCGTGTTCACTACGGAATGGTGCCCCCAGTGTTTAATGTTAAGTAAACTTTGACTTCTCCAGTTCCCATCCCATGGAGACGTACCTTTTCCTCGTTGTTTCTTCTCCTTTTGCTCGCTGAGCTTGTCCAGGGGCAGGCTGTTCATGTCCACTCCATACACAGTCCTGGCTAGCACTGCGGTCAGAGAGTCCATGATCTTAGACCACTCCGTGATAAGCTCATCCCAATCAGTGAGTGAAGACAAGACGCTGAGCAATTCATCCCACAGTTCACGGGATATGTAAACACTCAGATTGGCTCGGATCCAGGCTACAATCAGGGTCTGTAGAAAAATAAAAACACGAAACATAATAAAACACACATCAGCACAAAAATATAGTCCAAAGTAAGAAAACGAGATACGAGCGCGTACGTGCGTGTTCAAAATACCATCATAAAACCTCATTTTGTGGACTATGTGGGATTTTGAGCGCCTGTGACAAAAATGTTCTTGTTTTTGTGTAAGAGTTTGGACTGCTAGTGCTACGTAGCTCCTTCTGAGAGTGATGGGAGTTGAGAATGCGACATTCTGTGATTGTGGAGTTCAAAATAACATGTCACAACAATGTACGACACAACATTTAAATGTGTTTGGACTGCTCCATTAAGCTCTAAGGCAAGTTAGAAAAAGCTTCTGGTCTACGCAGACGCCCTGTTAGGGAATAGGCGCCAATCTGTTTTTTCTGAATATGTGTATATTTTCTTGTATCCTCAGCCAAGTCATTATTGCTGCTGCCTCTTTCCGTGGTTTTCTTTTTAATCCTAAAGTGGAATGGTTTCTGGTGAGGGTATTAATATAAACCCATCAGTCTCTCTCATGGCTGAGAAACAGAATGAGCCTATGTGGCTGCTTAGAAAGCAGCTCTTGGTTTCATTAGGTAGGACTCCCCTACCAGAGGTGCCGTGATGTGGCGGGTGAGCTTTTGGCCATTCAAGTAAATAAAACACACAGGTTTTAGTTTTGCAACTTTTTTCTGATTATGTTTTATACATGAAGCTGGCTGGATACTTCTGGTCTACGCAGCCGCCCAGATATTATTATTTTTTATTTATATAGCGCCAGCATATTCCACAGCGCTGTACAATGGGCACAATATAGACAGGGTTATAATACATTGAACAACAATTGACAAACCAGTACAAGAGGAAATGAAGGCCCTATTTCCGTGGGAATCTACAACCTAGAAGGGTTGTTGGTGGAAACAGGAGGAGAGGACTGCAAGGTGGGAGTGATGGACTGGGGGGAGTGATGGACTGGGGGGAGAGACGGTTTGGTTGAGTCGGGTGGTAGGCTTCCCTAAATAGGAATAGGCACGAAACCATTTCTTCTGCATAGAAGTTATAAAAAGCTTCCAAGCTTAATGCTGTACCTTTCCCAGACTCTGTGCTTTTGGAGCCAATTTCTATTACATCACTATGGGGGTTATTCAGGTACAGCAGGCGCACGTTCAATACCTCAGCCGCTGCAAGTGCTAAGTTAGCAACTTGCCATTGAACGCCGTTCTGCCGCTCAGCACTGCTAACTTAGCACTTGCAGCGACCCGAGGAGATGCTGCGAGTAGCTGAGTGTGACGTATTAAAGATGGCCGCCGCCATGAAGCAAGTAACAATTCCTTACAGCAATGTTAATTTTGAGGTTTCTGTTCACCAAAGCACAAAATATTTATTTATTATTTACCCCTGCACAGACATATTATTATAGTTCAATTATATTTAGTTTCAGAAGTAAACATAACGTTTATTCAATAAAAACTATCATTTGTGGTGTGTGCATAAAAAACGGAATTGTGCTGACTGCTTTTCTTTATCATATATACCTCAACTGTTGTCCGAGTCATACGAAAAACAATCTGAATCTTTCATGAAGAAATCGGCCATTTTACTTCGAAATTTGCATCCAAAGCGTTCAATGACACTGCTGCAGCAATTCAGCTGCTGCTGAGGTATTGAACAGGGCTCTGGTGGTCGTCGAAAAATATTGGTACTGCAAGCCCAAAAAACACTTTTCACAAAAGTTAAACTAACTTTGCTGTGATGTTTCTCCTGCCAAACAGATCCAACTTTTGTGAGAAGCCTCACCTGTGGTTTTTGGGAAGGAAGCACTGGCAGTACCTGAAAACCCCCTATGTTTCAGTTTAGTCCTTCTCAAAACAATCCTTAAACCAGGTTTTAAGGATTACCGTGGGGAAATACAGACTGAATCCTGCAATCACTGAGCAACAAATCATATCACCTGTGCTGAGCTTCACATATCTGGAAAACCTCAGGGAGCTCGGTTTTTAGGTGGCGTGTTTGCATAGGGATAATAATGGTGCAATAGTTAATGTGGCACTGACGGGGCAAAAGTGTGAATTTCTGCAGACTGTAGAATTAGGGGGACACGAGCCTTCAAGATTATGTAGTCTACAATTCGTGACATCCCATATACTGAAAAACTGAATCTTCTCCTCTAAAGTCCAGTGTGATCAGAAAAAAAAAAAAAACAAGTTCAAGCAACTTACCCGGAATAGAACACCAGCAAGATCCTGCGAGAACAAGTCCTTCTTCAGGTTATCTCGGGGTCTCTGAACAACGGCTTCTGTAATTCGAAGCAGTATCTGCAGCATTTGTTCCCTATTTAAAGACAAGCAGAAGCATTCAACTTAGTTTACCCCCCCTCGCCCCATGGGAGAGATCTGGAAGTACAGGTCAACACAAAAATACTCCTATATAATATAGATAGATATAATATACTCCTGATCATATTTACAATTTAGACTAGGAATGCTCATTGTTTTCCTGCCCAAAACACAACTATATAATATATATATATAATTTTTTTTTTATTTTTTAAATGATACATTTACATGTACCCTTTCAGTAAATGGATTTTTCCCTTGGCTTCTAGAATTCCCGATTTCCCTAGTACATTATGACAGAAAGTGGTAATTTTTATTAAAGACAAAAGGAGGCGAGTATTATTATGCCAAATCTCATTTATTGCCACTTCCAGCAGCAAGAGAAAAGAAATATAACAAATAGGATATCCCCCTACAATGCACATGGTATGCCTGTATGTAGCATAACCACCCCCACTATAAAAAGAACACGACTCCTGGAAGCTTCCTCTTTCTTGCTGCTTCCAGGAGTCAGATAAGGACGGATTAAAAAAAACTTCTGTGTGATCTTTATTTTACATTAATTATGTGTGTACAGTTTTTCCTTTCACATTTCTACTTGTGACTCGGCTCCTGGCGTCACCCAGAGGTGTTTCGTGGCTTCATCTCACTGCGGGCTCCTCCGCAACGGGGTATTTTCCCCAGTGGGTCGGGAGTGTAGGCGTCTACCAGGTTTCACACATTTTACAAAATTTTCTTTGCCTCCGTTGAGTCCTGCGTCCGTCAACGCTGGGAGACCCCGTCGGCCTCATGCACCTGTTCAGTAAATTGTTTGCGCCTTTGCCTCTAATTACTAACATCTCAAAGGAACCCGTTTAAACGCCATCACTCCTTCCTTGGCACACAGAGCTTTTCAGTTAACCTTTTATTATACACAACCTAGTTTTCATTAAATAAGTATTGCTATTTATTCAGGACCCAGATGTAGCAGTACCAATACACACTTTACCTTGGCCTAGGGTACAGACACCCCGTCCTAAATTATATGAGAATTAAATCATGGCTATCCGCTCGAAGGTGGGGGGGGGGGGAAATCTCTCTAGGAAAGTATTTTGATTTATGCATTAAAAACCCAGACAACAAAGTTATTTCTGAAATAAAAGGACAATAATATATACAACTTTTAAAATTAAGGCGAGGACAAAAAGGCCGTATAAAAGGCTCCATACTGCAGATTATTATTATTTATTAAGCGCCAACACATTCCGCAGCGCTGTACAAACGTGCAATGGGTAAAGACACGACAATTCTACAATACATACAGCAGGCAGGTCAGTATTCCTGCCAACAGATACAGGAGGACATGAGGGCCCTATTCCCATGGGAATTTACAATCTAGATGGGTGAGGGGGTGAAAAACAGGAGGGGAGGACTGCAGTGATGAGTTAATGCAGGGAGAAGTGAGGATCGTTTTTGGGTCGGTCGGATGTCTTGTTCTGGAGTCAGGTGGTAGGCTTCCCTAAACAGAAGGGTCTTTAGGGAGCGTTTAAATGTAGCCAGATTTGGGGAGAGTCTGATATTGCGAGGAAGCACATTGATAGGTTCGGCGCCGCACGAGAAAAGTCCTGCAGTCTGGCATGTGAAGAGGTAATGATGGAGGAAGCCAGATAAGAATTAGGGCTGTGCAATATTGACAAAATAATCATATTGTGATTTCTTGAATGAATATTGCGATTTTATTTGCGATTTAGACAATTGTTTTTGCTTTTTCAAACATGCTACATACATTCTAAATGTATTCAGTATCCAGCACATGGATATACTGCCCCAGCACATGGATATACTGCCCCAGCACATGGATATACTGCCCCAGCACATGGATATACTGCCCCAGCTCATGGATATACTGCCCCAGCTCACCTCTGTGCGCCACGTGTTCGGCTCCCCGTTAACTTCTGGCGGCATGGAGCTTGGGCGCTCGCCTGGGGGAACCAGGTGACGAGCCGCGAGAACGTGGCTCGTCACGTGGTTCCCCCTGCGAGCGCCCAAAGCACCATGCCGCCGAAGTTAACAGGGAGCCGAAAATTGCAGCCTTATGCGATTTAGAAATTGCAGGGTCGGAAATCGCGATTCGATTGCGATTGCAATTAATTGCACAGCCCTAATAAGAATATATAAAAAGTTTTGAAAAGAACTACATGTTCCAGTAAATGAGAATTGCTTTGCTCACACAGCTCATGTCACACTCTCTGTATGAGCAATGAACTCTGGGAAGGAAAGGCAAATGAAGCATACAAATTCTTACGTTTCTGCATCAAAACTCGGCTTCAGCAAAGACCCCCTATAAGACACGATCTGCAATAAGACTCAAGACACTACTGGACAGCAGTTCTGGGCTAGTTATCCATTATAAGGAGCGTGTCTGTTCTGTAGACGACTTTTCATTCAAAAGACGTGAGAAATTGTAGACTTCATTTGCATATCCTACCCAGAGCTCACTGCTGCACACAGGGATTGTAGCAAATGAGCTCTGTGGGCAAAGCAATTCTCTGATTCGCTTGGAGATGTTGAGGTTTCTCGCAATCATGTATAGTTTGTTTTGTCAACATTCAGAGTGTAGGAAACCGTCTAATTCTTAAAAACCAAAGACTGAGAAGCAAGTATTGGCCAACAAAGCAAGCCATCAATTAGGTTTTCAGGACCAAATTAAATTTGATTTTTAATTTAAATGGTTTCCCAAATGGTTGAATTGTACAAACAGAACCTGTAAGATTAGCTATATAAAAGTACAATGTTTTGAGTGCAAAATTGGCTTGGCATCACAGTTTAGTATCTCCAATGAGACACATCTTGGAACCCTTTAAAAGGAGGAGGACTTGGCACTGGTAAGTGTAAAACAGGTCTTTATTCCTCAATGGGCTTTCTAAAATGTCTTTTTCATGTGAGGACTCATACAATGCAGGACAGTTGGCGATGTTCCTTCCAGGCAGCTTTGCTTTTCTTTTATGACCAGTTAGATTTGGCAGAATTTTAAAGACATCGGAAAAGGAAGCACAATCTGCTGATGCTTTGGGAGGAACGCCCGAAACCGCCAATTAATCCAATCAAAAAGCATGCATTTTAAACGAAGCAAAAATAAAGGAAATCAAAGGAATGGCAAAATTACAATTGAAGGGACAAAGATCGGTCAAATGGTGTTACAAAGCTCACAACTAGATTTAGTAAGTGAGGATGTGTCTCCTTACCACAGGGCAAACTTATCGCAGATGCATGTTGTATTTGGGTCAGGGGTCAGCAACCTTTGCCATCAAGATGTTTTAGAACTACATATCCCATGATGCTCAGTCACTCATTAGATTGGAAGAACTGAAGTGGAAATAGGCTGGAAGATGGCCGCCATTGTACACAGGCGGCCATCTTGTTCAGAATATTGGTTCACTTGTATATAACTAGACAAGTTTGTAGCTGAAACTAGAATGAGGTATACGTAGAAATTTAGGAATGCGTTTAGATTAGCAGAAAAGCAATTAAAGCTTTATGAAAGATCTCTGCTGTTCCTGGCACGGAGGAGAAAAGCGACTCAAGGTCGTTGGGGCCCGCAGAAAGACAAAGGAGTAGAGATCAGGCCAGGTGCCATCTGTAACAAGTGATTGTAGGCGCAAGGGAGGAGGGCGCAGCCCGGAACAGTAAGAGCAATTAATTATGATTTACTGAAACTAACACAAAGTTTGCCAATGTACAGCCAATTAATGGAATGTCTTTGTATTAGCCAAAGGGAGGTATTAACCCACGTGGGGTGGAATAAAGTGTTATTGGGAGGTGGGCTAACTGGGATGTATCTAATTACGTATTTTTGGGTATAAGATCCCTTGCACGGGTGAAAAGGGGGGCTCACTCTTTGCGATTCAATCCTGTGTGAGCACTTGTGTGACGACACAATAAACGTTTGCCTTTCCTGAAGAGACTCGTGTTCTGACAATCCTTACTTGTGCCCGGTCCGGCGCCGTCTTGAAAGTGAATCTGTTTTTGTCCGCCTACATTTTTGGGGGCCTCGTGAGCCGGGATACGGGCCCTTTCTGGGCACACAGTAACGGCTGCTGAACACTGTGGCAGATTGACTGCAGCAGGTGCGAGAATCCCGATGGTTGGGCGTCCGTTGAAGGTGAGCTGACATCTGCAGGCGCCAAGCAGGATTTCCTGTTCAGTGGACCTCGTCTCGTCCCAAACGGACCCCTGACCCGCGGGAACTCTGGGACACCACTGAGTCTGAGGAAACAGCAAGCAGCGCCGGCGATAGGTAACGTGTCTTCTATGTTTTGTATGTCTAAAGGAGATACCGGTATCTAAGGGAAACGTCCGACTAAGATAGACGGATAAGAGGATGCGATGGCCACCATCCTATTGGCATATCTAGCCCGCCGCTGATAGCACTGACATTGCTAAGGAGCCAGAGTGGCTAGCGGGTGTCTGGATTCGGGGGAATTGAATGCCAATCAAAGGGTAGTTCTGTAAGTGAGGGAGAAGGTAACCACGTGGAGTTGCATAAGTCAGTAGTCAGTGTTTGTAAACAGAGCTTCGCCACGTGGGTAAAAGGGAAAGGAGGAGGGATTTTCTGTGACTGGGCTGAGAGCCTGAGTCAGTGCTAGTGTGCACGTCGTGTAGTGAAAAGGGCTCATAATGGAGCCAGCGGTAGCTGCAGAGATAGTGGTGCCGGGTGGGTGAGATTACCCATAAGGCAAATTGGAATTGCAGACGGCAGTAGAGATATAGAACGGGGTGCACATAGTCACAAGCAGTCAAGAGTTAGAGTTCAAATTACGGGGTATAAGGAGCCACAGAGGAGGGACTGAGTACCCCATGGCTAGTAAAAAGAGTTGAAGTGTTTTATGTTCTGTTATGTGATGAAAGCATCTGATACGGTATGTGTTGTGAATGAATTGACTCGAGTGCTGTGAGTGAACGTGCGCCTACTCGCTCCGCGAGGAAGCAAATACGAGTTTTGACCCCGAACGTACGTTTCCGGCTCAGGCGACTGCAGACGGCTACTGAAGGGGGAAGCGCCTGCAGACACGGATGAATTGTTGACTGAAGTATCAGACTGTAGATTTTAACTGTTGTTGAAATAATATATCTGTATTGCAAAGAGTACTGTTTTCAAGAGTAATAATGGGTAACGGGTCATCTAAGCCCAAGAAGGTGAAGGAGGGTGAGACGCCCCTAGAATATATGGTGCGGAATTTCGAAGCATTATATAAAACTCATGACTATGGTGTAGAATTAAAAAAGAGAAGTTAAAAGTAATGTGTACAGTTGTGTGGCCGTTATTAGTCCCAGGATGGCCAGAGCAGGGGTCAATGGACCCGGAGTTGGTACAGAAGGTACATTCCCAAGTCACAGAGCAGTACGGACATCCTGAACAGTACCCGTATATAGATATATGGAGATATTGTATTAAAAACAAGAGTTATTTTATAATGATAGCGGGGAGAAATAAGAAGCAGGACCCCCAAAATAATGGAGAGAGAGAGAGAGCGGTGTTACTAGAACAACCGGAAGAGAGTGATGTTTTACCCCCGTCCTATTTATTATGTTATAGGGCAGCTAGGGAAGTTTTGAGTGCCGCGGTTGCGCGGGCGGAGAGGGGGGAGCGGGCAGCTGCTGTGTCTCGGTCAGCTCCCTCTGCTCCGTCCTGTGTGACTGAGGAAGAAGAGCAGGGCGCAGCGAATGGAGGAGATAGAGAGGCTCCACCAGAAAAGATTGAGATGCCCGATGGGAGTATATATAAATTAATTAATATTTTACGGAGTAAGATGATTGCGGTGCTGTATGGCTTGTGTGTGTGATTCGGACTGATTTTGTCCGATTGTGTTTATAATTGATCTATTAAACTGTTCAATTAAAAGTAGGAATGACTGAGAGGTTGTGAGATTGGGCTTCGTACTTGTTTTTTTTTTTTTTTTTTTCTCTTTCCTCTCTTCCCTGGTGTATAGGCCCCCTCCTTTCTGACAGACTGTTTGAATGGGGAGGGGGAGGGAGTCAGTGTGTTTTTCTTTGCTCTCTGATAGCTGGAAAGAATAACCCTTTGTGTATCTGTGCAGCGAATTCAAAGTAAAGAGGAATAGGAAAAAAAAATTACTATGCTTAGCTAATTTTAATATATGTTATAATAGAATATTTGTCTGAAGTCTGTTGAGTGCAAGATATATGTTTATATTTTGTGTTAATATTATTTCGAAAGTTTTAGTTTTGTTCAGAGCTAAAATTAAATTGAAATATATGAAACGGTTAGAAAATTAATATTAAAAGAAAAATAATTCGAGAAATAATTAAAGTAGTTTTTCTTTACTGTTTCTAAAAGGTATGTTTTTGTTTGGTTTTTGATGGAATGGTTATTTTATTGTTATGAGATGTTAGGAGTGGTCTTATGACAATGGAATGATTTATTTTTTTTCGGATGTGGTATTAAGAGTCTGTTTTGGGCTACGGGAAAAGATCTCTGAGAATATGATTTATACAATGTGTATATGTATATGCCCGAATGTCCCATCCAGCTCCTGGGGCGGGATATCTTTTGCAAATTGTAAGCCCAAATTATGTTCCTTCCCGGGGGTCACGCTCAATTAGACCTGCCGGAGGATAGCAGTTTTGCTCGGCAGCATAACCCAGCCAGCCCGCACAACCCCCAATCTGTGAAAATCGCAGTAGTTATGCAAAGGGAGGAAGAATGGCGCACGGCACCTACTCTGTCTGCCACGCCGGATCCGCACGCACTACTCTTTGGAATTCCTGAGGTGTGGGCGGAGGAAAACCCGCCCAGATGAGTTGAATCACAGCCCGGCGCAACACCGGTGGCTCTAAGACAACATCATATCCCACAGAAAGCCAAGCAGAATATACAGATATATTTACAGAGATTTAAAGATCACGGCATATTAAAATTCTGTGTGTCACCATGGAACACACCCCTATTGCCAGTCTTGAAAGAGGGGACACAAGAGTATCGCCCTGTCCAAGATTTACGAGCTGTCAACGAGGCCACAGTAACACTACACCCTGTGGTTCCTAATCTATACAATTTGCTGGTATTAATTCCCGGAGATACACAATATTACACAGTGCTTGATTTAAAAGACGCTTTTTTTTGCATCCGTCTGGCTCCAGCAAGCCAGCCCCTTTTTGCATTTCAGTCTACCACGGGGGCGCGCCATCAAATGACGTGGACGCGCCTCCCTCAAGGTTTCAAAAAAAAAATTCGCCCACGATTTTCGGGTGCGCGCTTAGCCAAGATCTCCTCGCCTTCAACGCTCAGCCAGACAAAGTAGTGTTACTATATGTTGATGATTTATTACTGGCTTCCCCCACAGAAAAAGACTGTTTATCCGCCACAAAAGCCCTGCTATATCTGCTAAGCCAAGCAGGTTACAGAGTTTCTAAAAAGAAAGCACAAATATGTAAACGCAGTGTAAAATATCTGGGCTTCCAGTTAACAGGTACCAAACGTGCACTGGGGGCAGAAAGAAAAGAAGCAGTATGCCGCATACCCCAAAGACCAGGAGGCAAGTCCGTGAGTTCCTGGGAGCTGCAGGCTTCTGCCGCCTGTGGATCCCCAACTTCGCCGATATTGCCAAGCCGCTTCATCAAGCCACCAAGGGGGGAGAACTAGACCCCTTTCATTGGAAAGAAGAGCAAACAGCAGCGTTCCAGAAATTAAAGACTCTGCTGATGGAAGCTCCTGCACTGGGCCTGCCAGATCATAGCAAGCCCTTCCAGCTGTTCGTGCATGAACATAATCAAACAGCAACAGGAGTATTGGTCCAGACCTTTGGCTCATGGCTGAGGCCTGTGGCCTACCTCTCCAAGCAACTCGACCCTGCGGCCTACCCCCATGCCTGAAAGCAGTGGCTGCCACCGCAATGCTGATCGCAGAAGCAGACAAGCTGACCCTTGGACAGGTTCTTTATGTCAAGGTGCCCCACGCTGTCAAGGCTCTGCTGGATGTCAAAGGAGGTTACTGGTTCAGCAACAGCCGGATGACGAAGTACCAAGCCATGATGTGTGAAAATCCACGGGTTCATTTGGACCTCATCGCTACCTTAAAACCCTGCTACTTTACTGCCTGACTGTGAAGAGGATCCAGATCATGAATGCCTCCAAGTTATGGAAGAAGTGTTCAGTAGCAGGCCAGATTTGAAAGACGTACCCCTAGACAAATACGATCTACAGCTATTCACTGATGGTAGCAGCTATATGGATGATGGGAAGAAAGTCTCCGGCTATGCAGTGGTCTCAACAGAAGAAGTCATCGAAGCAAAGCCACTGCCAGGCCATACATCTGCACAATTGGCCGAAATAACAGCTTTAACCAGAGCCCTTGAAATCTCTGAAGGCAAAAGGGTAAATATCTACACAGATTCCAAGTACGCTTTTATGACAGTCTATGCACATGGTGCACTCTACAAAGAGAGAGGCCTACTTACGTCTTCAGGACAACAAATCAAATATGCGGCTGAAATCGCGGCCCTCCTGGAAGCAGTGTGGAAACCAAGTGCTGTCAGCATCATGCACTGTCGTGGCCACCAAAAAGGCCATGATGAAATTCCAAAAGGTAACAGACGCGCGGACCAGGCCGCAAAAGCAGCTGCAAAACCGCCACCGCCAACAGGAGATCAAGCTACAGTACTGATCTGCAAGCAAGAACCTCAACCTTCCATGCCAAATTACGAGTTCTATATGAATTTGAAAAAGTTTGAACCCCACGGCGAGTTCATTGAACAAAATACTGCACAAATGGCAAGATGATTATGAACTGTTGGAACTCAATCATGATTATATTCAATGGTTTTTCCCAACTCGGACACAAGGCCGAAATTTCTACTCTACTCCCCTAAATCCGCAAGAGACACGCCTAATGGTTAACACCTCAGAAGTTCAGCAAAGACTGCGCAGGGCCTACAAGATGATGCTGAAATTCTTCGGCGTAAAAATAGTGGGGGAGGAGGAAGACAAAGAAATAACTGAAGTTGAACGAGCAGAAAATTTCGCGTCACGTTTTGAAAATTTGACAATCAATCCTCACAATAATCTACGAATCACACGAATACTGCACAGTCTGGGAGAATTGGGAGCAGAAAAATATCAAGTCCCACTGGTGAGGTTCTTCCTCAAGGAGATCCTTATCAAGAACAGACTGCCAAGAATGAAGAAAAGTGCAATGAACTTTTTCATACCAGCAGTAAGAGATTCACAAGACAGACAAGATTTGTTATTTTTCGCATGGCGATACTATTTCCCAAAAGTATCCAGAACTGTTTGCAACAATTTGCCCGGCTACTGGGCATCACCTGGAAGCTACATATCGCCTACAGGCCCCAAAGTTCGGGAAAAGTTGAAAGAATGAACCGTACCCTAAAGACTTTGATGTCCAAACTGTGCCAAGAGACGTCATTGAGCTGGTTGGACTTGCTGCCGATAGTCCTTTTGCACATTAGGTGCAGACCAACCCCCCAATTGAAGCTAAGCCCGTATGAACTTATGTTTGGACGGCCAACCCCTCTAATTAATGGACTAAGGGGGGACCTTCGGGCATTGGGAGAAACTAAACTAAATGATCAGGTAGTAATGCTGGGTAAATCAATGCAGAAATTAAATACTTGGGTGGGGAATAATATACCGCATTTTCTGTATCCTTCACTGCATAAGTATTGTCCGGGTGACTCAGTATGGGTAAAAGAGTGGAAAAATGATCCACTAGGTCCAAAATGGAGAGGTCCTTATCTTGTCCTGTTATCAACCCCCACAGCAGTAAAGGTTGCCGAGGTGGTCCCGTGGATATATCACTCCAGAGTGAAAGCAGCTGCAGCCAGTCCTGAACCAGCATGGAAGGTCGTTACCAACGAGACCAACCCGCTGAGGCTGAAGCTGACAAAGACCACAGCCATGAGCACCTAAATGATCCTAACCCAGATAATACAGAGGATCAACAAGTGGGTGTTTTGATGGGCACAGGTCCTGACCACCCGCCAACGGGGGATACCCACAGGGTGCTTTTTAGGGGCCCGGCCCCCACC
The DNA here is from genome assembly GCA_009667805.1 of Leptobrachium leishanense. Classification (NCBI taxonomy): domain Eukaryota; kingdom Metazoa; phylum Chordata; class Amphibia; order Anura; family Megophryidae; genus Leptobrachium; species Leptobrachium leishanense. Next base: position 314,508,640 of record CM019066.1, read on the forward strand.
CTTGATTATCCAGAAATGTTTTTTACTTTTGAAATTCCGGTGGGGAGGGATTGGGTTTATGTGACTGAAAAGAATTGCCCAAGGAATTCTGACATTCGGGGCATTTGTGGTGCTGAGTTTATATCTTGCTAATTTGATTTATGGACTCTCGCGTGGAGCATGCTCTAATTGTACGGGCAATGTGGGGAAAGTGGATATTTCCCATATCTGGAATGGTACGCACCCGGTGATGGAGAACCGTACCATGTGGAGACAAAAACGAGAGGCGCTATCTGGAACCAACCCAAGAGGACACTTACTTGTGCAATTTAAATATGACTATGCTAAAAAGTCTGGGCAAACCGCATGCTGGGTGTGTAGTAGACTGCACCCAGAGACAATTCATATACCATTTGCCTCTGTTCCAATGAATTTGAGTATGTTTGTATCAGGGAATGTCACAATACATGCTGTCGATGCACCAAGGGAAAAGACAGAATCAGTCAGTCCCGGGTACCCCATAATAGGACCAGTGTATCCACCAGAATGGTGTTTTCAACTAGGACCAGATAAAGAAACAAATAACGAGGGTGGGTTATGTAACTCAAGTCAGTTCAACTGGACATCATACATTTACATATTCAAAACAGGACAAAAGGCGAATTATTTATACATACGATGCAGGCAAATCACTAGAGACCAAGAGGCGGTGATTGGGAATGTGACCAATGGGAGGCAGGGTGCAGTGGATATGATGAGACGGCTGAGACACCTTGCGATAGAGATATCAAAGGGAACACTACATTCATCACCATTTATAGTGAAAGGAGGGTACCAGGTATGCTGTGAAAGGGTGTGTTACACATGGGTACCACCAACAATAGCGGGAATGTGTTATTTGGCTAAGCTGGTCCCAATCCAGAGACTAAGGGGAGAAGACACAAACACAGACACAGAACTACACCCTAGGTACCCACTGGTGTTTGAGAGACCAAAGAGAGAGTTGTTTGCGAAGATGGATCGAATATGGACATGGTTGCCAGCATGGACTGGATGGGGAGGAGAGATGATGAGGAGATTGAATAGCTATGTCAATTTGATGGATGAGATTCTGAATAGAACCAGTATGGATATCCAGCTGCTGAATCTGGAAATGCGTGAGTTACGAAAGGTGCAGATGATACATGATATGGCGCTTGAGCAGATCAGTGCGGCCTTGAATGGATTGTGTGAAATGACAATGCACTATGAATGTTGCACCTTCATCAGAAACACTACACATGAAGTCCCAGATTATTACCAGGTAATTCAAGATCACCAAGAGAAGGTAGCACAGTTGCAGGGTATAGCCAGGAGGATTGCTGCCGAAGGCTGGAATCCGCTCCGTGGGTTTGGAGCAATGGGAGAATGGTTTGGTTCTATCTTGAGATTTATCTCACGGATTGGATCCATGATACTCATGATAGTGGTGATCTTGATCATAGGGATACTGATATACCGCATAGGGCTATGTTTATGGCCACTGTGCAAAACAGCACTGACACCTACACAAACACAGAAGATACCACTGATAATTCCACAGGGTATGTTCCCAGTGAAAGAAACCCCCCCCCCCTTTTCAAGGAGTTTCAGAATAGTGGAGTGTAATGGCTACAAGTGCCAGGAAAAGATCCTGACACTTGAGCCAAGGGGGGAATGAAGTGGAAATAGGCTGGAAGATGGCCGCCATTGTACACAGGCGGCCATCTTGTTCAGAATATTGGTTCACTTGTATATAACTAGACAAGTTTGTAGCTGAAACTAGAATGAGGTATACGTAGAAATTTAGGAATGCGTTTAGATTAGCAGAAAAGCAATTAAAGCTTTATGAAAGATCTCTGCTGTTCCTGGCACGGAGGAGAAAAGCGACTCAAGGTCGTTGGGGCCCGCAGAAAGACAAAGGAGTAGAGATCAGGCCAGGTGCCATCTGTAACAAGTGATTGTAGGCGCAAGGGAGGAGGGCGCAGCCCGGAACAGTAAGAGCAATTAATTATGATTTACTGAAACTAACACAAAGTTTGCCAATGTACAGCCAATTAATGGAATGTCTTTGTATTAGCCAAAGGGAGGTATTAACCCACGTGGGGTGGAATAAAGTGTTATTGGGAGGTGGGCTAACTGGGATGTATCTAATTACATATTTTTGGGTATAAGATCCCTTGCACGGGTGAAAAGGGGGGCTCACTCTTTGCGATTCAATCCTGTGTGAGCACTTGTGTGACGACACAATAAACGTTTGCCTTTCCTGAAGAGACTCGTGCTCTGACAATCCTTACTTGTGCCCGGTCCGGCGCCGTCTTGAAAGTGAATCTGTTTTTGTCCGCCTACAGAACCTCATGGGAGAAGAAATATCAGGGCTGGGGTTGCTGAACCCTGGTTTAGACTCTCCAGAGATACAATACTGCATTGGATATATTTTTCTCCTTATCATAAATAATATTGATTTGTTTGAGTGGTTGTTACCTAACATAAAGCCCGAGTAAGACTGAGCTTGTGGTATGTCAGTGGTATGTCAGTGGTATGTCGACTGATAATCACAGTGGTCAGAGAACAGCTACAGGACTAACAATTACATTTTTTTAAACATTAAAGGTCACTGCTGATTTACGTTTCAACATACATACATATACATATATACATATATATATATATATACATATACATACATACATACACACACACATATAAAGGGCTCAGAATTTCCACTCGCCTACTCGCATTTGGCAATGCACACACAGGCAACACAATAAATTATTTTGTGCTGCGTATTCCGGCACTGCCACCGTGCAGCGCCCCCCTTCCCCAGACTGCACGGTGGCAGGGATCAGCTGCCTAACCTGACCCAGCTCGTCTCTGTCACTGGCAGGGGGTGGAGAGGAGCTTCCCTGCCTCCTCGCTCTGCTCACATTGGGCTCTGATGACTGAGTATACATGTATCTGGTCTGATGTCTGGGTATTAATGATATATTTGTAACTTTATTCTAAATAAAACCTTTAGCAGTGTAATTTCCTAAAATAATTTAAGGGGGTGTGTTTGGGGCAGATTTAAAGGCTGGGTATGTGTTAGGTGGAGCAACTGGTGGAGAGTAACTCTTATGGCCTGGTTAGTAACTTGGGACTTGAAAGTTTGAGCGCTGTAAATATATATATATATATATATATATATATATACATACATACATACATACACACAAACTAATATACAGGGTGTCCATAAAGCATCTTTACAATTTAAAAAATTTATTACAAAGGCAAATGAAAAGACAATTAAGTGAAAATGATTACAAAATGAGACGTATATATTTAAAGTTTTTTGCCTGATTTAATACACCTCTATATGGGCACCATTAGTTGCATGAAGCACATCAAGACGATACTCGATTTCTTGCCATGTTCGCTGTAGCATACACTCATCAATGAAGGCAATGGCTTCAGTGATCCTCTGCTTTAGATGAATGTGTGGTGTGGGATCATGTGCAATCGAATCATTTTTCTTTGGCAAGACCTCAATTACTGCAAATGTTTACCTTGACCTTTTGACTGAATATGTAGCACCACAACTACAACCAACCATCATTTTCCAGCAAGATGGTGCACCACCACATTGGGGACTGCAGGTTTGTGGGTTCCTAAATTAAACATTTCCAGACCGGTGGATTGGAAGGGGTGGCCCAATTCCCTGGCCACCTCGTTCACCAGATATCACTCCACTCCACTTCTTTCTATCCAGTGATGTTAAAGATAGTGTATCAACAAAAGGTACAGGACATCATTAATCTAAAGCAGAGCATCACTGATGCCATTGCTACCATTGATGAGGGTATGCTACAGCGAACATGGCAAGAAATCGAGTACCGTCTTGATGTGCTTCGTGCAACTAATGGTGCCCATATAGAGGTGCATTAAATGAGGCAAAAAAACTTAAATATATATGTCTCATTTTGAAATATTTTTCACGTATCTGTCTTTTCATTTTTTTGTAAAGAGACTTTATGGACACCCTGTATAATCACACACGTACATATATAGTGTGTTTGATTCAGTGAAATCTTTGCACAGCTTTTTAAAGCTTGATGTTTGGGTGGGCCTTTGGGTATTCAAGGCTGCTTCCATGTATAGAAAGCAGGTGTCAACCTCGACCCTTCCCGGTCAATACATCTATGCTTTGTGAACCGTATCTGGGCCCCTCCGACGACTGGTATCTTGGCTCTCCTGCTGGTGGTCTCTTTTCCGATCGCGGGACGCAGAAATGAGACACACACAAATAGGAATTTCAGAACTGTGCACGCTTGGAGCTTGCACCCATCTTTTATTGGAATGACAAGAGAAGGCTTTCTACTAGACAGAGATCGACACTTTAAGGCTAGGGTCATACTAACGCATTTTTCACGTCTACCGTCAAAAAGTGCGTTGATGCGTCCGAACGCATTTTTTCACAGAAGACGCGATAGCGGTCATACGATGAGCAACTTCGGCCGTGATTTTTTTACGGATCCAAACCAGGAAACTTTGGGTGTCTGGACGTTATGTTGGCCGGACATGAGCAGCGTCTGACGTCTCCTAATCACGCACACACGCCGCTATGCGGACGCAGCGCAATCTGTGCGTCAGTTCTACGTCCTCGAAAAAATGTGTTCCTTTGCCGCTTGCATTGCGCGGCCAAACTTTTGTGCGGCCGTACTTCGTATATTGGACGTCATTTGCTGCTACTACGGCCGTAATAAAGTGCGGCTGCATGCGCATTCGCACTGTGTTTGTCTGACCCCAGCCTAAAAGACTCCTTACAATAAGAATGCATTTTTGGGATACCTCAAAACTATGACATCATATAAACGTATGGAGAAAGGATGGTAAAGTTGTTTTCTCTCATTGAGAGCAGTAGGTGGTTTATTCCACTAGGTGGCAGCATTTAGACAGGAGAGTCTGAACACTGCTCTAATATTACAGTTATTAGGGCATTTCTTTCCAATACGATTCTCGAATAATCTGAAAGTTACAAAACTAATCTAGTCACCCGAAATAATCATTTTATATATCACTTTATAAATCAGCTTTTAGGGTCCTCTACACTTCATTCCTGGTTCCTCTGAAAATTTGTACCATACCCCATTAGCTATTGTCAAAAGCTTCAAAAATCGTAGGCGGCGGCGCAATACAAATGATAAAAATTCAATTTAAATTTTGAGACTTAAATGTATTTTCCATTGACAATTGACAAGGAACTTGCAGTTAGCAAAGATTTTTATAAACCCGGAGCATAACCTGAGGCCTCATATAAATAGAATCTGATATATGCAGTCATTGGCACCACAATTCTGTGAAGGCACAAAGGGCACTATTCCATAGTTGGTACTAAGCAACCAGAGCGGTTGTAAACTTAACTCCATTGACTATAATGGCTCTGGTAAGTTTATAACAGCTCTGGTTAAGTTAGTACAAACTATGGAATAGGGCCCAACTTAACCAGAGCTGTTGTAAAGTTAACAGAGTGATTATAGTCAATGGAGTTAAGTTTACAACAGCTCTGGTTAAGTTAGCACCAACTTTGCAGACACATTGTGAATTCGTAAGAACAATCCGGTGAAATGGTTAAAAAAAAAAAAAAAAAAGCATCTGCATCACAAGATGCATGGGGAAAAAAATTTATTTCTACGAATATAGATTTGGGAGATTTGAACATCAATAATGTGGCACAGAAGCACTGAGCCGTATTACACATAACGTTTCTAGAATCCAATCTTCAAAGAGATTTCTAAAAGTGGAGACCGTGCTACAAAGAATTTAATGGGTAGTCAATCTTGCAACAAAAGATTGTCGTCACACTCGTGTTGTAAAATTGCATTGTGTTTAACCAATCAGAGCTGCTACCAACTATTAAAAAAATGGATCTAAGTTTTATTTACTCTCAAAAGTGTCATGGCTTAATCTAGATGTGCTCCTGCTCAGTGCCTGCAGGGTACCATGTACACATTCAGTAGTTGCAAAATATGACCAGCAGGAGGTCTCTGCCTGTTCAATAATGTACAAAGCTGTAATAGCATTGAAACCACTATTACAGACCTTATACGGTATATTTTCAGTATGTGCCTATATAAGTATAGTTTTGTATGTGTGAGTGTGTAGTGGTGATAAAAATAAAAGAGCGGTTTTACATAAAACCAATTCCTCCTGCAAGTGGTTTTATGGAAAACAATGTTGTAGTTAAGGGGTTAAGCGGAGAGTTTAAGCATCAAAAGCTGAATCTGTAACGGGACTTGATTTTACTGTTCCCTAATAGTTCAGGCAGTTTGACAGGGGGTCAGTCTAGCCTCCGTTTTTTCATATGAAATAAGTGACTCACCACGTCTTCTTGTCCATCACAAGTTCCATTATCATACGCCTGTAAATACTTAAAACGGATTTGCAGGCTTCGACCTGTTCTTCCAAAAGCAAAGGGACGTCAGTACACGGCTCCAAGAGGAAAACGTTAGCAGAGTTTGTTAAAAACACCTATTGCAAAAAAAAGTAGAAAAAAAAAAGTGGAGAAATATTTTACTTTTGGAAATTGTTGGCATGTGGTATACATTTATACAGACAAACAGCGTAAAATCAGAGGCAAAGGGGCCAGAGTTATTCCGTGCAGCTTCACTTGCATCCAGTCAGCCGGCTCGATTACACAATAGTCGACTGAGGTTTCTGTTTACTACACAAAACAATAGGTGTCCATTTCTGACAGCGCTTCCCTCCCCCTCCCGGGCACGTGTGGTGTACCCCAAGGCTCGATACTCGGCCCCCTGCTATTCACGATATTCATAAATGATCTGCCAAACGTCTGCAAAGCCTCAACTGTACACATGTACGCAGACCACAACATAATCTATACCAGCCAACCAAATCTCCCGCTGCTGGAGGCCGTGCTGCAAGAACAATTCACAGAGGTAGAAAAGTAGATCAAACACAACAAACTTTTTTTAAATACTGACAAAACGGTAACGATGCTCTTTGGAACAGCACCTTAACTACATAAATTGCAAAATCCCCATCTATGTGTGGGGACAAAATCAAATGGCGCGCTGACCACAGTCACTTCTCTCAAATATCTAGGTATGTGGTTAGACCCAAATCTATCCTTTGGCCCCCACATCAAAAAACTCATCTACACTTTACCCCAAGCTAGGTGCCCTGTACAGAAACAAATCCTGCCTGAGCCCCACAGTAAGAAAGCAGATTGTACAACAAATGCTTATGCCGGCTATTGAATACGGAGATGTAGTGTATGCAGCGGCCCCGCAAACACACCTCCAGAAACTTACTACATTGTATAACTCATTCTGCCACTTTGTGCTACAATGTAACTACATGACCCACCATTGTGACATGTTAAAAGAGCTAAACTGGCCATCGCTGGAGTCTAAACGCACCCTTCACCTTCCTGAGCGCTGTAAAACGCTCAACACCGGGAATCCCATGATTTCCTATGGAGCTGGGTCACACCTGGATGTTTTACAGTGCACAGGAATGCGCTGTAAAACGTCCGACGCCCAAAGAAGTACGGGAGCTTCTTTGGGGCGTATAGCAGCGTGTTCGCGGCCATAGACATAGCCGCAAACGTGCTGCAATGCGGTGTGAACCCTGAGGTGTGAACCCAGCCTAAGAGCTTTTCAGAGAAGCTACCACCCTACCTGAGGAGGCTGCTTTCCCCAGCAGTTCCCTCATTCTATAACCTCCGATCCAGGACCACAATCTTACTTGCAATACCACAATACAAAAAGGAAGTGGCTCGATCCTCATTTTCCTACAGAGCAGCGCAAATATGGAATAATCTCCCAGATGCCATCAAATCTTCCCCCAGTCTAAAGTCACTTAAGAAATCTCTATTAATATACCTCGATACAGAATGCACTTGTAAACATGTAACATTTTGACTAAATTTATTTTTGTTAATCTGTATATTTGTACTGTTTTTTTTTTAATATCTTGCATTTTATTACTTTGTATTTCTGTAACAATTCAATGTTCTTGAACCCATCCTGGTAAAATCCTTTACAAATAAATAAATATTGGCAAGTAAATAAATTTCTAATAATAAAGTAAAGTTGGCCTTGCTTACAAAACGTTTAGGAAACAAACCTTTGCGCCAGATCACAGAGCTGCTAAACGAGAGCAGCTCGCCATAACAAAAGTCCCTGTGATGGAGCAATCATGAATATATGAGCAGGAGGATTGAAAAAGCCCTTTTCCCCTGCTTAAGGGGTTAACTTTTCCCATCTGCTTGCCAGTTTATACTGTCCAGCCTTTTATAGTGTGTTGATGGTCAGTATTTGGCCGAGACAAACACGGGAAGATTGAGAGCCTAACCATTGAGAAAAGTAAATCCTTCTTACAGCGTTTTAATGTTTGATAAACAGCGTAGCTGCCCAGTGCTGCTAAGAAGGGGAAAACACACACATTTAGTTTGACTCCTAGAAAGGAGTAGGTTTTATTATTTGTATTTATGTTCAGCTTTGGACATAAAAGGGGATGTGCGCCCAGCTCTTTATTATGCTACAGCTACATATACTAAACATTTCTAAAGATTGAGAAACGGTCTCTGCCATGTCTAAATAGCAAGCCCTGATTTTTAGGTCCTTCTAAGATTCAACACTCCTCAAGCAATCTGTAAATTTCCTTAACTCCTTAGATAAACAGTTGCAGGGCTGGGCTGGAGGAGAGAGCCTTGCTGTATCAGCCCCATGTCTGCCTTCTGCCCAGCAGTGCAAAACAGCACACTGTTGGCTTTCTGCTGACCGTTATTTGGTGGCGCTGCTGCCCAGAGGATGGATCTCACAGGAGACAAGCCGTGAGGATTCAGTTGCCAGGGATGGTGCGGCCATTCTCCCTGGCCGAGCTCTGGATGGCAAAGCTTTACTGTCACCACTGGCAGGACAGATCCAGGTTTTGGTTGCTACAACATCCAAATACTACAGGGTAGTGCTCACATTCAGAAGAGAACATCACAGATGATTTGGCACAAATTACTTGTTTCACTGCGGTGTATATTATACCAGTTTAAATCCCACATGGCTTTACAGGTGAAGACGAAGATACAGAAAAGCCAAGCTAAGCTCTAACAAGCATTCCAAGACCGATGAGGCATAAATGCTTGGTCTGGAGCTAAACACTTGAAGATGCAGTCTGGCCACATTTGTAGATGCATATGACCAAAATCATAACAGGACACTATATTGTATACTAACTACATCATTAATAATTCAGTAAAAAGGAAAGTTCAACAATTGGAAACCATAAATGAGGGTAGATGACTGTAAGAAAAGGAGGTGAATAGGCACTTATACTTTTAATTGTATGCTTCCCCCCCCCCCGAAGAACTACAATACCCTATGACTGACACCCCCTCCCCCAAATGGACTTTATAGAGTTAAATCCCACTTTCCTGGGATTGTACTGAATTTTACGCAGGAGGATGTTCCAAGCTTTTACCACAATTCCTGGATTATTTTCCAGCCCTCCAGGGGACTATATTTTGTAGCGCGATAGAACGTGTATACTACAGCCATAAAATGAAAGGCAACCCCATATAACTTACATGCATGTCGCTCCCGCACTGTGGCAGATTTGCACCAAGTTAGTGAAGAATGAGCTTCCAAAGGTCTTAAGAGGTCCCAGATTCTCCCTCTGCAGTCTGTTATGAATCCCGGTGCTAGGCTCATCCACCTCACCTTCCGAATCTCTCACACCTCACCCCTTTGTCAATCTCCACACTGGCTCCCAGTTTCCTTTAGAATCCATTTCAAAATATTAGTACTCACATATAAAGCTCTCCATAACCGTGCCCCTGACTACATCTCCTCTCTTATTAGTAGGTATATCCCGCCCTGACCACTTCACTCTGCCAATGATCCGATGCCATCAGTTCCTTATACCCCCACCCCCAACTTCTGCCGAGCTGTCCCCTTTCTATAGAACTCCCTCCCCCGCAACAGACTCTCCCCGACGCTCCCTCCAGTCCTTCAAGAAGTCTCTGAAAACACATGGCTTTAGAGAAGCCTATTGGCTCACTCCATGATCTCCCCGCTGTTCACTTCTTGACCTAGCCCAGATGCGCCCCACTACTTCACATAATCTGCCATTTACCCTCAACCTAGTTTGTCTTCCCTCTTAGATTGTAAGCTCTTGAGCAGAGTCCTCGCGCCCACTGTTCTGCGCGTTAAAAGTGTATGTACATTTGTTATTCTCCTCTCCCATTGTACAGCGCTACAGAACTTGTCAGCAATTTATAAATACTTTAAACTGTAGGAGCTCTACTGTGGGTATAGCAGTACCAAATAAATAGCTTGGTATTCATTAAAAATGTTGAGCTGGGGACCTGGAAGGTCAGAAAGCTTTGAAATGTCCCATACTGTCGATCATGCCATCTGTATTGTACTGTACGTACGTAAGCATTTAAAACCAAACAGCGTTGTGTATAAATTCCCTGATTTAGGTTTATAGAATATCTTAATAATGAACCTAAAGTGAATGATTATTCAGATTTCCCTGGTGTAAAAAGAAACTTACACTGGGTCTCCAGAAGTGATGCAGACACTATGTATTAAATTCCCTCAATGTCTGTTATAGCCAGTTCTCTGACCCACAACATTTGGTCTCCAGTAATTAAGATTATTGTCATCATTTATATAGCGTCAACAGTTTCCGCAGCGCTTTACAATAACCAAATGGAACAAGACACAAAACTCATAAGAGCTTACAGTCTAGAGGGATTGGGGCTGAGGAAGACAAGGAGTTTTACTGGACGGCAGGATCATTAGTGCCAATGCGAATGTTTGTGGATATACTGGAAGATCTGCATCATGCTAGATATATGCTTTGAGAAGCAGTAACTACTTTGAAGAGCTATAATCAATACACAGGAACTGCATACCCAGCCTGGATAAGAGAAGTAGAGCAAACACTGGAGAGCCTTTTGGAGGACAATGAGAGACAGACAATATAAAGGGAAAATTGCTTGAAACTGACCTCTGCATCGGAGCGATACATCTCCTTTTATCATCTATTGTACGTTATAAAATGGAGTAAGATTGCAGGAGTGTGGAACGCTTACTTTTTCTGTATTGCCTTGCTGGCTGTGGCAGAGCCAGTTGGTTCATGCACCCATTGCAGAGTGGACTTGTTCCACTGATTGAGGTCTTTGCTGGTATTTATTAAGTAGAGGGAAAAGTCAGAATCCACAGCTAGGGACCAGTCATGCCTGTTTCCATTACAACTCAGATGCACCTCCTTTTTTTTTTAATGTCTTTTAAGGCTAGGGTCAGATGAACGCATTCTGTGCGGACTATGCGCCCGTGCACAACGGATGTACTTTCTGACTGACGACAAGGTAATGGCCACACAGTCAGTTTTTGTTGACTGATGTATAAGGGACAGTAAATTAATATGAAAAACATTTTGTCTGTCAAAATGCTGGACGTCAAAAATGCAGTCAGTCTGACTTCGTTCCATCACTCACACACAAAGCTAAGCGGACATTGCGGACGTGGCGCACTCTGTTCATACGTTGACGTTCTAGCGGATTTACGTTTTTGCCTAACTTGCATCCATTTGCCGCGTCTGCACTTCTGTGCGGGCGTACTTCGTGTGTGGGTTTCTTGATCATAATTGGATGCTACCACGGACGTTAAAATGTGCGGCAACACGGACGTGAACACTGCGCTCGTCTGACACAAGCCTAAAGATGTAAGGAGTTCCTGCCATCAGTTACCGCCGTATGCCGTAAGAATGCAGCTGATGAGAGGTTATGGAAATTCTAAATCAGTCCATTACTTCCTAATCTAAGACGCCTTCTTAGCAAGTTCATAAACAAAAACAGTAAACTAAACACATGCACCATCACAGCCAGTGTCACTGCAGCTGATCTGCAATACATAGACAACAGAACAAAAACAGCACCAGAAGACACTTTCTAGGTGAACTATTGCACAATATCAGTGATCGCTCATATACAGATTCATGCTATGATATATACATGGACGAATAATTAGCTCCGCGTGATGAGGAGTATTGCTAGGAATGGGGCAGTGGCACAATTTGAATTGAAGAGGTGCAGGATATGATCACTTGAACTCTTTCTTTATAAGGCCTACCAATTAGTAATCAAGGTCGCATACCAAACATATATGTATTTTCATTTTTAATGCTTTCTTTTTCCCCGTGAGTGCGATTTTAATGAGGTCAATAAAACAGATTTCATTTCCATCCTAGCACGCTCTGGTCTAGCTAGGGAACCATAATTTGGTGCGGTGTACTGATCTGCAATACAACAGTCTTGTGCTTTCCATACATTAGAAATGTACCTTGCTTTTACTATACTATAAATGAAAGTACATTCCATTAGCCGTGATCCTATTCCAGGTTACCATATAGTAAGGGCACATGTTATACAGACCCGATTACAGGGATCATAGTACTAACTGCATGAAAAAGGAAAAGAAGCCGTTGCCCCCACTGAGCGCAAAATATCTTTATAATAATATTAAACCTTTATAGACTTATGCAAGCATGCAAAAGACTCATAGAAATAGCGGTGTGCAGCTAGCCTGCATTAAGCACATAAAAGGGTGTCCTTGGAATTGATAGAAGATCCAGTGTACTACAAATCTAACCATAGATGACGGAATTCATTGTGCGGCACACGTAACATGGTATCAGAACGGCAATGTGTTTAGGAATAGCGGTGTTTCTTCAGAAAACTCAAAAAAATGTGTTTCCTTGTGTCCTGGGTGTAATTTAATTCGAGCAGTGTACGGAAGGGGGAGGGGGGTCAACATTACTTTAAGGTGAGTCATTTAAGTAATTAGTTGTACATGGGAAGGCGTTCCAGTATAAACTGTAAACCAGCGTATCCTCAGTTGGGAATAGCGGGACAGAATTTATCAGATTTATCATGAAAAGGTAAAAGGTTTCCATAAAAAGAAAGCCAACGCCACTATAGTCAAATAATAAATCCCATTCAAGACATAGATGATCTGACAGGAAGAAGGATATCCCAGTAAAGTGTGTCTGAATGGAAAATTTAAGGATTCAATGAGCAATAAACTATGCGTAAACATAAACACACACATTCATTCGTACCCGATCAAGAATCCTACCCATAGGCATGGTTATGGTTTGGATCGACACATGTAAAACTGCATTTCATTTACTGGTCCAGATGCAGAATTCTGAAGAAATTTACACATATGATTTTAGTCCAAGCAAAACATTCCAAAACATGTGGTTACAAAAAGCACCACAGATTACGGTAACCTATAGCTTTCACAGCCATCAATAGTGATAACACATTATTGCTGGCATGTTACCTCTGAAGAACGGGACAGTTACCCCTTAAGAATCACCAGTAGCGTACGTGGCCCATTTCATCTGGGTGTGCACCCATGAAGCAATCACTACATGTTTATGCTTGGAAAATTTAGCACAAAATACATTAACCCTTAAAGGACCAAGGGTCTTTATAGTTTTCAATGTTCTTGAACCCAGGACATCCTTGAAAACGAGAGAAATCTCAATGTATCCTTCCTGGTAAAATACATCCTATAGATTGTGTTGCCTCCTGAACTCCGGACCATCAGAATAACGCCAAGGAATTCCTCCAGGCTTGTTTGGTCAGTCAGTGGAACAGGAATCAGGAATCAGGCTCATTGAAAGAAAATCAGACCAGCAGTGGCTCCAATAAAAAAACAATTTAATTAAAATAACATGAATAAAAAAGTTGGAACACCATCCAACGCGTTTCGTCTCTGCTACACGCAAGACTTCATCAGGCATTAACTTTATAAACTAACAGTTAATTTAAGGGTTGAAGACAATCAATTAGGGGGGGGAAAAATTAAACTATACCTGCAGAGCAGCCTGATCGCCCGCTTTTACGTCCATGTTCTCATCTTCACACACGCATCCTCTGGTAACAGCATTGGTGAAGGAGTATGTTCTCCCCCAGCTGGACGAACGCTTGTGACCACTTGATTCAGAGTTGACCTTTAACAAAAACCACATTTAAATAAAGAAGAAAAAAAAAAAGTTAATTACAACAGAAGAGTTCCAGAATAATTAAAACCTATTTTAATTATTAATTATGCATGTTTAAACATGATGAAAATCCCTTTGACATTATTGACCTACAAACAGCAACTACATTCACCTGTTCTGATAAATGCTATGATATCCCTGATGAAGTCTTGCGTGTAGCAGAGACGAAACGCGTTGGATGGTGTTCCAACTTTTTTATTCATGTTATTTTAATTACCGTATTTTTCGCTCCATAAGACGCACTTTTCTCCCCCCAAAAAGTGGGGGGGAAAGTGGGTGCGTCTTATGGAGCGAATGCCCCAGCTCACCTATCGCCACCGCGTTAGGCTCCCTCTGAGCATGCGTCCGGCGGCAGGAAGCTTGGGCACTCGCCTGGGGGAGCCACGTGACCGCGATCTCGCGAGATCGCGGTCACGTGGCTCCCCCAGGCGAGTGCCCAAGCTTCCTGCCGCCGGACGCACGCTCAGAGGGAGCCTAACGCGGCGGCGACAGGTGAGCGGAGGCATATCCATGAGCGAACTGGGGCACTATCCATGAGCGAGCTGGGGCAATATCCATGAGCTGGGGCAATATCCATGAGCTGGGGCAATATCCATGAGCTGGGGACAGTATCCATGAGCTGGGGGACAGTATCCATGAGCTGGGGGACAGTATCCATGAGCTGGGGACAGTATCCATGAGCTGGGGGACAGTATCCATGAGCTGGGGACAGTATCCATGAGCTGGGGACAGTATCCATGAGCTGGGGGACAGTATCCATGAGCTGGGGGACAGTATCCATGAGCTGGGGGACAGTATCCATGAGCTGGGGGACAGTATCCATGAGCTGGGGGACAGTATCCATGAGCTGGGGGACAGTATCCATGAGCTGGGGGCAGTATATCCATTATTACACTATTTGATTTCAGAATATTTATTTTCCTGTTTTCCTCCTCTAAAAACTAGGTGCGTCTTATGGTCAGGTGTGTCTTATGGCGCGAAAAATACGGTAAATTGTTTTTTTATTGGAGCCACTGCTGGTCTGATTTTCTTTCAATGAGCCTGATTCCTGATTCCTGTTCCACTGACTGACCAAACAAGCCTGGAGGAATTCCTTGGCGTTATTCTGATGGTCCGGAGTTCAGGAGGCAACACAATCTATCAGGAGAGGGTAACCAAGTACCTGCTATGTGCCTGATTAAGCTATTTATCTTGTGAGTGCCAATCCAGCGGGGGCATAATTGATTAAATGTTGTATCTGCAGCCTGCACTATGTGTGTATTGATTTGTCTTGCAGATTATGCTTCACAATTCTCTTTCCTTTATACATCCTGATAAATGCTATGGCCATCATATTAAGCCATGCACATCCCAGATATATAGGGGCATTCTTGTCCAGCCCACATGAGAATGGAAGAATTCGTACATAAAATGATTCTCCCCTCGAAATCCAAGGTAAAAAAATAATCATTGTACAAGAAAAGCCAAGTTTCCCTTTGAATAGTATTGCAGCAGCAAACAAGGAAAATGTAAACAAACAAAACGACATATTTTACCTGTTTACTGTCCGTTTCGGTCATGGCCGACTCTGGGATCGGCACTTTCACTTGTTCAGGAGAAGGATTTAAAGGTTCCTCCATAAATATAGGCTTGTCTAGCAATATCCATTTTCTGTAAACTTTTACCACTTTCCTGGTTGCAGCGATGTCGCAGGCAGGCAACAGAAACGCCTAGAAAAATGGAAAGAAGGGCATTATAGGAGTAGACATGCAAACGAAAACCAGAGCGTTCATAAACGTTAATCCAGCTTTTAAAAAAAAACTTAAAGTCTCAGTAAGGATGGTTATTGGAATTTGTTTTTTTTTCCCTATAACCTGAAACATATAAAATATGGTATGGTTTTGGTGTTTATTATTCTAGGCACCACAACAACTTCTGTATCTTCCATAGAGTTATGTGTAAAGGCATTCCTTTGGCCCAATGGTAACAGAGGATTTGCGTACAGGGCAGGCAATCTCCTTTATTGGGCCAGTGGTCTGAATGTCTGCCCACCCAGCAAGATCAGGACATTCTACCTTTTGAAACAGGCTCTATGACCAGCAAATGAAACATGCAATAAGTGTGAGGTCAGCAGTTGCAATGTAGCAGATACCAGCTTAAACAGCAATAACATTGATCTGCTCGTTAGGGTTGCAACTAACATTTATTTTCATAATCGATTAGTTGACTGAATCAAATCAGATAAAAAAAAAATTTAAAAATTGTTTAGTTAAAAAGGACACCATGTAGAAATCCACCCCTCCCCTTTTATTTATTTTATATATATTATTAATTAATTATATATATATTTTTTTTTTTTTTTCACACAAATTGTGTATCTTGCATACTTTTCGCACACAAGGAACGCAAGCACCTGGTCGGTGTGATGGATTGATGCTGGTGTGTAGCTCATGCCTGCTTTCTCCCCGAACAAATGTTGCTACGAGCATTCTGATAGACATGATGTCAACACACAGAGCGTGGTGGACAAGGGGGCACTTCGCAAAGCCCGACGACTTCAATAAGCTAAAGTTATCAGGGTGCGTAGAGTGTTCTTTTAAAATAATTTCATGAACAAACTGAGCGGGGGGGGGGGGGGGGAGAGAGAGTTTGGACAAGGGACCATACCCAAGCGTGGGAGGGTTTGGGGGAAGTGAATGGTCCAAAGAGAGGGACGGCAGCTCTGGACTGGTAAGAGGGATGCAAGGAGGGTGGGGTGGTGGCACAGGACTCCAGTTCCGAGTACAGATAAATCACCAGTGGTACAGCTCCTCCACCAAGCGGCAGTACCCCAGTGTTTGAGCTATGGTTCAGCTGCTGTTGTAAACTAAATAAAACAATCTGGTTAGGTCTACTTTAACGATACAAATAAATCATACAGAGTAAAGCAGCCGGTGTTACTTCCCCAATCAGCTCTGAAGTAGAGTCTGAGGTTATTAACTTTAACTCAGTCCAAGTCTAAACAGTGTGGTGTGTGTGCTGTGCACAGGCTGAACGAGAATATTTGACAACTAGAAATAAAGGACGAACCTGAAAGTCTGAATAACAGAACATTAAAAGCCCCGCATGTCTGATGTTTAGAAGGACACATTTAGCCGAGGGTTTGACAAATTTCTATCAAACCTAGAAGCCAACTGCACCCTTTATGAGCCAGTGTCAATGTTTTATAAAACAATTCTGTCTTTGACTGTCTGGAGAATGCCGACCGGCTGAGCAACATTTTGGCCTCTATAGAGTGATCTGCAGTTAATATAAAGGCAGAGAAATAACAACAGCTGAACGATCATTATTTTTAGTTTTACCCTTGAATAATTTTAGATGCATTAATTAACAAGCCTGGAAAGTCTCTTTAAAATGAAGTGCGCAACAACGTCTTGGCCACAAGATACATATATTAAAACCCATCAGGTTTCACATGCACAATGGACAACATCAGCTGACTACAGCACCCTTTATTTGTGTGACAGCTTTGTAAAAACAAACTGGCCTCCAATACATTTTCGCAGTCAGTCAAACCAAGAGAAGGAAGGCTTTCACAGTTTCTGCATAGTCACAGTTCTCGTGGGATGCTGAGAAAAGGAAAGTTTTGTGTTCCAACACAGGAAATTAGAGCCCACGAAAACATGGAACTGGTTCATCTTATCTGCCTGTTCCCTCTACAAAAATAAACAGGCGTTTTAAATCTCATTTCCTACCCAGGACTGCTTTACATCTAAATCGAGCAGATTCCCGGCAATGCCGGTAATGAAAATCCAAACTAGCTAGATCTTCTACAGGTTCCATACTCTAACATACAACAAGTGTCCACCCAAGATATAAATAGAAACATATTCCATTCTACATTGCCCTTCAAATGGTTATATGACGCCATCAAAAGATATTAGGCTCTTAAATTTTAATTATTTGGGTTCAAGCCAACAAGAGTCATCGATGTGAATGTTCACTGTGCAAGTTGTTTTAGCAATAATCCAGCTAAATGAGTTCAATAGGTTAAACCAGGGGTCAGCAACCTTGGCTCCCTGATGTTTTGGGGACTACATTTCCCATGTGGCTCAGTCAGCCTATTGGGTTAGTGAGCCCCATGGGAAATGTAGTTCCCAAAACATCAGGGAGCCAAGGTTGCTGACCCCTGGGTTAAACCAATCAAGTCGCAATTCACTGACGTCTGACATGTTGAGGAACTTCATTCAATGTTCTTCTACAACCTGTTCGTTATTAACTTTATGGGATTTGATCTGTTCTCTGCTCATCTGTATATGATGGCAGACAGGTACACTCGCTCACTCTTCCACTTAAAGAACAAAAAAAAATTTAATTGTAAACCTAACACTATGAAACCCACCACTACCCAGTGGCAGCACCTTGGGGTATTTTTTATTGAGAAACATTAATGCTGTAGCAAATAGTTCAAGGGATTGCATAAACGAAAGATAGTGATGTGAATTATCAACAAGCACTTTTTGGATAACACAAATATGTATTTATTTCCATGTTATAGTAAAGGAACAACAACTTTAGGAGATAGCCATGACTGAGGTGTCCATTTCACCCTTGCAGTGTGAAGGTGATGCTCAGATTTTCATATTGGGAGAAAAAGAAGTTTCTTAAATTTTAATATATATAGATTTTATTTATCTTACCTGCCTGAAGACTTCATTTATAAAGTTGACGTAGCCCCGGGTGGAGAGCAGGATCCTCTGCACTATGTCATACTGGAGTTTTTGTTCCTCCTCAATGCTGCACAGGCTGGCGTTGCTCAGACGGCGGTCTGACAAGGTGCTGCTGTTGGAGTGGTTCTTTTCTTGCTCAGTTGGACCACTCGTCTCCAGCTCTGGGGTTTTCTCCTGATTGACATTCACCACGGACACAGTCTACATTAAAAGAATGAAAAAGAAATATGACATCAGTAGTAAAATTCATTGCCGGGTAATGCGGGTATAGACATTTACACTAAAAAGCATATCCGGCAGAGGGCAAAAAATCATTTATATTTTAATTCACCTGCTTTGATTTTGCAACATACTAAGTTTTTACCAAAAACAAGTTTCACCAAAACATTTGAAGAGCGTTGTGTGTGAAACCTAACGTTTCAGTATTCGAGAATTTTTTATTTTTTTTAACTAGCGCAACTTTGTCACAGGATACCGTTCCCCGTACACGACCGCAGCACCCTCACATACTACTCCTGCACATATGATCTAAGGGGAGATGTTGGCCTCATGTAATCTTTCGTCACCACTGCTTCAATATGACCGAAGGTTAATTTGTAGATCCAGAGAAGATCCTTCGCATAAAGTCTCTTATGAATCGCAAACAAAACCTTTTCCTGAGCTCTAAGCACACTGGAACGTGCACAGAATGTTAAGATGTAAGTTATTCACTATCTTGACTTTGTTAATAAGTGACCACATCCTTCTGGCAACACCAAGAGGGTTATTAACCAACATCCAAATTTGCCACCGAATTGCATCAAATGGAGAGTTTCCCCATGGTGCAATTTGTATATTCACAAAGCTCTCAATTCACCAAATACAGGCAAATTGACAGAGAAAAACAGTGCATTTGGTGCAATTTGGCAGCACTGATATTGTCCGTTAGAGAACCAGCAATTCGTCTATTCACAGACCGCCAATTTCGGAGTTTCAATTCAACAGGAGAATGAGAGGGTTTTAATCTAATAAATAAAAAAAAAAATGTAAAGACCAATTATTATTATTTTTATAAAAACCTTTTGTAATTTTTTTTAAAAAAAAAAAAAAAAAAAGGTTTTTGTAAAACAAAAAATAATTTCTGTAAAAAAATATTACATTTATTAGATTAAAACCTATTGCATTCGCCTGTTTAAACCTGTCGAACGGAAACTCCGAAATCAGACAAATTTGATGCAATTATTTTTAATTTTTTGGCTTTTTTTTTTTTTTAAAATGGCTTTTTTTTTATTATTTAGATCCATTTCTACTACATTTTTATTGATTTAAACTACTATTAGAAGAAAAATAGACTTCCCATTTACACCCTCCACTTTGGTGGAATTTGACGAGGCAATTCCGGGCTTATCGGCAGTTTTTCCCAATGTCTGGTAACCACTTTGGCAACACATGGTGAACATTCAATAAATAGTGAATTCACTGAATTTCTGATTAAATGGAATCGCCGAAATGAGCAAAAAAGAAATAGACCCCCCATGTCTTGAACGAAGCATTGTACCTGTATAATTTTGGGCAGAACATCTCCTCCGTTCTTAGTGCTTTGAGAAGATGGTACGTATTTCTTTTCCAGAAAGAACGTGACCAGCCATTTGATGAAGATAACTCTAGCTGCCATGTATGGGATCTTTGTGCTGTAAAGGTTTTCGTTGTTACGGGTTAACGTTACATATACTGGCTTTGGTCTGACGTCAGGAATCTCTGAAATAAACACTTTTCTGTGTAAGTATATTTTAGGAACATTTTTCTACTGATCAGCTCTAATCCATAAATCACATAGGGAAATAAAAGTCACACACAAAGACAAACAGCACAGCAAGCACACAGAGCACAGCAAACACAAACCGCACAGTGCTGCAACATATTGAACATGAAATTGGAAATTTTGATTAACATGAAAGACTGATGGCAAGTCAACCAAATGTGAAAGTACGAGCCCGTTTTGCTCTCCATATAGCCAGCACACCGCCGAGACCTTGGGGTTGAAATGATGTTCCCTATCAGGAGTAATATACCATCTGCACAACACTTTTTTCCTGGCCTCTATCTGGGATAAAAAAAAAAAAAAGGTTTTTAACGTTGTACCAAAATTAATTGCAACGTCAACAAAACAGGTCACGATGTGAAGTTACAAAAACTTATGTAGCCGACAAACGAAATATTGTTGCGAGGCAATAAACCTTTGCAGCTCCCTCTTGCAGGCTCTGTTATGACTGAGCCACTGTATTAGCAGCTCGAGACATACCTGGACCGAGCTGCAAACAAATACTTAAAGCGGCGCCAACACCACTGGTATCGAGATGAGCGAAGCGCTGCACGAGCTTCTGAAAGTGGGGTCGCGGATGGAAACCTTGGACCTTTGGTTCCCAGTGTTTAACTCTATATTTATATATTAAGAAAGTATTTTACCAGGAAGGATACATTGAGATTTCTCTTGTTTTCAAGTATGTCCTGGGTTCGAGAAACATTGAATTTTTACAGTCGTATATGACCACGAGGCAGCGTATCCCTCCACAATCTGCACTGCATTCAGCTGAGTGGAAAGGGTTTAAGGTGTTTAAGGTGTTTCAGCGACGTTTGTTTATCCATTCAATTGCTCCAGATGAAGCCGAGATCACATCAGCGAAACATATGTTGAGCGGGAACGTGAATTTTTTTTATTTTCACTATGTGTGACTGATTGTGTATATATGAGGGAGAGAGCAGAAATCTAAAAGCATTAAAGCTAGTGCATGGTGGCCGTTTATTGTATTAATAGACCTAATGTTGGTCTGGCTATTGAGGTGGAAATTTTTACTTATTATGGTTACAATTATGTTCATATCCCTTTGGCTCACTAGGTAATCCGTGCTTTTTCTAGCCGCTATCTACTATCTCCAAGTGCCCTCGTATTGTCCTGTTTAACTGTGTTTTAACACTTGTATCTGAGAGTGTCTTTTGTATTAATAAAATTGTATTTGCTTTCCTGCCACTTCTCAGATAATCAGTCCTCAATCTTTGTGACTGGTGTATTGTTGTATGTAAGGTGTTTAAGTGTTAAAATATTTTCATTTCTGAGTATCATCTTGATACAAGAATAACGAGCTACCAGGGAATAGCTCAGTCTCCAGCTGACCCCATAACAGCTCTTATGAAAGGTATAAAATCAGTAGAAGCCGGTAAAGCACAGTCGAAATAGCGGCCCAAGCTGTTAACAAATGGAAATTAGCAGCTACTCTTGTTAAATTAACAGCGGTTTGAGTTGGGCGGTAATATAGTTACAGTTACAAGTTTTTTTTAAAGCGCCAACAAGTTCTGTAGTGCTGTACAATAGTGAAAACATTATGGGTCAAAATCCCCGTGTCGAGATCAGTAACAGCCTGTTAGACCAGAGAAGAAAGGAATGAGTGAAAAAAGTGTATTTCCAATAAATCAGCCCCATACGGTTATCCAAGGCCTCCATGTGTCAAAGCACTAAGAAAAGAAGGTTCGCAATAGGTAGTATCGCTAACATCAGATGGCTTCAAAAAGCCAGACCACAGGTTAGACTATAGAATAGTAAGCCACTTTACAGGGGAAAAAAAGAAACCGTAAGACCAAAACTATACTCACCCAGTACAGGTTTATAGAGATTGGTTAACTTGGTGAATGATGGAAACAAATGATGAAGATAATACTTTCGAAATAAACTGAAGAGAAACTTAAATCCCGTGTCTTGGTTTTCTATATTTCTCCATGATAAACTTGCAGCCTTTAAAAAAAAAAACAACAAAAAAAAAAACACTATGTTTGAGAAAGCAGCATCATATAGGAGATAATTGTAATTGTAGAAGGCATCATAATCGTATAGGAGGTAATAATTAAATGATTGCGTGTAATCAGAGAGTGGCTTTATCCCCAGGATTGAGTGTGTGGCAGGTTGCTTGTGCTTCTACATAACACATTAGTATTGTGATTGCTGTGGGTTCGTCTGGAATAAACATTCATATCCTTCGCCTACCCAACAATAGTGTGTCTAATCTAGCAAGCGAAGACAAGACCACCTGCTATCAGTTTAAAGCAAGCCTCAAAAACAGTCATTTTTTATTTTTGGCTATAAAAAAATTTGAAGCTTTGAAGTTCCTTTTCCCCCCGAGACTGCCCCCATACAAGTACAGAAAGGGACATGCTCGGACAAATTACTGATTTGCATTTGATATTCTTGACAAGACAGGAGACTGGAGGACCACAAGCTGACCAAACCAGGGGATACAGGTTCCCCACTTTATAAATGATAAAGAACGATACACAAGTCTAAACTAGTCATTATTAGGATAACCTAGACCAGCTACTGGTCACCAAGGTACTGTTACAGAGAAATACATATGTACACACTCATTAAAGTTGTGGTGGAGGGCAAAAAATTACGGTAGATTAAAAGCCTCCACATAGCAAATAATAAGGTTTACAGTTGCAGAAAACATTTGCACATCCCAGCAACTCAGAGAATTGCTTTGCCCACAGAGCTCATATGCTACATTCATCATATGCAGCAAGGAACTCTGGGTAGGACATGCAAATGAGGTCTCCAATTCCTCACTTTTTTTGCATCCTGGGTCTGTTTTAACACAGAACCCTCCTTGCCAGTGCAATGCCATACTATATGGCTTTATAGCAAAGGTGCAACAGTACAAGTCACAACCACTCCTGGACAGTCCTCGCTGCATATGGGGAATGTAGCAAATGAGCTCTGTAATGCAGTTTTCTGAATTGCTGGGATGTATAAATGTCTCTACAGTTATAAACGTTAATATATATATGAGAGAGAGTTTATTAGTTGAAGCGGGCACAGTAAGCAGGATAACAATGATTACATCCCCTTATCTTGAATTGACCAGCAGTTTGCAAGGACTTTCAAGCACTTTTGGCGATCTACACATTTTCTGCAACAGATCAAGACTTTTAAGGATGATAAGCTACTGTGCTACTATTACCACACTTCCCTTGTAAAATTTAAAACATTACACTTCTGCACCAAGAAGAAGTTAAGCACCACTGTGCAAGTCAAACAAATAATTTATATTTATGAGAAAAAAAAATTATATATATATATATATCACACATTTTTTTTAAGAGCAATTGTTATGGACATTGAACGTCAGGCTGATTTGACAGGGAATCCTCTATACATATGAAACAGCATATTTATTTTTTGCTAAAAAAAAAAATAAAGGAGTTATTCCAACAAAAAAAAAAACACTAAAAATTTTTTAAAAAGTCACTCAAAAAGGACATCGGCCCTTAAAGCCAAACGTGCAGTTCTGAGTGACAGCCTTCAGCGAGCCATTATAACTATTAATAACATAACATGGCTGTAGGAGTGAATGTACGCAGCGAATGCAATAAACAAGTCAAACTTATCCGGTCACACTTACCTGCTGTACCATATATTTTAATAGCAATTGCAAGAAAAAGCAGCTGGGGTCATCAGGTAGCTTTTCACCAGACACAGCTGGCAATAGAGGGGTTATTTCTTCAGGAAAAATTTTACCTAAAATAAACAAATCGCCAAAATTAATTACAGTGTAACAATACATCACTCTTAAAAATGTTGGCACCAGCATTGCGGAAACATTACCAACCGTCAGGTAAATTGTAGGTAGGGTTTATAAGGGAATCCAGTGTGCAGGGCCCTTGAGAGGAAATCACAATAGGAAAACCAGGGACAAGACTCGCAAATATTAACGCCTGCTCCTCGTCGCATCTTGTCTGCAAAGCCTGAAGCCAGAGGAGGTAAAGGCGAAATCCTTCACATCGTATCTGTGGAAGGAGAAAGAAATTCAGACTGTAAAATCATAAATCAAACTTAATACGGCTGCACAGGACCATCAGGCCTGGCATTAATGCGGAATTAGGACCTTTACGTTAAGGTCTCAGGACTCTGAAAATAATTGGTATTAAAGGGTGTTGAATATTTTATCTGGGACACCCTGTATAATAATGAAAAGGTTTCCTTTAAAACAGATTACCAAGATCTTTACCATATCCAGGGCCATATTTTACTTGAGCTGACCTGTCTTTGACACCCAGCCAACTGCAATAAACTTGCATCTCTCTACTACCTATTCCCCGCCAGTATACCCAATTTAACTCATCCTTACCAGGGTTGCCCACCATTAGAGAGAGGGATAATAAGTAAGAAGATGAAGACGGGGGCAGATCATGTGTGCACGGTGTGGTGGGGACCTTCCACCGAGGTCTAAGACAGTCCATGAGATTGACACCAGTAAAATTCATGACCCATCGCTTGGCAGTCTACTGACGCCAGCGAGGACATCAAGCCAAACAGAAGGATTAGGGTTATAGATGCATTTGATTTTCATAATTCTCTTCTTCCGATACAAGGATTCAAAGGCAAAATACTGTAAATGTATAATTTGAAACTGCATAAACCATTTACTTGTTTTGGTAGAGAAAAAGCGTAAGTTCTGCAGCAGTTCTTTTTGTGATCGAATATCAAGTGACCAGACAGGTGTATCGTCACACACACAGGTTCATTTTCCAGGAAATGAAACAAAAGAATTGCTGGAATTATCAGAATACAGGGGGAGACTGAGAAATTCTTAAAATGGACATGTTCCCTTTTCCAGAACAAATGAGCCCTTATTTCTCCGGTTACATATGGTAAACCTGGTCATAATCTTTCTATTTTAACACAGAGGAGGGCAGTAAATGTATTAAACGGATCAGGAATCTCTTAGGATTTACTGATCTCCCAAAACATGGCTTCCAAATATTAAAAAAAATAATAATATTATACACACAAACACATGTCCCGATGAAAGAAATGTAGAATTTCTGAAATGTTGATAGTTTGAAGCACATGCATTAAATTGTTTTGTTTGCTTAAAAATCCCAGTGCAGTTTTTTTTTCTGGATATACTAGATAATTGCTGACCAGAGCACCGGGCAATGTTGCAATGAAGTCCTCAAGTGCAAGAAAAGAGATATATATATTATTGCAGAGACCATTTGCACATCACAGCAATTCAAAGAACTGCATCACAGAGCTCCTGTGCTACATTCCCCATATGCAGCAAGGAACTCTGGGTAAGATATTCAAATGACATCTGTCTCACTTTTTTGCATCCTGGGTCTGTTTTTACACAGGACCCTTCAATCAATGCCATGCCATACTAGATGGCTTTTTTTTTTTTTTAAGCAGAGATCAGGTTTATATATATTCCCTTGTTTCTTTGAGTATTTCTGGTTATTATGACCAAGCGTAAAATAAAAACAAAATTGTATGTAAACAGTATTCCAAACTGAATAGGTGGTGTTCATTTTCATTACTACAAAAAGAAAAGAAAAAAGTGAACCGTAGCATGTGCAATCGCAAGAAAATAGTAAGCAGACCACACAGAAGCAAAATAACAGCATTTTTTTTTTATAGGAAAGGGAGGAGTGCAGAGACAGGAAAGAGCGACATTTCCAAGCGCTGATATCATCACTTTAAGGGGAAGGGTGGAAGAGTTACAAGGTGAAGGATGAATGACATCCAGCAATAAAAACATTAATAGGAAAACGTGCCAGTATACAACACAAGCAATAAAATAAACTCTAGCGCTTCCCTGCTGTTTCACCATTTAATTTGCTCTAAGTAGCTAGAAGACTGACAGTCCAAGCCTCCGCTACAATGTGCAAACAATGCTATAACCTGGGGGGGGGGGGGTGAATAAAAATATAAAAACAGGTAACAAAATGTGCCAGCTATGAGACCAGGGTTAATATATTCCCATTTTCTGCTGCTTATGGAGGAGGCTGATGGTTATAGCTGGTTATGTGGCCTACGAAGCATGAAAAGGCAATGTAATCATTAACAAGACAGCATACCTTCACAGCATTTCCAGTGTGTAAAAGCTTCTTTAAGACAGATCCTGTAAGCAACACACAGACTGTTAAAAAGAAGAAACGTTGCAACCAAAATAAACGTTTTTAAAGATTTCATGCAGTGGTATCAGCTGCAGAAGAAAAAAAAATTATGTTTTTGGATTTTTTTTCCCTCATTCTCACTCTGACAAAACACACAATATTAAAGTGAAATGACCTCAATAGGGAGAGAATATTTAGACTATTAAATGACTGATAAGTGAACGGATATATTTCATTCTAAAGATTATTGAAAGCTGAATTAAAGTGCTGTACAAGTTTACAAGGGGTTAAATGTTGGTGCATCAATGACTCCGAATTCACTAGCAGGGTTATTCTGAGAGCACCGAAATGTCAATTACAAGTCTGTGCTCTCCCGTTCGCCGCAAATCAACGAGTTCAAATCGTCAACCCTGCGGTGAATTCACCATTCACCGCAGGGTCTCCGAAGTAAGGTGAATCGACCTGCCGTATCAATCCAAAAAACTGCCGCAAAACGCCGAAAGCATCTGAAAAAAGAAGACGACCTGTCGAACAGACCACTAACCAGTGGGGGGGGGACCACTGATACTTTTAAATGGCTTTTTTTTATAAAATAAAAAAATACTGCATGAAAATATATAAAGGTCCTATGAAGAATAATAAAAAGGTCCGTTACAAATATAGAAATAACACCATTAAAAAAAATTGGGGAAAAGTTTTTTCGCCAAATAAATCCAGAAAAATGGCAAAAAAAAATAAAGCGACTTTTTGCTGAAAAGAATAAACAGTTTAATAAAAATTTAAGAGAGATTGGGAATTATTTTATTTTTTTTAACAATGAAACCTATGGGCGTCGCCGGATTAAACGTGTTGAATGAAACCACCGAAAATCAGTGGATCTCCCTGACATTTCGGTGCCAATACATCTCTATGGGGATTTCACTGCCACCTAAGATCACTGTATTTCGCTGGCCATTCGCCAATATTTGGCGAATCGCCAGCTGTTTGACTAGCCGAAAGGACACGACATTGCACCGTACGGGGGAAAAAAAAAAATCACTATTCAGTGTAATTTCATAGCCAATTCGGTGCTCTCTGAATAACCCCTTAGGGAATTTCCATCATTGCTTCTGCGGACGTCGGCTCAGGTCTCAGTCACATAGGTAGTTTAAAATGTCTCTACCAAAGTTTTCTAGCTCATCTTTTTACGGCGTTTGTCACCAAAGTGTAAGACAAACTTATCTCGTGTTGATTAAACTGTAGATTTTATTGAACTTCAATAGTATCACTACTTTAAACTAACTATAGTATATTCAACGGAGCTGTAAACATTGAGAATAACCCTGAATGGCCACAGTTATAAATAAATATATACAAAACAACTCGGTCAGGAAAACAATAATATCCACACACCAGACAGTATTTTTGTGTAAGTGTCGATACCTAAATGTTTTTGTTCCAAAGTGATAACTGAACAGGAAGGATGAAGTGCCACGGTTTCCCTGAACAACAATGGTCCCGCCGCCACCCCTGACCTTTCATTTCCAAGCATTATTTTAACAGATACATCCATGCCTATACAGCAGAAATCCCCCTCGTACAAGGCTTTGCTGGATCCAGATGGATTTCTACACCGAGCTATCAAGTATTCCATCAGCCTTTACACAAAGGAAAGAGGAAGTGGGAAAATGATATCCTTGCTATAAGGTATCGGCGCAGGCCATACGAACGTGCAGAACGGCGATATTAACTAACAGGCGTGGGTGTGAGTGTCACTGGGAACACAACGTGTCTACCTCAATACAAAAAGTCTACCAAAGATTTACGAGCTTGAGTAGTGATCTGTTAACAAGCGACAAAAGGCTTTCCACATTACAAATAAAGCGAAGGAGTACTCCAAAACAAAAACACAAAAGGTGTTTACGCTGGCTGTGTGTCTGAATTGCCAATAAAACCCCTTTTTATTTGGGTGTTGTGACCTCCGCCTCCTTTTGTGTGTTTTGGGATAATTTTGCACCAGGCTTGCTTGCTTTAGGATAATTTTGCACCGGGCTTGCTTGCTTGGAGATAATTTTGCACCGGGCTGGCTTGCTTGGAGATAATTTTGCACCGGGCTTGCTTGCTTGGAGATAATTTTGCACCGGGCTGGCTTGCTTGGGGATAATTTTGCACCGGGCTTGCTTGCTTGGGGATAATTTTGCACCGGGCTTGCTTGCTTGGGGATAATTTTGCACTGGGCTTGATTGCTTGGGGATAATTTTGCACTGGGCTTGATTGCTTGGGATAATTTTGCACCGGGCTTGATTGCTGGGGATAATTTTGCTTGCTTGGGATAATTTTGCACCGGGCTTGCTTGCTTGCTTGCTTGGGGATAATTTTGCACCGGGCTTGCTTGCTTGGAGATAATTTTGCACCGGCTGGCTTGCTTGGAGATAATTTTGCACCGGGCTTGCTTGCTTGGAGATAATTTTGCACGGGCTGGCTTGCTTGGGGATAATTTTGCACCGGGCTTGCTTGCTTGGGGATAATTTTGCACCGGGCTTGCTTGCTTGGGATAATTTTGCACTGGGCTTGATTGCTTGGGGATAATTTTGCACTGGGCTTGATTGCTTGGTAATTTTGCACCGGGCTTGATGCTTGGGGATAATTTTGCACCGGGCTTGCTTGCTTGGGGATAATTTTGCACGGGCTTGCTTGCTTGCTTGGGGAAATTTTGCACCGGGCTTGCTTGCTTGGGGATAATTTTGCACCGGGCTTGCTTGCTTGGGGATAATTGCACCGGGCTTGCTTGCTTGGATAATTTGCACCGGGCTTGCTTGCTTGGGGATAATTTTGCACCGGGCTTGCTTGCTTGGGGATAATTTTGCACCGGGCTTGCTTGCTTGGGGATAATTTTGCACCGGGCTTGCTTGCTTGGGGATAATTTTGCACCGGGCTTGCTTGCTTGGGGATTAATTTTGCACCGGGCTTGCTTGCTGCTTGGGGATAATTTTGCACCGGGCTGCTTGCTTGCTTGGGGATAATTTTGCACCGGGCTTGCTTGGGGATAATTTTGCACCGGGCTTGCTTGCTTGGGGATAATTTTGCACCGGGCTTGCTTGCTTGGGGATAATTTTGCACCGGGCTTGCTTGCTTGGGGATAATTTTGCACCGGGCTTGCTTGCTTGGGGATAATTTTGCACCGGGCTTGCTTGCTTGGGGATAATTTTGCACCGGGCTTGCTTGCTTGGGGATAATTTTGCACCGGGCTTGCTTGCTTGGGGATAATTTTGCACCGGGCTTGCTTGCTTGGGGATAATTTTGCACCGGGCTTGCTTGCTTGGGGATAATTTTGCACCGGGCTTGCTTGCTTGGGGATAATTTTGCACCGGGCTTGCTTTCTTTGAGATAGTTTTGCACTGGGCTTGCTTGCTTGTCACACTGTCACTTGGTGAAAATCTAATGAAAACAACCTCCCCTCCATTACGCAAAAGAAAAGAAAGAAAGAGGGGAAAAAAGAAAATGAAAGGGAGAACGATTGATAGAAACATAGAAAAATGTCGGCAGATAAGATCCTTTCGGCCCATCTAGTCTGCCCAATTACATGGATACTTTACCTGGATTTATCTTTTGTTTAGGATAGCCTTATGCCTATCCCATGCCTGCTTAAATTCAATTACTGTTTTGGCCTCTACCACTTCTACTGGAAGACTGTACCATGTATCCACCACCCTCTCAGTAAAATAATGCTTCCTGATGTTACTTCTAAACCTTTGCCCCTCTAATCTAAGACTATGTCCTCTTGTTTTGCTATTTTGTTTCCTTTTAAATATACTCCCTTCCTCTACCTTGTGGATTCCCTTTACGATAGAAACATAGCAACATGATGGATAGAGAGAAAGGAAAAAAGACAGGATGAAAATGAAAAAGACGGCAAAAAGAAAAAGAGATAAATAATTGTATTATGTGGGTTTGGCGCTTGCTGACAAAGAGAATATTCTTTCATCCTAAGTGGTGAATTGGAGAAGAATCAGAAAGGAATTTTAGGCCTAACTAGATGAGGTGAAACAGGCGATGAAATTAAAAGAGTCAGCTCTTTGGCTTAAAATATGGTAATCTGTGCAGTTTACCATCAGTTCATCGCTTAGTGACCAACTCATAATCAGCTAACATAAGTATGTCGATTTATAGGTGTAACCACACTGAAATATAAAGTGCAAGAAACACAATTTTCAAGAGCGGGAGCATCGAAAGTGACGCATACAATCAGAATACAAAGACTGTGTGTTTCGCAGTACAGTAAAATGCACTATGTGACTAGACTGTAAACATTACCGTAGGTAACTCTGCATAAACCCTTTTCCTCAAGGTGATCACTTGTAAAGCGCCAGCAGATAAGCCCAGAAACGGCAGCCTATTGACATTCAAAGGGTGGCTAGGGCTGCCCATCAACTGTTCTCTGGACACAATCATCATTACAGTACTTGTGACATCGAGTGGACATTCAGTAAGGAAAATGCAGAATATATTAAAATTCTCCACCATAGTTTCTCTTGCGTTACAGAATGGAAAAAGTATCAACAAAATTGTGTGCCCTTCAAATAGACCATGTTCCATTTACAGGTGTTAATAAAGCGCTAACAAGTTCCATAGCGCTGCACGCTGGGAGAGACAGAATAAATGTCCATACAAGTTAAACACAGGACAGTAGGAGAGAGGACCCTGCTCGAGCGCTTACAATCTAAGAGGAGAGGGTGACACACTAGGTGAGGGCAAGTGGCAGAGTATGTGAAGTAGTGGGGTGCAAGTGGGAGCAAGAAATGTACAATGGGATTATGGAGTGAGCCGATAGACTTCTCTAAAAAGTAATGTGTTTTCAGAGACTTCTTGAAGGACTGGAGAGATGGGAAGAGTCTAATGCTGTGGGGGAGGGAATTCCACAAGAAGGGGGCAGTCAGGTGAAGTCATGTCATGTTGGTCTTGAAACATTGCACATATACAAAAGAAAATAATACTATATTGGCTAAATGATACACTTTTCTCAGCTTCTGTATGTTAGGGAAACATTTCTTACCTATACTGTGGAACTGCCAGCGGTAGAAAATCCTTTCAGGTAGTAGTTGTAGAATTTTCTGAAATAAGAGTCAAGAAAATCACTTAGAAACCGATCCAGAGTAAAAACAGGCTACTAAAAAATGTGCCTGTAAATATTTTTTTTTTTTTTAAAAAAACACACGTTAAAGGATATATAGAGATATTCAGAGAGCACCGGGATTTGTGATGTTGCAAACACTATCATTATTCAGAGAAAGGTGAAACTCTGGAGAACTTTTCAAGGAGAATTCTAGGTCAAAATAGCCAAACCAGAAAAATTCTCCCATTTAACTCACCTTCCAACTCGGCTATTTTGACCTAGAATATTCACTTCTCCAAAAGTTTTCCAGAGTTTCACCTTTCTCCGAATAACCCTGTATAAAATTACCAGTGTGATAACGGCAACAAACACTGGAGCTTCATAAAAGAAGAATCAAAACAGCCACAACAGAAACTATCACTGCGAACAGTCTCCTGTGACTGTATGTGTTATTACTTTTGTGATGTCTCAGCAGTGACAGTCGCAGGCACAACAGCGATTTTCAGTGTGTGCAACATCAGCAAATAACAGGGCTTTTTGAAAAACACCCAGAGTGTCACTGAGCAGCCTAAGGACAGACCAAACATAAAACCAACCCCAAAAATGTTTGCCACCTGGCTCTACAAAAATTTGAATATATAAAAAACAAGTACTAAATGTACACAGAATTTCTAGTAATGTTGTTGCTACTTCAGGCTCTCAGAGAAACCAGTTCCCTTTAGTATAAAAAATGAAAGCTGCGTCTGGGAATCGCCTGTTATACACAGGCTAACAATACATTGCCTTTTCCTATAAAACGTAAAAGAAGACTATCAGGGTAATTCAAAGAGATTTGAAAAGTCACCACACGTTCGGTGACTTTTCGTTCTCTTCAATTCGGTTCCTTTTGCCGATCCCATTTCGGTGACCCTGCAGTGTATTCAGCAAGCACCACAGGGTCCCCGAATTGTAGGGAAAAGCTGCCGCAAACCTGACGAAAACTAACCGCAAACCCTGGCGAATGCACGCCGAAAACCCTCAAAAACATTGGATTAACCTGCCGAAAACCACGGAAAAAACCGAGCAGGAGCCGATCGCAGCCTCCGGAAAAAGCCGAGACCACAGACAGAGTGAAGTGAATAATTTAGCAAAACAGTTTGCATGAATGATTGAAAAGTGAAACGATGTTTGCAAAGAAACTACTGAGCGAAAATGTCTGAAATTTACATGAGGTCCAATGAATAATAAAAAGGGCTGTTACAGAAAAATAGGTAAAAAAAAATTCTGAAAAATGCTTAAAATATCATAAAAAATCTATAAATAAAGAGACTCTTTACTGCAGAATTTTATAATGAACGCTTTATTAGATATTGTTATTAAAACGGGAATATTTTTAACATTGAAGCCTATGGGATTCGTCTGAATAAACCTGCCAAATTAAATCACCGAATGGCAGGGCATTTCGGGAACCTTTCACTGCTGGTTTGTGTTCTCTGAATAGCCGAAGCAGTGCTTTTTTATGGGGATTTCACTGCCCTCGAACAGGCACCGAACAGGCACCGTATGTGCAGGCAATTCGCCAGGATTTGGCGAATTGCCTGCTCTCTGGATAGCCGAATGGCCAAGAAAGGTAACCGAACGCTGATTTTCAGCGTTCGGTTACCTTTCTCAAGCAATTCGGATCTCTTTGAATTACCCTGTATGTAAAGCAAGGAGCTGCACAAGTTGAGTCGCAACAGAAACTACAGCTCAATTAGGAATAGCATTGCAGACGTTAACATTTGCAAAAGGAACCACAACAGGTCACAGTTCCCTCGGAATTGCCAACAGTTGACTAGGACCAGAGCCTCCCAGGTGTACAGACAGAGCAGTGCTTGCATAGCATTTGGTTTTACACTGAAAGGAAACAGTATTGTAAACATACACAGTGATTGTAAACATATACTGTGATTACCACTAGAATTTTGGAAGGGGAAAACATGCAGCATGCATTAACCTGGTTTCCCCTCAATCAGCTTGCATAACTAGCAGAAATCAGGGCGTCACTGGAGAAAAAGCACTGTGACCTCGCTAATTCATTAGTTTAAAGCATTTAATATTGAATCACACGTGTGTCTCTCATTCCTTGGCAGCCGCCAAAGTGCAGGATGCCGGATGAAATGTAGCAATTGTGAGGCATGACACAAAGTACTGAATGGATTGTGTGAACTAGATGTGGCAAGAATGCGGCCAATGTGTACTGTAAACACAATGTAACAAAAAAACAAAACTGCACTAGAATGTCAGATAAAAAAAGAATTGTTCTGAAATGTAAAATAAAAATATTGGTTACAGGCAAGCAATCAGCAGTACAAGAGACGACTATCCCGTTACATTAGGTTTTCTTGTCTGCCCTCTTTCAGTTACACAATGAGCTTCGGATCTGGGAGACGCGGTTGTAGAAAGAGACAAAGATCACTCTTTAACGTGGACCATTCTACTTTAAATATATTAAAAATAAGAAAAGAACAAGGCTCACCATTTCCATATGAGCCAATCGAACAAATAATATATTTTAAAAATGCTCGATATCTCCAAGGGAAGCCTCATAACAGACTGGACTTGCTGCATTGTGGAGGATAAAATCTGAATAAACGAGGATAAAATAGCATGGGACATCCCCGGGTAGACATCAGGATCTGCAGTTATTGCATAATTGTTACAAGGAGCCAAATAAATAACAATTTTGCCCCTGAATGCTCCCTTATGGGCTGTTACCATTACTGACTGGAATGAATTATTACCCCACAGAGGAAATACCTCCATACTAACATCAGGCTGAACAATACAGGTGGTTTGCTGAAAGGTCTGTAGTAAAGAGATGGCAACACTAAATCAGAGGTGCGGGGGGATTATTGAGGAGACATGTGATTTACTTACTTCAAATAGAAAGAGGATGGAGTCCAGCTCCTCCCTTTGTGATTTATTCCCTGCAAAATAAGACATTTTCAGTGAAGTAAAACAAAAAAAATGTGATATATACTGTATATAGTAGAAAATAGGATGCATTCCAAGACTTTGAAAAACAAAAAAAACGGTTCTTTATTAAATAAACATTTTAGAAGAATTCTTGGGAATTTTTTTAAATATTTAATAAAGAACCTTTTATTGATTTTCTAAGTCCTGGAGTGCATCCTATTTTTCTACATTTTGAATATTTACACAAGATTTTTGCACTGAGGCATGATTAAATTTGTTGGGCTGTTTATGCAGGGGTCAGCAATCTTTGCTCCTTGATGTTTTGGGAACTACATCTCCCATGATGCTAAGTCACACATTAGGCTGACTGAGCCACAAGGGAAATGTAGTTCTCAAAACATCAGGGAGCCAAGGTTGCTGACCCTTGTTGGACTGGGGGACACACACACAATTTCACTCTTTACGAGACATATTCTACTCATATTTAACCCTCACACAGATCAAGAGGCGTATGCATTGCACAAACCTTTGTCTTTAAAATGGGGTGGGAGCAGTGGCGACTCTAGGAACAATATTTAGGGGGGGCACAGAAGATACCGCAGTCAAAACTGGGGGGGGCACTAATAATTTTCACCACTAAATCATACCACTGAATAAAACTAAGGGCCCTATCAGCTGGTGTGAGCTAAAACACCATCACTAAAGGAAAAATTTTGTGCGAGTCGCTAAAACTTACAGGGTTATTCAGAGAGAGGGGAAAAGCAGGAGAATGACTGGAGAATGGAAAATTCTTGGTCAAAATAGCCAAACCAGAAAAATTCTCTCACAGGGTTATCCAAAGAGATTCGAAAAGTCACCGCACGTTCGGTGACTTTTCGTTCTCTTCAATTCGGTTCCTTTTGCCGATTGCATTTCGGTGACCCTGCGGTGTATTCAGCAAGCACCACAGGGTCCCCGAATTGCAGGGAAAAGCTGCCGCAAACCCGACGAAAACTAACCGAATGCACTATGAAAACAAGCAAAAACATCTGGATTAACCTTCGAAGAGGAGCCGAACAGGAGCCGAAAAGGAGCCGAATCACACAGAGCCGAAGCAGCTGTGACGTAGAGGAGGCAGTGAATAAATTAGAAAAACCATTTGTATGAATCTGGGAAAAAGAAACGCTGTTTGCAAAGAAACTACTGAGCGAAAATGTCTGAAATTTTCACAGGAGGTCCAGGGAATGATAATAAAGAGGGCTGTTACAAAAAAAATAAGCAAACTGAAAAAAAAAAAAAAAAAAAAATCGGACTTTTAATTTTTTTTAAAAAAATTCAGAAAAATGCTTAAAGTATCCTAAAAAATCTATAAATAAAGAGACTTTTTGCTGCAGAATTTTATAATGAACGGTTTATTAGATATTGAATTAAAACGAGAATATTTTTAACATTGAAGTCTATGGGATTCTCCTGAATAAATTTGCCGAATTAAACCACCGAATGGCAGCGCATTAGGGGAACCTTTCACTGCTGGTTTGTGTTCTCTGAATAGCCGAAGCAGTGCTTTTTGATGGGGATTTCACTGCCATCGAACAGGGACCGAACAGGCACCGTATGTTCAGGCAATTCGACAGGATTTGGCGAATTGCCTGCTCTCTGGATAGCCGAATGGCCAGGAAAGGTAACCGAACCCTGATTTTCAGCGTTCGGTTACCTTTCTCAAGCAATTCGAATCTCTTTGGATAACCCTGTCAGTCATCTCACTTTCCAAATCGGCTATTTTGACCTAGAATTTTCCATTCTCCAGTCATTCTCCTGCTTTTCACTGCTTTCTGAATAACCCTGTTAGTGCCTGACGACCTACTAACAGATCACCTTGTCTGCAGTAGTCCATGAACAAGGTCGTTTGGTGCACGCTAGGGAAACTCTAAGACCCGGGTTGAGACCCAGGTTGACCCATGCTTGAAACAATCTTATTTATCCACAATTTTGAAAGGGTGCCAATAATTTTGTCCAGCCCATTTTTGGAGTTTTGTGTGACATTATGTCCAATTTGCTTTTTTTCCTCCCTTTTTTTGTTTTGTTCCAATACACACAAAGGGAATAAACATGTGTATAGCAATACATGTGTTACTGCAAAACTTTTCTGTGAGAAATACTTGATTTTCTGGAAAAATGTCTGGGGTGCCAACAATTTTGGACATGACTGTATGTGCATAAAGGATACATTTATAATAGAGCTTACTGCAACAGCAGCGACATTGCTGACCATATCCATTACTATGGTGTATGGGGCCAAGAGAACACCTGTGCTGCATTCCTTTCAATTGCCTATTAATTTTGGACGAGGACCTAGTTTTTCTGGAGTTAGCACCAGGGTTGAGCAGTAGGTAAAATGTTGCAATTAGTGCACCTCAAAAAATTTAGCGCTGGCACCAAGTGATCTGTTAGCTGCAAAAGCGCTAGAGATCTCTAGCACTCCCTGTGTTAAGTATAGGACGCGGAAAGTACATTAAGCACGTGGTACAAATCGCTAATAGCAACGCGCTAAGTGATTTTTTCCCATTTGTAGCGGGAAGCAAACGATCTGTTGGTTAGGCGCTAGACTCAATTAACCAGGCGCTAACGGAAAATCACGCCGATGCAAGGGTTAGCTCACACCAGGTAATAGTGCCCTAAATAAGTATTTATAAATAAGATTACAAAACCCCAGAGTAATGTGATGCAATGATTAATGTGATGCAATGATGCCTTTTTTTGTTGTACTAACCTGATACTTAAATTCAATATTTTATTTGCTGCAATTCGGCAGTTTTCGCTGAATGTCTGATAGCTGCTTCAGCGACTCCACTTTTAGCAAATTACAGTGACCATTCGCTAAATGGGGAATTCACCTTATTTTCGGAAAAATAAATTCCCCGAAATGTGACGGAAAGCAGAGGACCTACAGATCATTAGACCCTTTAGATTCTAACTTCTATAATAACCCCTAAAATGCCATAAACCCAGAGAAATACAATAAAAATAATAAACAATGTGGCATTTAGCTACCCCTTAACCCATAAAATGCCATTCATCAAGGGAAAACACGAAATGAATACACTGAGGCATGTAGTTTACCCATCAACCTATAAAATGCCATTAATCAAGGAAAAAACAAATGTATACTGTAAGGGATGAAGCCTGCCCATTAACCCTTAATATACAACTAAAACCAAGGCAAAAACTAACGTAATACACAATGCAGTGTATAGTCTGAACATTAACCATTTCACTGCTGAGCCATTTCAACCCTGTGAAAATGTTTAAGTACACGTTTTTATTTAATGTTTTATGACTTCTACTTCACACTGAATATGGTCATGTTGGGTATCATTGGAAAGGCCAGAATCTGCCCTTTCGAATGACACCTAGATCTTCCATATACGATGCATAGCAACGGATATATATTGGTCCGAAGAAGTGTGGGAAGCTGGATGCTGATTTTTGGTGGGGGGGGGCACATGGGGGGCAAGGAATAACCTAGGGGGGCAATTGCCCCTC
This sequence comes from Leptobrachium leishanense, assembly GCA_009667805.1. Classification (NCBI taxonomy): domain Eukaryota; kingdom Metazoa; phylum Chordata; class Amphibia; order Anura; family Megophryidae; genus Leptobrachium; species Leptobrachium leishanense. Next base: position 314,546,884 of record CM019066.1, read on the forward strand.
CTTGCCCCCCTGTAGAGTCGCCTATGGGTGGGAGGGAGAGAAGTGCACATTCCCAATGTGAAATATTAGCGTTGGACACCACCAAAATGCTCCATCACTAGGTGGCATACATTAACCACTTGAATGCTAAGGACGCGCTGAGCGCGTCCTCAGCATTCCCGCTGGTGTGCTGAGGACGCGCTGAGCGCGTCCTCACATTGGGGTCAGCGTTCGGCCGGGTTCCGGCCGATCGCTGGCCCTCCGGTGCGGGCTGACATCCTGGATGTCAGCCCGGCATCCGGACCACCAGCCGCCAGAATTAGGTGTCATCGCGGGGGCGCGATGACACCTAATTCAGGCGCCCCCCCCGCATGTGCGGAGGAGGCGCCTGAAAGGGAGGGGGGAGGTCCTTCGGACCTCTCTCCCTCCCGATCGGTGGCTCTGCGGGGCTTAACCCAGGCACCATTTGGAAGGGCACAGCCTGCCCTTCCAAATGATGCCTGGCATTAACCCCTGGGGAGCTGGATCGCGAATCGGCGCTGAAAAGCGCCGGTTCGCGATCCTTTCCCGGAGCTGGCCGACATCTTGGATGTCGGCCAAGCCTCCGGAACTCCCCCAGAGGACTGGCGTCATCGTGCGTAGCACGATGACGCCAGTCCTAGAGTTAACCCCTAACTGCCACCAACTGTGGAGATAGGGAGTTCCAATGAACTCCCTATCTCCCGATCCGTGGCAGTTAGGGGTTAAATTTTGGTATGGTTGGATTGGCCAGAGCATGGCCGTTCCAACGATACCAAACATGAAAGTGTAAAATTTTGTAAAAAAAAAAAAAAAAAAAATGAAAAATAAAAATGAACAAAAAAAAAAAAAAAAAAAAAATTTTTTTTTATTTTTTTGGATTTGTTAATGCAGCAATATTGTTCCCATTTCAATTATAATGTGAACAATGATGCTGCACTAACGATTTTTGTATGCGGTGCGTTTGTTAAAAATAGTGTCATTTTCCCCAAAAAAAAATGTAACGAGACCCCATCTCTAATTTTTTTAACAAGCGCACCCCATACAAAATATAACCGCAATTGCTCGCATGTTAAAATGTGAAAAAAACACTTTACACGTTGTAAATTATTGAAAATACATATTTTATTGCATTTTTTGTTATAATATACAGACATGACATAACGTATACATATAATAATGACATATTATGAATCTACTGAGTCTGACGGAAAGAACGATATATAATATGTCTGGTCATATACTAAAATAAGCCTTCAAAACACGTTTAAACATGATGCGCAAAACAGGTAAAAATTACCTCAGCACAGGGGCGGGAAAAGCCTCAGCAGCGAAAGGGTTAATTGGATAATTGTTATACCAGTTCAGGTTATTACAGACTGAGACGACGAGACGCTCTTGTTTTAGAGGTTTCCCAGCAGTGATTGTGGAGCGCCAAGTGAAACCAGGAATAAATATTATTGCTTGATGCCTATAAGAGGGGAGCCGTGTCCCATGTGGCCTTTAGGATTCGTTTGAAAGGAAAGAGGTATCAGTCTGCATACTTGTCTCCTGTGCTCGTACCGGCCAAGTCTCTGCAAGTGGCGCAGTATTGTAGTAATGCTGTGCATGTCAATTGGAAAAAGCATTAGAACAGGCACAAATGAGCATTTCCAGAGGATATATGGAACTACATTAATATATTTAAAAATGTTGTATTTTAAATTGCATGTACGACCTGCAGAAATAAGGAAAATCTAAAATATTTATATTTCCTGCACAAATTACCATATTTCAATAAATATTTTTATACCTCACTAGAAATTGGTATAGTACATCAAATCCAGTAATTTAGCAGATAGAAGATGTCCTTCCTGCAAAACGCAAGAGGAAGTGCGAGAGGAGAAACTAAAGCTGCAATGCAAGAGTAATTTTGCAATTGTGCTATACTTATCTTTTAGCAATTGGTACATCATGAACAGGATGCAGTATAGCCGGCTATAGAGTGATCTCATTTTGTTATGTGGGATGTGGGATGCGAGAGGACTCAAAGTTGGACAAATTAAAACACATTAATTTAAGAAAATGAATACTACAATCTGTACCCAATTATTTTTATTGATATTTTTCAGTTTATCAGAACAAAAAGGTAAAACTATAAAACAATTGAAAAACGTCACCTATATTTCAAAATCTTTTCTTTGAACTATATGTCAAGAATAGATGAAAAATAATCATTGTTTTGGTTCAGTTTTTATCAGAGACACCTACAAAAGGAGACATGCAAATTATTGATAAAAACTTAAAGAAATGTGATTGTCGACTCAAGAAAAGGTGTTGTAGCAACTAAACAAAGCCCCAGTGCCGGATGGAATTCACCCACGAGTACTGAGGGAGCTATGTGTTGAAATAAGCAAACCTCTGTAATTAATCTTTCAAGATTCTTTTCTTTGAGGAATCGCACCAGAGGATTGGAAAATAGCTGATGTGGTCCCTAGATTTAAGAAAGGTTTAAAATGTATGCCTGGGAATTATAGACCGGTGAGCTTAACATCTGTGAGCTGGGGCTGAGAAAGTTTTTGAGGGGTTACTAAGGGACAATATTCAGGAATTCATTGGGAGGTATAATGTAATTCTAAAACCATGCTGATTTTTGCAACACAGATCATGTCAGACTAACCTAACTGCATTCTATGAAGAAGTAAGTAGAAATATAGATCAGGGGGTCGCAGTGAATGTGATTTTACTTGGATTTTGCCAAAGCTTTCGACACAGTTCCACACAAAAGGTTACTATTTAAATTAAGAAAAATTGGTCTAGATGAAAATTCTCGTTCTTGGATAGAAAACTGGATAAAAAAAAAAAAAAGGTACAGAGATTGGTCAGGAATGGTAAATTTTCAAGATGAAACCAGTGGTAAGTGATGTCTCTCAGGTGTCTGTTATAGGACCAATTCTATTCAATTTATTTATAAATTACCTTGAAAAAAGCATCAAAAGTCATGTGTCAGTGTTTGCAGATGACACAAAACTAGGAAAGGTGATGCAATGTGAGCAGGATATTACTTCGCTGCAGAGGGATTTGGATATATTGGGGGACTTGAAGTTTAATGTGGATAAATGCAAGGTTATGCACTTTGGAGTGAAGAACACACAAGCAACTTATACCCTAAATGGTAAGGAGTTGGGGAAATCCAAGCAGTAGAAGGATTTGGGAATAATCATAGACTTCAAACTAAGTAACACTGCCCAATGTCAAACAGCAGCCGCCAAGGCCAGCAAGGCACGGCATGCATTAAAAGGGGAGTTCACTCTTGGGATGAAAACAAAATTTTGCCTCTTTATAAAATCAATGGTAAGACGCACCTTGAATATGCCGTGCAATTCATGGCACTTATTTTAAGAAAGGATATGATGGCGCTAGAAAAAGTGCAGAGATGGGCAACTAATAAGGGGAATGGAAGATTTAAGTTATGAGGAAAGGCTAACAAGCTTTAATCTGTTTAGTTTAGAGAAACGGCGCCTTAGAGCGGATCTGATAACCTTATATAAATATATACAGGGCCATTATAAACCATTGTCTGCAAACCTATTCATTAATAGGACTATACACAGAACACGAGGTCACCCATTTAGACTGGAGGAAAGGAAATTCAGCCTAAAGCATAGGAAGGGTTATTTTACAGGGAGAACAATAAAGCTGTGGAATTCTCTGCCTGTTGAGGTGGTTGGGTCAGAGTCTGTACAGACCTTTAAGCAACGAATGAAAGACTTCCTGCAAAAACATAATATTAAGGGTCATAATATTTAATATGTGGGTAAAAGCTGCTTGATCCAAGGAGAAATAGGACACCATTCTGGGGTCAAGAAGGAATTTTTTCCCCAGTATGTTGCAGATTGGCGAGTTCGTCAGACTGGCTTTTTTTTTGCCTTCTTTTGTATCAACAGCAGTGGGTAATGTGTGGAAGGCTGAGCCCGATGGACACAGGTCTTTTTATTTCAGCCTATGTAACATTGTATGAGTGTACCGAGAATGGGCCACAGCAATATTGCCCTCTGCCTTACTGTGGGTCCCCGCTCAGGTCTCAAAGTTTTAGTTCGATGATGCCATTATAGAGAAGGCAGTCAATTCTGGCCACCCTTTGTCGGTGATAGTGCCGGCTGGGTGGAGTAGAGGTAATGTCACTGCTCTGCATGGAGAGAGCCTGTGGAGTCATGGGTTCGATCCCAGCGAGCAACCTCTCCAGTAAGTGTCCTTGGCAAGACACCTAACGGTACATACTCGCCACCCAGGACATACATGAAAACAAGAGAAATCTTAATGTATCCTTCCTGGTAAAATCCTCTCAAAAAAAATGATAAAGGGTGGCCAGAACGGAATTGACAAAGGAAGCTTATTCTGCTTGAGGGATGCCTCTAGGCACCTCGAGCAAGTGATCCATGTCTGGATTGCCCTCATAACTCATAGTGAACAATAACAAGATTTATGAGCACTGAGAACAAACAGCAGCATAATTTGGCCAAAACTACAGTGACTCTTCGCTCAGCTCTCATAAGGCTCTGAAACGGTTTTATAGAGAAAGCTACACCATATTCAAATCATTCCGCTATTGACCAAAAAAAGCGAACAGAACCGAAATGAAATGCCAAGCAACTTTCCTCTGCATGAGAGATACAGCAGCAACCCCTGATGATCTCTTGCCCAGGAGACTTCCTTGGCGTGTCAGTTCTGGTCACCCTGGGTGATTGTCCGATTTCCATATGGCATAGTTACCTCTCAAACGGCGCCAGTCTAAAACTTTGTGAGACCTGAGCAGGGACTTGATGTAGGGCATGCCACTAGTGCGGCCGATCATTTGCAGTGTTCTTCTAGCCATGGTTTTGTTTACCCTTTATTTCTCAGAACACACAACAATGCAGGATCCATTCATTTCTTTAACGTTTCCTAGTTATATCATTCTGTCCGTGATAACCACGTGTTGTCATCAATAGAGATTCCTTGTTTGCAGAGCCTCAAGAACGATGGGTTCTTTTTTTTTTTTTTAAGAAAGGATTTTACCAGGAAGGATACATTGAGATTTCTCTCGTTTTCAAGTATGTCCTGGGTGACGAGTAGGTACCGTTAGGTGTCTTGCCCAAGGACACTTACTGGAGAGGTGCTCGTCGGGATCGAAACCCATGATTCCACAGGCTCTCTCCACGCAGAGCAGTAATGTTACCTCTACTGCACCCAGCCGGTACAAGAATGATGTTGCGGATTTGTTAAACAAATGAAAATGACAGCCATATAGGTCATTGTCCGCCTTCATGATGAACACCAGACAGATTACCTTGAACGCTATGCATTGCTTACTTTCTGTTAATTTGCCCATAGCACCATCATTTTCTACACACAGTGGTTACACTTGAATGAGTGACTTAATGGACCTGGTTTCCATGAATGTACATCAAGGACTAAAGAACAAAAAGCCATTAAATAGCTTATATGCAGGCAATGTAAATATTACCTTGCTATTTGGCCGCATTACTTAGATGTACTCAAAATACAATAATGACGTTCTGCCATGAGAGGGATTAGACAAGGTAAAATTTATTTGTATAATAGAGGAAAAAGAAAAAAAAACAAACGTGAAAGGAGCAAGTGTATACAGGAAAGAAAAATCAATGAAGTCTACACTTTGCAAGCAGGCCAAAATAAAAAATGCTTTAGAGCACGGCTGTCAAACTCCGGCCCCCCAGATGTTTCTTAACTACAACTCCCATGATTCCCTGATCTATTGCATCGGAAGAATTCTGAGAATTGCATGCCACAGGCAAGTCAACATTTTCATCAAGATCTGGGGTGCTGTGAGTTTGACAGCCGTGATCTAGAGACTTGGCCAAGTTGCCTAAATAACCAGGACCTAACCCTGAGCCTCTACTGCCCTCATGTCACTATTGAGCTTGGCACATAAACAAATAACCATTAGGATTTCTGCCAAACCTATTGTGAGTCTAGCATTAAAAGTGGTGCGCCCCTTAACTAGGCGTTTTTCCCTTCTTTCCCCTTCCCTACTCTGTCCTTCGTTCTGTTTTCTTGTCCTCTCTCCTCTCTTTTCGGATCTGTCCCTATCGTAACCAGTAGGTTTAAAAATTGCGCTTTGTACTCACTGGATTGTCTGTTATTGCATTGTTGTGAGCTGCCCTTTGAAAATAAAGAATTATATATAATAAAATAAAAAAAAGTGGTGCACCAATTACATATACATATTAAACATACACACACAATAAAAGTTCAATAGAAAGAAAAAAAAAAAGAGAAAATACCTTTTAGCTTTAAGCTACTTTCCAGTGTAATGAAATTTTCATAGAAGATAAAATAAATCTGAGAATAGTGCGCTTCGAAAAATTGCTTAAGTTCGCTCCACTCCTGATTATCTGTAAAAGAGAAGCAAAAATATAAAGCACTAGATTTTATTTTCATGTGATCAAACACAGTATGGTACATAAAGGGAACAAAACTAAAAAAGGCCATATTCTAACTTAAACAGAGCCGATGTAAACTTACCAGAGCCATTATAGACTATGGAGGAGTTAAGCTTAGCTCCAACTTTGTAATAGTTGTCTTTTAACTGACTGGAGTGTTTTTATTTATTTGGGGGGGGGGGGCATAAATAAAGGAGTGGTTTGGATTCTTGTACTTCTAAAATCAACCTGAGGAGCATTCAGTTGCTTAGCTGCTGCAAGTGCTAAATTAGCAATTTGCCACTGAATGCCGTTCTGCCGCTCAGCACTGCTAACTTAGCACTTGCAGCGACCCGGAGAGGTGCTGCAAGGAGCTGAGTGTGACGTATTAAAGATGGCCGCCACCATGGAGCAAGTAACAATTCAGTACGGCAATGTTAATTTTGACTTTTTTGTTAACCGAAGCACAAAATATTTATTTATTATTTAACCCCTGCACATAGACATATATTACAGTTCAATTATATTTTGTTTCAGAAGTAAACATAACGTTTATTCAATAAAAACTATCATTTGTGGTGTGTGCATACAAAACGGAATTGTGCTGACTGCTTTCCTTTATCATATATACCTCAACAGTTGTCCGAGTCATACGAAAGTGTGAACGAAAAATAATCTGAATAACGAGGCACTGTTTCCTCATAATAAGCAGGGATTGCAGCAGTTGGCTGTTGCTCTAATTGTTGCAAACATAAGGATAAATTGCTTTGAAAATGTTCTTCGGATAACGACATCTGTATCTCATTCGTAGTTATTTCAAAGATGGCCTCAGTCTCAGTTTCTGCTAATAAAACAGTCGGATATTGCAGAAACTACAGCTTTCATTAAGAAATAGTCTGCCATTTTGCTTCGAAATTCGCATCCAAAGCGTTCAGTGACACTGCTGCAGCAAACGGAATTGCTGCCCTGCAACAATTCAGCAGCTGCTGAGGACCTGAACGTGGCTCTGGTCCTTACATAAAGAAAAGCTACGAAGAGTGACTAAAATGCGTAAAGACTGAAACGAATGCGTGAACGGGCAGTAGTTAGATACAGTTGGTGCACAGGAAATATTAAAAACCCTTACACCATTTGCACTTTGCCTACATGTAAAGAGACTTTAGAAGGGGAAAACAGAAATGCTTCTAATCATTAATGAATATAGAAGAATAGATGGGCTGTATGCCTGCTCACATCCAACAGGCTCAGATTTAAAAAGGGTTATTCACCTACATCCGAATTTGCCATTGAATTGCACCAAATGGTGAATTTTACCGTAGGTGTAATTTCGGGGCAATTCGTGCATTCACAATGCTGTATACTCGCCAAATACAGGCGAATTGACAAATACAGTGCAGTTCGCCGCAAATCTTTGTGCTTCAGCAACATCGAAATTGTCCCATAGAGAAATAAAGATTTGTCTATTCACAGACCGCCACATTTACCCGATTTCGGTGATTGAATTTAAGCAGGCATGGGATAGGCATAAGGCTATCCTAAACAAAAGATAAATCCAGGTAAAGTATCCATGTAACTGGGCAGACTAGATGGGCCGAAAAGGTTCTTATCTGCCGACATTTTCTGTGTTTCTATTCGACAGGTTTAAACCTGAGAATCTAATAGGTCTTAATGTAATAAATATCCTTTATTTATTTAAAGACCATTTTATATTTTTACAAAAACCTTAATTTATTTTTTATTTTTAGAAAGACCTATTTTTTAAAGGACCTTTTTATTATTTAAGTACATTGAGAAAATAAAAATCGATAATGGGCTATACCATGGCATATCAAGTTTTGTTTGTTGCCAAAGAATGGCCTTTGCATTTGGGCTCCAGAAGGTGCTCCTAACGTTTCTGCAACGTGACCATGATGTTCCCGGTGCTGACACGTTTTAAAACTAGCTGAGGATGTGTCTAAATGACATTTCCACAACTGATCCTGTTGATGAACAGTCCAGAACTGCAATACCGCCATTTGGCCAGCAGATGGCAAAACACTTATTACACTGAATATCCCCAAATATTGCTAGAGTTATTTTTGAAGTTGCACTTCAAGTAGTACGGTAATTTGGAGATCCTGCGTCTCAGCTTGAGACGCAGGATAACTGCGCATGCGCAAAATGGCGGGCGTTACGATTTTTAACATGAACAAATCGCTTCCCATTCCGGGTTTTCTTTTAGCACTTCCGCGTTCTGGGGTGACGCAGGATAACTGCGCATGCGCAAAATGGCAGGCGCAACGATTTTTAATATGATGAATAAATCTCCTTCTATTTTGGGTTTTATTAGTACTTCCGCGTTCCGGGGTGACACGCAGACCCTCCAGACATGCGCAAAATGGCGGGCGCCACATAACCACACCTGTTTTCAAGTTTAATTGATTTTAAGTGATTTTTTCAAATTGTTAATTGAATGTGTATTGTATAAAAAGGCAGCAGCAAGAGCAGACATATGATTACCAGCTGAGGAAGCCTTTATAGGCGAAACGCGTCCTGGTCTTGGATTGGTAGATATGATCTATCTATTTTAAAATGAATAAATGTTTTTAATTTTTGAACAACTCTAATTGCTGTCTGCCTCCATAACTCTTGTAAAGAAGGTTTGGGGAACACCTTACGATTCCCTATGCGCATTGTGACGGAGCCAATAGAGGCTCAATTGAGTGTGAGTTTGAATTTGGCAAATTCTCTTCTAAAATACAAAGCTGCTTTTGATTTATTGCACTAGGAGGTGCCTTTTTGGTCTTTGCCAATTTCTCTACAGTGTTCCCATCTTTGGAGATTTCCGGAGAAGTCATTTGGAGGTCTTATGGGCACCTGAAATAAAGTCCCAGCCCGCCTTATTCCTAAGAGCCGGTTGTAGGCTCCACAGAATGTGAGTTTACCACCAATACGCATTACTTTCATTCTGAGTACTGGCATACTGCGCAATTTTGGTCCCTCCTTTTTTGTGTTTTCTCCTTACAGTTCATACTGCATCTGTACTTTTGAGAAGATCTACTCCTAAAGATAGCGACTTCTGCCTGTGGACATATTGGGGGTCTACCCCACTGTCTTATTCGGACTTTGGTCTTTTTAAGCGCTGTGTTGTATTTCTGTTCATTCAATTGCTAACTGCCTAATTAAAAATTATTTTCCCAAGAAAAACACTGGTTCCTGAAAGTGCCCCCCCTGCCCCCCCATTTTGGAAAATTGCTTGGTGATGAAAAGGTTAAACAAGCAAAAAATGTAAATTATATATATATATATATATATACATACATACACACACACATACACATACACACACACACACACAAACGCAGAGCACTAATTATGCGATAACATCTTGTAACCGAACCCCCATCCTTTTCAAACGAAAGTTAGGCGTTTTTAGTCTTTAGTCATATGTCTGTATGTCTGGTCTGAATGTATAAATTGATCAGAAAAAAACATTTTTTTGCAAAAATAAAACATTGGGGGGGGGGATACCCCTGCCCCCCCTGCTTTTCATAAGCAATTTGCATAGTGTATGTAACTTTCATATGTACATATACAAATAAGCATAAGTTCTTGTAGAAGTCATTTTCGCACATAAGGTACAAAACGCCTGCGCAGAGTGATGGATTGGCGCTGCACGCCGAGCTCTAGCCAATGTCTGAGGGAGTGACTTAGGGCAAGGGATATGACCCGAGTGAGAGAGGGAATGGTTTTGGGCAAATGAATGGACCCGAGTGTGGGAGTGAGTTTTGGGAAGGGATCAGAACAAATCGAGGGATGGCAATTCCAGACCAGAGAGGGGGAGGCAGGGAGAGTGTGGGGGGTGACACAGGACTCAAGCTCCAAGCAAGGATAAAAACTCAGATGGGCACAGCTTCTACGCCTAGTGGCAGTCCCCCAGGTTATGAGCTATAGCTCTGCTACAGTTGAAAAATAAGTAAAAACAAACTGGTTATGTCTGACATAACCCTAGAGCTAAATCATACAGAGTAAATAAGCAGTACATCTTTTGCAAAGAGATCCTAAGTAGTGTCTGAGGTTATTATTGTTTAACTCAGTCTGACTCTAGGCTGTGTGTGCAGTGCACAGACAGATTAATCGATTAGTTGATTCAGCCCTAGGAGTGAGATGTAGTTACCCAACAGCTGGAGAGCCAAGGTCACTGTCCCCTGCAAATGCTCACAAATCGCTTCCCTTTTTATATGATGCTCTGTGAGGACCATGATTGCTTTAACACTTTTTGAAACTGGATGAACATCCTCGAAAAGTCGAATTATTAGACAGTGCTCTGCTGAATAAGCCCAAAATGAAATATATATTGGTTGTTTTATTTACATCCAGCGTCGGTTCTTTATCCCCCTCCCCCTTCCAGTTTTATTAGTCACTTGTCGCTGTAGCTCTGTGAATTACACAAAATTCAAAATAAATCTAGGAATGCAATGAGCAATCTTCAAACGCAGAGAAGGAAAGCCCATAACACACAACAAAAAGCACATTTACTTGAAGTGTTGCTACTTTGTGCCGAATCATCAAATAAAACTTCAAAGGGGGGGTAATTTAGTAAACAATATAGTAATACAGGAAGGGAAAATGTGCAAATAATGGAGAAGATGAATTTCCTGAACTTGCAGTTGCTTTAATAGACTTGCTCCTTTGAAATTCTAGCCAAAAGAATCCAAGACATTTCTAGTTATTTTTTAATAAATTAATAAAAAGCATATTTGTATAATTCGGCTTTTTCATCACGAGTGCCAGCGATGATACATGTATATCTGTCGACAGCTCAGACGGGAGTCTGTAGTTATACTTTTGTGAATGTATTTACATTTCGATGCTCGATCATTACTTAAAAATGGAAAATCGTAAGCTCAGATCTGTTTCTAAAAGGAAATAGTGGTACCATTGGGTGCCAGATTGGAGATATAACCACTGCAAATAATCCACACATGTCGAACGGGTGCGGTCATGTTCTCGGTGCTATGATTTTCAGTTTTATTCCATTATTCCAGAATATCCAAATGAAATTGTCCCAAAAGGTGCAAAACAATAATAAAAGAATAGATGTAGTTCTGCTTCGATCTACATTTAATATGCTAGAATATGTTGGATCGTGTAGACCAAGAAACAAAAACAAAAAAAAAAAACTGTCAGGTTATTATAATCATTTTTAGCGCCAACAGTTTCTGCGGCGCTTTACAATAACCAAAGGGAACAAGATACAGATAAACGGACAAAGGATGGAAATTCAGTGAGAGGTGAAAACCATGAGAATTGGCAGGAGAAAAGTACAATCTAGACCAAATAGACGATTTGGAAAGTGAGATAAAGGGGAGAATTTTTCTGGTTTGGCTATTTTGACGTAGAATTTTCACTTCTCCAGTCATTCTCCTGGTTTTCACCTTTTACTGAATAACCCTGTAGGTGTAGAGGTCCCTGCTCATTGGAGTTTACAGTCTAGAGGGATTGGGGTGGAGGAAGACAAGGGGAGTTTAACTGGACAGCAGGATCATTAGTGCAAGTGGTTTGGGAATGGTGGGGCCACAGAAGCAGCTTCAATCATGTGTGAGTGAATGAGCAGAGGGGTGAGTTGCCTCAGTGATGTGGTACGCTAATCTGACGAGATGGGTTTTGAGGGATTTCTTGAAGGCCTGAAGATTAGGGGAGAGTTTGATGGGGCGAGGTAAGTCATTCCACAGGACCAGAGCTGTCCTTGAGAAGTCCTGCAGGTGAAAGTTAGCCGTGCAGGTGTAGACAGACAGATGACAGGTGGAGATCACCCGCCAACTGGAGTTCATCTCTTATCCAAAATTCTAGGGACCTCATGTGTTTTGGATCTTTGGGGGATTTTAGAATATGGACATGTAATCATTTTGGGTACGTCAAACAGGAAATTGCAAACACCTGAAGCCGAGTTTTACAATATTTAATCGTTTTGTCCCCGTCACTTGGAGCTCAGGGGTGAAATTTTTACACTTTTGGGTTGATGTCAGGCTTCAAGAAAATTTCAGTTTTTGGAACCAGGGATGTCCTTATCAGCAGGTTCCTGCTGCCAATCTGATATGCGTGACAATTGGGTTCGACTGAAAGTCCTGATCAGATAGCACACGACCTGCGATTCAACCACCAAGGACTCCCGGGGCACTGAATTTTGCCGTGGCACCTTCCCTGCCTGCTCGCAGGGAATCTACTGCGGGTGCCCGCAGAGCCGCCGACTGTTACTGAAAGCTGTATGAATTCTGCACGCAGCTTTAGGTAAGCTCTAACTCCACAAACCAGTGATGTGATGAGCATTACGGAGATTGTCGAATGCTGCGAGCACATTTGTGTAATGGTGAATAACGGGAAAAACAACAACACATCCGGCTGTACCAACACATTATAGGAGAAAAGTTTCTGGTGTCATAGTCCAAAATCTGACACCCCCCCCCCAAATCAACCAACTGCTTAATTACTAAAAAGCACCGCAATTATGGAATAACCTCCCAGACACCATCAAATCTTCCCCCCAGCCTAAAGTCACTTAAGAGATTTCTACCCTTTCACTGCTGAGGACGTGTGGGGAACGTCCTTATTGACTCCTAAGGATATCTCCCGACTGTTGGCATCTAGCATGGCCTTTCCAATGATACCAAACATGACCAGGTTTAATGTAAAGAAAAACATTTATTAAAATAATTAAAAAAGGAAGTGTTTTTTTTAAGACCTGAAATGGCTCAGCAGTGAAGGGGTTATACAGATACACCTGTAAACATGTAACATAGGGAGTATATTTCCTACATATACAGAATTAGAGAAAATATTTGTGTTTTGTTTTTAATATCTTGCATTTTATTACTTTGTATTTCTGTAACATTGTAACAATTCGATGTTCTTGAACCCAGGACATCCTTGAAAACGAGAGAAATCTCAATGTATCCTTCCTGGTAAAATCCTTTATAAGTAAATATATATATGGAGTAACTCCACCCTTCTGAGGAACATTATGAAAACAAGACTTTTATTGTGGTAAAGAAACTAAAGTGCTGAGTTTTCAGGTCCCATGAGGTTAAACATGGATCGCAGTCTCCATCCCAGCTGTGTGCATGGTATGATAAGCCATGGAGAGCAGTACAAGGTGATCTTAATTGCAGGAAAGCCACAGGAAGCCTGCCTGACGTGGTCTCCTGACCTTTTTGAGTGTTGCTCTATCTGGATGGAGACCTAGGAGGAGATAACTGCAAAGGATGAGGATGTCACGTGCAAACAGACACATTTATCTCCTGATGATACTGTACTTGGTTTTGTTTTTTAGCTTTTAAAACGGCTGATTTACTTTGAATGGGAAATCAAGCAGTCACGCGATTAAAGCAGATTTCATTTTTTTGGAAGGAAACGCCCATTACTTGAAGTTACATTCTGTTGTTGGGGGTTAATTTTTATTGGATCAATGGAGATTTTTATATATTTATATTTTTTTCCCACTCACCCTTTAGCATTAGTATAATTGCGCAAAAAGATTCTGAATAATTTTTTTTTTAAAAAACTGATGGCGAAGAACAGGAAACCTAGCACCCAGGAGACCAGACTGGTATAAAACACACACTGCGGGAAAGCTAATGTGATTCTGATTTCCTTCCATTTGTTTTGTTCTAGTTTACACATTCATTTGCTGTTTAAGCCCAGAGGGGGAAAACCCAGAAGATTGAATCGTGTTACAGCTTTTTAATGTAAGAATAAAACGGATCCTCTCAGACACACTTAATACTCAGGCTTTGAAGATCTAGCCAAGTCTACTCCGCTACAAGAAATACCCAAAGGGAAAACGCTGCGAGACGCAAGAGAGCAACCTGTTCAGAAAGAGCGCGGAGAGGGAGCAAGTGAGCTCTCCTGCACCACACATGTAACACGGATACAGGTTATCATGTCATGGTACATGTCATGGTACACGGGGAGATTAGGAGACATGAGGACTTGCTTTAGTTTGAACGTTCAACTATATAGCGCTCAGGTTAATTTCAGTTTTTACTTTACCCCCTCAACAGCTTCAGGCCACATTATTTGCACTTTATAAGAGTAGTTTTATCCATCCTAGCTCTCGTATAGCCTTTTCATTAAAAAGCATGAAAAGTTTTAATAAAAACACCGATGCCAGAAATACACCCCTCTTAAAGGTTTCCGCACAGCCACCCACCTAATTTCCATCCGCTATACTCATCCATGGCCTGTCACCTTAGAGCAGATACCAATATCTAACAGCTCTGGAGTTCAGGCGATAGCGGCAAAAGCACCAGTTACACATAATGATACAGGAAAATGATACATCATGCAATGGGGTTTGCTGGCAGGAGTATAAAGTAACTGGATCTGTGCCTGCCCAGGTCTAAAGCCCGCATCAGACGAACGCAGTGATCACGTCTGTGTCACTGCACAGTTTAACATCCGTCGTAGCATAGAATCATGATCAATAGAGACCTACACACGAAGTGAGTCCGGACCGAACAGCACACGCACAGCGCACGTGGCAAAGGGACGCAAGTTAGGCCAGAACGTCAAACCGCTAGAACGGATGTGCGAAGTGCGTGACGTCCGCGTAGCGTTCTGTGAGAGTGAGGAGATGTCAGACAACGCATTTGCGACGTCCAGCACCCAGACTCACACAATGGCTTTTCACATTTTTATCATTTTTCATACTAATTCTTTTTCCCATAGCTCCTTTTTTTTTTTCTACGTCCGTCAAGAAAAACAGATTGTGTGGTGTCTACAGTATCTTCAGTCAGTACGCCCGTCCATCCGTTATGCACGCACGCAGAGTGCGCTCAGAATGCGCTCGTCTGACATAAACCTTAAACCACACCTGACATATACCTGTTAATATACAGGGTGTCCATAAAGTCTCTTTACAATTTCAAAAATTTATTACAAAGAAAAATGAAAAGACAGAAGTGAAAATTATTACCAAATGAGACGTATATATTTAACCACTTGGCTGCTCAGCGCGTCCAGCCAAGGGGTTCTCCTGTGCTATGGACGCGCTGAGCGTCCGGGATTCCGGCCGATTGCGGCCAGGATTCCAGCCGATTGCTGGGCCCCCCGGTGCGGGCTGAAATGTTGAATGAATGTCAGCCCAGCACTCCGGGACCCTGGTGGCGCGATGACATCTAATTCAGGCACCCCCCCCCCCCCCCGCGTGTGTAGAGGAGGTGCCTGAAAGGGAGAGGGGGGTCCTTCGGACCTCTCTCCCTCCCGATCGCCGGGGGCCACAGGGTTAAGGCAGGCACCGTTTGGAAGGGCACAGCCTGCCCTTCCAAACGGTGGCTCACATTAACCCCTGGGGAGCCGGATCCCGATTTGACGCAGAAAAGCGCCGGATCGTGATTCCCTCCTGGAGCTGGCCGACATCTTGGATGTCGGCCAAGTCTCCGGGAACTCCCCCTGACGACTGGCGTCATCGTGCATAGCCTGGAGTTAACCCCTAGCTGCCAGCAATGGTGGAGATAGGGGGTTCCAATGAACCCCCTATCTCCCGATACGTGGCAGCTAGGGGTTAATGTTTGTTATCGTTGGATCGGCCAGAGCATGGCCTTTCCAACGATACCTAACATGATCATGTAAATAGTTTAAAAAAGAAAAACAAATTAAAAAAATTATTAAGAAATAAACAAAGTTTTTTTTTTTTTGTTTGTTTTGTCAACCTCCCTGGCGGTATTCCCGAGTGTGACTCGGGGTTAAATTTCGCTACCGCGAACGGTAACCCTGAGCCACACTCGGGCTGGATGCATACTCACCTCCTCCTGCGCTCCCTGGCTGTCCCCCGCAGTGTGATCGCGGCGAGCTGCTTCCTGGAAGGCTCCCTGCGAGTCACACGATGCAGGGTGGGTGGGACCAGCATAAAAGGAATCTTTTTTACAGTTTACATTTGGATTATACAGTGTAATGTTTCTGAACGGCCACTAGGTTCAGAAACTAGGTGGCCAGTACAGGATAAGAAATAGACCATATATCGTCTCACCCTTGTTTGCAGACAGATTTCAGTGTTTTTTGAATATCATTTATTTGCATTATTTTGGATAATTATTTTTGGGATAATAAATTATTATTTCGTGTTTCAAACTTTATCGGACTCAGTGTATTTACTATTTATTTATAAAGGATTTTACCAGTAAGGTCTCTTGATTGCACGGATTTCAGTGCGTGATTCCTAATTATTACAGGCCAACTGTGTACAAAAACACGTTTCCTAAAAAAAAAAAAAAAATTAGACCGCCAGGGAGGTTAATGCAGCAATATTGTTCTCATTTCAATTATAATGTGAACAATGATGCTGCACTAACGATTTTTGTATGCGGTGCGTTTGTTAAAAATAGCGAAATTTTCCCCAAAAAAAATATAACGAGTCCCCATTTCTAATTTGTTTAACAACCGCAACCCATAGAAAATATAACCGCAAATGCTTGCATGTTAAAATGTGAAAAAAAAAACACTTTACACATTGTAAATGATTGAAAATTCAAATTTTATTGCATTTTTTGTTATAATATACAGACAGGACATGACGTATACATATAATAATGACATATAATGAATCTGCTGGAAAGAACGATATATAATATGTCTGGCTCATTTATTAAAATAAGGCTTCAAAACGCGGTTAAACATGAGCAAAAGCGGTAAAAATTACCTCAGCACAGAGGTATGAAATGCCTCAGCAGCGAAAGGGTTAAGTTTTTTGCCTCATTTAATGCACCTCTATATAGGCACCATTAGCTGTATGAAGCACATCAAGACAGTACTCGATTTCTTGCCATGTTCGCTGTAGCATACTCTCATCAATGGTGGCAATGGCATCAGTGATTCTCTGCTTTAGATTAGTGAGGTCCCGTACCGGTGTTCCATACACCAGATCTTTAACATAACCCCATAGAAAGAAGTAATTTTTTTTCGGTGAGACCTCAATTACTGCAAAGGTTTACCTTGACCTTTTGACTGAATACGTGGCACCACAACTATATGACCTTCAACCAACCATCACTTTCCAGCAAGATGGTGCAGCACCACATCGGGGACTGCATGTTCATGGGTTCCTAAATGAAACATTTCCAGAGCGGTGGATTGGAAGGGGTGGCCCAATAGCCTGGCCACCTCGTTCACCAGATATCACTCCCCTCAACTTCTTTCTATAGATGCAAATAACCAGATTTTGCTGCACCTTACAGAGATCCGAGGATTAAACATCATCTTCCCCCGAACTGCAGCTGCCAGTGTGCTCGGACTGGAAGGGACGAAATGGGGGGGGGTTAAAACAACCCTTTGGTGGATGCCCCTGCACCGACTGCCAGCAAACTGAGGAGCGGCCCTGTAATGACGCCTGCTCAGTGTCAGTTTTCGGCTGACATTTTCAGACACTTTTTTTTTTTTCCTTCCGGCAGAGAGCTGGTAACACTATTTTCAGCCAAAACTATGTGTTGCACCTTGGATATAATCAAATTCCATACGGCGAATACTTAGTAGAAATGGGTTAACAGGGCTTACTATGGAGTTAGCAAGTCATTACATTCTGTATAGTTTTGGGTTAATAAAGCCCATTTAACGTACATTCTGCATATTTAGCATGTTATTACACTCTGTATAGTAGTGGGTTAATACATACAAAGGCAAAAGTAAAAATGTCTGCAATTTAAATTGTATTATTGCTGCAGGGTGCCTCTTAGCCTCTCCCTGTCACATTCTTCATATATTTTTCTTGCTCTCTCTTTTCCTCGTGTCTCGCTGTCTAAGCTGGAGAAGTGGTTAACGGTCTCTGTTTGGGGCACTAAGCACCTTCCTCACCTCTGCAGCGACCAAGTGCACTCTCATCTCTGGACAAACAGGGAGCACAGAGCAGACACTCCACTTTTACCCACTTTGAAGGCGTCCCCACAGGGAGAATAAACACTAACAGAGGATTCAATCTCTGGCTGTCTTGACAGAAGAAAAAACTCAGAAAAATGTCGGCAGATAAGAACCTTTCGGCCCATCTAGTCTGCCCAATTACATGGATACTTTACCTGGATTTATCTTTTGTTTAGGATAGTCTTATGCCTATCCCATGCTTGCTTAAATTCAATTACTGTTTTGGCCTCTACCACTTCAACTGGAAGACTGTTCCATGTATCCACCACCCTCTCAGTAAAATAATGCTTCCTGGTGTTACTTTTAAACCTTTGCCCCTCTAATCTAAGACTATGTCCTCTTGTTTTGCTACTTTGTTTCCTTTTAAATATACTCCCTTCCTCTACCTTGTGGATTCCCTTTGCCTATTTAAAAGGTTTCTATCATATCTCCTCTGTCTCGTCTTTTTTCCATGCTGTACCTGTTAATTCCTCCTATGCAGAGTCAGTGCCGGGCTCTTGAACTGTCAGAGCACCACCTGGGAGGCGCCAGCAATCATTGCATCCTGCATTTTCAGTTTTTATGTTCAGACAATTTTTTCTTTTTCACCTAAAAGCACCATTTTTGGCCGATATGTTTCGGCGGCTGAAATTTCGGTGCATCCCTACTAAAAAGGGCCTACTGCTGCCAGCTAGGTGATTGTTGAGGGTTGTATATAGACAGTACAGCCAAAATTAAAATATCTTTCAGATTGAACGGGATTCAGAGGGTTTCGGTTGACCGAGCAAGGATTATAAAAAAAAAACTAAAATATCCCAAACTGTGACTTGTATTTCCGAGTGGAACTACCGCGCACACTTCTGACATGTAGGCTCTCATCTAAAAAGTTGCGGTGGACAGGAACGCGTTCCAATGATACCATGTGTTAACCGTTGTTTTTGCGTAACGTTCTGGAGGCAGGTGGGTCGTCTCCTGGGTACGGATCAGTTCGACCTTAGTTACCAGGTCCTGGGTGGTGGGCACCGATGTAAGCAGGTTTAATAACTTTCAATGCTTCCATTAAACCTCACCATTTGTGTATTCACACTTCTTGTTTCAGTATGTCAAACATGTTTTTGCCTCGTCTTACCCACTTGTACAGCTCTGCAGCATCTGTTGGTGCTATAAAAGTGCTTGTAGTGGTGGTAGAACTTCTATGATGTTTTGAACTGTAGGAGTTCTAATTCTACAGCAGCTAGGATCTATATCTTGCCAAAACATCAGTAATGGATAGAGATGATATGGTTTCATTTTGCCTATCCTTTTATAATAATTTCTATTCACTTCCAAATGGCAATATTCAGCAAGAGACTATAGAGAGTGTGTCCTATTCATAGAGTAAGGCTGGGTTCACACCTAAGCGTTTTACAGCGCGCTCCTGCGCGCTGTAAAACGCTCAAACAGTGAAATACCATTATTCCCTATGTGGGCATATCACACCTGGCCGTTTCTCAGCACGCAGGAACGCGCTGAGAAACGGCCGACGCAAAAAGAAGTCCGGGAGCTTCTTTTCGGCACATAGCCGCGCGTTTCCCGGCCATATCATAGACGTGAACGCGCTCTAACGCACGTTCGTGCGTTTTTTTTGTATGCGCAAACGCGCGTAAAAAAACGCGCGCATTGCGCGACGCTGTGGTGTGAACCCAGCCTAAGAAACCCTGCATACCGTCTCAATAACAACGAAGTGAATTCAATAGGAGTGCAGAGTATTTGCATGTTATTTTAATAGCATTGAGGACAACGCGGTGCACTGGAGCGGCCATAATGTATCACGTGATCTAAAATATTACCAGCTTTGAGGAATACGCTTCTTGCAGAAACCGTGAGGCCTGACGTAATGCTTTGTGTTTGAAGAAGACACTAAAACGTCTTCGAATAAAGAGGGATGCATGGATGACCTTCCTTTTCCTAAGGAGGCGTCTGTTGAACCTCTGAGTGCACTATAAGGCACTGCTGCAATATAAAAGGGATTGATTTTCCTAACCTCCTTCAAGGAAGAATTCAGGAAGCGAAAAAAACAAAGATCATCACGTACACAAACATTCTGGCTAATTGCATGGAGGGACAGAATGATCACCTATACCGAGTGCAGCTATGGCTACAAATATCATGTTATACATTATTATTAAACATTTTACTACCAAGAGCTAAACAAATCAATAACAAACAGAAAACCCGTCTACTTGAAACATGGGATATATAGTTAACAAGTAAAATAGGGCTGCAACTAACGATTATTTGCATAAACCGATTAGTTGACCGATTCATCAGATAAAATTATATATTTTTTACACTTCAAAAGGAATATTAGGTGTAAAAAAAAAAAAAAACTGTCCACCTATACCAAAGTATATTACTTTCATACGTACATATGCAAATTGCATACTTTTCAGACAAGGTACACGAATACCTGGTCAGTGATGGATTGATGTTGCGTACGCCGCTTAAGGCCATATCTGCTTTCTCCACAAATGAACACGGCTACGAGCCCTCAGACAAATCAGTACGAAAGCAGGGCGAGAAGGGGGGGGGGCACGCCACGCAGTCTGAACACTTTAATAAGCTAAAGTTGTCAGGGTGCGTAGAGTCTCCCTTAGCAATAATTCCATGAACAAACTGAGCGGGAGGAGGGTCCAGAGGTGGAAGGGAGTGAGTTTGGGCAAGAGACTTCACCCAAGTCAGAGAGGGAGCGGGTTTTGGCAAAAGACAGGACCTGAGTGTGAGAAGGAGTTTGTGGAAAGGGACCGGATCAAAAGGGAGAGAATGGCAGCTCCAGACCAAAGAGGGGTTGGCAGACAGGTTGGGGTGGTGGCACAGGACTCCAGCTTCAAGTAAGGATAAACCACCAGCGGTATAGCGCCCACGCCCAGTGACAATATCCCAGGGTTTGTGTTATAGCACTGCTAGAGTTAGAAACTGAAAAAACAAACTGGTATTGCCCGACATAACCCTAGAACTAAAATCATATCTAGTAAAGCAGCAGCACTTCTGCAATCAGCTCCGTTACCGAGTCTGGAGTCAGATTGGATTAAACGTTATAATCTCAAACAGTGTGCTGTACACAAATCGATTAAATCGATAAATAAAAATAGTTGTCAACTATTCTTATCGATTAGCTGTCGATTAATTGTTTCACCCCTAATTGGAGGGCTGTTCTGAATGGTATTTTGACTTGCTTCCCCATGGTCGAAGAGCAGAGATGTTGCCACTGGACTCCACCGCCAATAGTGTGGGAGGCAAGTATGTACCATTAGGTGTCTTGCCCAGCAATGCCGGCAGCACTCATATGTCCATTTCCCAAAGACAACCTCTGGATATGACGGTGAGCACGTGCACTCAGCTTCTTTGGTCGACCATGGCGAGACCTGTTCTGAGTGGAACCTGGCTGTTACACCGCTGTATGGTCTTGGTCATCGTGCTGCAGCTCAGTTTCAGGGTCTTGGCAATCTTCTTATAGCCTCGGCCATCTATATATAGAGCAACAGTTCTTATTTTCAGATCCTCAGAGTTCTTTGCCATGAGGTGCCATGTTGAACTTCCAGTGACCAGTATGAGAGAGAGAGCGACAACACCAAATTTAACACACCTGAGACCTTGTAATACAATTGAGTCACATGACACCAGGGAGGGAAAATGGCTAATTGGGCCCAATTTGGACATTTTCACTTAGAGGTGTACTCACTTTTGTTGCCAGCGGTTTAGACATTAATGGCTGTGTGTTGAGTTATTTTGAGGGGACAGCACATTTACACTGTTATACAAGCTGTGCACTCACTACTTTACATTGTAGCAAAGTGTAATTTCTTCAGTTGTCACATGAAAAGATATAATAAAATATTTACAAAAACGTGAGGGGTGTAGTCACTTCTGTGAGATACTGTATATACATACACACAGTAGCTCCACAGACACCTCAGATACATGTATACCCCACACAGACCTCACTGCAGCAGAATGCATTAACAGCATTCCGCTAGCATTCCCCTCCGGCTGGCCGTGTGGTTCTCCGAGCGGCCGCCAGCGTGTGACGCGCTCTTGTGAGATCTCACGACCCCCACGAGATCACAGCTGGAGGTCCGTTCATTTGGGGAGAAAGCGGACATGGGGTTAAGCTGCGTAAACAGCAGAATCCATCACTCTGACCAGGCGCACATGTCCCTTGTGTACGAAAAGTATGCAATTTGCGTATGTACGCAAGAAAGTAATTTACACTACGCAAATTGTTATGAAAAAAATGAGGGGGGGGACTGGGGTTGATTGTTTTTTTTAACATACAATTATTTATTATTATTATTATTTGTTTTACTTGAAAGGCATAGTATTTTCTTTTATCCGATGAATCAATTAATGGGGGGGGGGGGGGAAATCAGCAAACTAAGTGATTATGCAAATAATCATTAGTTGCAGCACATTCCTCCAATACAACTGTGTAGAAGCAAGTCTTGACTGTACGAGAAGTGGGTTCAACCTAACCACCAGGTCACTGCTCTACAATCATGGAAAGTCGACTCAATCCCACAGAAGACGCCACCAGCAAGTGTCTTTGGGCAAGACCCCTAACAATATGGATGTGCCAACCTCACAAAATACTTGTAGTTCTCATATATAGATTGGGAATCAGGTCACATCATCCACGTGTGGTATTTGAATGTATCAACCCCGTGTACACAGATCTTGTAAAGCGCTGCGGAATATGTGGCGCTATATAAACAAACGATAATAAGAATATGAACCCTATGGTGATATTAACGAGTTGGCCCCCACCAGAGACTGACAAACACCAGGTCGACTTCTTTCCGGACTGGCATCACAAAGTTCATTTTGATCACATCAGAATGATTTTCCAGACGCTAAAAAAAAAAAAAAAAAAAATTTTTCAAGGTAATTGCCATGCAGCGCACAGTAATTCCCGAGCACTCGGACTCCCACTGGGATAAAGCACATGAAGACATTTTTCTCAGCGTGGAGAAGGTTTTCATATTGAGAATAAGTCCACTGCCTGTTATTTTCTTTAAAGAAAAAAGTGTTTTCGGGGACACTGACAAATGACATTGTAACAGGCCATTTCACAGCCATTTACATTACAGGAAAGCCAAAGCAGGCTAAGAAAAACCCACCAGGTCCGATGTGCTGGGAGCTCGAGGGATACTCCTGTAACAAGCATTAGAACATCAGCATCTAATGTTAACAGGTATGTGGACCAACACACAAAAGACTCCAAGTATGGCGAAACTACATGGAATTCACCATTTATAAATATGTACAGAAGCCCACAGACTGTCATGCTTCCAAATGCCAATCGAGAATGATCCATCACTATGTTGGCGAGAGACTGGAGGAGAGATGGACGCCGCTCGTCTCGCCAGCCCTGTTGTTCTGATGAGTCAAACAATGTAGGAAGCATAAACTGAATGACACTCGGCAGAGTCGGCACTACATGCAAATGTGTGAGTGAATTCCACTTTCTAAGGGGATCAGCTCCAGCAGAACAGTTTAAGATTCAATAGAAAACATGAAGCCAATATTGACAGCTCAACCCTAACGCAAACTAAACGTTTACAGATCCTTAAAAGCAAAGGCAAACCATGTGTACATGAGTAAATACGCAGTGGATGCATGGATGACTAGGAACATGTGCGCCTCATTGATCTATCAGGCAAGATAAGGACAAAAAGGAAACCGCTAAATACTCCAATATTTGAGCAGCACCTGCTTGGCTTAGGGCTTTAAAAACCAAGCAAGAAAAAAAACAGAAAAAGAAAAAGGAAGAGGGGGCTTGCCATGAGCAAATAGAGTGACTGATACTGTGTGAGCAGCGAGGAACCAGCAATGATACACTGGTTTAGACCCAAAATATGTTGCAGGCAGCAGTTGGGGAATACTCAGTACTGTCCAAAGAGGTGTAGCGCTTTGTCCCAGAGCTCAACGTTCTTTCATATGTTCCACGGTATCTCCAAAAAAATGGAGAGAACATCACCACATAGTGTAACTGCTGCATATACACAACTAAAAGCCAATGACCAACTCACACTTTTTAGAGCCTTAGACTGGGCTCGCAGACATATGGGTTTATAAGGGCATGCCCATCAGCAACTCCGCACGAGTCTTCTCCACTTTCCTCCTCATGGGACCCCACATGGACATATATCCTGTGCCCCAACGAGTCCTTCCTATGGTCTCTCCTCTGTAGCTGCAGACAGCCTGTCTCCTCAGCAGCCCCGGTGCAAACACAGAAGAGAGAGCTGTGCATCCTTTCCCCGCGCAGCAAGGAGTACTAGTACACTCTACCGGCGTTTAATCCTTTAATGTCTGGCGGGAGGGGGTTAAGTCACATAAATTAAGCACGTTAATTAAGGAGAACTACAAAATACTACGGCCCTTATTACACTCTTCGCGCAAATTAACGCGGTAGTACGCTGCGAGTGCATTTTTTCAGCCTTCATGTTTTTTTGAGCGCAATTCCGACACGCAAAACCGGGCGCAAATGACCGTTGCGTGCAGGAATCGGTGGGCAGAGACGGTTTTTTCACGGGATTCAGCCAATCAGAATTAAGAACCACCATTTGCTGGGTTTCGGTTGTTGTGCCTGCCAAAGTCAATCTGCGTATATGTGCTGCAACAAAAAAAAAATTAAACAATTTACAAATTTTATTGTTTGGGTATGTGTAGAATGTGTAACTGTACTGTGTTGTATTTTTTTTTGTGCAGGTTCGTTTCGGCCAGAACATTCAGATTGTAAGTTAACACCAGGTTTTCAAAGACGTTAAAATGATGCGCGCAAACATCGTGCGTTAAATTTTGCGCCAAGATTGTAATACCATGCGCGTTTACACATACTAACGCATTGGCGCTCACAATGTTAAGTATATGATGTGCGCAGGAACTTGCACTCGCGCTGGGTTCGCGCAGGGTCACTCGCGTTGGACGTTAACGCGCATCGTTTGCGCGAACGTCGTAATAGGACGTTATGCGCTAATGTTTTTTTCCCTCGCGCAAATGCACTGCGCGAACAGTGTAATAGGGGCCTACTTCCACAAACAAGTCATCTTTATTTATAAACCTGGTTACTACTGGTTTTTGTTTGAGATTTCTCTCGTTTTCAAGTATGTCCTGGGTGGTGAGTATGTACCGTTAGGCCCCGGACACACTGTGTGATTTGAAGATCGCTTGATTTTCATTGTCGCGTGAGGTCGCGATTTTGCAAAGCACCACTAACGGAAATCACAAAACACAAAAAAAAGGGTCACGTACCAGCGACATGCTACTGCGACATTCGACATCACGCGGCAAGATATGAACAGCTCCATTGGAGATGCTACATAGAGCGACATTGTGCCGATTTTGCGGCAAAATCCACGCGATAATTTGCACAGTGTGAACGGGGCTTTACTGGAAAGGTGCACTTGCCGGGATCGAACCTGTGTCTCCACGGGTATGGAGTAGTGATGTTACCTCTACTCCATCCAGTCGGTTGTAAGGGAGTGAGACAATGTAACATCCCTTGCCCCGCCAGCAGCGCTACACACAAGCAAGCGATTAATATTTGATGGGCTTATTTGAGACCTCTGTTTAAAAATAGGTGTGTGACACTGCATGCAAATCATTAATTCAAGGAGTCTCGGTGTACTCTCCTGGCCCAAAAATTAAATAATTTCAATTACAAATGAAATCTATTCAGAAGAAAGAAAAAAAAGAACACAGCAACGGCATAGGGCCAGGCACTCTTCATTTACCCACGCTGCACTGGTGTAACACCCTAAGGCAGGGATCTCAAACTCACGGCCGACAGATGTTTTTGCCTACAAGTCCCAGAATTCTTTAAATGCAATAGATGGCTAGGGAATCAAGGGAGTTGTAGTTCAGAAACATCAGGGGACCAGAGTTTGAGATCCCTGCTCTAAGGGAACTATTCCAACTGAGCCAGTACTAGGGGGCCACTATATGACAAATCTGACGCAAGATCTACAAGGAGAGCCAGCTATATTAACATCCACTAACGCTTAAGCCGTGTGAGAAATTGTGGGAAAATTATGTATGAGAAATTGTGGGAAAATTATGTATGGCTTTGTGTCCCATGATAGCTCTGATTGGAGCAGAAAGGAACTGTATAAAAAAGATGGTTTGCATCTTACTCATAGGGGAACATATGTTCTCAGTGAGAAGTTCAAAGGTTTCACAAAGGAATATTTAAACTAGGAGGGGGGGACAAAAGGGTAAAAAACAATCTGCCCGATTGTCCCCCAAAACTAAATCGGAGGGTGCAAGCAACATGCGGGTTAAAAAATGACAAGCTCAGAGTCGTGTCTATAAATGCTCGCAGTTTAGTCAATAAAATCAATTAACTGGAGGCAATGATGGCAGCTGAAAAAGTAGATTTAGTGGCGGTTACTGAGACATGGTTAAGTGAGAAAAATAACTGGGACATAACAATACCGGGGTACTCTTTATATAGAAAAGACAGAGAAGGTAGGAAAGGAGGAGGAGTGGCCCTGTATGTGAAAAACAACATAAAAACGACCCAAATAAAAGTGAGCGAGGTGAACATAGAGTCAGTTTGGGTTACGCTAACATTTCGCAATCATACAGTAGCTCGTGTAGGTGTGATCTATAGACCCCCTGGACAAGTAGAAGAGCTAGATAATCTGCTGTTTGAGGAAATAGCCAAAATGACAATGAAGGGGGGAGTTATTATCATGGGGGACTTTAATCTTCCTGATGTGAAGCGTAAGTAGTCAATGTAATAGAGCAGCAGGAAATGCTAGCAGAATGCTTGGTTGTGTAGGGAGAGGTATTAGCAGTAGGAAAAGGGAAGTGCTCATGCCACTGTACAGAGCACTGGTGAGACCTCACTTGGAGTACTGTGTGCAGTACTGGAGACCGTATCTCCAGAAGGATATAGACATCTTAGAGAGAGTTCAGAGAAGGGCTACTAAAATGGTGTACGGCTTGAAGGAGAAAAGTTACCAGGAAAGGCTTAATGATCTTAACATGTACAGCTTGGAAAAAAGACGAGACAGAGGAGATATGATAGAAACATTTAAATACGTAAAGGGAATCCACAAGGTAGAGGAAGGGAGTATATTTAAAAGGAAACAAAGTAGCAAAACAAGAGGACATAGTCTTAGATTAGAGGGGCAAAGGTTTAAAAGTAACATCAGGAAGCATTATTTTACTGAGAGGGTGGTGGATACATGGAACAGCCTTCCAGTAGAAGTGGTAGAGGCCAAAACAGTAATTGAATTTAAGCAGGCATGGGATAGGCATAAGGCTATCCTAAACAAAAGATAAATCCAGGTAAAGTATCCATGTAATTGGGCAGACTAGATGGGCCGAAAGGTTCTTATCTGCCGACATTTTTCTATGTCTATGTTTCTATGTATGAAACCAAGGTAATAGTTTGCAAATCCAATGGATCTCTGAATGGCTTTCAGATCCACAGGAAGGGCCATTCAGTGACAGGAGAGAGTCTAGCCGGGTCCATAGAAAATCCTTTAGAAATAGGAGAGCTCGAGCAGGGTCCGCTGTCCTACGGTTCTGTGTGTTTACCTTGTATGCATATTTGTTGTTCTGTCTCACCCATCGTACAGTGCTACGGAAGTTGTTGACATTTCGTGAATACTTGTATGGCTGGTAGAAGGACAGTCAGAATTATTTGTTCTTGATGTCCTTCTGATTGTGCCATGAGTAGGCGTTGAATCGCACCACCCTCTACACCAGTGTTTCCCAAACCTGTCCTCAGGATCCGATGATACGCCATGTTTTCCAGATATCTGAAGCGCAGCACAGGTGATCTTATTTGTTTCTCAGTGATTGCAGGATTCAGTTTGCATTTCCCCAAGGTGATCTGCAAAATCTGGACAGGCTGAGGGTCCCGGGGACAGGATTGTGAACCACTGCTCTACACCATGGGACCAGAGGCGAGTACAGATATTTAAATAATTTCATTTTTTGAAAAATCACTTTACACCAGGTTTTTAAAGAAGGAAAAAAAATAGCTGCACGTGAGAATAACGAGTGATACTATTATTATTCTTTATTTATAAAGCGCCAGCATATTCCACAGCGCTGTACAATAAGCACAGTATAGACAGGGTTACAATACATTGAACAACATTTGACAAACAGTACAGGAGGAGATGAGGGCCTTATTCCCATAGGAACTCACAATCTGGGAGGGTTGGGGTTGGAAACAGGAGGAGAGGACTGTAAGGTGAGAGTGATTGATGAGGACTGTAAGGTGAGAGTGAATATTGGATTCACTCATTCTTCAGCTCCCAAAACATGTGCAAATGTACAGTAACCTGTAAGACTGCAATGGCGGCTTGCAGATGGAATGGAAGCGCAGGTGAGCAGTTAGTGTTACGATGGGCCATTACGCTTAACTGTAGAGATGCACCGAAATTAATCTGCCGAAAATGGTGCTTTCGGAATGGAGATTCAGAAAAGAAAAAAAAAAATACGCCATAAATTTTCCTTTCAAAATAGGGCCTAGAGGCCCAGCCAAGCCTGGGGCTCGCCTGAGCTTGGAGGCCGGCCGAGTTTCCTGCTCGGCTGGCCTCAGGCGAGTCCCCGGCTCGGCCTGGAGGCCCAGGCGAGCAGGGGGCTCACCTGAGTGTGACGGCCTGCCGAGCAGGGGGCTCGGGCAGGCCTCCAGGCCCAGGTGACAGATTTTATTGGGGGGGGTGGAGAGCGTTACACATACTCACCTACATCGGCGACCAACGGAGAGAGGACACTGGATGCAGGAGGACTGCCACCGCTTGAGGACTCGCTCAAGGCTGATCGCAGGCTGCACGGCTGGCCTCCAGGCCCAGGTTCTCAGGTCTGATTTTTGGTATCGGTTTTCGACCAAACCGGTCCCGAATTTTCGTAATCGGACGGAAATTTCCATTTCGGTGCACCACTACTTAACTGCTCACTTGTCAATACTAAACGGCAGGGCCCCAAGAATCCAAAATACATTATTTTTGTTAATAAAAACACAAAAAAGCATCAAGGAGAGAAATGTTGTGAAAGCACAGCTTCACTAGCAATGGGGGGGAAAAAAATGACACATTGCTTAAACACACTGCATTTATATACTGTGATCAGGGAGACAGCCACGTATTCTTCGTACAAAGACACACAGCAGCCTACAATTAGCAACACCTGATTATAGGAGCGGGTTATCATTGACATTCAGAATTACACTTAATGAACACTGAGCAACAGCACTTTTGTACAAACCCCCCCCCCCCCCTTCAGAATTATTATTTTTTTAAAAAAAATAAATAAAGTTCAGGGTTATTCAGAGAGCGGTGAAAAGCAGGAGAATGACTGGAGAATGGAAAATGCTGGGTTAAATTAGCCACACCAGAAAAATTCTCCCATTCATTTCACTTTCCAAATCGGCTATTTTGGCCTAGAATTTTCCATTCTCCAGTCATTCTCCTGCTTTTCACCGCTCTCTGAATAACCGTGATTGTGTATGGATTATTTTAAGACGAACAGCATCCTTCTGCCCATCGCTGAACAAGTACTATCAAAAGACAGAGGGAAAAAATGAACTACCACATTAAGTGCAAAAGTAGAAAATAATGTGCTTAATGTTTTAAAGTTCCCTTTGTTGTCAGAGAGACAAAAGACGGAAGGACAGAACGGATGAAGGACATACATAGGGCTCTATTCCATAGTAAACACGATCATGGGACTGCTAAAAGGCAAAATCTGTGCGTGCAGATTTTCCTGTAGTGTCCCATGTTAAGGTGGCATTTCGGGGCAGGCCCTAGCTCAGCACCTCACCGAGGAAAGCAGCGTTTACCGCAGGGATACTCGCAGTAGCGCTTCCGCACCGCAAGTATCAGGGGTTGAGCTTCCAGGCCGCGAGCCCTGTGCAACCTTGCTCTTGCGAGATTGTGCAGCTCCGCGGAGTGATCGCAGAGGGAGACTAGGAACTCTTTGTTCCCAGTCTTACTCTGCTCCCGGCCAGAAGAAGTGGCAGATGGGGCCAATCTTCTTGTTGTGGGATAAAAGTTGAACATTGTATATAATGTAGAGGGGGGTTTACAGGAGGTGTTAAATGATTTTGCAATTGCAGAATCACTTAACACCAGCTTTTAGGAGGTGCTAGGTTTTGACTCTCCGCGTCCCGACGGTAATTTGCGCCTGCACTTTGTGTTCCCCATGTTAGGTATGAGATGCACAACGTACAGTAAGCTTTCACAAGCTGCGTGGCGCTACCTGATTTCCCCCCAGTGTAGCGTCAAGAATGCAATATGAAGGCTAGACGTTAAACTCACTTATCCCAGCGGTAGCACTGAGTCTAGGGTCAGACGAGCGCATTCTGTGCGTCCGTGCACAACGGACGTATTTTCTGACTGACGAGCCTTAGGCTAGGGTCAGACTAGCGCAGTTTTAACGTGCGTTTAGCCGCACGAAATCACGGCCGTACTAGCAGCAAATGACGTCCAATGCCGGGGAACATACGACGAACGGCCGCACGAAAGTTCGTCCGCGCAACGCAAGTGGCCAACGAACGCATTTTTTCGAGAACGTCAAACCGCTACTACTGACGTACAGAGTGCGCTGCGGCCGCATAGCGGCGTGTGTGCGTGATTAGGAGACGTCAGACGCTGCTAATGTCCGGCCAACATAACGTCCAGACTCAAAAAGTGTTTTATTGATGATCCGTACAAAATCACGGACGAAAAGGCGCATCGTATGACCGCTATCGCGTATTCCGGGGGAAAATACGTACGTTCGTTCGACCGAACTTTTTCACGGACGACGTGAAAAATGCGTTCGTCTGACCCTAGCCTTAGGCTTGTGTCAGACGAGCGCACTGATCACGTCCGTGTTGCCACACATTTGTACGTCCGTTAGAACATATAATTATGACCAATAGAGCTCCACACACAAAGTAAGTCCGCACGGAACTGCGGACGCATAACGGACGCGGCAAACGGACGCAGGTAAGGCTAGGGTCAGGCGAACGCGTTTTTCATGTCTACCGTCAAAAAGTGTCCCATGCACCCGGACGCACTTTTTCACGGAAGAAGCGATAGCGGTCATACGGTGCGCAATTACGGCCGTGATTTTTGACGGAGCTAGAAAAAAAAAAAGACAAATCTGAGTAACCAAAGTTTGCATCTCTGGACGTTATGTAGGCCGGACATGGTGCAGCATCTGACGTCTCCTAATCACGCACACAGGCCGCTATGCCAACACAGCGCACGCTTTGCGTCAGTACTAGCGGTTCGACGTTCTCGAAAAAAATGTGTTCCTTTGCCGCTTGAGTTGCGCGGCCGTACTTCGTATATTGGACCTCATTTGCTACTACTACGGCCGTAATAAAGTGCGGCTGAATGCACGTTCGCACTGCGTTCGTCTGACCCCAGCCTTAGGCAAGAACGTAAATCCACTAGAACGGACGCACAGAGTGCGCTGCGTCCGCAACACTCGCATAGCTTTGCGTGTGAGTGATGGAACGTAGTCAGACAGACTGCATTTTTGATGGACAAAATGTTTTTCATATCAATTTATTTATTTTCCCTTCTACATCAGTCAAAAAAAAGTCTGTCACAAAAACGGTCTGTGTGGCCACTACCTTGTCGTCAGTCAGAAAGTAAATCCGTTGGGCACGGACGCACAGTCTGCACAGAATGCGCTCGTCTGACCCGAGACTTACATAGCAAGACAATACAATCGCACCAACTATGGAACAGAGCCCATACAGTGTAAAGAACGTGTGCTCCTCAAATGGCTCGCTGGCAGATTGATACAATGTGGCGAAGGAGGGAACACCAAGAAACCAGCGTGATAGGATGAGGAGGTTTACACAGAGTCAGCTTTTTTTGAGAAAAAAAAGTCTACGCAAAAATGAATACGTTTCAGAGTCACAGATAAAACAAGGTGGAAGAAGGAACTCGCTCACTAAGGACTTGATTCCAACCTAGGGCTCAATTTAAATCATCTTCCAAAAAGATCAGCGACTAGCAGATGATATTCTTTCTCATAACATCAGGCAATTCAAATCAATCATAACCGAAAAATATTCAATGCTCAAAAAACATATTTGCGTTTGATACCATGACATAAAATGCATTTTACTGGATTCTATTATTTAAATATTTTGGTATATTGTGATTGCCCCCCCCCAACCACATCTAATGTATGTTATTGGTAATTAATGTCAGTCCAGATAACCAACACATGTCAAAACAATATGGCCAATCAGTGAAGCCCCTCTTTGATTGGTCAAAATCTTTTTACATGGCCAAATACTTCAGCCAACGAGTGGGGGTTCACATCTGAAGCCTCCTCAGTCGCTGAATTCAATTTCCAACATGGAATGCTACTGGATAGCATTCCTTGTCAAATAACCCAGGCCCAACCATCTTTTTATTGATGAAGACATAAGTCTGTAAGGACTTCCATGGCGCCGATCAGAGAGCAAGTATCACTTTTAAAGGGGTTTTACTAGGCAAAATTAAGGTTTTTTAGATAAGAGTTTACGCTGGGAGGGGGGACTCGAGGATCAGACCAGTTGAAAAAGCCGATCTCTGAACCCCGAAAAAAGCTGCATTTGGATCTGGACATTCCTAAAGTAAGGAACAGTTAAAGCCGAGCCACACGCTTAGTGACTGAAGCATAACAGCTCAGTGGGGATCAAGCCTTAAAATCCGGTATAGAGTAAACCACTCCGGCAATTTCCAGCTCTCCAAGCAAATAAATAATGTTTAGTTTAGAAACCTCAATTACAATGAATAAAAGATTTCACACTCTAACTGCTAATTACAACACATGTTGCAAACGTCAACAACATTCCCGGAAACTCAATAAACAGCTTGTATTAAATGAAATAACAGCTAACACGTCGGACCTGTAACAAAATCTACATACTGGAACAGGAAAAAAAAGAGCATTTAACATTTGTCTTTAATAGAAAATTATTATTTTGTTATTTATATTTTGGGACATCATAACCCTCACAACGACATTGCGTGCTCCTTACGCACGGGTATTCACGTGCCACAGTGCAGCATCCAGACAGGTCTTTATAGAAGTCGGGTGCCAAACAGAAGGGTTTTGAGGTCAATTAAAAATATTTCAATTATCAACAGAAACGTAACTAGGTCAGCCTTTCAGTGGCCATACGCAGGTGCAGCACGTTTAACACTCACAGCCCATATTCATACATGGTTGCCAGACCCGCCATGTTTCCAGGGATGGAATGCGGAGGGGCTGAAAAAGACTGCGCTCCCTCACAGTATGTGGAATTCATTTGCTAAAAAATACAAACAAGGACAAGCAAACAGGCCACACAGGCCAAATGAAGGGGTAACCTTGTGTGGCAATACGGTGTATAAACCATTTATTATGGCTTCTATTTGGCGGCACAGCTTTATACACAATTAAAGTTCACACAACCTGAAAGGCATTTTATTCAATAGTTTTAATACTTTTGTCCCCATCACGAGGTCAGAGTTGGAATTTCCAACTCATTGCATCATGAAGGCGCTCAAAAAGATGTATTTTGGATTTTTTGATAAAGGATACTCTACCAGTGCCCTCATACAATGGAGCCTTCTTAAAGTATACAGGAGTATTGTAATTCCTACAGCTCTATTCACTGAGGCTGCGGTCACACGGTGGTTTTTCAGAGTGGAAGGAACCTCCGTGAGAGTGGACGTTTCTTCCACTCTGACGCCCACCTGGCCACCTCGCTGAGCGCAATTAGTGTGCTCAGCACTGCAATGCTCAATCCTCCTAAGGAGGATCGTGTTTTTTAGCTCCGTCGGCATCCGTTGTAGCTTTTTGAGGTCCTGTGGTAGCGCGCGCACTATCCAGTGTGGCCCTCCCCATTGATCCGTCACAAAGCTGCGACGGATGCAGGGAAGAGCAGTCACATGGACACAGTGCGCTCGTGTGACAGCAGCCTAAAAGGTAAAACTCAGGAGAATTGGCAGGAGAAGTGAAAAACCCAGGTCAAAATAGCCAAACCAGAAAAATTCTCCCATTTATCTCACTTTCCAAATCGGCTGTTTGGTCTAGATTGTTCTCTTCTCCTGCCAATTCTCCTGTGTTTCACCTTTTAGCGAATAGACCTAATAGGAAAGCAAACCATTATTGGCCTGGAAAAACTGCGCCACTATGTGCGCAAAAGGGAGTGTTTTAGATACTCATAAAACAGTTGCTATAACTTCCTGGGTTTGTGAACAGAAACAATCCTGGGTATACTGTTTGAACCAGGCCAAAGTAGATTTTACAGGACATTTTACAGAGGAAAATAAAAAGTTAAAGAACACCGGGGTTAAATATTAATCAATGTACCAACCTTGGACATATTACTATTATACAGAAGAAAAAGGAAAAAAGCTTGCATTACAACCCCCACCATCATATGGGGTAAGTTGCTGAATCAGACATACAATGAGGAGCATTACAAGTGACAGGAACGCTCATGAATTCTCATTAAACCGGTCAGCTCTTCCAAAAATTATCAGCTCAGGTTACAAT
The DNA here is from genome assembly GCA_009667805.1 of Leptobrachium leishanense. Lineage (NCBI taxonomy): Eukaryota > Metazoa > Chordata > Amphibia > Anura > Megophryidae > Leptobrachium > Leptobrachium leishanense. Next base: position 314,581,704 of record CM019066.1, read on the forward strand.
AGTGTCAGATATTGTTTTTGGGACAAGGAGGAAAAAAAAGGCTGCCTAGCAGTAACTGACAGCCTTCAGGATGGATTATGACCTCTAGTTAAAATGCTCCAGGAGGGGGATGTGACACAGTCTCGTCGCCAGGCTTTTGTACGGGACTGTGAAGTTTAAATAATTCCATTGGATTGACATTGTGGAGTTTCCGAGTGTGTCCATTGCTGTGGAAAGCAAGACGAATTTCAATATTCCATATATGTAGGATTTAGGCTAGGGTCAGACGAAAGCATTTTTCCCCGCGAACGTGAAAAAGTGCGTCCAAACGCATTGACGTATTTTTTCACAGAATGCGCAAAAACGGTCAGACGATGCGCATTTTCGGGCATGATTTTGTACGGATCGTCAATAAAACTCTTTTTGCGTCTGGACGTTATGTAGGCTGGACATTAGTGTCTGACATCTCCTAATCACGCACACACGCCGCTATGTCGCAGCTGCGCACTCAGTACGTCAGTACTAGCGGTTCAGCGTTCTCAGAAAAATGCTTTCAAATTCCACTTGCGTTGCGCGGCCGGACTTTTGTGCGGCCGTACATCGTATATTGGCCGTCATCTGCTGCTAGTGCGGCCGTAATTATGTGCGCCAGAACGCACGTTAAAAGTGCGCTGGTCTGACCCCAGCCTAAAAGATAAAAAAGGCACGGGGGGGGGGCACTTTGCTGTTAGGTGGTGTTTTGACACGATGTGAACCCATTACAAAACTTTCAGCACCAACAAAGAGGAAGTATAACTTCCTCCTAGTCGCTTCCTATTCGGAGGGGGGGGGTTGAGCTGCAGGTACTTGGGCAGCAGGGGGTCTGCATGTTGACGCAGTAAAGAATTAGAAGACCTGGAACTCCAATCCAATGGGGCTTTATTGAAGGGTTTAGACTTTTAAGGCTGGGTTCACACCTGTGCAGTTTTTATGCGTGCAAACGTAAAAAAAACGCGCAAACGCATTGCGGCGCGTTCACGGCCATAGACTGCAGAGTGAACACGCTGCAAATATGCCCTAATGAAGCTCCCGGTGACGGATCGGCCGCCACAGGATTTATTTATAGTTTAATTTCATTCTTAATTTGTTATAGTTCGTTTACCCTTTATTTATTAGGAACTAATTTCCTTTGTTAGATTTAGTGTAAAACTGTTGCTAGACTTCTAATTAATCATGTTTTTCCCCCTGCACGTAACCATCGACTACATGCTTGCTACAATGTATCAGTCACTGACGTAGCGCTCCAAACTCCAAAATACAATATGTTCAGTTATATTGTGTGGTTTTAAATGTATTGTAAATTGCTAATTTTTAGTTTTAAATAGACATAGGTCTTTAGGTAAATGTGTTTTTTTAAAGATACTACCTGCAGCTAGTGTCAAATGCTTTCCTTCGTATAGAATGTACAGTTGTGTTCAAAATTATTCAACCCCCACTGAAATTGAGTGTTTTGGCCAGTTTGACATTGATTTTGATCATTCAGTCATCTTGCTTACAATTAAATCAAAGAGGCACGTGTAGGTCAGACAAATATAACATAACATTTATAATGAAATAACCACAAATGTCTTTTCTGTGCTCACATTATCAGTTTTATTCAACCCCCAAGTGACATTCAATCTTAGCTTTTAAACGTGAAGCATAGCTTGACACAAGTGTCTTGCAGCGATCTACGGGTATCTTCGCCCATTCGTCATGGGCAAAAGCCTCCAGTTCAGTCACATTCTCAGGCTTGCGCACTGCAACTGCTTTCTTTAAGTCCCACCAGAGGTTCTCAATCGGATTTAAGTAAGGTGACTGCGATGGCCACTCCAAAATGTTCCAGCCTTTAATCTGCAACCATGCTCTAGTGGACTTGGAGGTATGCTTGGGATCATTGTCCTGTTGAAAGGTCCAACGTCTCCAAGCCTCAGGTTTGTGACGGACTGCATCACATTGTCATCCAATATCTCCTGGTACTGAAGAGAATTCATGGTACCTTGCACACGCTGAAGCTTCCCTGTACCTGCAGAAGCAAAACAGCCCCAAAGCATGATTGACCCCCCGCCATGCTTCACAGTAGGCAAGGTGTTCTTTTCTTCATAGGCCTTGTTCTTCCTCCTCCAAACATAGCGTTGATCCATGGGCACAAACAGTTCTAATTTTGTTTCATCAGTCCACTATCCCAAAACTTCTGTGGTTTGTCCACATAACTTTTGGCATACTGCAGTCGACTCTTCTTATTCTTTGGAGACAGCAAGGGGGTGCGCCTGGGAGTTCTGGCATGGAGGCCTTCATTACGCAGTGTGCGCCGTATTGTCTGAGCTGAAACTTCAGTACCCACATCTGACAAATCTTTTCTCAGTTCCTCAGCAGTCACACGGGGACTTTTCTCCACTCTACGCTTCAGGTAGCGCACAGCAGTCGAAGTCAGCATCTTCTTTCTGCCACGACCAGGTAGCGTTTCAACAGTGCCCTTTGCCTTAAATTTGCAAATGATGCTTCCTATGGTCTCTCTTGGTATGTTTAACATCTTTGCAATCTTCTTATAGCCATTGCCCTTCCTGTGAAGAGTAATCACCTCTTGTCTTCCTGGACCATTCTCTTGACTTCACCATGTTTGTAACCACACCAGTAAATGTCTAGAAGGAGCTGAGTATCACAGTCATTTTAAAGCTGCCTAATTGGTGCTTATTATGCTTTATTGCTGCTCCGTGACATCCACAGGTGTTTTCAATACCTGATTGAAAACACTTGAATGAACCTCTGTTCTTCAGAGTGGTAGTCTTTAAGGGGTTGAATAATCGTGTCAATGAAGAATTCACAAAAGAAACATTTACTACTGTATTACAAAACCAATTGATGTCATTTTAGTTGCATATGGTTCTTTAACAAGTCCTTGTAGGATTTCATTCTGAATACAATTACAAATGTACACTAAATTCCCTAAAACCCTTTACAGCATTGGGGGTTGAATAATTTTGAACACAACTGTACAATAGGTTTGAGTAATTTGTGGATTATGCAAAAGTGCTTTCTCTTTGGGTATCGGTTATCTGTTTACATGTCTGAAAGGTTGAGTCACCATTGTCTCAGCCACCCACTATCGGATTCCCTTTACAATGGGTTATGTAAATCACTGTGTGTGTGTGGTACTGTGGGGTCAAGACTTCATCTGCATACAACCAGTGGACCAAAGTGAAGCCTGTAGAGGACCTGAAGGAAGCCTGCAGTGGTCTTGGAACCAACCAATTAGAACTGTTGGGGTGGGTGGGAAGTCTGAATGTGCATGGCTGTATAATGTATATAAGCACTGTCTGTTCCTATTCTAAACACACTCTGATTTACCTTCAACCTACACTTTTGTCTCGACTAAGTGATTGGGGAGGGATACAGGGCTATTCTCACAGAGCCTCGGTATTCTCGGATCCAGGCAGAGACAAGCAGCGGATTGATGCCCTCTTAATAGCGGCATTACAGGCTCCATTCAGCAGATTGAGCAGCCGCCTTCACTGCATCCAGGGCAGACACCTCGGCTGGCATGCTACCTCCCAGTGCTCCAAGGCAAGGACGGAGTTAATGGCGAATCTACTCCTGCTGAGTAGTGGATTTCGTTACACTCCCGTACTGCTTTGGGCGTAGGACGTTTTACAGCGCATTCCTGCGCGCACTGTAAAACGCCCAGGTGTGAACTGGTCCCATAGGAAATCACGGGATTTATGTGTCTCGGCGTTTTATAGCACGCAGGAACGCGCTGTAAAACGCTGAGGTGTGAACCCAGCTTTAGAGCACCAATGTTTTGGCAGTCTTGAAGCCTTTGACAAATAGGAATGGAGCAGCAGCAGCAGCCACAGACACCCGTCATCCTGCGAGGAAGGATCCCAGGACTGATGCAGAAGAGAAGAGCTCGATAGGAAAACAATGGACCAACCAATGCAACATCAACTGTGAGAAGACGATTCTAAAATACACACTAAATTGGATTCCCTCTTTGGCACCTGAGTGAAGGATGAGCCCCCCAACATTTGTCCTCTCCTATTCACTACACCTGAACGATCCGCAACCATTCCTGTACCTTCCTGCCATTCTTCCAAGCTGGAAAGGCCTCCGAGAAACCTACATGCCCTCTCTTCAGTTTATTCCAGAAGATGCTTATACCCCAGCTGCTCATGTGCACGAAGCGGCGCGTTGACACATGGAATGTACAGTTTATATACTGTAAGCAATAAGGATAACTAGATCCGATAAGAAAACACAGCCACTTCCTAGTCTCTGCCTCAGGACGGTAGTGAAGTGGGAAGTATCTACCATTATTTCCACAAAGAAAACTAAAACCAAATGAGATAAAGGGTTCATGAGCTCGTTGGACTATTCTGCTAAAGAAATAAAAAAAAGAATTACAAAGCGTTTAGGAAAACATTTTATCGCCGTCACCAAGCGCTTTCTGTTCACAAAAAAAGAATTCCATTTATTTGAAACATGGTGGTGTAGGTAATTATTAAATGTCAGGTAAAATAGCAGAGATTGATTATCTGAAATAGTGAAAAGATTAAAAGAATGTAAATTTGCTCATTTTTAAATTTTCACGTATTTCGTTCAGAAACAATGCTGGGATTAAAGGTTCTAAACTCTAGATGGAATCTCTTATTTTGCACAGTTGCACCTGGGCTTGTGCATTATCAGCATACAGGCAGAAATGACAGTAAATGTGATATAGATAATAAAAATTGTCAGATATCCTACATATTAATGCATTTGTAGTGATCATGAGATTATTAGCAATGCAGTTTCCAAACATACCAGTATAAAAATCTGTGTGTAACATAATGCCTGCATATTGAAATTACAGTAACACCTTGTATCTGTATTGTACAGGAATTCCCAGCAATTGTAACCCCCAAACCATATCTCTGTACAGTAGGGAGTGAACCCAGAGCTCGCTCGCTGTTGTAATGCAGCAGTAAAGTTTGTTGTTGCCCCGTGTAGCTTCTTTACCATAATACAGGGTGACAGGATTGAGATCTCCGAATTGTGTTTCAACACAGGGGACACACTGATCTTGCATTAACAACTACAGGATGGGCAGGTGTCACCCAGTGGGCGGGGTTTAACGCCACCAGGTGCCACCGCAGGCCTCTGATTTGGCCTGCCCACACAGTCGATGTGCGACGCACATGAATGGCTGCAGGCGATGGCCCAAGTTCAGGCCGTCTCTCTGCAGCCAACAACACGTGCCAGCTGCGGGGAGGGGGGGGGGTCGAGGCAGCCCATTGAAGTCAGCGGGACGTACTGCTGCTTCAATGTCCTCCCACCACATGGACTGCATAGCACATCCCATGGCGTTAAGAGGTATGCAACAGGTACATGCCTGTTAGAAAAAAATAAACGAGCATACCATTGGTAGATTGAAAGAACCTCCTGGAAGTTCCCCTTTTTTGGATTGTATAAGTATTGTGTATCTCTGTATTATTTTTTTTTCCTTGATTTATGTAGGTTTTGGTAGTAACAGGATTAAAGACATGGCTGGATAAAACAGGCACACTGACTGCTTGGGTACTTTAATTCCCATGAGTCTCAGGCAACAGCGGTATTTTGCATAAGCGCGATTACCTAAACCTGATATAGGTAAAACTGTAATGTAGTTTGATGGTTATGGAGGCATGAAGATTCTTGCTTATCACACTAGTAAAGCGAGCATTTATTTTCCAAATTGATTTGTTCATAGTGACCCCTTTAAATACTTCCTCAATGCAGGATTCCCCCTTCATATCATACACATATCCAGTACATTTGAAAGCCAGATGGATCTAATAATCATAACCAGTGGGTGGATCTGTGTTCCCTATTGATTACCGTTGACCAAATGCTCTCTGAAATGTGTTTTGTTTTTTATTTAAACAAAGAATAAAGATACTTTATTACCGATTTAAGTAAATAACAGGAAAGATGTGATACTTCAAAAACTCGTGGTGATCAAAAAACAGTATGTTCTGTATGGTCACCGAGGAGGAAAAGTTAGACGGCGGCAGCATCACAATACAGTACCAAAAGCAAGAGAAAAGGGTGCTGCTGCCTGTGCCTCTCCGATTGACCTTATCAACCCATTCACGTGGCATAGCAATAGTGACAGTGCAAAATATGCCAGATGGAATGGATTTCTCCAGTCTTAGACACACACGGGTCTGTGCTACACAGCAGCACTCTTTAGGCTTACATGTTGAAAGGACGTAGCAACCAGAACATGGGCCAGGATAAGTGGTGAAAAAGGATGGGCAGACGGACAAAAGACAGACCCCCATAGGGCTAGATTCCAAGCCTGATGTAAACATCCCAGAGGCATTAAAAGGAGATCATGGATACCAATTTACCTAGAGCTCTGGTTAAGTTTACACTTGACATGAGGCCCTATTCCAACCCTGGGGTAAATTTAACCAGGAGCTGTTGTATGCTCAGCAATTCCATGGCCTAGAATAGCTAGTTATGTTTACACCAGAATTGGAAAACAGACCATAGCTGGTAGCAGGGTGCCGCTGAGAGGAAATATTGGTGTATTACTGATTAATACGACTGAAACTCTGCGTTAGCGATTCGAGGCATAACATTAGGGATTTGCCCATAGGTCCAGGCAAACGCAACACACCCTTCACCACTGGTATTGGCTGCTGGAGTCCAACGGACTGCATGGCACCAAACGAGAGACCGTTTGATTGCAGAGGAGCCTCGGACTAAAATATTGCTTCCCGTGTTTCGCTGGTTGTGACGAGAGGACGTGGTAGATCACGACAGCCTCTGCAGCGCAGGATCAGAGGTTGGTTTGGGATTTTGCCATACACAGTTAAAGTTAAGGGATTTTATTCAGAAGAACAATCACTTAACACCAGGCTCTGAGAGTCGATATTTTTAGCTAATACCAGTCCGAGACACTAGCTTGCCATTCTCGCCCTGTGCCATTAATAAACTTGAGGTTCGGCTGCAGTACCTGCTTGAGACATTAAGGTTTGAGTTTAACAACTCTGTTGTAAGAGGGTCCTTGGATCCCAGACCAAAGTGTGCGACGTCATTTGGATCGAGAAAGGAGCTGGGAAGCCCTGAAATGGGGGTAAATGAAGCAACCAATATAAATCCGTTACAATACTCTGTTCAGACGCCTGGAGAGTCTGTTCATTATTTTAGGTTTCTTTTGTAATGATTAATCCGAGATGAACACAGCAGACACAAACTGTAGGTGCATCTGAACATATCTATCAAAGCATATTTCAATTTCTTGGGAAAATAAACCACTTTGAAACCTACTGTATGCACCTGCTCTACATTTCATGGGAAACAACATCTTGCAAATTTCCTTTGTTCTCTTCTCTCTCCATCAGGGAACCAGGCTGATAGTCAAATCGAATATAAGGCTAGTCCTTCCCACTGGTTCAACTCATAGCGGCTGTAAAGGATGCCAACTCCTACTCCCCTCAGCTACACAACACAAGGCCTGGTCTGGGCTCACCTCTGGTTCCAGCTGAAGAAGCCGTTCTGATACGACAAAACGCATCGTGGGGATGTAATTTTATTGTTTTTTACTTAAATGTGCTTTTAAAGCCACGTCCCCGAATCCTTGGTGGTTTTATGGATTTATCCAGTTGAGTGAAAAATCCACATGAGCCCATCTTCGAGCTATGGTAGCTCCATCAACAGCAAGTTCAAAATTGGCAAAAAAATTTGCTGACCAGAGAATACTCCGATTTACACTGGGGGGGGGGGGTATTCCTGGTCATTTCTTGTCTCATTCTCTGTATATATAAAACAGTGGTCCAAAGAAATTCTTGTCAAAGGCTTGGTTTACCTGAGAAGGGAGAAAACAACAAAAGGCGTATACCCACTCAGAGCCAGTGTTGGGACTCTCTATTTGTGAGTGAATATTTACATATAGAGTGTTCCTTGTGTTACAGATAATCTGCAATATGATGTTTTATATGTACATCCATTCTATGGGCTGCCGATTGTGAGAGACACCAAAACCTCATAAGCTGCATTGAGCTGTACCAGATGTACATTTCTATATGATTTGGTTCAGGGGAAACCACTGTTTTCTGGTACTGGCCTTATAGTTTTGGTGGAGTTACATACAGTGTGGCACTACACCAATTCTTTCTGTGTCTACTTTCAATGTGCACTCTTCATATATCTAAACCAGGTTCTTAAACCAGGACTGGTTGCTGCTCTGCAGGTGACAGCGCCTCGCTTCCTCACCACCAGAAACACTAATGAACAGTCGATGGGAGTCAATACAGCAACGAAGGAAGAAAAATAAAATACATCAGTCACATTCAGATACAAACTGCCATCGACATCCTGCAATGCTCTGGCCTCGGATATCTACTCTGCGGGGGGGTATTCCAAACGCCATGGTGTTTGTAGGTGTTGCAAAACAAGGTGAAAATCTTTTGTTGCAATGACAAAAAAACACCGGTGCATCACAAATGATGTGAAGAATACAGTTGCAGAAGTAGCTTCACTGTGAACCTTCTCCAGTGGCTGTATGCATGTCCCTTTTGTGACGCACCTGCTTTTGTCGCCATTAACAACATAGTCACTTTCTGAATAACCCTTTATATGTACGAGTGAGAGCACACTCCATCATTAACACCCAAGTGTCTGACGTGTGCATGCCCTACTACAAAAGCCTTATTGAAACCAGAGGGCAGGTAGAAACTAGCTCCTAGAATTTGACTCTGGCACCTACATTCATTGGCTATGCTACAGCAATATTATACAAAGCTTTGCCTGGTTCCTAAACATTTGCTCCTACATTTTCCAAATTTAATAAAAAAAGAGAGACACTCTACTCATTCTGATCACTTTATCTTTTTAAAGTGGTCAGGATGTGAGGAGTGCCCCGATTCTCCTACCTAAATTGTGGGGTGGAGTTTCCTCAGCCCCACCAGCAGCCGAGATTTTAGAATTTCCCAGCTCCTGGTCACCAGGTCACTAGTGACGCCAGCACTCTGAGATCAATCTCTGTACCAAGCGGTCTCAGAGACGCAGTCGATAGCATGCACTACAGGACATATGTACGTAAAGTGCGCGAGTTCTGAACAATGTGAAATTTCCGCGTAGCCATAAAAATTGTATAGTAAAACTTCAAGCAATTGCCTACCCAGAAGCCCCTGAGCTGAAGAGGCAGAGCTGTGCTTGCAGAGGGCAAAAAAGGGAGTAAAAAAATTAAAAAAAAAAAAAATCACCTGAAATAATGTAACAAAAAAAATATATATATTGTATACACAGACAAGAAAATAATTGGACAAAGGCGGTCAGCAGCATCTCCCACATTATTTAAGGACAAAAAAAAAAAAAAGGAACTATTTTTAATAGAGTATCTCTGTAATGCCTGCAATAGTGATGTATGGAAGAGCTCTGAAAGCATAGAAGGTCAACATCTGATGTGTTGGGTCTAGAGCTGTAGAAGACCTCCCTAGGTAGAATACCTGCTAGTGAAGAACAGGGAAAACAATTAGGAAAGTAATCACCAGAAATGAAACAAGAAAGTCTGGAAAATAAGATACTGTCTGATCCATCAGATCTCGATGTATACACATTCTACAGAAACACTGTCAACAGCCTTGACCATTCATGTGATTTGGAACTACATCTCCCATGATGCTCTTTCACTCATTAGGCTGACTGATCGGCAAGGGAAATGTAGTTCCAAATCAGTAAGAGGGCCTCAGTTGCTGACCTTTGTACTACACCACAGAGATGATAGATTCAATGAGGCATGGTCCGCACGAATGCATGTCTCACTCCTCCAGTATGTCGAACTGTAAAAACCATCCGTGGTAAAAAAAATATATCTGTTAGCAACCTGCATAATGACAGCCCACCACCTGAATGTCACAGGGCACCTCTGCATTGCTGCCAACTAATTCTATGCCTTTTTCTGTCTCAATCAACGCTTCCCTAAAAGGTCTGATGAAAAACACACCGAATAAGGAAAATGTCAGCATCACAAAGCATAGAAACTGAATGACCACACGAAATCAATGAAATAGAAATGGGGAGAGGCTAGCGACGAGTCACACAACTTTTCATGGTCACAGAAACAGGACCATTGTCATTGACGTACAAACAGCAGGTGTTACACTACAGGATTACGCTGGGAAATAATAAATACACAAAATTACAAGCCAAGCCCAAAACGATATCATAGAGGACACTGAATCTATTCTTAAAGTGAGGTCACCTGTTACAATAACAGACAAACACAAAGTTTTAGTCACCAGGAAGAGAATTACAGCTCTGTTTTCTGCAGCAAAAACCCCAGTAATCTGCTTAAAGAACGAATGGAACACGTCCAAGTGTCAAGCCACCAAAAATAGAAATTAAATAATACAGGGGAATTAAGAAAAAGCTTCTGTTTAACTTCAGTTTGATAAATAACAAGGGCAAATGGGAGCACATGCGGCAAAACTCCAATAATTCTGAAATGACATTAAAATTAAATTTACAAACAGCATCATTAACCAGGTTACAGTTAAAAGTATTTATAAAAGTGCCAACAAGTTCCGTAGCCATGTGTGAATAACGGAAGGAATATCCTCTATAAAATGAGCCATTTAACTTTCTCTGGCTACGTTTACACCAGGCTTGGAATCGCACCTCAAAAGCTCCTGTAACAGGATGCTATAGGACTGCGATGGCAAACCTCGGCATCTCCGGTGTTTCCGAACTACATGTCCCATGATGCTCAATCTGCTTTAAGTGACCAATTGTCTTAGGACACGTCCGAAACATCTGAGGTGCCATGGTGACTTCAATTTAACATGCTGTAAGAAGGATCTTTAGGAAAGGTTATAGGGACATTATTCTATGGGGCTTATTCGCTAACCAGTGTGGCTTGCCATTGTTTAAAGCAGAGATCTCAAACTTGGGCCCCCCAGATGTTTATGGCCTACAATTACCAGAATTCTTTGAGTGAAATTAATAGCCAGAAAATCATGGAAGTTGTAGTCCACAAACACCTGGGTGATGGGATCCCTGGTATAAACAATGATCCCTGATATAAACGTCCCAATGGGACGTTCAAACATCATCAGCGAATCTTCTGTCTTTGGGTTTACGCTCTCAGATTCGCTTAAGTTTATAGTAATTGCAACAATGGAAACTAGGGTGATAAGTGGATAATCCTATAAATGTTTGTATAACCGGAAATATAGAAAAATAGAAAAAAAAATTAAAAAACTCAATACAAAACATTGGTTTTGTTAAGATATTTTATGTAAAATTCTAATATTATAGGGAAGCAGCAGCCTATTGGCACATCGTGGCCTTTTTTTTTTTTTTAAATAGGGATGTTATGGCAAAGGATAGGTTAGAGCAGGGGCCAGCAATCTCGACTCTCCAGAGGTTTTGGAATTACATTTCCCGTAAGGCTTGGCCAATCTAATGAGTGGCTGAGCAATATAGGAGATGGGCTGCTGACCCCTGGGTTAGGCTTGACAATTTTAAGGCTGCCCGCCCGCGCCCCCCCCCCCCCCCATCCATCCATCTTAGCGTTCGGATAGATCAACTGGGAGGAACACAAAACGTACATCTATTTCACGTAAAAAAAAAAAATCTAAGTTGGTTTTTCCCTCATCGTCAAACCCCAACCACAGACAGCAGACGGGTCTATCCAGAGACAGCTCTAGACTTTCTGAGGTCTTAGGCAAAACTCAGGCATGAGGCCTCTACTGACACCCGTAATGTAAAAGATGCGATACAAAATTAACTGTATAAATTGCATATTTTAAAATGGTCAAATCCTATCTTATAATAATTCATAGCTTTTGGAAATATATTAGTCTCATACACACCACACATTACTGTGAGATTTATTGCTGTGGAGCTCTGTGATACAGTAACGTACGGTGTGTATGAGCATATCGCAGAGCCCCACAGCAATAAAACTCTCACTCATGCACACCGCACATTACTGTGGAGCTCTGATATGCTTATACACATGGCACATTACTGTGAGTTTTATAGCTGTGGAGGCATACGCTCGGGGGGGGGGTGAATACTGGATTGATTGGAGTTTTTTTTTTTTTTTTACTTTATTTGCCCTCCCAAATCATTATTTTTTCTTAATGGGTGGCCAAATAAAGTATTTACCCCCCCCCCCCTACCCGAATAAAATAATTAAAAAATCATTAATTGGCCCCAGGCAGGAAGACAAATTCATGATTTTTTAAAAAAAAACTTATTCTGGGTAGGACAAATAAATCTTTTTTTGTTTTGATTTTTTTATGGGTACATATAGACCAGAGCTTGACAAATTTGCTTTGAATCTAGGAGCCAGCTACAATAGTTAGGAGCCAACCTTTCAGCGAGGATTCACCTTTATCAAGGTATACCTTGATAAAGGCGAATCCTCACCGAAACGTTGGGAACCTTGCCTGGCTTGTACTTACCCAAATTATGATTGTAGCGGCCACCATTTATCTCTTTGTTACCTGCTGCTTTTTGCTGTTAGGTATTTTCTGTGCATGGGGTCTTTTGGCTACTTTTTTGAGCCTAGAAGTCTAGACCGTTGCTTCTAATATCAGTTTCGCCTGACACAGACCGCATATATAAATACATACACCAGGGCTGGATATAATTTACATTTAATGTAGGTGACAGAAAAAAAACATTGAAGCCAACTAGATGTTTTTAGATGCCAAAGACTGCTGTTAGATTGGTGTAAAATGAACTGGAAATTTAGGAGCCAGTGGCTACCAGGCTCCTGGCTTTCTCAAGCCCTAATATAGACACAATCACAACAGGTGTAGCCAGGACCCCCAAAATGATTATCCACTCCCTTACCTCAGAGTGATTACCCTCCCACCAAGGAGAATGTCCCCATTAACCCTCCAATTCCACATAGTGAGAGTGCCCACTCCCCTTCATTTCTCTACAAGGAGAGACCTCATCTCTCCCCCAAAATGTGTGGCCCTATTAAGCCAGACGTCAAAGGGGGCTGTCCAGCTGCCATCTCTGCCTCTTCACCGCCAACAGACAATGGAACGCAGATGGATCATGGCAGACCTTGCCGTTCCCTGGTGAGGAGGCAAGGAATAACCTAGGGGGGCATTTCCCCCTGTAGTGACACCTGAGGGCCCCTGATCACCCGCTGCAGGCAAGTTAGTCGGCCGCACGGCCACCCATGAGCGTGAGGCCTTAAGCAGCTGCCTAGCTCACCTAATTAGAGCGCCGCCTCTGGGTCTATCCCCCATAGAAGGCTTCAGCTTTGCAGCACTGTACAGCAAGGTGGCCACACGGGTGCCTGGAAAGAAGTCCATTTGCACAGACGTTCTTCCGCGCCCATGTTGCCCCTGCCTAAATCAGACCTGGGAGACAGCCTGTGGGCTCACTTTTAGGAGTCAGGTCTATAGGTTTGTGCAGCGTAATGGAAATATTTGGGAGCCGGCGGTGACTTTGTTTACTGGATTAGCACCGGTTATGTTGGATTTGAAGATCTTGAATCTTTGGGCAATATAAATTCTATGATACCAGGTCCAACAAAATCGATGGGAGCCGGTGTTTGGAATAATAAAGTGGAGCGGTCTGGCCATGCCAGCCCCCCTGTCTGAGCACAGCACCCCCTGGGAAGCAGGCAGGGAGCTGCAGGTGAGTCAGGTGAATGCCCCAGTCGAGCCCCACTCACCCAGCACAGCTCGCAGGTGTTTCAGGCGAGTCAGAACGTCCTTCTTTTGGTCCAGAACTTTCTGTGTAGATTTCTTGAGGTCTCCATGACTTCGTCGGGAAAACATCCCGCTGGGGAGAAGGTGACAGCGACGGGCAGGGGGTCAGGTTTGCCAGTCAGGAAGGGGTGAAGCTGTCCTTTGTGAGTGCACCAGCCTGCAGCCCTCCGTGTGGTACAAAGTGCTAAGTGAGAGCTGCCGCCCTCCAGTTTGTCCTCCCCCCCTTTTCCTCCTCCAGCAGTCTATTTCCCGGCTCTCTGCCCTCTCACTCTCTCTTCCTCCCTGGGGTGTGTGTAAACACGGAACTGACCTGCTCTAACGTCAGACTACTGCGGGGAGGGGGGGGAAGAGGAAACGCGGAACACCGGCTGAAACTCCATGCGTGCCGCGCCTCACTCTGCATTCATTGTTGGCCAGCACGGTCAGAACTGAGTCTTGGAACGCGCACTGAGAATGCACTGATTGGCTGGAGGTCAGACAGCAGGGGCGTGGCGTTCTGTGTTGCTATAAGATACCGTGTTTTGCACGTGGATGCTCATAGTCAGAGAAATTGTGTCGCCAGATGCTATCCAGACTGATCGGAGACTGGAGGGTTGTCACCATGGCGTCCACCTAGGAGCGCTGACAGTATATCCATAGTCCCAGGGATCTAAATGGCTGAGCTGGAGTGCAGCCGCCATATTACAGCTGGTTGCCTCTGTCATGCTGTATTTGGTTCCTGTGGCTCTCGTGCACGCTCTATGTCCCCAAAATAAAGAAACCGGCCGTTTCATTAATCTGTCAGGGGTCCACTAAAGCAGGGGTCATCAACCGTGTGCCTCTAGTTGTTTTGGAACAGCATCTCCTTTGACGCTCTTCTATTCATTAAGGTGTTAGAGACTCATGGGAAATGTAGTGCCAAAACATCTGGAGGACCAAGGTTGCTGACTCTTGCACAGTTCTTATTATTGCAATTAAAGGAAGAGAACCTAAATAACCTCCAACATTCCTCTATTCTGCACATGGAGGATAAATGTGTGTAAGTATTTAAATTGCACCTTTTAAGGCTGGTGTCAGACGAGCGCATTTTGTACGGACTGTGCGTCCGTGCAGTACGGACGTACTTACTGACTGACGATAAGGTAGTGGCCACACAGTCTGTTTTTTTTAACTGACGTTATTTTTGACTGATGTCGCAGGGAAAATAAATTAAAATGCAAAACCATTTTGTCCGTCAAAAATGCTGGATGCACAAATGCAGTCCATCTGACGGTCCATCACTCAAAAGGCTGGACAGATGAGCGCATTTTCTGCAGCCACCGATGTACGTCGATGCGTGCGCACGCATTTTTTCACGGAATAGCTTAAGTGGTCAGACGATGCGCAATTCTGGACGTATTTCATGACGATGGGGTGAAAAGAAGTCTAGGGAAATCCCTGTTTGAACATGTTGGCCGCACACTAGCAGCGTCTGACATCTCCTAATCACGCACACACGCTGCTATGCGGCCGCAGCGCACTTTGTACGTCAGTAGCAGCGGTTTCACGTTCTGATAAAAATGCGTTCATTTGCTGGTTGCGTGGTGTCGGCGCACTTTGTACGCACGTACTGCGTATATTGGCCGTCATTGGCCGTATTGCTGCTACTGCCGCCGTGATTTAGTGCGCCTGCACGCGCGTTCCGACTGCCCCACTCTGACCCTAGCCAAAGCGTTCCGGACGCAGCGCACTCTGTGTGTCCTTCATAGCGGATTTACATTCTTGCCTATCCTGCGTCCATTTGCCGTGTCCGTTTTGCGTCCGCAGTTCGGTGCGGACATACTTCGTGTGTGGGGCTCCATTGGTCATAATTATATGCTATAACGGACGTACAAATGTGCGGCAACACGTACGTGATCAGTGCGCTCGTCTGACACGAGCCTTATACCCAAATCAGGCTGGGCTCATTCAACAGGGAATAGCTCACTTTACACTTATCAGTCACAAACTGTAATATTTCATTGGACCACCATTTGCTTTGATTACACAACATGTTTGTCCTGACATTGTTTTGATAATTATTTCCATCCAGAGTCGCATTAATTTGTCGCCATGATCTTGTATGGATGATTGGAGAGTCAGAACGCTGAGTAACGTCTTCTCCAGCACATAACCCCATTGAGAATCTTTGGATAAAGCTCTGAACAAGGGATGCACCGATACCAGCATTTGCACGAGTACTTGGTACTCGTGCAATTGCCCCGGAAGCCAGCACATCTGAGTGTACATGTATCTGAGGTCTGAGTGTGTATGTATACATATATGTGTGTATCTGAAGTCTGCGTGTGTATATATATATACAGTATATATCTGAGGAATGTGGGTATATACACTATATTACCAAAAGTATTCGCTCACCCATCCAAATAATCAGAATCAGGTGTTCCAATCACTTCCATGGCCACAGGTATATAAAATCAAGCACCTAGTGTCACAGAAGGAAAAGACCTAGCTAAACTAGCTACTACCTACCTTGCCATGACGCGTGGAAGGAGGCCGTACAAGGGATTACAGCTCCAAGCCTCTGGATTTACTAACTCTACCTGCTCAAGGGTCCCAAGTTATGCCAACCTAACCCCCTTACACAGTACCCACCCTTCCGAATGTATACACTGCCACCATGAAAGTAATAGGGCACTCTCGAAACCCCACTAGCTGTATATCACCCCCAATCCAGGAGCCCAACCATATACAGCTTATATATATATTTATATATCTATATATACACACACACCAAATGCTAAATATTACAGTAGCGATACCTAAGCGATTGCATTCGCGAAGCATGAATTAATATCTAGAGCAGACAGTACTGGGTTTTAAGTTTTAATGGAAAAGAATACAAACTTTACACAGTGCCAGGATCACATAAAAACAAACACAAAATATACTAAATCGTGCAAATACAGCTCTTGAAATAAAATGGAACTTGCATAGAAACTCTAATTTGAGTAGATACTTCTATGGGTATTTCCAGATTTCAAAGGTCCCAGAAGATTCTTTTGGATGTTGTTCTCTCCAAGTCCTCTATCAAAATACCCAGTGTACAGGGAGTCCTGATTCCTTGTCCCACATCCCCCAACCAAACCCCAACCATTTGGTTCCCAGGTCAAGATACCATTCAGCTCCAGCTGATCAGATAAGAAGTTTGTAAATACCTTGCCTGGCTTCACAAACTCCATTGCAAACACCAGAGCATAAAAAACACCAATTCTGCTTTTAAAATCTTGTATACTGCTTGCAGAAAAATGATGGACGACGGAGGCCTCAAGCAAACGTTTGAGCCTATGTCAGCCTAGTTAAACAGTTCCCCTTGGTGGGAAAGTCCGTCCTTCTGACCACGCACCATGCGCTCGGCGCCACGCACAGTCTCAGACACACATGACAAAGGTTGGCACACCACGGTATCCTGCCCATCCCAGGTATTCCGATTCACACCATTCTCACGTGGCACTAAAGACCTGGTTGGTGTAGGCGCAAACAGACCCTCATTCATCTCTTGCCCTTTCTCCCCAGTCACACTGCCCCCTCCTGCTACCACACAACACCTCGGACACACCTGGCGCAGGCGCAGACTGACCCACTGCCATCCCCTGCAATTGACTTTTCTGCCCCTCAGATAGCTGAGGGTTATGTTCTGTGTCCCCTAAGGACTGAAGACTCTTGGCTTCGATTACCGGGTCCACCAGAGGATCAGGTACCCCTGACCCGACGGAACCGCAAGATGGCACGGACCTCGTACTCCTCCTCACCCTGAGACTTGATAGGCGGAGGGGGAAACAGCAACTCTGGTGTACTTATTGCAGGTAAGAGGCTTCAGGAGGATGACATGAAATACGTTATGTATACGTAGAGAAGAAGGCAAAGCCAGCGCATAAGAGACAGGATTAATCCGTTTTAACACTTTATAAGGTCCAATAAATCTGGGAGCCATCTTCATGGATGGTACCAATAATTTGATGTTCCTAGTAGACAGCCATACCTTGTCCCCAACCATATACACCGGTGCAGGACCTCTGCGTCTGTCTGCTTTGATTTTTTTGTCTATCGATATTGGCCTTCATAATCTCTTTCATCTTCTCCCATGTCCCTTTCAGGTCTTTCAGATGGTCATCCAAGGCCGGCAAATCAGTTGCCTGGAACTCAGAAGGGAGCATAGGAGGATCCTAACCATAAACGGCATGGAAAGGTGAGTGGCCTGTGGCATCACTTACTGAGTTGTTTAAAGCAATCTCAGCCCAAGGTAACAGGTCTGCCCACTCGTTTTGTCTTTCAGATAAAAGCAACGCAAGTACTGCTCAACACTTTGGTTGTCTCTCTCTGCTGCCCCATTAGTTTGAGGGTGGTAAGCAGAGGAGAAGCTCAACTCAATCCCGAGGTTATGACAAAACCCTCGCCAGAAACGAGACACGAACTGAGTTCCTCTGTCGGATACTATTCCCAGAGGAACCCCATGAATTCTAACAATATGTTGTATGAATACTGGTACCAGCTCACTGGCTGAAGGAAGCTTTACCAGTGGTATAAAGTGTACCATCTTAGAGAACCTATCAACCACCGTAAGGATTACAGTATGGCCTTTTGAAGGTGGTAAATCTGTGATAAAGTCCATCGAGAGGTGGGACCAAGGTCTCTCTGGCACTGGAAAAGGCTGCAAGAGACCAACAGGTAAGGACCGGGGATTTTTACTTCTACAGCCTTCTACAGCACATGTCACATGTGGCTATGTAGTCTTTAATATCCCTTCGCATACCAACCCACCAGAACTGTTTCTCAATCATGGCCACTGTTTTATTTATTCCCATATGCCCATAGGTTTTGGAATCATGATAAATCATCATCAACTGTGTTCTCTCCTCCTCCGGTACAAACATTTTCCCAGGGGGTTTTTCAAGAGGAGCAACACCCTGACCAGCCTGGATTCTCTCCAGCAAAGGAGAAGACACTGTCAAGACCGTGGTACCCAAGATCCTCTCGTGAGGAATGATTGGACTGTGGTCAAATGTGTGCTGTTCATATGACTCGAACTGTCTAGATAAAGCGTCAGCTTTTGTGTTTTTAGAACCAGGACGATAAGTTAACAAAAAGTTGAAACTTGACAAGAACAGTGACCACCTGGCTTGCCTGGAATTCAGGCGTTTGGCATCTCCCATGTACACTAGATTCTTATGGTCGGTGATAATTATCACGGGATCTTTAGTGCCTTCTAGCAAATAGCGCCATTCCTTGAGGGCTGCTATAACTGCTAGTAATTCTCTGTTCCCTATGTCATAGTTTTTCTCAGCAGGTGTCATCCTTCTAGAGAAAAACCCACAAGGATGTACAGGTCCCTCAGGACTTTCTCTTTGAGACAGAATTGCACCAATCCCTATTTCAGATGCATCAACCTCAAGCTGAAATGGAAGGCCTGGTACTGGATGCCTTAGGATAGGTGCTGAGACAAACGCTTCTTTAAGTGACTGGAATGCCTGCTTGGCCTGGTCACTCCGAACCTGATTCTGAGCATCCTTCTTAGTAATGGCCGCAATGGGAGACACAACAGAAGCGAACCCTTTGATAAACATCCTATAATAGTTCGTGAAACCAAGAAATCTTTGTATGGCTTTCAGACCTTGAGGTAGTGGCCATTCTCTGATGGCAGATAGCTTTTTTGGATCCTTTTTTAAACCCATTTGGTGTGATGATGTAACCCAGGAAATGTACTGTAGTTATGTCAAACTGACACTTTTCTAACTTACAGTATAGTTTATTCTCCAGCAACCTTTCTAACACGGTCCTCACATGGACATGGTGTGTTTCAACATCAGGGGAATAAATCAGAATATCATCCAAATAGACGATCACGAAGACTTGCAAAAAGTCCCTTAGGACATCATTTATAACGTCTTGGAAGACTGCAGGCGCATTGCATAGACCAAAAGGCATAACTAAATATTCATAATGACCACTGCGAGTATTAAAAGCAGTCTTCCACTCGTGGTCCTCCTTGATTCTCACCAAATTGTACGCCCCACGAAGATCCAACTTTGTGTATATTTTGGCATCTCTTAAGCGGTCGAACAACTCGGGTATTAAAGGGATGGGTTAGGCATTACGTATAGTGATTCTGTTTAACCCTCTATAGTCAATGCATGGTCTTAAGTCCCCCTCCTTTTTAGACACAAAGAAAAACCCCGCTACCGCAGGAGAAGAAGAACGACGTATGAACCATTTGGCTAGGTTTTCACGTATATTTTCTTCCATAATAGCATTCTCTTTCTGAGACCGTGGATACACATGACCCCTTGTAGGCATGGTGCCTGGTAGAATTTCTATGGCATAGTCATACGGCCTGTGAGGTGGCAAGATCTCGAATTTGCCTTTATCGAACACCTCCTTTAAATCTTTGTACCACTCGGGTACCTTAGTAGAAAGTGGAGGTGCGGTAACGACGTTCAGACTACCTACAGTAGCGGTCATGCCCAGACACCTGGACCCCCATGACTCCAACTCCCCTTTTCCCAGTTCACCACTGGGTTGTAAACAGAATATAACGTATCTGGTGAGCACAAATCAATTGCTCTGGAGTCCGGATGTCTCAAGCAGGCCCGCAACACATCATATGGGTATGTAAAAGAAGCAAATATAAAAGATCATAGTACAAAACTGCAATCTAATAGGTACCGGGTGGAATATTCTATAATAATTCCACTCACAAATATAGAGCCTATATCACCGGCTCGGAGTGGAACTTCGCCTCTGGGTAATTTTTCTTCCTCCTTGTTGGCAGGTGACCCCCACCTTAAGTATGAAGATTCTCTTCAAAACACCATATTGTGGTGGGAGCGTGGAGGGATACAATAAAGAAATATATAGTGTAAATCGTTTTTTAGGAAAATGCAGGTCTCTTTTTCTGCCAATTTAAAACTTACGTTAGATGGAGCTTCCAAAGCTCAGGTCTTATTTTTTAAAAAAGGTTTTAATAAAAATGGAAATTAAAACAAGCCATAAATCATGTCCCCAGAACGCGTTTCGCCACTATAAAGCAGCTTCCTCAGCTGGACAATCAAATAAACACAATATATGGGTATATATACCCTTTTAACAATGATAAAATTAGCCACCCCTTTCCCTAATTGATTCCAGAATCCTTTGCCGGTGGGCGCCGCCATCTTGCGCATGGGCCCCACCGTTTTTCGCGTTCCACGCTGGTTCCGGAATGTATCTTAAAGGCGTGGCCATTTTGCGCATGCGCTGGCCCGAATTCCGTATTAGAAGGCAGTCTCTGTTCTCCATCGTACTTTATCATAATGCGCCGATTGATCTTCAACATTAAAACGAAAGATTGCGATCTCCAAGGCATTTGGCATATGTATGGCATAAAACAGAAAGGGATTCGCAGTTAGAGAGATATACGCAGAACATTTGAGGTCATTCCTCCATGCCATCCGTGAGAGCAAATTAAATCTCCAACTTGGGTTGTTTTTTGATCATAACTTAGATTGCTTATAAATACCCCGCAACCCAAGTGGAATTAAATAGCAATCTTCATCAAAGAGATCTTCTAAACAAGATCAAAACCCCTTAAAAAAATGTAACCCCAATAATCGTAATGGGAAGCCCTAATTCGTGATGTAACTAGATTTTAAAGTGCTAAGTGAGCACATGTATATAAGTATGTACCAAGGTGATTTCAAACTAGCGTCAAAAAGGATCATATATGTATAAAATGAATAATTCGAGTACTTTGCTAGGAAAAGTGCAATATAATAAAATGCTCATTCAATAAAGTGCTATATTAGGCTTGTCCATAAATAAATATGCACCAAAAGGACATATCTCTAGCCTATATAATGAAAACAAATTATTAACTAATTATTGTCCATAAATAAATATGCACCAAAGGGACATATCTCTAGCCTATATAATGAAAACAAATGCTGGGGTGCAAGAATAGGTACTCTATGGCCTATATATATATATATATATATAAATAAATTAGTGCACTTAAGTCCCATATGCATACGAATTCTATCGAACATACATATGTTTTTTTTTATTTAGACAATAAGATCGCTTAACTAACAAAAGAAAGTGTGTATTAGACTAGATATATGGGATTTCGATCTTTGGTTTAATTATATATTTCAAATTGTATTTAATTGATAGAATCTTCTATATGGGACTATAGTGTATTAGCCCTACACTTCTCTACTGGATCAGTTTTATCCTATCTTATTGCACTTTATTCAGTGAATTCTACATTTTATAAATTAGAGACATATGTCATTTCGAAGACGTATTATGAAAATTAACGTTCACTATAGCACTTCAATACACAAGTGTAATTACTTATATTCTTTTATCGTTAGTTAAGTGACCATAGTGTCTAAAAATAAGGTTTGTTTTTTTACTGGATTGGTTTTATCCAATCCTATTGCACTTTAATTAGTAATCCCTATACTATAGGAGTCAGAGATCTATATGACACTTTAAACACACATTATGAAAATTAATGTTCACTATACCACTTTAATACACTAGTGCAATCATTTACATTCTTTCTTTTGTTAGTTAAGCGATCTTATTGTCTAAATAAAAAAAAAACATATGTATGTTCGATAGAATTCGTATGCATATGGGACTTAAGTGCACTAATTTATTTATATGTATATATAGGCCATAGAGTACCTATTCTTGCACCCCAGCATTTTTTTTCATTATATAGGCTAGAGATATGTCCTTTTGGTGCATATTTATTTATGGACAAGCCTAATATAGCACTTTATTGAATGAGCATTTTATTATATTGCACTTCTAGCAAAGTACTCGAATTATTCATTTTATACATATATGATCCTTTTTGACGCTAGTTTGAAATCACCTTGGTACATACTTATATACATGTGCTCACTTAGCACTTTAAAATCTAGTTACATCACGAATTAGGGCTTCCCATTACGATTATTGGGGTTACATTTTTTTATGGGGTTTTGACGTTGTTTAGAAGATCTCTTTGATGAAGATTGCTATTTAATTCCACTTGGGTTGCGGGGTATTTATAAGCAATCTAAGTTATGATCAAAAAACAACCCAAGTTGGAGATTTAATTTGCTCTCACGGATGGCATGGAGGAATGACCTCAAATGTTCTGCGTATATCTCTCTAACTGCGAATCCCTTTCTGTTTTATGCCATACATATGCCAAATGCCTTGGAGATCGCAATCTTTCGTTTTAATGTTGAAGATCAATCGGCGCATTATGATAAAGTACGATGGAGAACAGAGACTGCCTTCTAATATGGAATTCAGGTCGGCGCATGCACAAAATGGCTGCGCCTTTAAGATACATTCCGGAACCAGCGTGGAACGCGGAAAACGGTGGGGCGCATGCGCAAGATGGCGGCGCCCACCGGCAAAGGATTCTGGAATCAATTAGGGACAGGGGTGGCTAATTTTATCATTGTTAAAAGGGTATATATACCCATATATTGTGTTTATTTGATTGTCCAGCTGAGGAAGCTGCTTTATAGTGGCGAAACGCGTTCTGGGGCCATGATTTATGGCTTGTTTTAATATCCATTTTTATTAAAACCTTTTTTAAAAAATAAGACCACGTTCCGGTTCCAGTTTGGTTTTTATTTGGATTTTTTCCCACAAAAAAATCCATGGGCGCTTCGACCTGAGCTTTGGAAGCTCC
The DNA here is from genome assembly GCA_009667805.1 of Leptobrachium leishanense. Lineage (NCBI taxonomy): Eukaryota > Metazoa > Chordata > Amphibia > Anura > Megophryidae > Leptobrachium > Leptobrachium leishanense. Next base: position 314,605,107 of record CM019066.1, read on the forward strand.
ATCTAACGTAAGTTTTAAATTGGCAGAAAAAGAGACCTGCATTTTCCTAAAAAACGATTTACACTAGGATGTATATATTTCTTTATTGTATCCCTCCACGCTCCCACCACAATATGGTGTTTTGAAGAGAATCTTCATACTTAAGGTGGGGGTCACCTGCCAACAAGGAGGAAGAAAAATTACCCAGAGGCGAAGTTCCACTCCGAGCCGGTGATATAGGCTCTATATTTGTGAGTGGAATTATTATAGAATATTGCGCCCGGTACCTATTAGATTGCAGTTTTGCTCTATGATCTTTTATATTTGCTTCTTTTACATTCCCATATGATGTGTTGCAGGCCTGCTTGAGACATCCGGACTCCAGAGCAATTGATTTGCGCTCACCAGATACGTTATATTCTGTTTAAATTTCATGGTGTGGGGGAAACCACTATTTGCTGGTGTAGCATTGGAGTTGGGGTGGTTACGACGTGTTGTGTGACGCTTACCATCTGTTTCACGATACACCACTGGGTTGTGTTTAGCCAACCATGGATAACCCAATACGATAGGCACAGTAGGGGACTCCATGACCCGAAACTGTATGTTTTCTTTATGCAGAACACCTTTACTGAAAGAAACAGGAATCGTTTGATGCGTGACATGGGGTCTTGTCAGCCTCCTACCATCAATACTTTCTATGAGAAGTGGTACTTCTCTTTCAACCAGAGGTACTTGGTGGATGGCTGCAAACCCAGAGTCCATGAAATTTCCTGCAGACCCAGAATCCAGTAATGCCTCTATGTCAAATGTGACCTTTTCCCAACCAATGGTTACAGGCACTACCACACATGATTTTTTCTTTCCTTTCTTATCAGATACAAAAGACACGCTAGTGGTACATAGAACCTGTCTCTTAGGAGATCCCAGATTTGCTTGTGACACATTAGGCTTTGGTTTAGAGGATACAGGTCTGGGAGGGGAGACATCATGAACCCACCCGGGAGTAGAACAAATAGCCTGGGCAGGCTTATGTGAGTTGCTACGACCAGACCTCCTGTCACGTATTTGATCATCAAGTGCTATACAGTAATCTATGAAGTCTTCCAGATCCTCAGGTAACGATAGCGGTGCTAAAACATGCATCATAGCCTCTGAGAGTCCTTCAAGGAACGCCAGGACAAGCACATCATTCGACCAGAGAAGTTCTGATGACAAAATTTTAAACTCTATAGCATATTCAGCAATTAGGCCGTTACCCTGGGAAATACGCCATAAAGCTCTGGCTGCCTCTGTTGCCTTTCTAGTGGGGTCAAAAGTACGCTTCAAGCTATTCATAAATTCAGCATAATTGTATATCACTGGTCTGTCCAGATCCCATAAAGGGGTTGCCCACAGTAGAGCTTTATCAGTCAAGTGATTGATTACATATCCCACCTTGGCTTTATCTGTGGAACACATGCCAGGGTTTAATTCGAACATAATATTTATTTGGGTTACATATCCTCTACAAGACTCAGTACTCCCATTGAAACTTGTGGGAGTCTTTAAGTGAACATGAGACACCTCAGTGGTGATCACAGAGACTGCTTGTGTGGACCTGTCAATCGTAGGAGGGGGAGGCGGCGAGGCCTTGTTTACCTGAGATATGACTAGGCCCAAAGCCTGAGTAAACTGATCCAAATGTTGCTCTTGATTTTCTTGCATACAGATTATATTACTCATTTTAGACATTAGGTCAGATACAGTTGCCGGATCCATTTGGCCCTGTTGTAATGTAATGGAAGCTATATCGCTTCCCCAAGAGTAGCGGAGTTAGGATCCTTAAGGGCAACAATACTTTTTAGAGAAACACAGAAATTGCATAAAAATACAGGTTATAATTCAAGAACCAAGAGACTCAAAGGATTAGCTGAAGTGCCTCTAGGCTCCTAGGGTTTCGAGGCCGACAGAAAGCCTAGGACATGCTCAAAAACATGATACGAGAAACGACAGTTCGTGAAGTATGCAAGGTGCAGGGCAGTCAGGGATGCAAAAACCAAACAGCTAGTGATCAGCCCAGCAACCAGCATGGGGTTAAATCATTAAACCACGCAGACAGCTTAATACACACGATAGAGATTGAGAATAGTCAAAGCCAAGCCGGGTCAAATACAGGAGCAGGAATCTCATACAAGCAGGGTCGTCAACAGGGAATGCAATCATATACAGGACGTAGTGGTGCGTGAACTAAACTCCACAACAGGGCGATGAGGCAAGGCCTTGAGTCCTGTTTTAAAGCCTGCGGCTCCTGGTAATCACATCTGACCCCGCCCCCTCAGATGCCGATCTGCCAGCAGAAATTGCTTGCACCGGGCCAGCCAGTGGTCCCCCTTCTTGTCCAGACCCCCCCCAGGGGGCACTGCGGGGGCTGAGGGTGTAACACAGATGATGCCACCTGACAGGCATTCCGCAGCATCCTGATCTGATAAGAGGTGCCTCCTTTAATGTTTGAGCTGAGGGCATTTCTTCTAAGTGGTGAGTGAGTAACACACATCACACACACCCTCCATATTTGCTGTCACCATACTGCTTCCCTCCATATATACTGTCACCATATTGCTTACGTCCATACAGTTGTGTTCAAAATTATTCAACCCCCAATGCTGTAAAGGGTTTTAGGGAATTTAGTGTACATTTGTAATTGTATTCAGAATGAAATCCTACAAGGACTTGTTAAAGAACCATATGCAACTAAAATGACATCAATTGGTTTTGTAATACAGTAGTAAATGTTTCTTTTGTGAATTCTTCATTGACACAATTATTCAACCCCTTAAAGACTACCACTCTGAAGAACAGAGGTTCATTCAAGTGTTTTCAATCAGGTATTGAAAACACCTGTGGATGTCATGGAGCAGCAATAAAGCATAATAAACACCAATTAGGCAGCTTTAAAATGACTGTGATACTCAGCTCCTTCTAGACATTTACTGGTGTGGTTACAAACATGGTGAAGTCAAGAGAATGGTCCAGGAAGACAAGAGAAGAGGTGATTACTCTTCACAGGAAGGGCAATGGCTATAAGAAGATTGCAAAGATGTTAAACATACCAAGAGAGACCATAGGAAGCATCATTTGCAAATTCAAGGCAAAGGGCACTGTTGAAACGCTACCTGGTCATGGCAGAAAGAAGATGCTGACTTCGACTGCTGTGCGCTACCTGAAGCGTAGAGTGGAGAAAAGTCCCCGTGTGACTGCTGAGGAACTGAGAAAAGATTTGTCAGATGTGGGTACTGAAGTTTCAGCTCAGACAATACGGTGCACACTGCGTAATGAAGGCCTCCATGCCAGAACTCCCAGGCGCACCCCCTTGCTGTCTCCAAAGAATAAGAAGAGTCAACTGCAGTATGCCAAAAGTCATGTGGACAAACCACAGAAGTTTTGGGATAGTGTTCTGTGGACTGATGAAACAAAATTAGAACAGTTTGGGCCCATGGATCAACGCTTTGTTTGGAGGAGGAAGATAAGGCCTATGAAGAAAAGAACACCTTGCCTACTGTGAAGCATGGCGGGGTGTCAATCATGCTTTGGGGCTGTTTTGCTTCTGCAGGTACAGGGAAGCTTCAGCGTGTGCAAGGTACCATGAATTCTCTTCAGTACCAGGAGATATTGGATGACAATGTGATGCAGTCCGTCACAAACCTGAGGCTTGGGAGACATTGGACCTTTCAACAGGACAATGATCCCAAGCATACCTCCAAGTCCATTAGACTAGAACATGGTTGCAGATTAAAGGCTGGAACATTTTGGAGTGGCCATCGCAGTCACCTTACTTAAATCCGATTGAGAACCTCTGGTGGGACTTAAAGAAAGCAGTTGCAGTGCGCAAGCCTAAGAATGTGACTGAACTGGAGGCTTTTGCCCATGACGAATGGGCAAAGATACCCGTAGATCACTGCAAGACACTTGTGTCAAGCTATGCTTCACGTTTAAAAGCTGTTATAACTGTAAAAGGATGTTGTACTAAGTACTAAGATTGAATGTCACTTGGGGGTTGAATAAAACTGATAATGATGTGAGCACAGAAAAGACATTTGTGGTTATTTCATTATAAATGTTATGTTATATTTGTCTGACCTACACGGGCCTCTTTGATTTAATTGTAAGCAAGATGACTGAATGATCAAAATCAATGTCAAACTGGCCAAAACACTCAATTTCAGTGGGGGTTGAATAATTTTGAACACAACTGTATATACTGTAGCCATACTGCCTCTCTATATACTGTCTCTCTCCATATATACTGTCCACAATACATGTCATGTAGTCCTGATTTAATCATTCCTTTTTATTTTTCAACTAAAAATAAAATATAATGATTTTGGTGATATCAGTGTGGTGCTTGTTATTCAGTTTTAGTTAAACTTTATGTATCCTATATACTAAGGGCATCCCCAATTTTGGCAGCAAATCTCTATGTCCTTGGTTTGCCCTAATCTCCCTCTTTTTAGGGGCTCCTCCATATACTGGGTTTGGGTTGTCTTTAAGGAATCCTCTGTAGGTTGTTTCTGGATGTCTTTAGACCCTCCTCCATATTTGAAGTGTGTAGATGTTTATAGGGGCTCCTCCATATGTGTGTGCGTGTCTCTGCCAACGAGTTATGCGATCATATCTTTTACTATTCTAGTTGTTTTATTGCGGTTTTACTTAATATGTGTAACACAGACGAACGTGAATCCCAGACTCTATGTATTGTGTAACACAGACATAAGTAAATCCCAGACTCCTTGTATTGTGTCCTCTGTGTGTATAATGCAGTGACGTGCGGTGAGGTCAGTGGCTGGTGAGGCACTGGCTTGTATCAGAGCCAGATATACACAGGATATTGCCCCAGCTCTCATGGATATGCCCCCAGCACACATGGATACTGCCCCCAGCACACAAGGATAATGCCCCAGCTCACATGGATATGCCCCAGCAGCTCTCATGGATATTGCCCCAGCTCCTCTCATGGATTTTGCCCCAGCTCCTTTCATGGATATACTGTCCCAGCTCCTCTCATGGATATGCCCCAGCTCCTCTCATTGATATTGCCCCAGCTCATGGATATGCCCCAGCTCATGGATATGCCCCAGCTCATGGATATGCCCCAGCACATGGATTTGCCCCAGCAGCTCATGGATTTGCCCCAGCTCATGGATATGCCCCAGCACATGGATTTGCCCCAGCAGCTCATGGATATGCCCCAGCTCATGGATATGCCCCAGCAGCTCTCATGGATATTGCCCCAGCTCCTCTCATGAATTTTCCCCCAGCTCCTCTCATGGATTTTGCCCCAGCTCCTTTCATGGATATACTGCCCCAGCTCCTCTCATGGATATGCCCCAGCTCCTCTCAAGAATTTTGCCCCAGCTCCTCTCATGGATTTTGCCCCAGCTCCTCTCATGGATATACTGCCCCAGCTCCTCTCATTGATATTGCCCCAGCTCATGGATTTGCCCCAGCTCATGGATATGCCCCAGCTCATGGATAATGGATATGCCCCTGCACATGGATTTGCCCCAGCAGCTCATGGATATGCCACAGCTCATGGATATGCCCCAGCTCATGGATTTGCCCCAGCTCATGGATATGCCCCAGCACATGGATATGCCCCAGCTCATGGATATGCCCCAGCAACTCATGGATATGCCCCAGCACATGGATATGCCCCAGCAGCACATGGATATGCCCCAGCAGCACATGGATATGCCCCAGCAGCACATGGATATGCCCCAGCTCATGGATTTGCCCCAGCACATGGATTTGCCCCAGCAACTCATGGATATGCCCCAGCTCATGGATATGCCACAGCACATGGATATGCCCCAGCTCATGGATATGCCCCAGCTCATGGATATGCCCCAGCAACTCATGGATATGCCCCAGCACATGGATATGCCCCAGCAGCACATGGATATGCCCCAGCTCATGGATTTGCCCCAGCACATGGATTTGCCCCAGCAACTCATGGATATGCCCCAGCTCATGGATATGCCCCAGCACATGGATATGCCCCAGCAGCACATGGATATGCCCCAGCTCATGATTTGCCCCAGCTCATGGATGTGCCCCAGCAACTCATGGATATGCCCCAGCACATGGATTTGCCCCAGAAAATGTGTCCCCTGAAATGAGCCCATTTACAATTTGGCAAGCCCATAAGACGGTGGTTCGGGGGACGTGTATCCAAGGGGGGGCTAGACTTAAGAAATTATACATGGGGGGGGCGTGGCCAGCGATCGATCATGGCGGCAGTGTGATCTCTTAGCTCAGCTCCTGCTAGGCTCAAAACGGCGGATATATACCAGCAAACAGCATAAAAAGCAGTGCAAATTGCAGCGGATCGATAGGACACTCTGATGGCAGCAGCAAGATAAAAAAAAACGGCCGAAAAAACGGACTTTTTCACGCCAAAAACGGGTAAGCGCCGGGATGGTGTGGAGACCCAAAATGGCGGCGGTTCCCCTCAGCCACATGGCGGCATGCAGGGAACAGGGGGGAGCTCAGAGCTGGCGACTTTTACTGAGCGGATGGAGGTGATGTTAGCTGACCTCTCTGCAGCATTGACGACCAGGTTAGACACTGTGGCCACAGATATCAGAAATGACATTAGGGAGATCGGTGACAGGACCTCTAAACTGGAGGAAAAAATGTCTGAGGTAGCAGAGGCACACAATGACATGACATCTAAGGTGGAGGAGCTGGAGGAGAAACTGCACACTGTACAAGAAAACTGGCCGACTTAGAAGACCGCTCCAGGAGACATAACCTTAAAATTCGGGGGTGTCAGAATCGGTGACCACAAAAAACCTCCAAGAGTACGTGGCGGAATTTTTTTCATACCTCCTGCCTGATGCAGGCCCAGAAACGCTGCTTATGGACCGTATTCACCGACTCCCTAAGCCACCTTCGGCCCCTCCTCAAGCGCCAAGGGACGTCCTATTGAGGCTCCACTACTTTAAACCCAGGGAAGATATCCTACGAGCTCTGCGTAATTCAAATGCCTCGGGCCCGGAGTATGCCCACCTGACAGTATTTCCAGATCTGTCGCAGGCCACTCTTCAACAGCGACGACTTTTCCGCCCTGCCACGGTGGCGCTGCGGGAGGCTGGAGTGGGGTATCGATGGGGGTACCCCACGAAGTTGTTAGTCACCCGCGATGGAAAGATCACGGTGCTCTGCTCAGTGGCTGAAGCCAGATTTGCTTTGGAATCCTGGGGATTATCTTTCGCTGAGATTACGGAAAAACGCTCATCTCGGCCCAAACGGCTAGAAAAAGAATGGAGCAAGCGTTGAAGGTTCCACCAGGGACCATATTAGCAGGACATATATCGGTCATACCGAAATGTTCGAAAAGTTCCGTTTTCCGTAACCATTGTCTATTAAGTAATCCGCTTATATACGTTGATGGTTTATATTATATTGCTGCCTTGCTGCGCTGTTGCACAATGAGCTGGGCTTAGATGTTGGTTGATCCTAGCCACGGATGTCACCCCTCTATTCTCCCTCCTCCACGGAGGAGTGTGGGGCTCTGCTTCGGAGGAGAGCTCTACGGGAGAGGTGTTTACTTTTTGTATATAGTTTTGCCACGGCTGTGGCTGTTATCCCTTTTTTTGTATACTGTGTTCCCTTTCCCCCCCCAGGGCAGAGGCTCTCTAATGATACGAACGTACTTGATAGGCTACGCGCAAGGCGGACCTTGGCCAGGACACACTGGGTTTTCCTTAGCAATGACGCTCACTTATGACCCTCCATGAAGGTACTGACATTTAATGTTAAAGGTTTGAATCTACCTGTAAAGAGACACTCGCTATATAGAGACCTTCGCTCACTAGACGTTGATGTAGTGTGTCTGCAGGAGACACACTTCCGCCGACTGGACCATCCCCCGTTAAACGTCCCAGGGTTTGGCATACAATACCACTCTACTTATCGGTCTAAATCCAGGGGGGTGTCCTTGTTAGTTAGTGATAAGGTGGCCTTCCAGGCCCACAGAATACTAAAAGACACTAGAGGTAGATATGTTATTCTTGTTTGCACAATTAACTCGACCACGTACACGGTAGTCTCTGTATACGCTCCTAATACATCCCAGCCCCAATTCATAGCACATGTACTACGTAAAGTATCAGAGGTACAGACGGGTATTCTAGTTTTATGCGGAGATCTGAATATCTGCCTAGATCCGTCTCGGGATCGTTCGGCGCCTAGCGACACTGCGAAGTCGGCTACTTCCCCGAAAAAATTTCAGTTGCTCTTACAGCAATATAACTTATATGACATATGGCGCTTGCTTCATCCCACTGAAAGGGATTATACCTTTCGCTCCCATGTTCATAATAGCTACACTCGCATAGACCACTTTCTACTGCCAGGCTCTGCCATATCTCAAGTGGAGGAATGTTCCATACTGCCATTAACTTGGTCTGATCATTCCCCGGTTCTACTGACACTAGCCGATGCGTATCGTTATCGCACTAGACCCCCTTGGAGACTACGAGATAACTTGTTAATGCACGAACCGGCGAAACAAGCCATCCAATTGGCACTAACACAATATTTTAATGAAAACGTGACTCCTGACATTTGCCCTCTTACGGTCTGGCAGGCGCATAAATCGGTCATCCGAGGGATATGTATTGACTGGGCGACTAGATTAAGGAAGATGTATGTGTCCAGACGCCTGGAGATACTCACTACTTTGCAGGAATTAGATGTAAAAAATAAATTGTCCCCTTCCACCGACGCGGCTGAGGCATTGGAGGAAGCATGTAGATCACTTAGGGACCTGGAGGCGGATGCGTATTTCCGCTCCTTGTCCCGGTTGAAATCTTCCTATTATGCCCTTCAAAATAAACCGGGCAAGCTCCTAGCCCGACAATTGCGACCCCGAAATATGTCCCAAAAGGTAGCAACCCTTAAGAGTGAACAGGGCCTGATATATAACCCATCAGTGATCGCTGACAACTTTGCCAAATACTATGAATCCCTGTATAACCTAGAAGCTACGGATCAGGCTCATCCGCCGGCTGTATCTGTGGTGGATGAGTATCTGGATACTGTACATCTCCCGTCCCTCTCGAGTCAACAGAGGGACATGCTCTCTTCCCCAATTAAGCGAGAGGATATATCTGATGCTATCAAAAATCTACCTAAAAATAAATCCCCCGGTCCGGATGGACTCACCGGACACTACTACTCTACCTTCTCCTCACTTCTGGTGCCGCATTTACATGCTGGATATGAGATAGCATGGGAGAAGGGCTCTTTCCCGGTGGATATGCTACGAGCGCATATAGTCACCCTTCCTAAGCCGGGAAAGACCCCTGATCACTGCTCACATTTTAGACCGATTTCACTCCTGAACATCGACGTTAAATTATATAGCAAAATTTTGGCCAATAGATTGCAGAGGATTTTACCCACAATGGTGGGCTTGGATCAAGTGGGTTTTGTCTCCAGGCGTCAGGGTCCTGACAGCACTAGGAAATTGGTTAACCTATTGGAGGTCATGAGGCGGTCCGAATTGCCGAGTGTGATCTTGTCGTTGGACGCCGAAAAGGCCTTCGACAGGGTCAGCTGGGTGTTCCTAGACCGGGTCCTAAATAAATTTGGATTTCCATCTACATTTACAGCCGCGATTCGGGCCTTGTATGATGCTCCTTCGGCTCGGGTGGTCACCTCGGGGTTTTTATCGGAGGAATTTGTGATTACTAATGGAACCCGGCAAGGGTGCCCATTATCCCCTCTACTGTACGCACTCATATTAGAACCCCTGGCGCAAGCCATACGACAGAATGACTGTATCCGCGGGGTGAGGTCGGCCCTACAACTTATAAATTAAATTTATATGCGGATGACATACTCCTTACACTGACGGACCCTTCAGAGTCAATTTCCGCATTACAACAGGAATTGGATCTATATAGTCAGGTCTCCTATCATAAGGTTAATCTTTCTAAGACGCAAGCGTTGCCTATTAATGTCCCAGCCGAATCACTGTCTGACCTAAGATCCCGATATACCTTCGCCTGGAAGGCAGATTACATAACATATTTAGGGCTGCGTATCGCTCGGGATGCAGAAAGTATGTTCAAATGTAATTACATCAGGATATTGTCTGAAGTAAAATCATTGTTATTCCAATGGCGTAATCGAGAATTCTCTTGGCTGGGCAGGATGGCGGCGGTCAAAATGACGATCTTGCCGAAAATTTTATATGTATTCCGCTCCCTGCCACTAAATATTCCCAGGACATTTCTAGACACGCTGCAGACAGTACTCATGTCGTACATCTGGAGACGCAAACGACCTAGAGTCCCCAGAACCCTGCTTTACTATAGGAGCAGGGATGGTGGCCTGAATGTCCCCTGTCTTAGAAAATACTATTGGGCTTCCTGTTTAGCTTCCTTGGGGGAAATGGTGCATGCCCATCCTATGCCCCAGTGGTTCACTATCGAATCTGCATACACCTCTGGACACATGTTATCGAATCTCTTGTGGTTAAAACCGAAAGAGAGACCCCGCATAATACACCCACTGCCCTCCACGTCTCTTTATTTGAGGATATGGGATCAGTGTAAACCTTTCCTCGCTCACCACGCCACAATACCAATGGCCATGCCCATCTCCTCATTAAGATATCTTATGCCTCACTTTAGGATACTCCCTTGGACAAGTAGAGGGGTTACTCACTTACATCAGCTATTTGTGCCGGCTGCCATCCTGTCCTTTCAAGACCTGCAGGTCAAATATAAAATATTGCCTTCTATGTTTTTGTCATATATGCAGTTGTGTTCATTTCTTAAATCGCGGGAGGTTATGGAGGGACTCAGAGACACTTTGCCACTTCTCTCAGAAGCTGAGGTTTTTTGGTTGGATCCACATTCTACCTCCAAACCAATCTCGCTCTTTTACCGTATTATTTCCACCCCACAGAGGGCAACGAGATGGGCGTTTCAAACGGCCTGGGAACGAGACCTTGCTAAGGTCTTCACTCCTACACAATGGGCAATGGCACACACATTTGCGGACAGAGCTTCAAAATGTGCTACATTGATAGAGACTCAGAGGAAACTGATGTACCGCTGGTACCTAACGCCTCACAGAATGAGCAAGTTTGCCCCGAATACCTCGGATCTTTGTTGGCGCTGCTCCTCAGCACCAGGCACGATGGGACATATTTGGTGGCACTGCCCTTTGGTTGCCCCGCTTTGGAAAAACATTTCTACATTAGCCTCAGAAGCACTGGGTCACCCGGTCGCAAATTCACCGGAGATCTTATTACTGGGAATGATACACCTTCCACGCCAGCACTTGAAAATGTTTTTTATTATAGTTTCCACAACAATGCTACTTCTGGCTAGAAACTGGAGGACTACTACAGTTCCGACGCTAAGACAACTTATTGCTCTATTAGACCAGTATCGAACATTTGACACCAAGGCAACTGCAGACTGTGGCCAACGTCCTCCCAAAAAAGATCCCTGGGCGATATGGGATATCCACAAGTTGTATAAGGCATGTGGCCTATGATGGGTCTTGTTATACGGGGAAGGGATGGGCCCTTCCGCAGTCCGTGAGAAGCCTCTGAGACCCTCCTCTTTTACTTTATATGCCTCATTCGTTCGATGTAAACAGAATGATTTTGTTCATATGTGAGACTGCCCTTCCTTATTTCCCCCTCTCTTCCCACCCCTTATTTGGATTCTATTTGCTGTTCTTTTGCTCCTTTTCTGGTTTGTTTTGTTTTGTTTTGTTTCTTTTTACTCTTTTTCTTCTTTTTGGTTTTGTTTTTCATTATAACGGAAATTGAGAGTTTAATTACTGTGCTATAAGACGTAGGTTGGATGGTGTTTATTCCTCTCAATGAAAGATTATTGAACCAACAAGAAAAAGGGGGAAAAAAAAAAAGACATGGATATAAAGTTATTTCCTGACCTTTCCCCTTTTTCCTCCACCTTTTCCCTTCCCCCCTTATTGTTATCGTTTTTTCCCTTTTAAAGAAAAATGGTGGAAGTTGACATACACTATGTGAAATTGTATTTGTTGAAGTGCACTGTAAGATCACTATCATAATGGACAGCGGGCTCGCTGTTCACAGAATGTATTGTCTTCTTCTCAATAAAAATTATTTTACAAAAAAAAAAAAAAGAAAATTATACATGACGCAACGTGTAACTATATTACGAAATATAAATGACATAGACACACGTAACAAAGCATCTCCGACTCCAGAATTAGCAGACGAATTAGACGCGGCGCTCCGTTCCCTGACGGATTTAGAGGCTGATAAATATCGCATAGCCATGAATAGAATGCGTGCCAAATTTTATGCGTTTTAAAATAAACCGGGCAGACTCCTAGCCCGCAGACTTAAACCCTCCGCTTCAAACGTTGGGATCTCACATCTTAAAATGGATGGTGGAATTATTTACAATCCGATGGCAATGGCAAATGAATTTGCGAGTTACTACGAAAAATTGTACAATCTGGAGGTGGATGATACTAATGTTCATCCCACGTCCGATACTATTGACGCTTATCTACGCAATATCAACCTCCCAAAATTATCGGCTACGCAAGCGAATAAATTGGCCTCTCCCATCACCCAAGATGAGCTTTCTGAAGTAATTAAAGCTGTACCGAAACGGAAGGCCCCAGGTCCAGATGGATTGACGGGTTTATACTATCTGACTTTCTCTCCCCAACTCTTCACACACTTAAGTAAAGTTTTTGAGGATGCAAGAGAGCAAGGTTCTTTTCCACCAGACATGTTACGAGCTCATATTATCACGCTCCCTAAACTGGGCAAGACCCCTGACATCTGTCGTAACCTTCGTCCTATATCGTTGCTTAATGTGGATATAAAGATTTACAGTAAGATACTGGCGAATAGACTGCAGCGTATTCTGCCCTCATTGATAGGACAGGACCAGGTAGGATTTATTTCGGGCCGACAAGGCCCAGACAGTACGAAAAAATTGATCAATCTGATGGAGGTGTTAAGACGATCGGGACAACCGTGCCTGGTCCTGTCTTTAGACGCTGAGAAGGCGTTCGATAGGGTGAGTTGGTTGTTCCTTCGTGTGGTTCTTCAAAAGTTTGGTTTTCCACCTCCAGTATTAGCTGCAATTCAGGCCCTATATGATTCCCCTTCCGCTAGAGTTGTTAACTCGGGATTCCTCTCGGAGGAATTTAGGATAACAAATGGCACAAGACAGGGATGCCCCCTCTCTCCCCTTTTGTACGCCTTAGTGTTGGAGCCACTTGCTCAGGCTATATGGCAAAATGATGATATTAGAGGCATCGCCATTGGTCCGACGATTCATAAAATACATCTGTATGCTGACGATATTCTTCTGACCTTGACAGAACCGGAGGCTTCCCTATCCGCCCTTTATGGGGAGCTGGAAGTGTACAGTAGAGTCTCATACCACTTAGTGAACTTGCTAAAAACACAAGCCCTCCCACTTAATATTCCACATCAATCACTAGACAATCTTAAAATGCATTATAATTTTGAATGGCGCAAAACATATTTAGTATATTTGGGACTTAGAATCACGGGACATCCAGACGGTCTATATAAACACAACTATGAACGCGTTCTTTCTGAGACTCTCAGGGTTATCCAAAGAGATTCGAAAAGTCACCGCACCTTCGGTGACTTTTCGTTCTCTTCAATTCGGTTCCTTTTGCCGATCCCATTTCGGTGACCCTGCGGTGTATTCAGCAAACAGCACAGGGTCCCCGAATTGCAGGGAAAAGCTGCCGCAAACCTGACGAAAACTAACCGAATGCACGCTGAAAACAAGCAAAAACATCTGGATTAACCTTTGAAAAAGCCGAACAGGAGCCGAACAGGAGCCGAAAAGGAGCCGAATCACACAGAGCCGAAGCAGCTGTGACGTAGAGGAGGCAGTGAATAAATTAGAAAAACCATTTGTATGAATCTGGGAAAAAGAAACGCTGTTTGCAAAGAAACTACTGAGCGAAAATGTCTGAAATTTTCACAGGAGGTCCAGGGAATGATACTAAAGAGGGCTGTTACAAAAAAAATAAGTAAACTGAAAAAAAATAAGAAAAAAAATCGGACTTTTAATTTTTTTTTTAAAAATTCAGAAAAATGCTTAAAGTATCCTAAAAAATCTATAGATAAAGAGACTTTTTGCTGCAGAATTTTATAATGAACGGTTTATTAGATATTGAATTAAAACGGGAATATTTTTAACATTGAAGCCTATGGGATTCTCCTGAATAAATTTGCCGAATGAAACCACCGAATGGCAGGGCATTTTGGGAACCTTTCACTGCTGGTTTGTGTTCTCTGAATAGCCGAAGCAGTGCTTTTTCATGGGGATTTCACTGCCCTCGAACAGGGACCGAACAGGCACCGTATGTTCAGGCAATTCGCCAGGATTTGGCGAATTGCCTGCTCTCTGGATAGCCGAATGGCCAGGAAAGGTAACCGAACACTGATTTTCAGCCTTCGGTTACCTTTCTCAAGCAATTCGAATCTCTTTGGATAACCCTGTAGGTCACTAATACATCTGTGGAGATCGAGGGAAGTCTCATGGATGGGAAGGATGGCGGCAGCAAAGATGGTGATCTTACCGAAATTACTTTATGTGTTTCGAGCTCTACCGCTTAAACTACCTAGGTCATTTCTAGTTACGTTGCAGTCTATATTGGTGTCTTATGTATGGAATAATAAGAGACCGCGAATAGCGCGCAGACTGTTATGCTACAGAAAAAGAGACGGGGGATTGAACATGATACATATCCAACATTATTTCTGGGCATCATGCCTTGCCTCCTTGTCAGAGGTGTTTCATAGCCGTCCTACGCCACAATGGGTCACCATTGAGGCAACATACATGGATGGACATGACTTGGCCAAAGTGTTATGGGTCCCTCCAAAGGACAGACCGCGGTTGCAGTCGCCGTTGGCTACCACGTTTCTGTACCTGTATATTTGGGATCAAATTTTCCCCCTTATTACGAACCATCACCCCATCTCCATGGCGATGCCAGTGGAAGCACTCCGCTACATTCTCCCACAAGGGAGATGCCGTCAATGGCTACAATATGGAATTACGAATCTCCACCATTTCTTTGACACGGCCGCCATTCTTCCTTTCGAGACTATATGCACCAAATTTAAAGTACCACAAACAATGTTTTTGTCTTATCTACAATTACAATCCTATTTTAGGTCACAATCGGTATTATCTAAGTTGAGAGCTATTTTGCCATTGTTGTCTGAAACTGAACTTTTTTGCTTAGACCCTCTTGCAACCGCTAGACCGATTTCGTTATTTTATAGAGTACTTAACACGCCAACACGGACTGTGGTCTGGTCTTTCCAAAACACCTGGGAAAAAGAACTTGGTCAAAAATTTACACCCACACAATAGGCATCTGCCTTCATGTTCGCTGTGGGGGCGACTAGATGTGTTACTCTGATAGAGACTCAAAGAAAAATACTATACCGGTGGTACCTCACTCCGGACAAGATCAAGCGATTTGCTCCACAACATTCGGATCTCTGCTGGAGGTGTTCCCTGGAGACTGGATCTATGAGCCACATATGGTGGTACTGCCCTCGGATAGCCCCTTTGTGGAGAGACATTTCGTCACTGGCGACAGAAATATTGGGTACACAGATTCCGCACTCACCTGAAGTCTTATTACTGGGCATGATTAAACTTCCACGACCTCAGCTACGGATGTTATTTATCCTCATTTCTACAACCGCCCTACTTCTCGCACGAAATTGGAGAACTATGTTGGTTCCCACTTGCAAACAGGTGACCGACCTTTTGGAACAATACCGTAGCTTTGATTCTAGGATAACAATGGCGGAAGGATTACAATCTCCCAAATGGGACCCATGGAAACTTTGGGATGTACACAAAATATATAAGGCATGCGGTCTCTAGTAAAAGTCTATGTTTGAGCTATATACCTCCTGCTGCAAACCCCCCCCCCCTTTCTTTTTTTTTTTTTTCCCCCCCTTCCCCAAGGTTTTTGAATGTATGTATATTTTTCTTGTCTGTCTGGAAATATCCAATAAAAATGTAATTTAAAAAAAAAAAAAAAAAGAAATCTGGCCTGTTGAAGGTACTTGAGGACCATGGTTGGGAACCACTGAAATAGGGGATTATTCATAAAGTCCGAGTCTATAATAGTCTGCTTGCACTTTGTCAGCTATAGCTGGGCCTTTCGTGAATAGGCTCCATCATCATTTCTTACTACAATTAAGTATACAGCTAGACAATGTGGCATTGTCGTTTGCTTTATCACAGCGTAAAGGTGTTGCAGCACTTACTGTGCTAAGAATTACACGTTCATAACTAAACATAGATTAAGAGAGTTGGGTAGGTTATTCCTAACCACAAGTTGTGTCCAAATTACTGCAATTCTCATGTTCTACCGATGTGGACTTAGGTCACTGAGAGGGGGTATACTGTAAGCGCTCGGGGATCATTCACATGACACGATCTGGTGGCCCCATATTTCTGTACAAGTATAATGGCAGTAACCAAACACCTATATCTGCTAAAAAAAAGTGGAGGGGATGAAAAATACTGTGAGCATTCGGGGGTCATTCACATATGGTGGTCTGTCAGCTCTATGTGGTAAAGTAGATATAATAGGCTGTAGATACGTCTGCTGTAGGTTTGGGTATAGAACACTGTGAAGGAGTTGAGTACACAGTGGGCATTTGGGGATCATTCATCTCCTAACAGTCTGGCAGCCCATGCGTAGCTCCCATAGTGTGGCTCCCTGTATTGCGTACACAGCGTGTATTTGGATGTCATACCCCTTCCTGGTATCCTGGCCGACCATGTGTGGCTCCCATTGTGTGGCTCTCTGTATTAAGTATCCCGTCTCCAAATGGGCAAACCGTGTGAGGTTTGCTAAACAGATAATTTCACTATTGTGGCTGCTTGTAACCAAAGATAACAAAAAATTAAAAATGAACAAAGCCGTTAGTGGTGGTTCCCCTTATTAATCTGATGTCGTCCACGGTTCACAAATATATTTCATATCACCTAAGTGATTAGTGGAGGTCTCAAAAAACCCAAGGCGGGGTGTTACACCCCAAGTGTGAGTGTTGCAGACAAACGCTGACAAAACATAATCGGTCATTACAGAAAGGAGGTGAAGGTGAACCCCTCGTTAAATCTTCTGGGATTGAGGGTCTTAAACCTATGAATCCAATAGGCCTCCCTCTGTTGTAGCCGTGTGTTCGTTGAAGGGAAATTGGGGTTTGGGGTATAATAATACAGAACCTCTTTACTGACTATCCTATACTCACAGATCGTCGAAGTCCTGTTTCCTTCTATCAGCTTTATCAGCTATCGCTAGTGTACCTCAGAATCTCTAAACCCTACAACCTACACACCAGTTCCCTTTGAGCTTTGTGGGGTTCTAATAGCAAGCTAGGGTGAGAGCACCCTTGACCTATCACAGATTTGTTTTGTGTTTTCTGTATGGCCCGCTGAGTGGCCTTGTGTCTGTACATGTTTTTTAGATTTTTAGATCCAGTGATCTATGTCCTGTGGCTCAGCTCTTGTGTGATGTTTTTTCACATACAGTATACTGTAGGTAAGCATCTGGTTCATGCTTTCTACCACCATGCATACCTTACATGTATGGCTCTTTTAATATTGACAGTAAAAGTTAAGTTTTACTTTATCCATTCACTCCACATATATCTACTCTGAAATAGTGATTTTTTTTTAACCATTTCATCCACTTAACCGAGTCATGTGCCGGACCAGAGCCAACTGTGGCATAGCGTGGGTTGTCAGACTTAGTGTGCTGGATTTCTGAACAATAAATCCAGACACTAAAGAGAATTTCCAAAGGCAGAACTCTGTGCATATATTGTTTTACACCTCAGACAGTCCTCCCCTTCTTTGATTTTCTGATGCCACACCAGATCAACTGCATTTCAACATGACTCATTTCACTGGTATCCCACCATCTTTCTCAAAGTTGCTCTTGAGAAAGCTGGTGATATATCAGTGAAATGCATCGATACGAAGTATGATGTTTTAACAGTTATGTGATGTTTAGTTTTGGTTCACGTGTGGACTAAATTGCAGTAAAATAACTTAGTTGTTGTTAGCGGAATCAGACGGGTTCACTCGGGACGAGGCCGGACCGGACACGAGCAAGGATTGTCTGAACACGAGTCTCTTCAGGAAAGGCAAACTTTATTGTGATATCACAACAGATGCTCAAACAGGATTCAATCGCAAAGAATGAGCCCCGTCTCCCCGTGATATCCAATCTTATATCCCAAATACACAATTAGGTACCTTCCAATCAGCCCACCTCCCGGTTACGCTATCCCACCCTACGTGGGTTAATACCTCCCTTTGGCTAACACAAAGACATTTCATTAAATTGGCCGTAAATTGGCAAGCTTTATATTAGTAACAATAAATCATGGTTAGTTTCTCCCACTGTTCCGGGCTGCGCCTGGTTCCCTAGCGCCTTCTGCCATTTGTTACAAATGGCACCTGGCCTGATCTCTATACTCCTTTGTATTTCTGCGGGCCCCAACAACCTTGGAGTATCTTTCTTCGGTGCCGGGAACAGCAGAGATCTTTCTCAGCGCTTTGATTGTTTTTCTGCTAATCTCAGCACATTCCTAAATTTCTACGTATGCTTCATTCTAATTTCAGCTAAAAACCTGCCTAGTTATATACAAGTGAACCAATATTCTGAACAAGATGGTCGCCTGGCTTATAATAGCGGCCATCTTCCAGCCTATTGCCACTACATTGTTACTTCTGGATTAATAATGGCTTGGATATAGGTGCCCAATCGAATCTGACTACACTAATTATTGAGGTGTCTACTTATTTTTTTCTTTGGGGACAATTGGCAGTTATAGCCACAGTTGGTCTGGTGTGGCACCAGAATATTATTTAACAATTGCTGTAGCAGATAACCCCCAATGACCCTCATGCGTTCTCTGGTTTGAAATACCTTTTTTTAAATTTATTGCTAAGGAGCTGCTCGATTTAGTACATACTAGTGTATTCTTTGGGCTAAATTGTAGTGGAATCATTTATTTGTTACTTCTGGATAAATGATGGTTTGGATATAGGTGTCCAAGTTAGCCTGACAATACTATTATTGGGGTGACTGTCTACTAAAGTTTGGTGGTTATAGCCACAGATGGTTTGGTGTGGCATTAGGATAGTATTTAACAAGTACTGTAGCAGATAACCCCCAATGACCCTCATAATGCGTTGTCTGCTTTGGGATACCTTTTTTAATTGCTAGGTAGTGGCTGAATATAGTACATATTCGTGTATTTGGTTAGCCCCTATTTAGATAGCCCTAGGACAGTAATTGTAAACTTGTGTTGTAGCAGATAACCCTAAATAACCCTCATCAAGTGTGGTTTTGTATGGGATACCTGTTTTAAATGCTAAGGAGCGGCTGGATTTAGTACATACTCGTGTATTTAGATAGCCCTTATGGAGGGTAATTTATTTTAAGTATTCTGCTTGATTATTAGTAAGTTGTTCGAGATGCTGGATATAGAAATGTAATATCCAGGGCCAAATTTGCATCTCAGGAGCCTGTAGGCACAGAAATGTGGAGTGACCCCCTCACAAAAAACACGCCAAAATTACTTTTTACATTTTTGTTTTGGGACAAAGTAAAAAATAAATATTAAAAAAAAAAGTTTCTTCACTCAAATCAAAAGAAGGAGCAGAATCTGTTGGATTAGTTGAGTTAGTGCAGTGGCATTGATTGTTTTATATGTAAAAGCATATATTGCCTCTGCCGTAGAACAGGGAAAAAAGATAAATTTTCCATTACTTTTTTTTTTTTACACATTACGTGGTAATGCTTGTATCATTGTAAAGACCAGACTCTGACCTTTCCAATGACACCTCACTTAACCTTCTGTGGTGTACAAGTCCCCCTGTCTCCTCACTGCGGTGCCAAGGTCTAGGTTGTCGATGAAACAATGCATTGCACCATCAGCTGCACAATTGCTGGCAGTGTGGGAAATGAGAAGGTGAGTTAGTGCAGCATCACTGTTCACTTTATAATTGTAAACTGAATCATAGTGGTGCGTTAGAAAAAAAGAGAAAAATAATATTTTATTTTTACATAACTAATCTGGTTATGTTTGCTATCACTGTGAAGACCATGATCTGGCATTTCCAATGATACATCCCATGTCCAACTAGCCCTTAGGGATCCAGAGATACAGTGGTCTAAATGATTGTAAATTGTAAAAGAAAACAAAAGATTCAGAGCAAGGTGCCCCCTTGTGGCAGGTGCCTGTAGGCACATGCCTACTCTGCCTAGTTATAAATCCGGCCCTGTTACTGTACGTACTAGCTATGTGTATATTTAACAGTGATAACTTATCAGCAACTAATTAGCCATATGGTTCTGTTCCTGATTGGACCTTGTGTTCAATACCATTACTCCAGGATGTTATTATTTATCTAGTATGCAATCATTGCCCTATTTTACATTTGCCGTTGTTTGTTAAGAGTTTTATTCTTGACACCAGGGGAGGTGGCGCCCAGCAGGAGGGGGTAAACGCCAGTGGGGCATACTAGTTCTAAGCCCACCTGCATAGGGACAGCATGGTATGGCCTGCGGTGGGAAAGTGTTATTTTCCAATAAACCATCTTTTGTTTAAGGTGTACACATATATGTTAGTATCCTAAGGGTGGGATGGTTTTGTGTATATGAGATTAGTAGGTGGAATGGTTAAGCCCTAGATATAGGATACTGAATATTGCCAAGTGAGTTTTTTATTTTGCGTTCACAAATAGTTTACTTTCTAATCCAGTTAAGGATTTTTATACAAAATCAGCTCTCGTTTGCAAGCAAGCTGCTCTCAATCTATAGCGAACAGACCTCTGTGCATGCAAACAAAATATAAAATTGCTAATAGGTTTCTATTCTAGTAATCAGATCATAGTAAGCTGCTATCTCTTAATTTGTTTCAGAAAGCTGTCATTTCCATATCTGTAGTTAATTGTCTTATGTACAGCATCTTCAATATTGAGAAACTGTAAAGGTCAAAACAAGTTGGTTAGCTCATTAAGAAAGCGCTTTTAATTGGTCACATCCTATTTTTCTCTGTACCATAGAACACATGGCTTCCAATCCTGAGGTATAAACATGAGGAATTTCAATTTAACCACTTCAACACAGAAAATGCATACATGCTACTTTTCTAATTATTGCTTTGTTTCTTCCTACCATTAGGGGTAGGTAATAAATCGCAGTTTGCCATTGTTGTTTTTTTTTAGGTCAGTGACCATCAGCCTTCTCAGCACGTGGCAAACTAAAAAAGAGCAAACATTTGCCAAGGCACATCAGAAGTTTTTTAAGGATATATTTTGCCATTTAAAAGACAAGTATTAAGATATAATGCATCTATTTAAAGTTCTGTTCAATAATACATCACCCCTTTGTGCCATTGCTCCATGACACACATATTTTGCCACTGTCCTTTACTTGCACATTTCCATTATGCCATTGCTCAGTAAATTCCCAAGGCACAGTACTTGACAATCATTGGTTTCGTTATGTATTTACAATCTTCGTGAAAAAAAACCCAAACATGAGCTTTACCATTTTCCGAAAATACAGTAAAGGGGTGTGAATACTTTTATCAGTATACCTATATTTCAAAAACCAAAGATGTTACAGGCGTGAAAATTGGTATTTATAATCTTCTTGAAAAATAAAAAAAATACGTGTTTTACCGTTTTCCAAAAATCCAAGTGGGGAGTGAAAAAAGTGGTGTGAATATTTTAAACAGGATACCACTATCTCATAAACAGAACCTGTTACAGATGTGAAAATTGGTATTTAAATTGTCTTGAAAAAACAAGTATTTTACCATTTTCCAAAAATCCAGCTAAGGGGGTTAAAAAGGGGGGCTGAATACTTTGAGTATACATATACTTCAAAAACCAAATGTGTTACAGGCGTGAAAATTGGTATTTACAATCTTCTAGAAACATAAAAAAACCACGTTTTACCATTTTCCAAAAATCCAAGTAGGGAGGGTGAAAAAAGGGGGTGAATATATTAAACAGGATACCAATATCTCAAAAACAGAAGGTGTTACAGAAGTTAAAATTGGTATTTAGATTTTTCTTGAAAAATATGTATTTTACCATTTTTTGAAAATCCAGTGAGGATGATGAAAAGGGGGGGGGATACATTTATTGCAATACCTATATTTCAAAACCCAGAGATGTTACAGGTGTGAAAATTGGTATTTACAATTTTTGTGAAAAGAACAAACATGTGTTGTACCATTTTCCAAAAATCCAGGTAAGGGGGAGGTGGGTGAAAAAGGGGAGTGAATACTTTTAGCAGTATACTTATATTTCAAAAACCAAAGATGTTGCAGCCTTAAAAATTTGAATTTACAATCTTTTTGAAAAATAAAAAACACGTGTTTTACCATTTTCCAAAAATCTAAGTGGGGGTGGAAAAAGGGGGGTGAATATTTTAAACAGGATACCCATATCTCAAAAAAAGATGTTACAGACGTTAAAATTTGTACTCCCTCACTGGTCCAGCATGTCTGCTTCGGTCTCACAACCAGGGCTCGCACGCTCCTTCACTGCTCCAGCATGTCTGCTTCCCTCTCACAACCAGGGCTCGCATTTCCTCAATGCTCCAGCATGTCAGCATCCCTCTCACAGCCAAACCCCACACACCCTCAATGCTCCACCATTCGAAAACCTGTGATATTATTGCTGAACCTCAACCCACCTGAGCTCTGTAATGGCACCAGATTGCAAGTAAAAGCACTCCACAGAAATGTGATCGAGGCTACGGTGCTAACCAGTTCTGGCCTGGGGAGTCGGTGTTCATCATACCATGTATACCTTTTATACCTTCAGAACATCCGTTTCAATTCAAAAGACTTCAGTTCACCCTAATGGTTTGTTTTGCGATGACCATAGGCGACTCTATAGGGGGGCAAGGGGGGGCAATTGCCCCCCCTAGGTTATTCCTTGCCCCCCCCATGTGCCCCCCACCAAAAATCAGCATCCAGCTTCCCATACTTCTTCGGAGCACTGTATCTCCGTCCCTGTGCATCGTATATGGAAGATCTAGGTGTCATTGGAAAGGGCAGATTCTGGCCTTTCCAATGATACCAAACATGACCATATTCAGTGTAAAGTGAAAGTCATAAAACATTAAATAATAACGGGCACTTAAACATTTTCACAGGGTTGAAATGGCTCAGCAGTGAAGTGGTTAATGTTCAGACTATATACATTACATTGTGTATTACGTTAGTTTTTGCCTTGGTTTAGTTGTATATTAAGGGTTAATGGGTAGGCTTCATCCCTCACAGTATACATTTTATTTTTTCCTTGAGTTATGGCTTTGTAGGGGTTAATGGGTAGGCTACATGCCTCACAGTGTATTCATTTCATGTTTTATCTTGATTGATGGCAATTTAGGGGTTAAGGGGTAGGCTAAATGCTACATTGTTTATTATTTTTATTGTATTTCCCTGGGTTTATGGCATTTATGGGGTTACTATGGAAGTTAGAATCTAAAGAGTCTAATCATCTTTAGATCCTCTGCTTTTCGTCACATTTTGGGGAATTCATTTCGCCGACAATATAGTGAATTCCTATTTAGCGAATGGTCACTGTAATTTGCTAAAATTGGAGTCGCTGAAGCAGCAATCAGACATTAAGCGAAAACTGCCGAATTGCAGCAAATAAAATATTGAATTTAAGTATCAGGATAGTACAATAAAAAGGTATCATTGCATCACATTACTCTGGTGTTTTGGAATCTTATTTATATATATATACTTATTTATGGCACTATTAACTGGTGAGAGCTAACCCTTGCGTCGGCATGGTTTTGCGTTAGCGCCAGGTTAATCGAGTCTAGCGCCCGACCAACAGACCGTTTGCCTCCCGCTACAAAAGGGAAAAATCACTTAGTGCGTTGTTGTTAGCGATTTGTACCGCGAGCTTACTGTACTTTCCGCGTCCTTTACTTAACACGGGGAGCACTAGAGATCTCCAGCACTTTTGCAGCTAGCAGATCACTTGAGGCCAGTTCTAAATTTTTGAGGGGCGCTAATTGCAACATTTTACCTACTGCTCAACCCCGGTGCTAACTCCAAAAAAACAGAAAAAACAGATCCTCGCCCAAAATTAACAAGCAATTGAAAGGAATGCAGCACAGGTGTTCTCTTGGCCCCATACACCATAGCAATGGATCTGGTCTGCATTGTCGTTGCTGTTGCAGTGATCTCTATTATGATATATATGTATCCTTTATCCACATATATCCTAATTCTAATATATTGCCTCATTCTAAACATTTTATGCTGGGGGTTAGTCATAGTATGTAAACGGTTGATTATTAGGGTGACTGTGTGGACCATGTTTAAAGGGACACATGAATAAGTCTTGCCTGAAACATTTAATATTTATATGCTGCAGCAGGGAAATATTTGTGGCTCACCTGGCCTTCCTTTTGGATCTATTAAATGCAGTGTAATGATTCTACATGCAGTTGGGTGGCATTTATCGTGCAATGCCCAGCAGCCTTAATATATGTGTGCATCAAACCATGGATGATACGGCCACCTTTGAGGATTTTAATAATGTAGGGGTGGGAGGTTATTCACTGGATGTGTTCATTTTCAAGCTTGTGAGTGCGGGGGAAAGGTATGACCCGGCACTCTGCACTGGAAAAAAAAACCGTTCTATCCTGTACACAACCGCATTAGCGCTGGGTCTCAGTCCAGGTCTTAGAGTTTTCCTAGCGTGCGCCAAACGACCTTGTTCATGGACTACTGCGGACAAGGTGATCTGTTAGTAGGTCGTCAGGCACTACGTTTTAGCGACTCACGCTAAATTTTTCCTTTAGCGATGGTGTTAGGACCCTTAGTTTTATTCAGTGGTATGATTTAGTGGTGAAAATTATTAGTGCCCCCCCCCAGTTTTAACTGCGGTATATTATGTGCCCCCCCTAAATATTGTTCCTAGAGTCGCCACTGGCAATGGCCATCAACAAGTCCCAGGGACAGACTTTGAAGGTAGCGTGGATTGATCTAAGGCAGGCGTCAGCAACTTTCGATGTTTTGGGAACTACATTTCCCAAGATGCTCAGTCACCCACTAGGCTGACTGAGCCACAAGTGAAATGTAGTTCCCAAAACATAAGGGAGCCAAGGTTGCTGACCCCTGACCTAAGGCCAGACTGCTTTTCACATGGGCAGTTTTACGTTGCCTGTTCCAGACTGAGCTCACCTGACTCTGCTGATCTGAGAACCTGAAAGAGGAACCACTAATGTAGTTTACAAAGAAGTGCTCAAATAGTCTTTTGGCATTTGGCATCTGGAATATAGTAAAAAAAACTAAATTATTTATTTTTGTCCGTCTTATTGTTTGTTTGCATTTACAACACAAAAAAATTAATGGACAAATGTGAATGAAACAACTTTGTTTTGCAGCCAATACGCCCTGACTAACGTCTGCAATAAACATTACTTATTACTTTGAGACATCAACCTTTAAATTAGATTTCGTACAATTTGGACAAAAAACCTCATGTTTCTTTTATAAAACTTATGTTTATTTTAAAAACAATTGTAACAAATCCCAAAATCAACGAGCGAAGCCACGGGCAAAAGCTAGTTAATCATAAATTCTTGAGGACTAGCAACATATCTGGCTTTCTCTTCTATCTTTGCTACTTCAAGCCAACTACTCAGACAGCCTAGACACCAGCTACATGGGTATCTATAGGTGGTGTCAAGCTACCTCCTCCTAGTGAAATAGCCTAACTCAGGGCTTTCAAACATAAGGTCTGCAGGCTGCATGAGGCCAACAAAACTGGTCTTACACATCCTGCCCCTGAGATAAATGTCACATAAATCAGGCAGACCTTTGACTCCTGGGTCTGTTTCCCATGCTGGGGTCACCTAGGTGATGTCAGACAGTATGTGGAAGGATTATTAACCCCATGCATGCCTGGAAGCACTGAGCTGTACCGAGCTTACAGGGCCTTCAGGAAACAGCCTCCATTGAACCTGCTAACAGTGGTCCCCAACCCTGGTCCTCAGGGCCCACTAACAGGCCAGGTTTTAAGGATTACTTTGGGGAAATGCAAACTAAATCCTGCAATCACTGAGCAGCAATCATATCACCTGTGCTGTGCTTCAGATATCTGGCAAACCTGGCCTGTTAGTGGGATCCTGAGGACCAGGGTTGGGGACCACTGCGCTAGAATGTACTTACGAAATATGGAATTGGGAGAATTTAAATAAAAATATAAAATTATTTGGGCAAGTAAAACTATGAGGTGGTTCATAAAGGATATATGACAGAGCAACAAAGCAGTTAAACTCACAGTAATGTGCGGTATTTAGTAGACTCCATGGTTTGCCCAACCGAGCCATGGATGGAAAGAAGTATCTACTGAATGTGCAAGGAAAGATAATATCCATATTATAATATTTAATCTGTGTTTATTATGTATTAAGAATATCTAATGAACTATTAGCCAGCCTATTTGGGAGGTCAGCAAGGTACCCCAGTTTAGTTTTAATAATACAATGAACTTTTAAATTCTATAAAGTCTGTTATGGTTATATTAAGTATTTTTTTTTCTTTTATAACTATATTTTTTTTTAAAAAGAAAATGACAAGAGTGTTTATAAATGTATACAAAATGGAAATGTTTGCAATCCGGAACATCCCATCATCTGTAGTAATTCTTACAAACGACACACTACAGTAGAATCCATAAGCACATCAAAGCCCATTAATGTATTCCTTGCCGAACGTCTGCACTAAATACAAATCCCACATTCTAGATGGCTGCCACCTTATGACCGTATATTATAGATCTATATCCCAGAAACACGTGTTTGGGAACATTGTAGATCATAGATCATTCTTTGTTTGAATTGATAGAGCACAACATAATGCTAGTTTATCCTGACATGTCCCTTTCTTCCTAGGAATGTAAGCCTCACTTCATGATGAGATGATCTGATATGCATGAGAAGGATTAGAGACTGAGGAAAGTAACTCTAGCTTTCCATGCTAACAGGCACCGTAAGGATTTTTAAGTTGTCAAGGATTCACTATAAAAAAAAGTAGTTCCAGTTATCTAGGTCCTCAATTAACCCTTAAAAATTATCTGGAAAGGATACATTAATGTGGCACATTACACGGTGCGTTAGATAGAAGGGTGTCAATTGCAGAGCTGTATTGTTGGTGTACATTACCAGTGACCAGCACAATCAATTTAGTTAAATGGGGTTTTTTAAATATATATTTCAGTCATGCAAGGAGATAAAATAAATTGTCAATGGAGGCTCATTCATAGGCTCTACTGGAGGTCGCCGCTCTCAAAAAATTGTGGTGGCCAGTGCCCTAGTACCACTTCAATTGTAGAAAAAAACTTATTGTCCCAAGCAGGGCTGGCTCAAGACATTGTGCTGCCTGGGTCCATGGACAAATTATTGGCATATACCAGAATATCCTCTGTTGATGATCATCTCTGTCCATATAAGACAGTGGCTTGGATGTCATAATCGCTTCTCCTGCATTCTCCCTTTCCCCTTCTCATCTCCTCCTCTCATAACATATATTTCCCTTCTAGGATTCTAGTACATATATCACTTTAGGCTTCTTTTAGTACCACAGTCAACACAAACAATATTTATTTGACCTTTTTATAATAATCTGTACTAATTTAATTTACATTATGCTGGTTCGACATGGTGTATTCTTCTATTTTATGTCCATGACACATTATGGATGCTTTATAGGGAAGAAGCAGAGAGAACACTTAGCGCTAAATAAATGGTGTGTAGTAATGGGCTGCTCAGATAAACACCTATGTACACCCTATACAATAAACAATTAGAAAATATTGGGCCTAAGCCCCGGTGTGAGCACACTTATCTGTAATGGATAGACTTGAATGAAAAACACCAATAGTATTCTTGATCAAAATGACCTAATAGTGAGAAAGACAAAAAACTCCATGGTGCAAGTTCCGTTTGTATAATCAAATAATACAGTATAATGAGATAGCAGGTTATATGTATGAGAAACTCCCAAGTGTAGAGCCAGATATGGCTCAATATATCTCGCCTCTTGACCCAAGTGTGGGATCCTTCACACTTCAGACGGTCACAGGATTATCCGTTGGTGGGTTGTTTTTGCTCTTTTAGAAACAAAAGAACACTTCCATTGCGCAAATATCAATATCTTGATAAAACAAACAAGAGAATGGGTACTCACAATCTCTTGAGCCTCTTGTACAAGTGGCTCAGTATAGAGGCTTATCACGAATCTGGTGGGCTGATGAATTATTTTCCAGTTTGAAAATGATGGACCAAAAGAAATGAAAGTAAAAACATGCACTAAAATAAGTTTAGCAACATTTAATATAAAATGATATAAAATGATTAAAGAGACGCGTTTCGCCCGACCACACTGCGGGCTTCCTCAGTCTTACATGGTCCATCTCTACACAGCTGTTATATAGTAGTGTATTGATCTGTAACTTGATGATCGGTAACTAGCGTCACCTGTAGTAATCGTTCGTGCCTGCGTTCCAGTTGTAATTCTGGCGTGCGCTCCACAGTATAACTTCCGGTCACGTGGATCCTGATTCCGGCATATGTGTTTGCGTTCCAATAGAGGCCTTGGCAACTCTGTTTAATTCACCATGGATATTGTTTCAATTTTTAATTTTTAACTGACATTGTCATCGATCAATTTAATTATTGGTGAAGATAAGATCCACAAGATGGATATTGTTATTATTGTATGTATTTGGGAGTCTTTTTAGTTTCACGATCGGATCATATATACCATCGACCAAATAGCTGATATTGAATAGTTCCAGAATGGTTGGACTGTTGATCTGAGTCCCGTTCATGAGATTTAATTCATATGTTTATGCTGCTGTTGGATTTCTCTTGGAATGTACGTTGAGACTATTGAACTTGGCATCCGCATTGGGGACCGGAAGTTCTGATGTGGAACGCATGCCAAGGCCTCTATTGGAACGCAAACACATATGCCGGAATCAGGATCCACGTGACCGGAAGTTATACTGTGGAGCGCACGCCAGAATTACAACTGGAACGCAGGCACGAACGATTACTACAGGTGACGCTAGTTACCGATCATCAAGTTACAGATCAATACACTACTATATAACAGCTGTGTAGAGATGGACCATGTAAGACTGAGGAAGCCCGCAGTGTGGTCGGGCGAAACGCGTCTCTTTAATCATTTTATATCATTTTATATTAAATGTTGCTAAACTTATTTTAGTGCATGTTTTTACTTTCATTTCTTTTGGTCCATCATTTTCAAACTGGAAAATAATTCATCAGCCCACCAGATTCGTGATAAGCCTCTATACTGAGCCACTTGTACAAGAGGCTCAAGAGATTGTGAGTACCCATTCTCTTGTTTGTTTTATCAAGATATTGATATTTGCGCAATGGAAGTGTTCTTTTGTTTCTAAAAGAGCAAAAACAACCCACCAACGGATAATCCTGTGACCGTCTGAAGTGTGAAGGATCCCACACAAGGGGTGTGACCCCCCAGAGTGGTCAAGAGGCGAGATATATTGAGCCATATCTGGCTCTACACTTGGGAGTTTCTCATACATATAACCTGCTATCTCATTATACTGTATTATTTGATTATACAAACGGTACTTGCACCATGGAGTTTGTCTTTCTCACTATTAGGTCATTTTGATCAAGAATACTATTGGAGTTTTTCATTCAAGTCTATCCATTACAGATAAGTGCGCTCACACCGGGGCTTAGGCCCAATATTTTCACATTATGGATGCTTCTCTGTTTGCTGTGCACCAACTGCAACTTTGTCGTGCTGGAAACTATACCTTATATTGCTAACCATTATCATTTTATTATCGTTACTTCCCCTTCCTTTCTGATCCCCATTCTTCTCTTCTTATATAAATATTAACTTTAGAAGAAAAAATGCCTTTGTAAACAATCAGGATATCTTTTCTATGGTAAGTGTAATCTTATAAATCGAATGGAAAAAAATGGAAATCTTTGAAAACTGTTTTGTTTCCCTATCATTGATTGATGTGTAAAAAAGCAACAGTAGCAAGGGACTATGTTAAGAATTATGGCTGAGTTTTGTAGTCTGTCCTGTTTGAAGACACTTTGCACATGTTCAATCTGCTGTTCTAACAGGTTTTTCACGTCGCCCATTCACTTTAAATTTGAATGTTCAGCCACAAACCTCCTAGATAAAAAGCAAAAGTCTCACAGCCTCTCTGATCCGAATACAGCTATACTGAGCTGAGACGGTAGTAATGTCTACACATTCTCAGCATCCCAAGCATCCCAATCCTTGCTTATAGAAACAGGGGACAGACCATGTATTGATCGGTTGTGTATAGAGCTGGAACAACTATTCTCATTATTAATTAATCGGTTGGTCAATTAGTCAGCGCTTGTACTGCACAAACTGTTTAGAGTCAGACTGAGTTAAACATTAGAGATCAAGAAGTTGGTACCGGTCGCTGGCACTAAATTTCCATCTGCTCCAGTTGGAATAGGGACTGGTGTGTCTTGATATACGTCCTCAAGGGTGAAAGAGAAAAGATACACTCTGTGTAGACTGTTTTGTACAGAGTAAATAAGTAAGGAGACTTTACTCACATTTTTCAGTGCCTGTTTTAACAAAAACGGCACCAAACAGCAGACAATCGGTGGATTAACAGGGGACACTGATTTCCCTTCTTAAACTCCAGATGCCAGGAATACGAAACAATGTCTTCCCAGGATTCTCCACCAAGAAAAACTTGAGATGGTAAAATCCACTATGGGTTTATTAAAGGCAAGAAATACACATGAAATACACCTCAAGTGCGTTTCGCTGCACGCCGTTTCATCAGTGGGTGTCAGTGGTGAGCTAAACATTAACAACCTCAGAATCTACTTCAGAGGTGATTGGAGAAGAGGTGTATAACTGCTTTATTCAAAATAATTTAGTTCTAGGGTTATGTTAGGTATAACTAGTTTGTTTCTATTTAGTTTACAAAAGTAGCAGGACTGTAGCACAGACCCTGGAGTACTGACACTGGATGGAGGAGTAGTATCACCGTTGTTTTAATCTCACTTGAAGCTGGTGTCTTGTGCCACCACCCCAACCTTCCTGCCTCACTCTCTCCGGTCAAGAGTTACCTTCCCTTACTTTGATGTGGTCCCTTCCCCCAAGCTCCCTCCTACACTCGGGTCCTTGCCCAAACTCACTCCCATTCCACCTCACTCCTGCAACTCAGTTTGTTCATGAAATTATTTTAAAGTGACACTCTAAACACCCTGACCACTTATACTTATTAAAGTGGCCAAGCTGCGTGGAGTGCCCCCCCTTCCGAGGTCTATCCGAACATTTCCAGGAATGTTCATACGGGGAGATAGCAGACATGGGCATGAGCTGCACACACAGCATCAATCCATCACTCTCACCAGACGATAATGTACCTTTTGTGAAAAAAGTAAGCAAGTTACACAAGGTACGCAAGATACGCAATTTGCATATCTATATATGAAAGTTATGTACACTACGCAAATTGCGTACGAAACCTGGGGGGAAAGGAGGGAGGGGTGTATCTGTAAATTTTGTTCCTTTTAAGTAAATATATTTTTTTCCGATTAAATCAATTAATCGAAAAATAATCAGACAACTAATCGTATATGAAAATTATCATTAGTTGCAGCCCTAATTGTGTATGTATTTCAGTGCCCTTGTTTTGCTTATACATTATAAAGTCCTAACCCATTCCTGCACTCTGTTTTGACTTCACATGGGCCTGGATCGCTTCCAGTACTGACCTTTAATGTCCAAGATTCAGCTGTTTGCTCCCTCAATTTCACATGATTCATTGTGGTTTTCCCTATCAATGATTTGCTGCCGCTCCTTGTAACTTCATTTGAAAATGACTTGCTGTTACAGCATAAAGTTGGTTAGATATTGCATTTGAATGGTATTTCTTTAGCAATTTCACATAAAATCTTTTTTTTGTTAAAAAAAATACACTTTATTTATTTCCTGACCTGCATATAAATAAAAGATTTCTAGAGCATCCACTGCATTGATAGATAAAAGATAGGCGTGGTGTGGCATGGGCACGCCAGAAGATGGCCACTTATATATGTAATTATGTTCATATTGGCCCTATCTGCCCAAAAACATTGTTTCTGTTGGAATTTATGTCCATTCAATAAAAATCATATTTTCAAAAAAGAAAAGGGGGGGAAAAAATAGGCAACATTATTAGTTAATGTAATAGTTATAATGATAAATATGGAATAGTTTTTTTGTGTGTACATTGCCGTTCAGAGACAGATTAAAAAAAAAAACCTTATGTATTCTGTCTTGTTTTCAAGCAGTGACACAAAAGAATAAAATGTGGAAAAAGAGCAAACTTTTGTACAGGTATCTTTCACAAAACATTGTGACTTAATAAATGCTCTGCTTTCTTAGCATTTATGATAACTTTCATTCTAACACAGTAAACATTATTTATATCTAATAAAGCCCATATAAGGCTAATACAGTGCTTCTAGAAGATCAAAAGAACTCCCCAACTGGACACGCACAGAAATGGTGTTCTGTATGAACCTGGCCAAACACAACAGCGCCGTTTAACCCACAAATTGCCCAAAGTCAGTATTGGAAAAGAAAAAGTGGAGCGTCACACAAAAACAACAATCCCCTCAGGATACCTTACGACGTCGCTATGTCCCCTCTTGGTGGTTTCCTCAATGAAACCAGATATTCAGACCATACAGTCCCAATAAGTTCAAAAAAATGGGTACAGCGCACTCCGATCTCTGTCAAAGTCTCTGTATTCAGATGGATGTACACATATTCTCCATGGAATGTTGAGACAAACAAAGAGCCCAGATACCGGCTCTAGTATTATTCACCTTCTAGGTATTTTTCTTCTTTTACAGGCACCTATACAACCTGTTAGAATATTCTTTCTCCAGATATTCCATATACAAGGGAAACATAAAACGGAGGGAGAATCCCCTAGTGTAATTCCACAACAAATACTTATTATATGTGCAAAGCAAGGGCCAAGGGCTTACTCACTCAGAGGAGAGCCTCCAGGCTCTTGGGGTCTCCGCAGATGAATTTTTAGGAAAAAAGAACGGGCGATAAAGGGGGAGGAGTCATAATTTCATCGCAAGAACAATATGAAAAAGAGGTTTATCGAATTTTGGGAGATGTTGACACATATGAAAAGATTGGCGGGGACCCTACGGATAGAATTAAAGAAGATCTGCAAAAATTATTGATTGAGGGGAAAGAACAAGAAATCTTAAATGAAAAGGAATATATACATCTAAATATACCTTTCCCAAAAATACCCCAGTTTTATATCCTCCCCAAAATTCATAAAAATTTGGAAGAACCCCCGGGTAGACCCATCGTAGCAGGGATAAAATCTTTAACAAGAAATTTGTCAGAATTTATAGATATA
This sequence comes from Leptobrachium leishanense, assembly GCA_009667805.1. NCBI lineage: Eukaryota > Metazoa > Chordata > Amphibia > Anura > Megophryidae > Leptobrachium > Leptobrachium leishanense. The sequence goes on from CM019066.1 coordinate 314,638,691, forward strand.
TTACAACCAGTAGTTAAAACAACTAAATCTTATTTAAAAGATACGATAAATATGTTATAAATACTAGAAAGGTTGTATGGAAAAAAGACTGGTATTTAGTGACATGTGATGTGAATGCATTGTATAGCAATATACCACACAAATTGGGTAAAGAGGCAGTCAGACAGCAACTTTTGAGTAATGGTTCTATGAAACCGGAACAAGTCGATTTCACTGTAAAGGGTATTGATTTTATTTTAAATAATAATTATTTTAGATATGACCAGCAATTTTATATGCAAAAAAATGGTATTACAATGGGCACAAAGTTCGCACCCAGCTATGCAAACCTGTTTATGACTGACTGGGAGACCAGGTTCGTCTATGGTTCGCATAGCTGGGCGCTAAATATGATACCTATCTATGTTAGATATACAGATGATATCTTCTTCATTTGGAGGAATGGTGAACAGGATTTGATCTACTTCCTTGAAATTCTAGATAATCCTGAATGGGGAATTAAACGTGAAAAGAAATGGCGTTAGGAAAATATAACCTTTTTGGATCTGGATATATATATATTGAGGGAGAAAAAGTAAAAACAAAAAACCCATTTTAAGGAGGTCGATACCAACACCTATATTGAGCGAAATAGTTGTCATAATCCTGTTTGGCTCGATGGAGTTCCAAAGAGCCAATTTTTACGAATAAGGAGAAATTGTTCTGATGAGAATATCTGTGATGAACAAATAGAACGTTTAAAAGAAGATTTTTTGGAAAAAGGGTATGATAAATCAAAGCTTGAAACAACAATAGATGAGGTAAAAAAGAAAGATCGTGGTGCCTTACTAAAATATAAGAATAAGAAAAAGAAAAGGAATTTGGCACAAGTGCCATTAATTTTTGATTTTAATACTGAAGCGAAAAAAATGAAGAAAAGTATAAGTAAACACTGGCATATTAGAAACATAGAAAAATGTCGGCAGATTTTTTTTCGGCCCATCTAGTCTGCCCAATTACATGGATACTTTACCTGGATTTATCTTTTGTTTAGGATAGCCTTATGCCTATCCCATGCCTGCTTAAATTCAATTACTGTTTTGGCCTCTACCACTTCTACTGGAAGACTGTTCCATGTATCCACCACCCTCTCAGTAAAATAATGCTTTCTGATGTTACTTTTAAACCTTTGCCCCTCTAATCTAAGACTATGTCCTCTTGTTTTGCTACTTTGTTTCCTTTTAAATATACTCCCTTCCTCTACCTTGTGGATTCCCTTTACGTATTTAAATGTTTCTATCATATCTCCTCGGTCTCGTCTTTTTTCCAAGCTGTACATGTTAAGATCATTAAGCCTTTCCTGGTAACTTTTCTCCTTCAAGCCGTACACCATTTTAGTAGCCCTTCTCTGAACTCTCTCTAAGATGTCTATATCCTTCTGGAGATACGGTCTCCAGTACTGCACACAGTACTCCAAGTGAGGTCTCACCAGTGCTCTGTACAGTCAGGGCCGGTGCAAGCATTTTTGTCTAGTCAGGCGAAGGTGCGTTTTGGTGCCCCCCCATCCGTGTCATGTCAAGCCAATCAGGATAGAGGTGCCATAATAATCTCTATATATGCACACATACATATATACACACTCTAGTGTTGCACCGATACCACTTTAAGACCGAGTACAAGTACCAATACTTTTTTTCAGGTATTCACCGATATCATGCCCACTCAGATACATATATACAGACCAGAACATGTCCAGATACATATATATATATATATATACACACAGAGACCTCAGACCAAAACATGTCCATATATATATATATTGCCCCCAGCTCACATGGATATATTTGCCCCAGCTCACAAGGGTATATATATTGCCCCAGCTCACATGGATATATATATAGCCCCAGCTCACAAGGGTATATTTGCCCCCAGCTCACATATGGGTATATTTGCCCCCATCTCACATATGGGTATATTTACCACAGCTCACACATGGGTATATTTGCCCCAGCTCACACATGGGTATATTTGCCCCCTGCTCACATATGGGTATATTTGCCCCCAGCTCACACATTGGTATATTTGCCCCCTGCTCACATATGGGTATATTTGCCCCCAGCTCACACATGGATATATTTGCCCCCAGAGCTCACACATGGGTAAATTTGCCCCCAGCTCACATCATTGTTCCCCTCAATTAATTTAACCCCCTCAATTCCTCCACCCCCTCAATTCATTCTCCCCCTCAATTCTTCCACCCCTTCAATTCAATCTCCCCTTTAATTCATTCATACCCCTGCTCACACGTGCACATCACCCCTGATCACACATCACCCCTGCTCACACACACACACACATCACCCCTGCTCACACGCGCACATCACCCCTGCTCACACATATCACCCCTGCTCACACACATCACCCCTGCTCACACACACATCACCCCTGCTCACACATCAGCCCTGCTCACACGCACACATCACCCCTGCTCACACACAAACACATCACCCCTGCTTACACACACACACATCACCCCTGCTCACACAAACACACATCACCCCTACACATCACCCCTGCTCACACACACACATCACCCCTGCTCACACGCGCACATCACCCCTGCTCACACATATCACCCCTGCTCACACACATCACCCCTGCTCACACACATCACCCCTGCTCACACACACATCACCCCTGCTCACACACACATCACCCCTGCTCACACATCAGCCCTGCTCACACGCACACATCACCCCTGCTCACACATCACCCCTGCTCACACGCACACATCACCCCTGCTCACACACAAACACATCACCACTGCTCACACACAAACACATCACCACTGCTCACACACACACATCACCCCTGCTCACACAAACACACATCACCCCTGCTCACACAAACACACATCACCCCTACTCCCACACACACATCACCCCTACTCCCACACACACATCACCCCTGCTCACACACACACATCACCCCTGCTCACACACACATCACCCCTGCTCACACACACATCACCCCTGCTCACAAACACATCACCCCTGCTCACACATCACCCCTGTTCACACACACATACATCACCCCTGCACACACACACCCACCCCCCATGCTCACACCCACCTCCCCATGCTCACACCCACCTCCCCATGATCACACACACCCAATGCTCTCATTCACCCATGCTCACACACAGACACACACTCCATGCTTACACACCCACCTCACCCATGCTCACCCCCATACTCACACCCCCTGCTTGCTACTTACCCTAGGATTCAAATCCCTGGCTGCCTCCATGGTTACAGCTCAGCTGGTCTCTCTCCACTCCCCCCACCCTACACGTGCTGGACACTTCCCGCACAGGAGCAGGGGAGGGAGGCTCTGCTAGCTGCTGTGAGGAGGAAGGGGGTGGATGGGCGGGGCCAGCATGTTCCCATGTAAGCTGTGGTCTGGCAGCCTCGTCTTCCTCCTCCTCTGCCCCCCCCGCAGGGCCTTTACTTCCGGTGCAGCGTGTGGGAGTGGGATCCCACACGCTGCCGAGTAAATGGGAAACCTTGTGCCCGATCCTTGCAAGGCCTCCGCTCACTGGGTGGTCCAGATTTTTCCGCCCCTCAACTGGCAGAAAGCCAGAATAGTAAGGCAGCCGCCTGTGCTGCCTTACACTAGCGCCGGCCCTGTGTACAGTGGCATGAGCACTTCCCTTTTCCTACTGCTAATACCTCTCCCTACACAACCAAGCATTCTGCCAGCATTTCCTGCTGCTCTATTACATTGACTACTTACCCTTAGATCCTCTGAAATAATGACCCCTAAATCCCTTTCCTCAGATGTTGAAGTTAGGACTGTATCAAATATTCTATATTCAGCCCTTGGGTTTTTACATCCCAGCTCCATTATCTTGCACTTATCCACATTAAAACTCAATTGCCACAACTCCGACCATTTTTTTAGTTTACCTAAATCATTTGTCATTTGGCTGATCCCTCCAGGAACGTCAACCCTGTTGCAAATCTTTGTGTCATCAGCAAAAAGACATACTTTTCCATTAATACCTTCTGCAATATCACTAATAAAAATATTAAAGAGAATGGGTCCAAGTACTGATCCCTGAGGTACCCCACTGGTAACAAGACCTTGCGCCGAATAAACTCCATTTACCACAACCCTCTGTTGCCTGTCACTCAGCCACTGCCTAATCCATTCAGCAATATTGGAATCCAAGCTCAAAGATTGCAATTTATTGATAAGCCTTCTATGCGGAACAGTATCAAAAGCCTTACTGAAATCTAAATAAGCAATGTCTACTGCACCACCTGTGTCTATTATTTTTGTTACCCAATCAAAAAAATCAATAAAATTAGTTTGGCATGATCTCCCTGAGGTAAACCCATGTTGTTTCTGATCCTGTAATCTATGTGTTTTTAGATGTTCAACAATCCTTTCCTTTAACATGGTTTCCATTAATTTCCCCACTACTGACGTAAGACTAACTGGCCTATAGTTCCCTGATTCCTCCCTTCTACCCTTCTTGTAAATGAGCACAACATTTGCTAATTTCCAGTCTCAAGGGACGACTCCCGTTAACAAGGATTGGTTAAATAAATCTGTTAACGGTTTTGCTATTACATCACTGAGCTCTTTTAATAATTTAGGGTGGATCCCATCAGGCCCCATTGACTTATTTGTCTTTACTTTAGACAGCTGCTGTAGAACCTCCTCCTCTGTAAACTGATATGTAAATGTCTCGTTAGTGTTTCCTCCTAACTGAGGTCCCTTTCCTTCCTTTTCTTCTGCAAAGACTGAACAAAAATATTCATTGAGGCAGTCAGCGAGACTTTTATCCTCTTCTACATACCTTCCTTCCTTTGTTTTTAATCTAACTAATCCTTGTTTTACTTTTCTTTTCTCGTTTTCTTTTTCTTGTTTTGTCCCCCTTTTTTACTGACTGAGCTATTTTCTCTTCTGCGTGTGCTTTGGAAGCTCTTATAAATTGCTTTGCCTCTTTCTGCCTAATTTTATAGGTTTGCCTATCTTCTTCACTCTGAGTTTTTTTATAATTATTGAATGCTATCTTTTTGTTCTTCACTATTTTGGCCACTTCTGCAGAGTACCACAGTGGTTTCTTCCCTTTTTTGTTTTTGCTAACAAGCCGAATGCAATTTCCTGTGGCCTTCAATAATGCTTCCTTTAAATAATCCCATTTCTCCTGGACTCCCTTTAAACTCCTCCAGTCTGATTATGACTCCTTCACGCAAAATCTCATTTTAGAAAAATCTGTTTTTTTAAAGTCTAAAACTTTTGTTTTTGTGTGGTGCGGCTCCATCCCTGTTCTTATATTAAACCACACTGACTGGTGATCACTAGATCCCAAATTGTCACCTACAACAACGTCCGATACCAAACCTCCATTTGTGAGTATTAAATCCAATATGGCCTCTTTACAGGTCGGCTCCTCAACTACTTGTGTTAGAGATAATCCCAGTAAGGAGTTTAGAATAGTTGTACTCCTGGTGCACCCAGCTATTTTGGTTTTCCAGTTCACATCAGGAAGATTAAAGTCCCCCATGATAATAACTTCCCCCTTCATTGCCATTTTGGCTATTTCCTCAACCAGCAGATTATCTAGCTCTTCTACTTGTCCAGGGGGTCTATAGATCACACCTACACGAGCTACTGTATGATTGCCAAATGTTAGCGTAACCCAAACTGACTCTATGTTCACCTCGCTCACTTTTATTTGGTTCGTTTTTATGTTGTTTTTCACATACAGGGCCACTCCTCCTCCTTTCCTACCTTCTCTGTCTTTTCTATATAAAGAGTACCCCGGTATTGTTATGTCCCAGTTATTTCTCTCACTGAACCATGTCTCAGTAACCGCCACTAAATCTACTTTTTCAGCTGCCATCATTGCCTCCAGTTCATTGATTTTATTGACTAAACTGCGAGCATTTATAGACACGACTCTGAGCTTGTCATTTTTTACCTCGCATGTTGCTTGCACCCTCCGATTTAGTTTTGGGGGACAATCGGGCAGATTGTTTTTTTTACCCTTTTGTCCCCCCTCCTAGTTTAAATATTCCTTTGTGAAACCTTTGAACTTCTCACTGAGAACATATATTCCCCTATGAGTAAGATGCAAACCATCTTTTTTATACAGTTCCTTTCTGCTCCAGTTAGAGCTATCATGGGACACAAAGCCAAATCCTTGCTCCCGACACCATTCCCGAAGCCACAAATTAAATTCCCTATTGCGCATCTGCCTATCTTGAATGTTATGCACAGGCAAAACTTCAGAGAATGACACAGTGGACGCAATCTGCTGTATTTCACCTCCAAGAACACAAAAATCTTCCTTAATCTCAGAAACCTCATTGCTAGCCAAGTCATTTGTCCCTAGATGGACTAGAACGTCCACTTCCCCTTGCTGCTTTGCTTGTTTGACAATATTGAGAATACGTCTCTTGTCTCTACGAGCAGTAGCCCCAGGAAGACATCTCACCAAACCCCTACTCTCCAGCTCAACACCTCTTATGATAGAATCACCCAGCAACAATTGCCTTCTATCAAGTCCCACCTTTTCCTTTTTGTCCTTGGTTGCAGTCCTGCATACCTTAGGCATAGTGGATGGTGGTTCCTCAACTATGGTGTCTGAGCCTACATCCGTCTTACCACTACACTCTGAAAGTGCCTCAAAAGAATTAAGAAGAGCCACAAATTGTGGGACATGCCTTCTATCCACAACTCTAAGTCTACCAGATCCTACAGTAGTCCATCTGCCGCTCCTAGGAGGCCTCTGTGGCAGTGGCTTTGTAACAGTCATAGCCTGAGTTTGTCTAACAGATAATTTACAAATCTCAGACTTCAAACAGGCAATTTCCTGCTGCAATAAAGAGAACTGCCTACATATCAGGCACACTCCAAGCCTCCAAAAATTGGATCTAAAAACAAATGCATGACAGCTCTTACACTGGACCCACAGGAAAAATTAAAGCTTAGGCACCATCTCCCTTGGTGGGTCACCGGAGAAGGGGTCTCTTGCTATACAGCCCCAAAGAAAGTCAAAAAACAATAAGTAAACTCCGGATACCGTGGTATTAATTCAAATGGATTTATTCCAGAACCAAGAATAACGACGTTTTGACCACAACTGGTCTTTGTCAAGCCTAATTCAAAATGTCATGAACAGGAAATAAATAGCATCACAGATCAATTAGCAAACAATCAATCAATTATTGCAAACGGTCTGTGCATACTAAACCAGTGATTTAAAAACAATTGTGTCCACGAGCTGATTCCTTTATTAACACATTAATCCACATTCTCTTAATTACACAAAGAAAAAGAGTCATTAATCATATATTAACTGCAATATATATCAGATCATGGACATAAATTCGCCAATGATGAATTTGATAGAATTTAATGGAGTATAACCTATAGCTACAACAAAATAATTAATTCCACTGTCCCTCCCCCATATCAATAGGGAGAGGAACAATGGAACATACTAAATTGTGCACTCTATAAAGGAAGACATATAAGAGTAAAAAATAAATAAAGTACAATTATATGCACATATACGCATACACATACACAGACATACACACACATAATGCGTGCATGTATGTGTAATCACGTGCGATAAGGCATAATCACAAAAACGGTGAAAAATCTGCCTCCCTATTGAGGCCATGTGGAGAGAGCGTGTTAACATGATAAATCCAATATAATTCTCTTCTCTTAAGCAATTTTTCCCTATCTCCACCTCGTGTTGATTTGGGTACCTCATTGATAACTTGATAACGCAACTGTGAAATGTCATGTCCACTAGATAAAAAATGTTCTGGAACTGGGAGTTCGGTTTTTCTTGTCCTAATGTCTGATCTATGTTTAATGAACCGATTTTTGACTTTTTGTGTGGTTTCACCCACATAGATCAAGCCACATGGGCACTTCAATAGGTAGACCACAAACGTGGAATTACAAGTGAAGTACCCCCTGATTTTGAATTTCTTCCCTGAATGAGGATGTGAAAAAGACTCCCCACGTATGACTGCATTGCAACAAGAGCAATTAAGGCACGGAAAAGTCCCATCCTTCGGTTTCCCAAAGAATGGACCTCTACCCGTATCATGTCTAAATTCCGCCTTTACCAACGTCTCTCTAAATGATCTCCCTTTCTTGTAAGACATTAATGGTGTATTTTGGAACTCTGGTATCATAGGGTACGCATCTCTCAAAATATACCAATATTTACATAAGATATTTTTAACCTGTTGTGTATGAGTCCCATATTTAGACACAAAAGGGATTCTCCCATGATTCTGATTCCGACGCCTCTGAGGCGTTATCTGTTGGTTGAGTCGAGACACTTCTTGACTCAATAATTGTTTGGGATACCCCCTTGCTCTAAATCTCTCAATTATTTCCTCAAGTCTCCTTCCCTTGGCGTCAGGCAGATTAACCACCCTCTCTACTCGCATTATTTGACTACGTGGGAGGGAATCTAACAATGTGATGGGATGTGCACTATCGTACCTTAATAGGGAATTCCTATCAGTTGGTTTACGGTAAAGGTCTGTGAATAATCTACCATCTTTTTTGACAACTAAAGTGTCTAAAAAGCTAATTTGTGTGAAGCTAGATGACATTGTAAATTTTATGGATGGTGATCCGGTGTTCAATACAACAAGGAACTGATCTAAAAGCTCTTTCGGACCTTCCCATATGAAGATAATGTCGTCTATATACCGATACCAATGGTGGGCATATTGTTGAAAAAGACTACATTTATAAACCACATTTTCCTCAAATTCCGACATAAAGATATTCGCATATGTCGGAGCCACATTAGTGCCCATTGAAGTCCCCCGTATCTGTGTGTAAAACACACCGTCAAATAGAAAAAAGCTGTTGCCCAATACCAAGTCAAGTAGATCAAGTAAAAATTGTAATTGATTATCTCGAAAACCCAATTCAATGAGTGCATTCTTCATAGCACTCATGCCTTCTGTATTCTGAATAGATGTGTATAGACTAGTAATATCGAGACTTACCAAGATACTGCTATCTCTAACGGTAATGTCGCGTAATTTAATCAGAAATTCATTAGTATCCAAGATAAATGATGCACTCCGCTGGAGATAGGGCCGAGCCACCCTGTCCAAAAAAATGGACAGGGGGCTAAAGACTGAATCTACAGTGGACACAATTGGTCTCCCAGGAGGTGTGGAGAGAGATTTATGTACTTTAGGCAAAACATATATTACAGGTGTTAACGGATATTTTTTAATCAAAAATTTAGACAAACCCACATCAATGATTTGATTTTCTAAGGCATCCTTAACCAAGGTTGATATCCTTACAACTATTTCTGATGTAGGATCCCTATCCAGTCTTCTATATGGCTCACTGTCGCTAAGCTGACGTTGTATTTCCTTCATATAATCCTTACTGTTCATAATCACCAGAGCTCCCCCCTTGTCCGCTGGTTTGATTGTAATTGATGGATCGCAACGCAACTTCTTTAGGATACTAAAATCCATAGCGAACATATTGGGTGAAGCTCTGGTGAAATGTGACCGTGAATACACCTTCGACATCTCTCTCTCCACAATATCGATATAAGTCTCAACGGCATGTTCAATATTCTGAGGCATAAAGCTACTCTTCTCTCGTAAACCCAAAGTTTTAGAGTTAAATGGTACTGTAGATGTATCATCATCGACCCGCCCTGAGAACAAACATTTCAAACGGATTGTGCGAAAAAATTTAAATAAGTCAACTTGTACATAAAAAGCATCAATACGTTCACTGGGGCAATAAGACAGGCCTCTTGAAAGTAATTTTACCTCATCAGAGGTCAAATGAATATCAGACAGATTAAACACTAGCGTCTCTTGTACAGGGACCGGTTGCTCCTCATTGGAGGTTTCCTCATGGAGCTCTTCTGTATTATCTCCTGCTGATTCCCCCTGGGGAGCTTTCAGCGCGATGACGTCTCCAACTCACCGCAGAAGCTGGCGGCTCCCTCTGAGGGTTAGTGTTGCGCGCATCCTCTTGCCCGCAACACTAATCCTCAGAGGGAGCCGGGAGGAAGCCTGCCGATTGGCTGGCTTATGTGAGAGGCGCGCATGCGCGCTTCTCACGTAAACCAGAAGCCAAGAAGCAAGAAGAAGGACGGGAGCGGAAGAGGAGGGAGGTGAGTAGAAAAAAAAATAAAACGCCGCTGGAAACAAGAGGATTTTAGGGTAAGTATTACAGTTACAAGAAAAAAAATAAAAACGAAAGATTTATTAAGGGAATAGGGATAGGTTAGGATAAAAAAACGGGGGCTGATTTTTTGAGTAGAGTGCTCCTTTAAGGATGTTTTAACATGTTGTTCAAAGAACTTGATTTATATTTTAGAATGCCCCTGTGGCCTATACTATATTGGTAGAACCAGTAAAGCATTGAATGTGCGTATCTCAGAACATATAAGGAAAATGTTTACGAAACACTCAGTCTCAGAGCATTTTAGGGTAAAGCATAATGGATCCCCAATAGGTTTAAAATTTACAGCCATAAAAAAAGTCAGCAATAGGGATAGAGGGGAAAGTATGACGACCACATTGGGTAAAGAAGAAATGAGACACATCTATGAATGGGGTACTGTTTCCGGATGGTCTAAATACCGATTTTTGAGATTCTTCATTATTTAGCACTATTGCACTATATTGATTTTGCACTATATAATAAATAATTGTTATTCATTTAATGGTCATAATACATCATAATTTATATAGCACAATATAATTATCTGTTTATGGTGATATAAATTAATTAATAAATTACTATAATCACTATTGATAATATAATAGAGGGATTTATATATTGCCACATGTAAACACGTATATTAAAAAAAAAAACACTTTGGGTTTTATATTTTAGGTTTTATTTTTGTAATATTTTAATAATTCTATAATCACTATTGATAATATAACAGAGGGATTTATATATTGACACAAGTAAACGTATATAAAAAAAATAAAATTAAAAAAATAAAAAAAACAACACTATTTGGGACTTATATTTTAGGTTTTATTTTTTGTAATATTTTAATAATCACTATTGATAATATAACAGAGGGATTTATATGTTGACACACGTAAAAAAAATAATTATATATTATTATTTTTTTATATATTTATATAAAATTTGGGTTTTATATTTTTAGGTTTAATTTTTTAAGTGTGATATTCTCCAATAAATAGGATAGATAATTTAGTGACAGAAATGTAGAATGTAAAATATACAAACTACAATAATATGATACATTGTGGTATTATTCATTTGGGGTTATAACACGAATAGTTAGTGATTGATGGATACAAATTAGGACATGGTTAGTCATTTAATATTAGAATATTTAAGATTAGATTTATAGACTATATGCTATTTATTTGGTGAGGTACTCTCTCAAAATAGAAAGATATTTGCACATAAAGCATAGGTTAATCACGTATTAGTGTGTTAATCCATTCACAAAATGAGGGATTAATAAATGACGCATATGTTAGAATGAACACCATGTTGTTAACTCTTAGTTAATGTGCAAATGAGGTTTGGAACTGGATTAACGCATGTATAATGCATCTGACAAACATAGAAAGGAGGCTTGGAAGCAATTGATTGCTCATGGGTAGTTAATTGTGTGCAAACGAGGCTTGGAAATGGATTGACCCATGTATGATACATTAGACAAACATAGAAACGAGGCTTGGAAGCAATTGATTGCTCATGTGTATGTAATTACTCTTAGTTAATTGATGTGCAAGCGAGACTTGGAAATGGATTTACCCATTTATAATGCATTTGACTAACATGGAAATGAGGCTTGGAAACAATGGATTGCTCATGTGTCTGTAATTACAATTAGTATACAACAAATATAAAATGGCAGGAGGGATTCAGTATAACATACCTGTTTTACCAGCTGATGAAGACGGTGCTCCGTCGAAACGCGTTCTGGAATTTTATTTTATTTTAATAAATATGCTTTTTGAATCCTGCCGTTCCTGCTTCTTTGCGCTTGGAGTGTTTTTTGTGAATTTTTCCTAAAAATTCATCTGCGGATACCCCAAGAGCCTGGAGGCTCTCCTCTGAGTGAGTAAGCCCTTGGCCCTTGCTTTGCACATATAATAAGTATTTGTTGTGGAATTACACTAGGGGATTCTCCTTCTGTTTTATGTTTCCCTTGTATATGGAATATCTGGAGAAAGAATATTCTAACAGGTTGTATAGGAGCCTGTAAAAGAAGAAAAATACCTAGAAGGCGAATAATACTAGAGCCGGTACCTGGGCTCTTTGTTTGTCTGAACATTCCACGGAGAATATGTGAACATCCATCTGAATACAGAGACTTTGACAGAGATTGGAGTGCGCTGTACCCATTTTTTTGAACTGCCCGAAGTCAGTACCTCAGTCACTGGCTCTTGACTGGACGTTTTGAAGAACTCCATCTTGTCCTGGATCTAGCAGAGCAGACCATAGTCTGCCAGATCTACGTGATACTGTCTGGTCTCTTTGAAAACATGATAGGAAGTGTTGATGATAGTCAACTCTCATTGTCCTATTTTTCTTAACCGAGCACAGCTAATTCTATGAACCCATATTCCTCTTTCAAATATCCTACTGTACCTAAAACATCTTGCCTTAATTTGCACAAATCTATGTTCTCTTCACCCAATGCTTCAAGCCTATACTGAATTTTCATATAACCCCACCACAGTAACAATCCAATTCCAATCGCCTTTAAATCTAATTCCCCTACCCAAATCCTTCTATTACTAATACTTCACTTTACTAACCATGAGCCCAAATTTGTTTCATGAGGTCGTTAGCTTTAGGACCTTGTTGATCATGCTTTCCTTTTTAAATAGCACTATAATAAGATTTTGTGATTTTAAACTTGACACCACTTAAAAAATTTCTATTAATACCTGATTTATTAAACCTTTCACTCCCAAAATCGAATTAACACGATTTAGCTTATCAAAGCCCCCAGTTGCACACCTTCTAACCTCCCTGGCGGTGTTCCCGAGTGTGTATTGGGGTTAAATTTCACCGCTGAGAGCGGTAACCCCGAGACACACTCGGACTGTATACATTCTCTCTCTGCGCTCCCTCGATGATCTCTGCAGTCTCCTCCGGCGATCACAGCGTTTTACTTCCTGGATTCCTTCTCGCGAGGAGGAAACCAGGAAGTAATTGTCACGGTTCCCGGATCCCACCACGCAGTCCTTAAAGCCCAACACTCCAGAGCCAAAAAGCTACAAACAGGGTAGCCGTAGAAAAATCCCTAACTGTCTGGTCCTTAAAAATTGGCCAGGTAAATATGTACTAACTAGACAGAAAGGGTTAATCAAGGACAATGTCGTAATACAAAACCAGGTCAGCAACACGGGGGTAGTCAGACGAGCCAGAATCAGGAATACAGAGTATAGAATAGTCAAATGGAATAGCCGGGTCGATATCAGTGCAGTAGCGTAGTACAAGGAAAATAGTCTAGGGCAACAGAAGGTAGAATGGTCAGAAAACAAGCAGAGGTCAATAACAGGTTAAATCACAAGCGAATTCAGGTACAGGGAGCTCAGGTATGGATAACCACGATCTGGCACTGTTTGGAAGGAACTGTGGGTTTTTAAAAGGCCTTCACCAAACCGCGCCCCCCTCTCAAGCCGTGCCTCATGCCTCCCTGCCTGTCTCTATTTAAACCGGGCGTTGGTCAGCGAGCAGCATCAGACATGCTGCCTTCAAGCATACCTGAGAGGCTGGAAGCCCCCAACGTTACAGTAATGCGGTCGCGGTCGCCGGAGCAGGCAGCTGGGGACATCGAGGGAGCGCAGGGAGAGGTGATGTATCCAGCGGCATCCTGAGTGTTGCTCAGGGTTACCGCTTCCAGCATAGGAATTTAACCCCGAGCCGCACTCAAGATGCCGCTGGGGGGATAAAAAAAAATAGACTATTTAGAAATTCCCTGTCTAAAAACAGACAGCCAGGGAGGTTAAAGTATGATTACTGTGCCCTGTGGAGAAACAAATTCCACTGTCTATGTCTCCCTTTCACCCTACCTTACTGTAAACAAGTTACAAAGAGCAGCTTTCACACTCATTGTACCAAAAGGTTCAGGAACTTTGCTGCAGCATTACATTAGCCAAGGAAAGAGCAAAATACAGGGAGAGCTCTGGGGTCGTTCAATACTGCACAGGGATAAGATTTAGGAAGATATAATTACTGAATATCCCTGTACAGAACAGATACAGGGTGTTACTGTAATTTTCATGTACAGGCATTATGACCCATACAGATGTTATTTTTATATTCTGTTGGTATTTTTGAAGCTGCATTGCTAATAATCTCATGATCACTACAAATAATCATAAGCATGATATGATCATTATATTCTCTATCTTATTTATCACATTTACTGGATTTGACACAAAGGCCATTTCTGCCTCTATGTTGATAATGCAGAAACCGTGTGACATTCGTGAGATAAGGGACACCATCTAGCATTTAGAACCTCCCATCCCAGCAATGTGTTTATAAAGAATAAACAATAGATGAAAAATGAGTAAATTTACATAATTATATTTTATCTCAAAACAACAAATTCAGTGAAGCATCCCATGCTTCAAATAAATGTTATGATAAATAGATAAATACATCTTAAACAGAAAGTGCTGCTTAGTAGTGTAGGGGTTAAAATATATTATAGTCCTTTCCTGTTACTATGCACCTTGGTTAATGTACTTGGAAGGACCTACTGTAGCCAGGACCCCTCTCCCCACTCATACGACAAAAAATAGTTCAGAGTCAGCCTGGAGCCCTATTCCAAGGTTGGTGTAAACTTAACCAGAGCTGTTGTAAATTTAACAACTCCATAGACTATAACGGCTCAAGTTACGTAACCAACCTTGGAAAACGCCCCTTGTGTTTTTGTTATTGAATTGCTTACATTTTATTTTTGCCTTTATTACATTATTGTCTACTCATCTCCGTGGTAATTGAAATATTAACTCTTCATATTCTCACTATACTTACCAGTCTGTTGGCAATATTTTATGCCTTGATGACTGACAATAGGATTTATTTTAAACTAAACTCTATAGTATAATGGCTACATTATTTAAATCATCATATCTGTGAAGTCCATTTGTGTGTGATTGGTAGCGTTTGTAAGTCTGTAATAGAGCCGATTCCTAACTTTTTTTTAATCCAGTACTAAAAATGGAAACAAAGGACAATAAAAAAAGAATACCGAAAGGTCACTTATGACATAAACTGCCTGACTCATACTTACTCACTGCTTATGTCACCTATGGTTTTTACAATTTTTATCTGCTGGCGTATTCTTTATAAATAAGTTATAAATACCTTTTACCATAAACAAATCAATTTGAAACATATCACACTATTTGGTACGCATTACCTTACATATTGTCAGGGTTCAGGCTGTGCGGCGTAGCAAGATGGGGTTGTGTGAGCCCAGGATGCAGTGATAGAGGCAGGTTTACGGTAACAGAAGAGTGTTTATTGTAAAATAAACACGGACAGATTATCAGGCAAGGTTCAGACAAAAGAGTGGTCAAAAATACAGAAATGGGTCTGGTACACGGGGAGTCTAGATGGGGGGGCAGAAGGGGAGCAGGATGGGGGGTACCAGTGTAATGAAGCAGATGAATGTCCAGATAACACAGAAGGTCCTAGGAGTCTTGGGTTGAGGAATCAGGTGATTGTCCAGAAGGTTCAGGGCGCTTTGGCACATAGGTTCACAGCCAGGTAACAGCAATGTGGAAGTGAATTCTGGAGGGCGTAGCTTCCTCATATAGTGGGATAATCAGGGGAAGGTGAGGTCAGGTGATGTTCTAGGGTTAGGATGTTAGAGTCCAGGATGTGCAGAGTCTATACAAAAGTCCTGGAACCTGCAGGGGGCCTGCAGGATGTGGAACAAAAGGGGGCGCCAGGGGGTCAGGGCCACCAGGACCTTACAGAGCCCCCCTCTAAGGGCCAGACTCTGGACGGCCCAGGCTGGGGTTAGGGTCACACTGGCGGATGACGGGACAGATGGGCACTGCACCATTGGAGTGTAGAATAATGGTCATGATGACCAGGGTTGGTCAGAGCTTTTCCACTGCGAAGCGATCTCCAGGCACTCCTGGCATTCGAAAACAGCTGCAGGTCTGCGCATCTGACCACAGTCCCGTTTGAACCGTAGATAAACTCAGGTGGCAAGGGTTCCATAGAAATGGTGCCTTCAGCGGTGTTGATCCTCTTGTGACACGACTCTTCGATGCACCCTTGGCGTGGACCGGCTGGGCAGCGCCCTCGACGAGGACCGGTGGGGCACTGCCCTCGACGAGGACCGGTGGGGCAGCGCCCTCGACGAGGACCGGTGGGGCAGCGCCCTCGACGAGGACCGGTGGGGCAGCGCCCTCGGCGAGGACCGGTGGGGCAGCGCCCTCGGCGAGGACCGGTGGGGCAGCGCCCTCGGCGAGGACCGGTGGGGCAGCGCCCTCGTCGAGGACCGGTGGGGCAGCGCCCTCGTCGAGGACCGGTGGGGCAGCGCCCTCGGTGAGGACCGGTGGGGCAGCGCCCTTGGTGAGGACCGGTGGGGCAGCGCCCTTGGTGAGGACGGTGGGGCAGCGCCTTGGTGAGGACCGGTGGGGCAGCGCCTTGGAGAGGACCGGTGGGGCAGCGCCCTTGGAGAGGACCGGTGGGGCAGCGCCCTCGACGAGGACCGGTGGGGCAGCGCCCTTGGTGAGGACCGGTGGGGCAGCGCCCTTGGTGAGGACCGGTGGGGCAGCGCCCTTGGTGAGGACCGGTGGGGCAGCGCCCTTGGAGAGGACCGGTGGGGCAGCGCCCTTGGAGAGGACCGGTGGGGCAGCGCCCTCGGTGAGGACCGGTAGGACAGCGCCCTCGGTGAGGACCGGTAGGGCAGCGCCCTGTGGGGAATGGACCTCGGCACTGCACGGCTCCACGGCAGTGGCCTCGGCACTACATGGTATGGCAGCAACCTCGGCGAGGACCTCAGCACGGCGTGGCAGCAACTTCGGCGATGACCTGGGTACTGCACGGCTCTTGAGCGACCTGGGTACAGCACGGCTCTTGCTGGGCAGTGAGCGGCTTGGCCTTACGGCGGCGGCGACGGCCCCGTGGCGGCGATAGCTCAGGAGATCCTGCGGGTTGCAGGGCAGCGACCTCTTGAGATCCTGCGGGTTGCAGGGCAGTGACCTCTTGAGATCCTGCGGCTTGCAGGGCAGCGACCTCTTGAGATCCTGCGGCTTGCAGGGCAGCAACCTCTTGAGATCCTGCGGGTTGCAGGGCAGCGACCTCTTGAGATCCTGCGGGTTGCAGGGAAGCAGACTTTTGAGATCCTGCGGGTTGCTCGAGCTGCAGGGCAGCTGGCCCGGAGGGTTGCTCGAGCTGCAGGGCAGCTGGCCCGGAGGGTTGCTCGAGCTGCAGGGCAGCGACCTTGGACACTGAGGTCTGGCGAGACTTGACAATGGGGACCCGGCAAGGCTTTGGTTCTTTAGGTAAACCAGAAACTGAAGATGAAGCGTAAACAAAAGGTGCCTATGTAGGCGGTCTGAATAGGCCTCGTAGAAGCAGGTTTCGCAGAAACAGGTTTCATAGAAGCAGGCTTGTCAAGATTTTTTGTCTCTGGCTTGGGTGGGCGCAGTGGGCAGGCAGATATTCTATGCCAGCTATCTCCACAATAAAAACACAAATCTTGTGCGCTTCTTCTTGCCTTCTCTTCTTCGGTTAGGGGTCCTCGAGCTCCTTTTGGAACTGGAATGCACACCTTAGTCAACTTGTCCTTTAAGGTCTGCTGCAGATACTCCAATAAAGAGTGCAGGTGCTGCTGGATCTCTTGGTTGGCATCTTTCAGTTTTTGTACATGGGCTACTATGACCGCGGGCTCACAGGGTTGGGACTTCCACATTTTGTCAGGGTTCAGACTGTGCAGTGTAGCAAGATGGGGTTGTGAGCCCAGGATGCAGTGATAGAGGCAGGTTTACGGTAACAGAAGAGTGTTTATCAGGCAAGGTTCAGACAAAAGAGTGGTCAAAAATACAGAAATGGGTCTGGTACACGGGGAGTCTAGATGGGGGGGCAGAAGGGTAGCCGGATGGGGGGGGGGGTACCGGTGTAATGAAGCAGATGAATGTCCAGATAACACAGAAGGTCCTAGAAGTCTTGGGTTGACGAATCAGGTGATTGTCCAGAAGGTTCAGGGCGCTTTGGCACATAGGTTCACAGCCAGGTAACAGCAATGTGGAAGTGAATTCTGGAGGGCGTAGCTTCCTGATATAGTGGGATAATCAGGGGAAGGTGAGGTCAGGTGATGTTCTATGGATAGGTTAGAGTCCAGGATGTGCAGAGTCTATACAAAAGTCCTGGAACCTGCAGGGGGCCTGCAGGATGTGGAACAAAAGGGGGCGCCAGGGGGTCAGGGCCACCAGGACCTTACACATATGCTTATGTAATCCCAACACAAAATAGTGCAACATAGTGCTTATAGCAAAGATCATAAGAACATAGCTTGTACGGCTTTATCAATATATTTGGTTAACTGTATAAAACCTATACTAAAATCGCATACTGGATTTAGGCTTTCAAGGGCATGGGTTGGAGGTTTTAATGGGCCTTTCTCTTATCCCTTTCATCTGTCATTCTGCCAGGGTCCCATCTCTCACACTCTTTATCCACTGTGCATCTGCCATATCCCTCTCTAACCCGTTATGCCTCTTCCTCAACTCTCTCACTCCTAATTGTGCATCTGCTACATCCGTCTCACCCCTATTGTGCTTCTGCTCCACCTGTCTCTTTTCATTGGGCCTCTGACCTATCCCTCTCACCACTTTGCCACATTCCTCTCACCCCATTGTGCCTCTGCCATATCCCTCTCACCCCCATTGTGCCTCTCTCTATTACCTTTCACCTTAGGTGTGCGAAGGTGATGTGTTCCAATGTTCCATTGGTGCATACCCTAATGTAATGGGCTGCTCACGCCAGTGCCTATCACCACCATTGTGCTTCACTCCTCATCCCTCTCGCCCTGCATTGTGCCTCTGCCTCATCCCTCCCATCCCCCATTGTGCCTCTGCCTCATTCCTATCATCCCTGTTGTGTATCTACCCCTTTGCTCTCACCACCTATTGTGTCTCTGCTCAGCCACATTGTGTTGGCGGCACTTGGGGCCAACGAGAAACTTTTATTTAGTATTGGGACATAGTCTAGAGCAGAAGCTCCCTCGGTAGCTTTTTTCTTACAACCTTACACCAGCCTTCCTTCATGATATGTTGTAATATTATGTTTAACGCTAATATGAATAAAACATGACATTAATACAGACTGTATGCCCGTCGTTATGCTATAGCTGAATTGATGGAAGCTGGAATAACAGGTTATAGAGAAACAGGTTAAACTGGTTTTTGATTGCTGCACTTAATTATATTGTTTTGTTAAAAGGATTCCAGGTAATGGTTTTCCTCTCTGTTTACACTTGGCATGTTTTTAACATAACTTCTGAACGCATTTAGAGGTTTGCTAATTGTATAAGAAAACCGCTCATAAGATTTTCATCCCTTACGGAAAGGGTGGCGACAAAAGCCACTACATTTTCAATTACTAAGCGTCACATTCTAAAAATACAATAATATAAACATACATTTTATAAGTGCATAAATATTGCTATGGGTAAGAGCAGAGGCGGTGCAGGCTGGATGAATTGGTCCTGCCACATGGTCCCTATATATACTTTTTTGCATGTTCCTTATCTGGTTCACAATAAAGAGCATGGAAATTGTGTTTTTGATGATTTATAGTTTGTAAGTAATGAGTGTTCGATGTTTGCACACTCTATCAAAAAATAATAAAGTAAATATATATAGTTAAAGTTTAAATAGATTAAATCAATAATTCTAATGGGTGTCGGGGGAGGTGTCTCAGTTATGACCCCAAACATGCCAGGGCTACAAAAAAATTGGGTTGGGGCACAAGATCAGCAGAAGGTAATCTCTTATTGAATCACACATTGTTTGGAAATATTCATGTAACCTCTGACTCAGACATATCCGTTTTCTTATGTCTACTGCGCATTGTGTGTAGAAACAAGTTCCATATGGGGCTAGTGACCGAACAAGGCAAAGGAAGTCGTAATCCTGTTGGTCAGGGTCCCGTTGTGAAGGATGGGTTTTTGCTCCCTCCATAATCTGTGTACAGGGAAGGGAACTGCAAGGTTCTACAAGAGAAGAGGAATTTAAGTTTCAGTGACGGTCAGGTATCCCACATTTTTTAGAATTGTAAAGTTCATTACAGCACTGACATCTAAGGCAATTAGGTTTGGAATAAATCGATCCTAGCGTCCAATTATTAACCAATGTGACAAGGTTGGTGGAAGTCTCTATGGTATGTTCTAGGTAAGCTCGATACAGAGGACTAAGAAGCCCCTCACCCAGGTTTGGTACCAGTCCTTCAAGTGGCTGGACTTGGCAATGGCAGAAAAGCGGTTAACCTAGAAGGCAGGGATAGCAAAAGGAAGGGAAACACCAGTCCAGAAAAGTGAAATAAAAACAAGAAATAAGGCTCGGAACCAAGCGACAAGCCTGGAGAGAGGAAACGAGGATACTAAGAGTAGGTTTAAGCCAATACGATATACAAGCCAGGTCAAAGAGATATAGAGGTCAATATAAACATAGTGCTTAAGGGTCAAACAAGCTAAAACCACGAAAGGGCATTGCAATATGGGTTTAAGGAGTTTAAATAGTGTGCCCTTAGCGCTAATTGGTCTGCGTCATCAAAGAATGCTAGAAGGTGCGGTTCCATCGGGGGCCCATGTGTGACGTCAGACGCCAAGACGTCACGTGCATTACGGGCCGCCACCGGCATATAAGGGGCCGGCGGCTTGTACGCTTATGGCAAACGCAAGAGGGCGGCTGGGGAGAGCGCGTTGACTCCCAGACAGGAAGGAAGGAGCAACGGGGTCTGCCAGCGCCGTGGACCAGGACGTCTGAGTGAGGACACTGTCAGGTCTTCGGCCCCATAGCGCCTGGGGGGCCTGGGCACCTGGCGGCATCAATGGCTGGCCAGGTGCCAGGGGTTCAGAATGGCAGAGCGGTGTCTCAGGGGGCAGGGCTTGGCACGGTGACACGTAGCCTCCAGCCTTAAATACAGGGCACGAGATACAGCTCGTCGCCCTGACGTGGAGTTATTCCCACATCGCCAGCTGATCACGTTGTTGTCTCAGTCTGCTATTGCTTAAGTTGAAAATTACTGCTTGTACGAGGACCCTGATTGTGTATCGAACCCGAAGCCTGTTTGACTATTCTTATGCTCTTGCCCTTCATTGTTGTCTGTCATAGTTCTGCTTTTGATAAGTATATTTGTGCTGATCATACTGCATGGCCTTCGGTTGTGGGTCTGCCCTGCTGCTAGCAGAATCTATCAGTATTTCATGTCAACTGTCTGGTAGTAGGCCAATGCATGATTTATACCGCATGGTCCTTGATTGTGGGTCTGCCCTGCAGGTTGCTGAACCTCTCAACCCCTCATACCAGCCGCATGGTACTGAGAGACTACAGTCTGTTCCGGGAAACGCTCCCGCTGAGAGACCCCCGGGTAAACTCTTTGTCCCTGAAGGAGAGAGAATACAAGTTAAGACAAAGACCCTAGCTACTCTTGAAAGAGGTTCTGGTGGGCAGGCATGCAACAGGATGTCAAGGAGTATATAGCCACCTGTGAGATGTGTTGTAGAGCAAGAATCCTAAGACCTTGCGTATAGGCTTGTTACAACCCTTACCGGCCCCTGAAAGTCCATGGGCCCACCTATCTGTGGACTTTATTACAGATTTACCTGTATCTCAAGGTAATACGGTAATTCTTACCATTGTAGATAGGTTTTCCAAAATGGCTCATTTTGTGTCTCTTGCCAATTTACCCTCTGCTATCGAACTGGTACCAGTCTTCATACAAAATGTAGTGAGGCTGCATGGAGTCCCTCTGGGGATCGTGTCTGACAGAGGCACCCAGTTTGTATCCAGGTTTTGGAGAGGGTTCTGTGAGAATCTAGGCATAGAGTTAAGCTTCTCCTCAGCATATCATCCTTAAACTAACGGGGCAGCTGAGAGAGCTAACCAAAATGTGGAGCAATACTTAAGATGTTTTGTATCCGAGAAACAAAATGAGTGGTCAGATCTTCTGCCTTGGGCTGAGGCTGCTCTTAATAATTCTGTCAGTGAAACCACTGGTCACTCACACTTTCATACGGTGTATGGATATGACCCTCCCATGCTCCCATCTGATTATCAGGGAACCATGTTGCCTGCTCTGGATGAGCACTCGACTTCATTAAAGGAGACATGGGAGAAGGTGAAAGAAATCATGGAGAATAGCATAAAGAAACAGAAAGAGAAAGCAGACCGAAAAACACGTATTGCCCCAGTATATACTGTGGGGGAGAGAGTCTGGCTTTCCACAAGAAACATTAAACTCCTAGTTCCTTCCATGAAAATGGCTCCCAGATACATAGGCCCCTATAAGGTCCTACGTAGGGTGAATCCTGTATCTTACGCCTTGGCTTTACATCCATACTTACACATTCATAATGTATTCCTCAAGTCTCTCACGTGTAACCGGTACACAAGGGTTAATGTTCCTCCTCCACCTATTCAGTCCCAGGGTGAGGAGTACGAGGTTCGTGCCATCCTAAAGTCCCATATGGTCAGGGGTGTCAGTACCTGGTGTATTGGGAGGGTTATGGTCCTGTGGATGGGCTTGGTTGTCAACCAGCGATATCCATGTGCCTCGTTTGGTCCACCAGTTCCACGCTGCCCATCCATCTGCGACTGGGGGTCGACCTGGGGCTGACTGTAGACAGGGGGTTCTGTCATGTCTTCAGCCCCCGCAGCGCCTGGAGGGCCTGGGCACCCGGCGGCATCGCTGGCTGGCCGGGTGCCAGGAGTTCAGAATGGCAGAGCGGCGTCTCAGGGGGTGGGGCTTGGCACAGTGACGCGGAGCCGCCGACCTTAAATACAGGGTGCGAGATACAGCTCGTCGCCCTGACGTGAAGTTATTCCCGCATCGCCAGCTCATCTCGTTGTTGTCTCAGTCTGCTATTGCTTAAGTTGCCAATTACTGCTTGTACGAGGACCCTGATTGTGTATTGAACCCGGACTGCCTGTTGACTATATTTATGCTTTTGCCATTCATTGTTGTCTGTCATAGTTCTGCTTTTGATAACTATATTTGTGCTGATCATACTGCATGGCCTTTGGTTGTGGGTCTGCCCTGCAGCTTGCAGAATCTATCAGTATTTCATGTCAGCTGTCTGGTAGTAGGCCACTGCACGATTTATACCGCATGGTCCTTGATTGTGGGTCTGTCCTGCAGGTTGCTGAACCTCTCAACCCCTCATACCAGCCGCCTGGTACTGAACATATATCCAGAGTAAATTGCATGGTCTCTGATGGTGGGTCTGCCCTACAGGTTGCTGAATCTATCAAAACCTTATGTCAGCTGTTTGGAACTAAGCATATATATATACTGCATTCTGTATAATCTCACATTGCGGGCCTGCCCTGCAACTTGCTGAATTCAATGCACGTGCCTTAGACGTTCATGAGCACAAGTATAGGGAAGTCCTTTGTGTTGCCAATCCATTGCATAAAACTACCCCCCTCTGATGCCAACTCTGAACGTATTATTGACTACGTTTTTTTCTGAACCAAGCTTTGTTTCTGTCTCACTATACTATCTTTATCTGTGTATAGTTAACTTGCCTTCACTCTGCAGACATTTGATCTCAAAATCACTTGCTGCGGAGTGGTATCTAGATTTAAACCTCACCTCCCTGGCTGGGAGTGTTAGGTGTGAAAGTAGTAACTGCTATCGAGTCAAGTATCAGGTTAATCTATCCCTAAGAATGCGAACAACGCTGATCCTAGGTGAGCGCCATAGCGCACGTTACAGATACCCATATATTATACTAGACATGCTAAATTTGGCTGAGATCAGGAGGGTGGGGACACAGCCACTTGGGCGCATGCCTGTGATGCAAATTGTGTCAATGATGATGTCTATGCCCCAAAAAGGGGACTAGTAATCCTGTCGCACATGCACACCAGGATGACAGGCTGCCTAGCTGCGCAACCAATCAGGGCTGCCTTCACACACTGGCTGCATAAGCGATGAATGCACAGTACAGATTCATTGTGGCCACGTTAGACCAAACGCTAACGTGATGGGTCTCAGCAATAGTGACGTCGGCATGCACCCTGTGTGCCGACGTCACCAGTAACAGAGTAATAACCAGCAGCTGGGAAATTCAAATTTCCTGGCTGCTGGTGACACTGGGTGGGTTGGAGGAAACTCCTCCACTTTACCCATCAATTTAGCAAAACCCTAACTCTAGCCCTGACAGCTTAATTATCAGGAGATCTCCCAATACTGGGACACACACACACTGGCTGGCAGATAAACTCAGCAACAGACACACACACACACTTGCAGACACACATGTGTACACACTGGCTGCCAGACAAACACACACACACTTACTACTGTAATCAATGCAATAGGAATGGATACGATGAATTCCAACTGTTTTCAAACTGAGTAATGTCAGAATGGGCCTCAGCAGTTGCATTCTTCTGGCCGTTGGGTGTAACAATGAAGGTATGTTCCAAACCTTATACAAAATTTGCAGCATAGCCCTGACAGTTTCCAAATCCTCAACACCACCTGTTGATCATATTCCTTACATCCTCTAATTACCTAGTGAGTACTCCTCTCCACTGTCAGGTGTTATTTCTTTTCTCGTTTGTTGGAATAGTCTTGCTGCCCTCTGCTGGCACATTGTTAAATTATGAAAAGATTCAAGTGCAAAATATACTAAGCTCTTTCTGAATACTTTGTGAAATTGGTAACAATATTGCATGTTCTCACTGTGCAACATATTAAAAGTGTGCATTTTTGTGAGGATGGTTCTTTTTTTTCTCTTTGACAGTTTTTATCGTGAACACAGTGAGTGAGAGATGACAGAAGTACAGATCAAACAATCAGACGTATCATGAACAAGACGAGAAACTGTTGTGACCAACAGCAGACATCCAGAACAAAATACACCACTGCGTGCACAGCTTTTGGGCCATATTACATACTTGGTGCTAACTTAACCAGAGCTGTTGTAAACTTAAAACCTCCATAGGCTATAATGGCTCTGGTAAGTTTACAACAGCTCTGGTTAAGTTAGCACCAACTATGTAATATGGCCCTTTGTGTTTTATCTAAGAAACAAATGGCAGGTATAAGTGCAGCAGATTGAATAGAAGAAATAAACAAACATAACAAAAAAGGGGAAACAAATAGGGATGAGCCGAACACCCCCGAGTTTGGTTCGCATTCGAACTCGAACTTTTCAAAAGTTCGAACTCGAACTCGAACTCAAACTCAATACAAGTCAATGGGACTCAAAATTCGGTTTTTAGAGTGCCCTCCAAGAGGGCATATATGCTAGATATTTGCCATAAAAGGTGTATGGGGGTCCGGGTAGTGCCCTGGGGGACAGGAAAAAAGTTTTTAAAAAAAGTTTTTAAAGGGACAGTGAGTTTTCCATGAAATAAGGGTTAAAAATAAAAACGAAAAATTCCTTCAAATATCGTGCCTAGGAGGTCCCCATAACCTGCCCGTGAAGTGGCGGATTTCTAAGATGTATAGAAACATTTAAAAATAATGTCCGGGTCCGGGTAGTGCCCTACAGGAAACAAGGACAAAAAGTTTTAAAAAAGAAGTTTTTAACCCCTTCACTGCTCACTTCACTGCTGCACGTCCTCAGTTACTCCCGCTGTATGCTGAGGAGGACGTGTCCCACACGTCATCAGCTTTGCGGGGCCCCCGGCGGAGATACTCACATCTCTGTCCGGGGTCCCGCGGCGTTCTGACTTCAGCGTCCTCAGACGCTGAAGTCAAGCTCCTCCCGACGTAAATGACGTCATCGTGCCATGCGCGATGACGTCATTTCCAGGCGAACCCCCCCGGCAATGCCGGGAGATCGCCTGGAAGGGAGGGGGGGATCCGTTCAGATCCCTCTCCCTCCCGATCGGGAGGTCCCACAAAAAAAAGCCAGGCACCGCTTAAAAGGAGAGAGTCGGGGGGGCGTGTCCGGAAGCCATGCGAGGAGGACGCGAGTGAGCTGAGCTCCGTCTACCCGCCGGCATAATCCCAACCCTGCGGCTCTCATACCCGGCGGAATCCCATCAAAATCACAGGGTAAGCCCCTTAACATTCAGGGACACTAGCGATGGCCCCACCAAAGGCTCCCTCGAAGGCACAACGCTGCTTGGAGCTCCCGGAATCAGCGCGGAAAGGGAAGGCCTCACAAGATGGCGGCTCCCAGGGTGCGTGCTCCCCTAGGCAGCGCGATGCGGCTGGAGAGACCTCTCCCGCGACCCCACCGACCTCTCATCCGGCGTCTGAACAACAACTCAGAGCCATGTTGGGGGAGTTAAGGGACTCATTACAGGAAGATTTTAACCCTTTCACTGCTGAAGACGTGTGGGGACACGTCCTCATTGATGCACGTTGCATGCTGAGGACGTGCCCCACACGTCATCAGCTGTGCGGGACCCCCGGCGGAGATACTCACCTCTCTGTCCGGGGTCCCACGGCGTTCTGACTTCAGCATCCTCAGACGCTGAAGTCAAGCGCCTCCCAGCGTAAATGACGTCATCGCGCCATGGCGCGATGACGTCATTTCCAGGCGAACCCCCGGCAATGCCGGGAGATAGCCTGGAAGGGAGGGGGGGATCCGTTCGGATCCCTCTCCCTCCCGATCGGAAGGAGCAGCGGTAAAAGCCAGGCACCGCTTAAAAGGGGAGAGTCTCCCCTTTTAAGCGATGCCTGGCTTTAACCCCTCAAGTGCTGGGTTGCACTTCAGCGCCTTGCGGCGCCGAAGTGCAGCCTATCTCCGGTGGGGGCCGCCATCTTGGATGGCGGCTCCGCCCCGGGACTCCCCTCGCTGTCTGATGTCATCACGCATAGCGTGATGACGTCAGATAGCCGGGGAACCCCTAGCTGCCGGGGATTTCCCAAGGAAATCCCCTGGTGGAGATAGGGGGTTCTTGTGAACCCCGATATCTCCAGAACCGTGGCAGCTAGGGGGTCATGGAGGGTGTCATTTGAAAGGCCTGAGCACGGCCTTTCGAATGATACCCAACATGACTAGGTAAATAGTAAAAACAAAATAATAAATAAATAATAATAATAATAAATAAATTTAAAAAAATAAATAAATAAAAAAAAAACATGTTTTTTTTTTGTGTGTTGTTTTTATTAATTGCAGCAATATTGTTCACATTTCAATTATAATGTGAACAATGATGCTGCACTAATGATTTTTTTCTATGGGGTGCGTTTGCTAAAAATCACGTAATTCCCCCCAAAAAAAGTAATAAGTCCCATTTCAAATTTTTTGTACAAGCGCACCCCATAGAAAACATAACCGCAAACGCTCATGTGATAAAATGTGAAAAAAAACACTTTACACACTGCAGATGATTAAAATTCAATTTTTATTGTATTTTTTGTTATAATATACAGGCAGGTCATGACGTATACATATAAAAATGATATATTATGAATCTGCGTAGTCTGCCGGAAAGAACGATATATAATATGTCTGGGTCATTTATTAAAATGTGGCTTCAAATCGCGTTTAAACATGATGAGCGAAAGCGGTAAAAATGAGCTCAGCACACAGGCGTGAAATGCCTCAGCAGTGAAGGGGTTAAATCTATAGTGACAGAACTTCACAAAGATATACATGATCTTGGTGACCGCACTGACCAACTGGAAGCGAAAACAGATGATGTATGCCTCGCTCATAATGAACTGGTGGATGCCTACAAATCACTTAAAACGACACAGGAATCAATGCAACGGAAGATGGCTGACCTGGAAGATCGTTCTAGAAGAAACAACATAAGACTCAGAGGTATTCCAGAATCAGTTAAAGCTGAGGATCTAAATGCATACGTCACAAGTCTTTTTCAGTCACTTCTCCCATCAACGCCTGCCCAGGATTTGCAGCTGGATAGAGTGCACAGACTTCCCAAACCAAAAAATATGGCCTCCGCGATACCTCGAGATGCATTAGTCAGAGTCCATTTCTTTCGTGTCAAGGAAGAGCTGATGTCTGAGGTCAGGAAGATAGGAAAGCTGCCTGAGCCATACTTGTCCATCTCGTTCTTTCCAGACCTTTCTGCAGCAACCATGGCTAAAACATGGGAATTTACACCTGTCACAACAATCTTGAGAGAACACAAAATGCCGTATACAGTTGTGTTCAAAATTATTCAACCCCCAATGCTGTAAAGGGTTTTAGGGAATTTAGTGTACATTTGTAATTGTATTCAGAATGAAATCCTACAAGGACTTTTTAAAGAACCATATGCAACTAAAATGACATCAATTGGTTTTGTAATACAGTAGTAAATGTTTCTTTTGTGAATTCTTCATTGACACAATTATTCAACCCCTTAAAGACTACCACTCTGAAGAACAGAGGTTCATTCAAGTGTTTTCAATCAGGTATTGAAAACACCTGTGGATGTCACGGAGCAGCAATAAAGCATAATAAGCACCAATTAGGCAGCTTTAAAATGACTGTGATACTCAGCTCCTTCTAGACATTTACTGGTGTGGTTACAAACATGGTGAAGTCAAGAGAATGGGCCAGGAAGACAAGAGAAGAGGTGATTACTCTTCACAGGAAGGGCAATGGCTATAAGAAGATTGCAAAAGATGTTAAACATACCAAGAGAGACCATAGGAAGCATCATTTGCAAATTTAAGGCAAAGGGCACTGTTGAAACGCTACCTGGTCGTGGCAGAAAGAAGATGCTGACTTCGACTGCTGTGCGCTACCTGAAGCGTAGAGTGGAGAAAAGTCCCCGTGTGACTGCTGAGGAACTGAGAAAAGATTTGTCAGATGTGGGTACTGAAGTTTCAGCTCAGACAATACGGCGCACACTGCGTAATGAAGGCCTCCATGCCAGAACTCCCAGGCGCACCCCCTTGCTGTCTCCAAAGAATAAGAAGAGTCAAGAGTCAACTGCAGTATGCCAAAAGTCATGTGGACAAACCACAGAAGTTTTGGGATAGTGTTCTGTGGACTGATGAAACAAAATTAGATCTGTTTGGGCCCATGGATCAACGCTATGTTTGGAGGAGGAAGAACAAGGCCTATGAAGAAAAGAACACCTTGCCTACTGTGAAGCATGGCGGGGGGTCAATCATGCTTTGGGGCTGTTTTGCTTCTGCAGGTACAGGGAAGCTTCAGCGTGTGCAAGGTACCATGAATTCTCTTCAGTACCAGGAGATATTGGATGACAATGTGATGCAGTCCGTCACAAACCTGAGGCTTGGGAGACGTTGGACCTTTCAACAGGACAATGATCCAAGCATACCTCCAAGTCCACTAGAGCATGGTTGCAGATTAAAGGCTGGAACATTTTGGAGTGGCCATCGCAGTCACCTGACTTAAATCCGATTGAGAACCTCTGGTGGGACTTAAAGAAAGCAGTTGCAGTGCGCAAGCCTAAGAATGTGACTGAACTGGAGGCTTTTGCCCATGACGAATGGGCAAAGATACCCGTAGATCGCTGCAAGACACTTGTGTCAAGCTATGCTTCACGTTTAAAAGCTGTTAGTACAACATCCTTTTACAGTTATAAGTACTAAGATTGAATGTCACTTGGGGGTTGAATAAAACTGATAATGATGTGAGCACAGAAAAGACATGTGTGGTTATTTCATTATAAATGTTATGTTATATTTGTCTGACCTACACGTGCCTCTTTGATTTAATTGTAAGCAAGATGACTGAATGATCAAAATCAATGTCAAACTGGCCAAAACACTCAATTTCAGTGGGGGTTGAATAATTTTGAACACAACTGTAGATGGGGATACCCGACCAAACTACTCGTATGGAGACAAAACACTCTTCATGTCATGAATGATATTACTACGGGTTTTCATCTTCTGCGAGAATGGAATCTCACTGGTGATTGCACGCCAACTCAAGAGGCCCAACCAACCCCAGCAAAGGTTTTGCCAGAATGGCATCGAGTGAACACTGGGAAATGATAGCATGAAGTCGAGGTGGAGGTCTTCCTCATGAGCTCCGTCTACTCTTCCTATAAAAGGAGCCACGAGGAGTCTTGAACCGGGTTCCGACTGGCTGCGCGGGGACAACGTGTGCTCGGCACCCCCTCTGTCCTGGATCTGGGCACAATTTTTTCCCCCGTACCTCCCCCTGTTGGAACGGGGCGAGCTGGAGGTTTTTACCAGCTTCAGGAGGGGACTGTTATTGTACATATTCGGGACACTGAAGAGTTCCCCTTTTGTTCGTGTTTTTTTTCTTTTCTTATTTTTATGTTTTGTTTGTCCCTGCTTGCCTTGACAGAATTACAAATACCTGGATCGTCGTGTCTGGGCTCCGGAGTCATCCCTACGGAGGTCTCCCCCGACAGTGTTGGAGCACGCCTCCTTCCTGTCTGTCCTGAAGAGGTTCCATGGGTTTCACTGAACCAACAGCTCCCCTGTAATGCCTGTTCTTTTCCCACATAGTAAGTCTCATACCATGAAAATATTCTCGTTGAATGTGAAGGGGCTAAATATCCCTCACAAGAGACACTCCCTATACACGGACATTAACTCTGGGAAACCGGATGTAATCTGCCTCCAAGAGACGCATTTTAAACACTCGGCTTATCCCAGATTATACTTGCCACAATATACTACGCAGTTTCATGCGACTTCCCCAACGAAAACTAGAGGAGTATCCATTTTAATTCAGAGCCGTCTCGCCTTTAGCCTGATTCATAGAGTGGTTGATCCCAATGGAAGATTTATTATATTAACGTGCTCCTTGAACCATATCGTTTACACCATCGTTAATGTGTATAGCCCGAACGACTCCCAACTTCTCTTTTTGAACAAGGTTTTTTCCCGAATGCAAAAGTCACTAGCTGGAAGATTGGTTGTTTGTGGAGATTTCAACCTGTCCCTTGATTTACCATCCCGAGCCTCAAAGCAAGTGAGGGCGGCTCGCACCAGATATGTGAACTTATTGGCAGCGCACCAACTTTTTGATGTCTGGCGATTGTTCCACCCAGGAGAAATGGGTCATTCCTTTTTTTCCACAGCCCATAATGTATATTCTCGAATAGACTATATGTTTATAAAAGGTGATACCCTAACCCAAGTCCGAGACTGCTATATTGGACCTATAACGATCATGCTCCAACTATAATGTGTGTAGTGCTCACTCCCGGAGGAGCCGCTGAATTTGAACCTCGGGTCAGTCTCCCCGCACTAGGGAATAAATATACTCCAGCACCGTCGTGGATTTTATAAATTATATAGTTTACTGAATAAACGGGCATATAATGAGTAACACGGTATATGTATATATTTTTACAGTACTTCGTAATACGAGAAACACGCAGCAGAAAAGGAAAAATACAGCACTTCGTAATGCGAGAAACGCGCAGCGGAAAAGGAAAAATACAGCACTTCGTAATGCGAGAAACGCGCAGCGGAAAAGGAAAAAAAGTATTTTTAACCCCTTAGTGGTTGGAGTGTGAGTCTCGTACACGTTATGTCCCAAGGAATGTATGTGTATGCGTGTATTGGTACCCGGGTACAATATTCAACTGGCCAATGAATTTTTTAGGAGGTATCTTCGACTAGTCACGTTGGGGCCCTGTAGGTTTTGGAACAAACTGTAGTGTGCTTTAGTATTTCACCGTGGCCTGGAAGGCCTCTCACCCATCCGCCAGATACTCGGTGCTCCGCTCGACCCAGGACGTCTCTCCGCTCGATTTTGACTGGGGTTCTCTGTGTCACTGGATCCGCTGTCTTGCTCCTCTGTATCGGCCACAAGATGTCCAGCTCACCGCCTGCACTCCCTGTTAAATCATCTGCGGTTCTCCTCACTCGGGGTCCTTCAGCTTACTCTGTCTCAGCATGGGTTACTGGGTCTTTGTTAAATAGGAAGGAAAAGCCCGATCTCTAGCTCCGCTAGGCCGCACCTGCGCTATGGCCTGGTCGAGATCACTTTCTGCTACACTGCGTCTTGCTCCTCTCACTCCTCGGAGCGCTCTGCCAGCTCTTTCCACGAGGCTGCGGATATCAGTGTCTCTCTCCCACCCACTTTCTGTTCCCGCCCGCAAAGCATGCTGGAAAATGTAGTCCCAATGTTCAGTGTCTTACATCGCGCTTGTCTCCCTCCGGTGGCCAAAAACAAGTACTACAACGACAGGGAATTTAAAACCAGCGCTACATGTGTATTGCAGATGACTATGATTCGTGTGGTAGAGCTCCCTGGCGATTGAATGAATCGCTATTATCTCGTCCTGAGATCAGAGAAGAAATACAAACTGCCTTATCTAACTATTTTAGGGAGAATTCGTCTGAAGAGATATCAGAGGGAGTATTATGGCAAGCTCACAAAGCGGTAGTGAGGGGTATTCTAATCAAGTGGGGTGCGCGTCTTAAAAAACAACGAACGGACCATAGACTATCCCTGTTACACCAAATCACAATAGCCGACGAATCCCACAAACGACTTCGCACGGAGGCCACCCTGTCTCATATTACAGACCTTCGTAGACAATTGATCGAGTTAGACAAGCTAGATTACACATGGGTGTCGCGTAGACTGAAGGCGAGATGCTATATTTACAGTAACAAGGCAAGCAGAATGCTAGCTAACAAACTGAAAGCCAAAATGGGTAAATCACGAATACCACAGATATTAGATCGGGAGGGGCAGCTCAAACACCAACCAAGACAAATAGCTGAATGCTTTGCACGGTATTACGCCTCCCTGTATAACCTTTCTACAGAACCCGAAGTACACCAACCTTCCCTGCAGGACATATTTCCCTTCTTGAACTCCCTCCACCTTCCACAGCTGTCAGATAATCTCCAAGATGAGCTAATCAGACCCATAACCTCTATTGAGCTAGCATCGGCACTAAAAAGTTTATCTAATGGCAAGGCCCCTGGTCCAGACGGGTTCACAGCGCAATATTATAAATATTTTCCAGATCTTCAACCCCATCTGCTAAAATTTTTTCAATCACTCTTTGAATCGGGCCAACCACCTCGGGAGTGGTTAGCAGCGCATATTGTAACAATCCCTAAAATAGCCACTTCCCTCTCCTCACTGCTCGCAATATCGACCTATATCGCTCCTTAATGTCGACACCAAGTTATGCGCGAAGATAATGGCTATTAGAATAGCCGAGGTACTGCCATTCTTAGTGGCGGATGACGAAGTAGGCTTCATGAAAAATAGACAAGGCCCAGATAACACCCTGAAAGTACTTACCCTCGTTGACCATGTAGTCCAAACGTCCCAACCTACCTTACTACTATCATTAGATGCAGAAAAAGCTTTTGATCGGATTAATTGGTCCTACTTGAATCATGTATTGTTAAAATTTAATTTCCCAGTTGCTTTGATTAAGGCGGTGGGGGGGCTTTATACATTTTCCACTGCACAGGTCTTGAATGCTGGCTTCACATCCGACCCCAATAATATCTCTAACGGTACAAGGCAGGGATGCCCGTTATCACCCCTACTTTATGCGTTGGCGCTTGAACCACTCGCCCAAGCCATTAGGCAAGCCTCAGAAGTCCAAGGCATACACATAGGTCCCACACAGAGCAAAGTGAGCTTCTTTGCGGACGATATACTATTGACGCTGACAGCACCATCATCATCTCTACCCGCCCTTCACGAGATTCTAGATAGTTATGGTAAAGCCTCTTTTCATAAAATTAATCTGAAGAAATCACAGGCGTTGTCGTTTGCGATTCCCCACGAGAATCTTCTCCCCTTACAAACTGCCTACCCCTATGACTGGAGGAAATCACACATTACATATTTGGGAGTCAAAATAGCTTTTTCTAGAGCAGAACTATTTACTAATAACTATCAACCTATGCTTACACAGCTTAGAAATCTATGTATGAATTGGTCTAAGGTAGAGGTGTCCTGGGCAGGTCGAATTGCAGCGCTTAAAATGTCTTTATTGCCAAAACTGCTTTATCTTTTCCGTGCCCTCCCCATAGCTTTGCCACGAACCTATCTATTGAATCTGCAATCTGTACTCTCCAGATTTGTCTGACGAGGTAAACGTCCTAGAGTGAGAGCAGCCCTACTGAATCAATCTATAGAAAGCGGAGGGATGGGGGTCCCTATTGTATTAATGTACTATACAGTATCCCAAGCCCTTCTTATGATTCCTCCAGGTCCCCAGTGGACTAGATTTCTCTTGGTTTATTTTCTCCCATATTCACCTTCAATAATCCTCTGGCTGCCCAGATCCCTACACCCTAAATTGCCACCTCTTCCTCCTTCTGCCAGCCTGCTTCGTAGAGAATGGGACTATAACACAGCTAAACTCATAAACTATCACCCCATTGCCCTGGCAGCCCCACTTACGGTGTTAGGCCACCTCATTCCTCACTTTGACCCACGGGTATGGACATTACACGCCGTGACAAGGCTCTTCCAATTTTTTAATCAGGAGGGATTTCTCCCCTTTTCCCGACTAATTGACAAATATGACATTCCCCGCTCACTGTGGCTATCATACGGTCAGATCCGATCTCAACTAGCGGTGTGGGGACTTGGAGGGAAACTATCTTCTACGTTTGAAAATAGATGTACCCACCCCCTAGAACGGAGGAAAATTATATCCATCTGTTACGATCTCCTACTTACATCCACAGCTAATAAACATTGGGAATATCAGAGAAATTGGGAGAAAGACAAGGGAACAGTGGAGAAATAGTTTCTCGGATGACAGAAGCAAGTTTAAATGTGCATCATTGTGGGAAGCATGTAAAAAGTTGCTATATAGGTGGTACCTAACACCGGATAGAGAGAGCCACATGTCAAGTGGGGCTTCCTCCACATGCTGGAGATGTGGGTTATTAAGAGGAACGTATTACCATACTTGGTGGACGTGCCCCCCTTTGGAGGGATGGTGGAGGGAGGTTGCGACATTGAGCTCCAAGATTCTAGGTATCACGGTGGATCCTACACCGGAGATAGTGCTCCTTCAACTCTTCCCTAATTCGTATTCCAGGTTCCAGAAACAAATGTTAGCACACATCTTGACCATATCATCCCTAATGGTGGCAGCTAGGTGGAAGTCTACCGACCTCCCATCCCTCACTCTACTTACTGACCGCCTAAAAGAATTCCGCTTATTAGACGCAATGTCCCGGACAGTTACAGGAACTTTACCATCCAAGAGGAACTTCTGGTATATTTGGGACACTTATCTTATTTCTAACAACTAGATTGAGGGGAGCATACACGTGGGGGCTTACACGAGGGACAGCCGTAGGATACCAATCTTATTGGGATTTTAGGGTGAAGTCCTTGAGAAGCGGAATGTGGAATTTAGCGTACACCTGGAATATCTGTTAGGTTACATTTTATTGTTGACAATCGCAGGAGCGACAAATGTATGTTGTTTGTTGGTTTTTGTTTCTTTTTGTTTTTCTTAAAAGGTACTGATTGTTCATTGAAGTACTGCTTTACCATTTATATTTGTACTGTTGAAAAATCAATAAAATCTTTTCAATTTAAAAATAAAATAAAAGGAGAGAGTCTCCCCTTTTAAGCGGTGCCTGGCTTTAACTCCTTAGGCACCGGGTCGAAGTGTGGCCTAACTCCGGTGGGGGCTGCCATCTAGCTGCCCGATATCCCCTGGTGGAGATAGGGGCTTCATTTGAGGGTTCACAGAGATGCTGTGAGGTTGTGTATAGAGATGCTGGCTGTGTATAGAGATGCTGTTTGTGTATAGAGATGCTGATGGGGTTGTGTATAGAGATGCTGTGAGGCTGTGTATAGAGATGCTGTGAGGCTGTGTTTAGAGATGCTGATGGGGTTGTGTATAGATGCTGTGAGGCTGTGTTTAGAGATGCTGATGGGGTTGTGTATAGAGATGCTGTGTATAGAGAGGCTGTGTATAGAGATGCTGATGGGGTTGTGTATAGAGATGCTGTGAGGTTGTGTATAGAGATGCTGTGAGGTTGTGTATAGAGATGCTGATGGGGTTGTGTATAGAGATGCTGTGAGGTTGTGTATAGAGATGCTGATGGGGTTGTGTATAGAGATGCTGTGAGGTTGTGTATAGAGATGCTGTGAGGCTGTGTATAGAGATGCTGTGAGGCTGTGTATAGAGAAGCTGATGGGGCTGTGTATAGAGATGCCTTGCAGCGCCGAAGTGCGGCCTAGCTCCGGTGGGGGCCGCCATCCAAGATGGCGGCTCCACTTCCGGGTCCCCCCTCACTGCCTGACGTCCTCACGCATAGCGTGATGACGTCAGATGGCCGGGAACCCCTAGCTTCCCGGAATCCCCTGTTGGAGATAGGGGGTTCATTTGAACCCTGATATCTCCAGGCAGCTAGGGGGTCAAGGAGGGTGTCAATCTAAAGGCCTGAGCATGGCCTTTCGAATGATACCCAACATGACCAGGTATAAAGTAAAAAAAATAATGTATTTTTTTGTGTGTTATTTTTATTAATGCAGCAATATTGTTCACATTTCAATTATAATGCTGCAATAATAATCACATTCAATGATGCTGCACTAATGATTTTTTTCTATGGGGTGCGTTTGCTATAAATCACGTAATTCCCCCCACAAAATGTAACAAGTCCCCATTTCTAATTTTTGTACAAGTGCACCCCATAGAAAACATAACCGCAAACACTCATGTGCTAAAATGTGAAAAAAAAACACTTTACACACTGCAGATGATTAAAATTAATTTTTATTGCATTTTTTGTCATAATATACAGGCAGGACATGACATATACATATAAAAATGATATATTATGAATCTGCGGAGTCTGCCGGAAAGAACGATATCTAATATGTCTGGGTCATTAAATAAAATGTGACTTCAAATCGCGTTTAAACATGATGAGCGAAAGTGGTAAAAACGAGCTGAGCACACGGCAGTGAAATGCAGGGTTAAGGGGTTAAACAGCATATCAGAGGAAGATTTAGTAGAGAAATGAACACTTCTCAGAAGCACAGGTGTTGTTTGATACATGTTGAGGTCAGGAGACACCACACCCTCAGTCTCTACAGACAATGTATCAAATTCATCAGACCAGACTAATTAAAAGCACATGTTATTTCCAAACACTTACACCTGTTGTTTACGCCATTTGAGAACACAGGTCATTTAGAGGTGAGAATCTTTGCACGTAGACATTATTTGTTAATTCAATATCTAATAAACCATTGCTTATAATATTCTGCAGTAAAGAGTCTCTTTATTTCTAGATTTTTTAAGCATTTTTTATACTTTTTCAATTTTTTTTTTCTGTGAACGGGGATATTTTGGGGCCACTCGGCTATTCAGAGAGCAGGCAGTTCGCTAAATGTTGGCGAATTGCCTGCACGTACGGTGCCTGTTCGTTGCCTGTTCGAGGGCAGTGAAATCCCCATAGAGAAGCAATGCTTCGTCTATTCAGAGAACACAAAACCAGCAGTGAAAAGTTGCCGAATTGCTCTGCCGTTCTGTGGTTTCATTCGACAGGTTTATTCAGGAGAATCCCATAGGTTCAATGTTAAAAATATTCCCGTTTTAATACAATATCTAATCATTTATTATAATATTCTGCAGTAAAAAGTCTCTTTATTTATAGATTTTCTTAGGATATTTTAGGCCTTTTGGGATTTTTTTGTCAACATTATCTTTCCGCTTTTCTTTTTTAAATCGTTTTTTCTTTTTTCTGTAACAGACCTTTTTATTATCATTCATTGGATCTTACATGTAAATTCCAGACATTTTCGTTCAGTAGTTTCTTGCAAACAGCGTTTAAATTTTCAAACTTTCAAGCGTACTTTTTTTGTTTTTTTCACCTCGTTCGACTGCGTGTTGGGTTTTTCCAGCGGCTGCTCTACGCTGTGATCAACGGCTAGTCGGGTTTCTCCGGCGTGTTCGGCGGGGTTAATCCAGCTGTTTTCTGCGGGTTTCGGTGAGTGTTCGGCAGGTTTGTGGCGAGTGTTCTGCTGGTTTGCGGCAGGGTTTTCCCTGCACTACGGGGGCCCTGCGGTGCTTGCTGAATACAATGCAGGGTCGGCGAAATAGGATCGCCAAATCGCCCCGAAGTGCAGGGAACGAAAAGTCACCGAACGTACAGTGACTTTTCGATTCTTTTTGAATAACCCTGTATGAGACGCATTAGGACAAGGATTGCAAAGATTTGTGACCTGCGACTAGCTCTGCAGAGTACCAGGCCATGGATTGAATCATTGTGCGCAGAGACGATGGTAAAGAAGAAAAGTAACAGTGCCAGGTGATGAGGAATTTTTTAGCTTGAGATTCTTTATTAATAAGGGTATGGAGCCAATCCATGCGAAAAAGGTAGTTTAATTTATTATTATTCTTTATTTCTACAGCGCCAGCATATTCCGCTGTGCTGTACAATGTGCACAATATAGACAGGGTTACAATACATTGAACAACATTTGATAAACCAGTACAGGAAGAAATGAGGGCCCTATTCCCATGGGAACTTACAATCTAGAAGGTTTGGGGGTGGAAACAGGAGGAGAGGACTGCAAGGTGAGAGTGATAGACTGGTTGGGGGAGTGAGGTGTATCAGTGAGTTCGGTGGTAAGACATTCCTTTTTAGGGAAGCCTAAGGGAGCATTTGAAGGAAGGGAAACTAGGGGAAAGTCTGACAGTACGAGGGAGAGCATTCCAGAGGATGGGAGCTGTGCATGAGAAATCCTGCAGTCTATCATGGGAAGAGGTAATGCGGGGAGAAGCTAGGCGCAGGTCACTGTTTGACCTTAGGGAACGGGCTGAGGTGTATTTGGTGATTAAATTAGTCCTTTAGTTTAGAAGGGAATCGGAGTGGGGTTATTCCACATTTTTAAAATAGTTTTGCGACCTGCAGCTGCTACCAAAGATAGCGCTTATGTTTGGTATGTTTCAGTTTTAGACAGGGGATAGGACCCAAAATAAGAAAATCAGGTGATAAAGGCATGGAGAGATTAGTGACAGAAATAATAAATGACTGGACAGCGGACCAAAAGGTTTGGATCATGGGACCGCTCCAAAAAAAATAATGCAGGTCAGCATGTGGGCTTGTGCATTTAAAGCAGGATGGGTTTCACTTCCACCCCATTAGATATAATCGGTGGGGAGAATAATAAGTATGGTGTAATGTTTTCATAAACATCTCGTAATACCGTATGATACAGTAGGTAAGATTTTAATCAGGTATGCATGCGTTGACAATAGATCATCTATAGAGTGAGACGAGAGGTGGTGGAGCCCCTGCATGGGCCCCGTCCTAACGGTGGACCAGTCATCGATATGTCTGAGAATGCCGTATAATGAGGAAATAGAATAATCAGGACGGGTTCGAGTTCTAATATGATTATCTAGGCGATTGTTCCAATCCGCTTCCGTGAAGACAGACGTGACTGTAGAAAAATATGAGCGGATTTGGAAGTAGGCAAACCATGGAAAGGGCAGTGTGGCATATTTGACTTTAAGTCAAAATAGGCATAATGGTTTTCGTAGAAGGGTC
The DNA here is from genome assembly GCA_009667805.1 of Leptobrachium leishanense. Lineage (NCBI taxonomy): Eukaryota > Metazoa > Chordata > Amphibia > Anura > Megophryidae > Leptobrachium > Leptobrachium leishanense. The sequence continues at coordinate 314,678,378 of CM019066.1, forward strand.
TAAGTATTGATGCAAAAAAACACAATCCGCCGTTCAACCAGACGGTTGGGCCATCCCCAAAGTTCGAATTTGCATCCAAAGGTAAGAAGAGGGGAAGTGGGGTGAGCATGCATTTTAAGGTGAGACAGTTTCCATGCCTTAATGGTTGTAGACTGTAATAAAATATTTTTAAGGCGTGTGGGGTTATCCTTATAGATGCAATGTAACAAGAAAAGGTAAGGAAAGGTGAGGGGATGAAGCGGCATCCAAAGGAACATCAGAAAATCTTGAGCAGTTTTTCATCCAATCTATGGCGTGCCGTCCCGACATTGGGCTGCCAAGTTGTAATCTTTAACATTGGGCGGATTGATACCTCCATGATGTTTAGGCTGATGAGGTATGGTTAAACTGAGGCGTGCCATGGATCCATCCCATAAAAATCTCCTAAGAGCAGTATTGACATTTTTTTCATCTTTAATGGATAAAAGGGACCAGTAACACCTGCAGTGGATATGGTAATATCGGGAAACCTACAGTCTTATAAAGATTAGTTCTGCCAATCAAGGATAGGGGTAGTTTATGTGAGGATGATTCTTAAGTGAGACTACTTTTTCAGATATTACGATTTCCATGATAAACTTCACACTGACACTTAATTTACACAGACTTACTGGGTTATTCAGAAAGCAACAAAATTTTAGTGCTTTCTCGTTCGGCACACTTCGGTGCGCCTTGGCAATTCCAGTTCGCCGACCCTGCGGTGAAATCAATGGAGCCGCTGAAGACGACCGCTGAACACCGGGAATCAACTTTCGGCAAAAAAATACATCAAAATGCAAAATGTTCCAAAAAATAAATAAAAATACGTTTTGGTGAAAATGAAAAGCATAAACTGTTGAAAAAAAAAATTTAGTCCATAATATTTTTTTTATATTGACTCTTATGGGATTCGTATGTTTAAACCTATCAAACGGAATCGCCCAAAATCAGGGCATTTCACTGACACTTCGCTGCAGTTCGACATTTTCTGAATAGATTAACCATCTTTTCTATGGGACTCTTTCACTGTCTGTGGTAATGTGTGGTGAACTGCACCATATTTCACTGTCAATTCGCCTGTATTTGGTAATTGACAGCTTTCTGAATAGACAAACTGCCACGAAATTGCACCGTATGCTGAAATTCACCGTTCAGTGCAATTTGGTGCTACGTTTGCCCCTTACTGAATAACTCCTATAGTCATTTTAGCCTTTAGGTGGTTTTGGAAAGTACTGTGAAGGGGGGACTGACAGTTTTGCCCAAGTCATCAGAGCACTAAGTCCCATTTCTTTTCAACCATATGTACAAAGGGGCTTATTCACTAAACCAGGAAATATGGGAATTTGACAAGGCAATAGACAGTGTTATGCAAGAATAGACCAGTGAGGGAAATCTATAATGGATACTTTTTTCTCTTAATCTATGTGATTCTCACCTGGAATGTATAATTCCTATTGTCAGTTGAATACTAAGCCTTGTTTTGATTATCCCCTTAGTGAACATTTTTCTATCATACATACATGTACGTACACCGTTTAATTAAAAATGCTGATTTTCAGCACATGAATAGGTCTCATCTCACTCATTCCTAATGTACCCATCCTTCTTTTCCCTATCCCTAATATCCATCTACTGTGTCCTCATTTCTCGCTGCATGACACCATTACTGCCCTTTCTTCCTTGTGTCTTGTCCTGTTTCTTTTTCTACCTGTCATGTCCTTTTTCAGCCCCCTAGAGAGCATGGCCCGATCCCTGCTGCGTGATATCTCTATCCCCTTTCTCCTTAGTGTATGTGCAGGGACCCATTTTCCTTCTGTGTCTCCTTCTGCATAGTTTTACCCCCTTACACTATATGTGAATTGATTAATTCTTCCTTTTTTCCTTGTATGTATGCAGCAGCGTAGCGTGGCTTGTCAGCGCCCGGGGCAAGGCAAGAATTGTGCACCCCCCCAAACCTGTGGGCACGGTAACACACCATGATTCCCTAACACCAGTAGAGTATTGACCCCCTTACCCCACAAGCACATGCATTGTATATTAACAAAATACTGATATAATAAAAAAATGAAGCACACATGCCCCCCACGCTACGCCACTGCTACCAGTCACCCTGTCCCAGTATACCCTATCATAGTTCCACTCTCACACTATACCCAGTCACTCTCTCCCTCCAAGTACCCCCTGTCACTCTCAGTACCCCCACTTTCTCCAAATACCCCCAGTCACTCTCTCTTCAAGTACCCCAGTCACTCTCCAAGTATCCCATGTTTTCCCAGTACCCAGTCTCTCTCTCCCAGTACCCCAAGTCACTCTCTCCCAGTACCCCCGTTACTCCCCCCAGTTCCCCAGTCACTCACTCTCAGTACCCCCAGTTACTCACTCTCTCCCAGTACCCCCAGTCACTCACTCTCTATCCAATATCCCCAGTCACTCTCTCCCAGTATCCCCAGTCATTCTCTCCCTGAACCTCCAGTCACCCTCTCCCTCACTGCGTGGTGGTCACGCTGCTTTGGTGTCATACAGTGCTGTGTCGCCTATCTGCGTGGTGTTGCTGGTGGCCCGGGGGTGGCTGTCCAGGGGGCTTAGTGGAGACCGGATTTTAAAATGTGCTGCAGGGCAGTTGCCTCCCTCCCTGCTTCCTGTTCAGCGGCTGCAGGGCTGCCAGTGGCGGGGGGCTGGAACAGGGCTTCAAGGGGGGCTGACAAGCGTGATACAAGGTGTTCCGTTGAATAATGCTGCGTTGCTTCATGTGACTCATGTCAGCGTTAAGGAGGAGTCGGGACAGGACCAGAATTTTATGTCCTGGTCCTCCCTACTGGACGCTGAGTGCTAAGTCACCACCGGCGTGGCAAAACTGGCAGACACCTTGTTGATCCCTGCTGGAAAATATTAGTGGGTCAAATTTCTTTTGAGATTTTGCACCCCCTAAGAAAATTGCACCTGGGGCGACCGACCCCCGAGGCCCCCCCACGCTACGCCACTGTATGTATGGCCCCATTCCCTCTGTACCCCTTCAATGTAAATGGCCTGATTTCTCACATTCCCCTCTTGTTTGCATGTCCCTTTGCCACCTCCTTTCCTGAGTGCTGTGTAGTTAGAAGATCGACTCCTTTCGACAGAACTGTAAATCATAGTCAGGAAACACAGGTGGAATCATTTGATATTTACATTGTACTAATCAGAAACAAAGATTCAGGGTTAGGCCGGGGTCAGACGAGCGTTTTTATGAGCGGAAGAAATGTCTGTGAGAGTGGACGTTCCTTCCACTCTGACGCCGTCTGGCCACCTCGCTGAGTGCAGTTAGTGCACTCACCGCTGCGAGGCTCGATCCTCCTATGGAGGAACACACGATGCGCTTTACAGCCCCGTCGAATGCATGTCGTAGCGCTTCGACGGGGAGGCTTGCAGCACGGCTGCATCTTTCAACCAGGGCAGTTACTTGAGCCATCTGTAATAAAAATCCAAGTAATTAATATAGCACGTTTCTAGCTTTGCATAACAAGAGGAGCTTTGTTTTTGGGCTTTGCCTAATGTTTATAAACTCTGAAACTGATTTTAGAAGAAACCTGACGTAAGACTTTGAGGATTTCTCTACAACATGATGTTAACAACAACTCGCCACCCAGGACATACTTGAAAATGAGAGAAATCTCAATGTATCCTTCCTGGTAAAATACTTTCTGAAAAAAAGTAAATAAAAAAAAAAAACAAGGAGTAAACTGGATATTATTGCTTATATAAATGGGGTAGTGTATTTAAAACACAATACAAATTGCTGTCATCCACTTGCTAGCAGTGTGATAAGATAATGCCTTAATTATAGCACTGGCTCCCAACCCTAACCTCAGGTAACCCTAACAGGCCATGTTTTCCAGATATGTGAAGCACAGCACAGGTGATAGGATTTGCTGCTCAGTGATTGCAGGATTCAGTCTGCTTTTCCCCAAGGTGATCCTTAAAATCTGGCCTGTTAGAGGTAGTTGAGGACCAGGGTAGGGAATCACTGCCATAAAATTTAATGAGAAAAAAAAATCATAAATTTAGCTATTAGTTATTTGGGTACTGCAAACAATGACCAAAATTGATGTTCCAAATCCAAAAATGCAGGAATTTTACAAGTTAAATCTAAAGATCATTAGGAAAAGCTTGCCTGTACAGCTTCTCCTGCTACACTTTAGGTTTAGCGGGTGTGACATGCTGGCATTTTTCCGAGTTGCAATATCCAGGCGATTTTCACCTGTGTTTGCAACTTTGAATAACACCAGTGGGACTGAATAACCCCTTAAGGCTAGGGTCAGACGAGCGTGATTTCTACGGACTGTACGTCCGTGCACACGGACGGACGTCAGTACGGAAGACGCAGTAGTGGCCACACAGTCTGTTTTTGCACTGACGTATATTTTGACGGATGTAGGAGGGAAAATAAAATAGAAAGCAAAACCATTTTGTCCGTGAAAATGCTGGACGTATAAATGCAGTCCGTCTGACCACGTTCCATCACTCACACACAAAGCTATGCAGACGTTGCGGACGCAGCGCACTTTATGCGGCCGTTCTAGGGGTTGTACGTTCTTGCCTGCCTTGCGTCCATGGGCCGCGGCCGTTGTGCGTCCGCAGTTCAGTGCGGACGTACTTTGTGTAACAGGCTCCGATGGGCTTTCTTTCATGCTATCACGGATGTACTTTTAGGCGCAATCACGGACGTGAACACTACGCTCGTCTGACCCCAGCCTAAATCAGTGTTTCCCAAACCTGTCCTCAGGACCCTCCACCTCACCAGGTTTTCCAGATATGTGAAGCACAGCACAGGTGATATGATTTGCTGCTCAGTGATTGCAGGATTCAGTCTGCATTTCCCCAAAGTCATCTGCAAAAATCTGGCCTGGTTGAGGGTCCTGAGGACAGGTTTGGGAAACACTGCCCTAAATCAACTCTAGAAATGGTGCTCAGCAAGGCATTCCTGCAAGCAATTCATTCTTTTTTTACAGGGGAAATCCTATTAATTCATCACTAGGTGGCGTCATTGACACACAGTTTCAAAATTCACCACTGCAACAATACAATGTATCAATACAGTAAACCTGAGCTCCTCACATAAGTGGATGCGTTCACTTTGTGCATTTTATGTGTTACACTTTGACTTGACCTGTAAATATTTTGTCTGATAAAAGGTTTCCTGAGTATATGGAACTTCGTGAGCACAAATTTGTGTTTCGGAAATTGAGGCAATTGTTAGGAATCTCAAACCAAGGGAAGAACAAAGCTCTGATGGTCTCACGGGGGGCTGTTATAAGGTTGATCTCCCTTTCCTTTTACCATATGTACTTGCCCTATTGAACGCCATATGTCCCAAGGAGTCTCTATTATGCTCTATTACTTAAATTTTCTAACAAGGTAATAATCACCTGAATCCTATTGACCAATCGATAGTCAACTCAACTACTAAAGTATAAAATGACACTCCAGACACTGATCATTCACTGCAGATGGAATGGCCTGAGTGTCATGTGAAAACTCTCAGTTTTGGGTAAAAATGGGAGGGGGACGGTATGAAGCAGGCCAGGAAGAGTTAATGATAAACCCCACCTGTATGACAGAGCTGCAGTAAAGTTGCCAGATCCTCCATGTTTTCCTGGATACATATTACTATTACATGCAGAGGGGAGCACAGGGAAAAGCCCTGCCCAGCAACATGTATAATTCATATGCTGCAGGAAGGAAATCCGTGCAGGTCACCTGGGATTCCTTTTATATTTCTTACCTGCAGCATATGGATTTTACATACTGTAGGGTGGCATTTTTCATGCACTGCCCACCAGCATGATTACATTATATGTGTCCAGGAAGACATGGAGGATCTGGCATCCCTCAGCTGCAGAGCAATAAAACTCCCAACAATGAGTCTCTAACTATAAAAAAGAAATGTTGTTAGAAATCGTTCTGTAAAAATAAATATTTGTATTTGATCAAAGTTATTTTTGACAAAAAGCCGAGAAAAGTTGGAAATACTAGTCTTCATCTCATATTTATGTTCCTTTTCAAATTGGTTTGATGGTGTGTGTTATTGGTTGCATTATCCAGTGTATCATATAGGCCAAATATACATTTTATTATAAAAAGTTAATAACCTCAAAATGTTATTATAAAAAGGCCATAACCTCATTAAGGTTTAAAATATTCTTTACTTTTCTCATTTTTTGGAAACTCATTTGGAGCTTCCAAAAATAAAAACCAACCAGAATAACATCATAAATATATATCAGTAAATACAGAAATCATTTGTTAAGTATTTCCAGATTGGCTTTGTTTTCCTGGACACATATTACTATTTCATGCAGAGGAGGAGCACAGACAAGTTGCTGCCCTGCAACATGCACAATTCATATGCTTCAGGATGAAATCAATGACCTAATCAAGACAGTTCATCTGGGCTTCCTCTGTGAACTCACACCTGCAGCTTATAAATTCTATGTACCGCAGGGCTGAGTAACCAGCATGACTCGTGTTTGTCTAATTAATATATGCAAAACTAAATAGACAATCATTGAACATTTTACTCTAAGACAGTGAGTGGCTCCCAACCGCGGTCATCAATACCCCTAACAGGCCAGATTTTGCAGATCACCTCGGAGAAAAGCAGACTAAATGCTGCAATCACTGAGCAGCAAATCATATCACCTGGGCTGTGCTTCAGATATCTGGAAAACCTGTCCTGTTACCGGTATTTGAGGACCACGGTTGGGAACCACTGCTCTAAAATATAAAAACCTAAATCACTAGGGTGTGATATTTGTAGCAGACTCTTGTTTCACCACCAGGTGGCAAACATGGGAGGACAATAAAAAATAAAACCTCAAACACATATACAGGGTTATTCAGAGAGAGGTGAAAAGCAAGAGAATGACTGGAGAATGAAAAAATCTAGGTCAAAATATCCAAACCAGAAATATTCTCCCTTTCATCTCACTTTCCAAATCGGTTATTTTGACCTAGAATTTTTCATTCTCCAGTCATTCTCCTGCTTTTCAGGCTCTCTGAATAACCCTGTATGTGAGGAATCCAGAAAAACCTCAAACACATATAGGAAAGAATCCAGTAAAACCTCAAGCTCATATAGGAAAGAATCCAGTAACACCTCAAACACATATTGTGAGTAATCCAGTAAAACCTCAAACACATATTGTCACGTCCTCGGCACCCGATGCCATCCGGGGGGAAGGCCGGACCCCTGCCGGCATCGCGGGCCGTCCGAGGATGAGGGGAGGAGTCACGGCGTATGGGAGGCAGGGCGCGTATTGATGACGCGCGCCTGCCTGTTGCGTCCCTGGCAACAGTTGCAGCCCGGGGTGGAGCCTGGATCCCCGGCAGCAGGGCAGACCGGACTCGCACCAGCCTGTTCCGTCCTTGGCAACAGTTGTCACTGGGGTGGAACCTGGACCTCCCCAAGCAGGTGCAGGCACCGAGAGGGAGGCGGAGCGCGTTCCAGTGAGGTGTGCTCGCCAGGCTTAGAAGGTGAGCACACAGAGTCCACAGCGCGCTGACGTGGAGTGACTTTCCCGCATCGCTGCTCTTGAATTATTCATTGATAAAAAGTTTTGCCTTATTCTGGCTTGTACGAGGACCCTGTACCGTTATCAAATCTGGCTTTTCAATTGATTCTTCTTTCTCTTGACCCCTTATTGTGTGTCTCCAGGTATTTGTGCTGAGGCCTAATCACAAGGCGTTTAGTTCAGTCTGTTAATACCGTAAAGGTATTTTTGCTGAGGCCTAATCACAAGGCGTTTGGGTATACTGTCTGTGCATCCTATAGGTAATTGTATCAAGCCTAATCGCAAGGCAATATCTGTTTATTACTCCTGGTACCGGTTATATCTGTCCAAGAGGATCCGAACTGTACCACCCTAGGGTAAGCAATATCGCTTACCATCACACATATAGTGAGGAATCCAGTAAAACCTCAAACACCTATAGCGAGGAATCCAGTAAAACCTCAAACACCTATAGCGAGGAATCCAGTAAAACCTCAAACACCTATAGCGAGGAATCCAGTAAAACCTCAAACACCTATAGCGAGGAATCCAGTAAAACCTCAAACACATATAGCGAGGAATCCAGTAAAACCTCAAACACATATAGCGAGGAATCCAGTAAAACCTCAAACACATATAGCGAGGAATCCAGTAAGGCTAAGGTCAAACGAAAGCAGTTTTAACGTGCGTTTAACCGCACGAAATCACGGCCGTGCTAGCAGCAAATGACGTCCAATGCCGGGTAACATACGAAGAACGGCCGCACGAAAGTTTGCAAGTGGCAAACCAACGCATTTTTTCTAGAACGTCAAACAGCTACTACTGACGTACAGAGTGCGCTGCGGCCGCATAGCGGCGTGTTTGCGTGATTGGGAGACATCCGACGCTGCTAATGTCCGGCCAACATAACGTCCAGATGCAAAAAGGGTTTTATTGATGATCCGTACAAAATCACGGACGAAAATGCTCATCGTATGACCGCTATCGCGTATTCCGTGAAAAAATACGTCCATTCGTTCGAACGCACTTTTTCACGGACAACGCGAAAAATGCGTTAGTCTGACCCTAGCCTAAAACCTCAAGATAAGAAAGAATCCAGTAAAACAGACAGACATCACATTGGAAAACGTGCATGAAGCATTCTTTATATAAGAGCAAGAGAATAGATATGTTCACAAAAATGTCCCTCGCTATAAAATCTGTTTACGAAACCTGGCTTTTTAAATGTAATTAGAATAGTAATAAATCCGATTAACAGTTTTTAATTGGATATAACTTGTCTTCTGGTGATCAGGGACATATCTCAAATCGATTGAGCATCTGTGGGATGTGCTGGAACAACAAATCTGATCCATAGAGGCCCTACCGCACAACGTGCAGGGCTTTAAGGGTCTGCTGCCGGATACCACAGGATGTATCTTGCCCAGATACACTATATTGCCAAAAGTATTTGCTCACTTGCCATGACTCGCATATGGATGGGTGAGTGGATACTTTTGGCAATATAGTGTAGCAAGGACAACTTGCGCCACATTTGAGTTGTAAGTTTTGCAAACTTACAGAAACTTTTCACTGGCAATACAAACTTTTCACTTGCAGCACAAATTCTAGTTGACACTTTTTCAATTAGTAGCAAATTAGCTCTGCAAGTCTCTAGCAAGAGCAAATGTTGCAAAGGCAAAGTGTATAGCAAGACTCTTACAGCTCTTGCTGTGAATTGCAGAGCTCTTGCTAGAGACTTGCAAAAGCTAATTTGCTACAAATTGAAAAAGTCGCAACTTGCAGCACAAATTCTACTTAACGACTTGCCGCCAGTGAAAATATGCAGCAAGACTTACAATTCAAATGTGGTGTACGTTTGTGGCAAGTTCTCCTTGCTATCTGAGCCGAGGTCTTGTGGAGTCCATGCCTTGAAGCATCAGAGCTGTTTTGACAGCACAAGGTGGACCTACATGATATAAGGCAGGTGGTTTTAATGTCACAGCTGATCAATGTATTTTAAAAGTGATCCAGTAAACAAATACAGGGTTATTCAGAGAAAGGTGAAAACCAGGAGAACTGGCAGGAGAAGAGAACAAACTAGACCAAATAGCCGATTTTAGAAAGTGAAATAAATGGGAGAATTTTTCTGGTTTGGCTATTTAGACCTAGAATTTTCACTTCTCCAGTCATTCTCCTGAGTTTCACCTTTCTTTGAATAGACCTGTGTGTCTTGAGTTGGGAATGGTTCAGCCACTCGTGTCTTTATATTGTTAGCAATATAACATTTACTTTTGCATTTATTTAATACATTTTGTAACTTGACTTTCTCCTTCGTTTTACTTCAACACGGGTATATATTACAAGTGACATGATTCTTTTGATAGACTGTTCTGTAGCAGCTTGTGTTAAGAGGAGTAAACATTCTGGGGGTCAGAGTCTGACAGCTCAGGGAGACGGGAGGTGTCACCAGGACAGGTGAGAGGAGGACAATGCAACTACTGTCTCATAGGGCAGAGTTTTGCTGATGTGAAATAGATCATAACATAGTGATTTAAAGACTCCCTGGCCTGGAAATATTGCAGTTTGAGCAGTGATTTCCCATATGATTCTTCTCTAGGTAAAGTGTCAACAGGAATCATTACACGAGTGAATGTATTCTCCGCTATTGGATCCTGATAGTTTTGACACTGCATCCAACTATGAACAATGAGAAAACGTCATAACATTGCCATGAGACTAAATAAAATACAACTACCAAGAAATATGTGCCCCAAAAAAAACAGAGAAAACATTTACAGAAGAAACATGGAAATATATACCCAGATAGATCACAGGAAGATCTACAGAGCCTAGACACACATATCCAGCTAAGCACAGAAAAATATACCCAGACAGAGCCTAGACACACATACCCAGCTAAGCACAGAAATGTATACCCAGACAGTGCCTAGACACACATACCCAGCTAAGCACAGAAACGTATACCCAGACAGAGCCTAGACACACACACCCAGCTAAGCACAGAAACATATACCCAGCTAAGCACTAGCGTCGCTAGGGGGGGCGGGGGTGCGGCCCGCACCGGGTGGCACCACCCCCTAGGGTGACACCCTAAAAAATGTTTTTATTTTTTTTTACACAAAACTATTTTACCTGGAAGGATACATTGAGAATTCTCTCATTTTCAAGTATGTGCTGGGTAGGCAAGGCCTAGGCTGGCACTTTCCAGGGGGCAGCAAAAAAATCACCACTAAAGGCGATATTCACAGAGCACCACTTTGGGGAATCAAATTTTCCTGGTGAATTCACTGAAGGGTCCCTGAAGTGCAGGGAATCAGCACCGAATGCCACCGCGAACCCGTCACCAGCTGTTTTAAAAAAAACTACTGAACGAAAATGTCTGTTATTAACATCTAAGATCCTCTGAATGATAATAAAAAGGGCTGTTACAGAAAAAAAACACTACTAGAAAGAAAAAAAATTGAATTTTTTAAAAATGCCTATTAGATAAAAATAAATCAACAAATAAAGAGACTTTTTACTACAGATTAATGGAATAAACGTTATTCAGAGAGAGGTGAAAACCTTGAGAATGACTGTAGAATTGAAAATTCTAGGGCAAAATAGTCAAACCAGAAAAAGTCTCCCATTTATCTCACTTTCCAAATTGGCTATTTGGTCTAGATTGTTCATTCTCCTGGCAATTCTCAAGGTTTTCACCTCTCTCTGAATAGCCCTGATGGTGTTATCCTGAATAAACCTGTCTAATGAAACCTCTGAACATCAGGACATTTCTCTGCTGTTCGATGTCTCTGAACAGATTTACCATTACTTCTCTATGGGGAATTTCACTGCCGTCGAACAGGCACTGTACTTGCTGGCAGTTCACCAAAATTTGTGTGTGAGTATATGAGAGAGCTCCACAGCAATAAACCTCACAGTAATGTGCGCAGTGTATTATGAGCATTCAGTGTTATATGGGAGTACTGCTTTATGAGTAAGAGTAGTAAAAAACCCCCTGTAAAACTCGGGAGGGGGTGACACCATGAGTTACCGCAACGTGTGACACCAACCCTAGTGACGCCACTGCAGCTAAGCACAGAAACATATACCCAGACAGAGCCTAGACACACATACCCAGCTAAGCACAGAAATGTATACCCAGACAGAGCCTAGACACACATACCCAGCTAAGCACAGAAATGTATACCCAGACAGAGCCTAGACACACATACCCAGCTAAGCACAGAAATGTATACCCAGACAGAGCCTAGACACACATACCCAGCTAAGCACAGAAATATATACCCAGACAGAGCCGAGGGTCACTTAGAAACAAAAACACACCATACAAGGGGGTCTCTAATGGTAGTTTTAAAAATCAAAACTGCCTAGAGAGCCCCCAACCCCCCCAATTAACACATAGCCAGGTAACACAAAAACCCTCACCCAGTAGTGTAGCGCTGGGGGGACCCGGGGAAATTTTCTTAGGGGCACAAAATTTCAAAAGAAGTTTGAACCACTAAGGCTAGGGTCAGACGAACGCATTTTCGCGTTGTCTGTGGAAAAGTGCGTTCGAACGAATGGACACATTTTTTCACGGAGTACGCGATAGCGGTCATACGATGCGCATTTGCATCCGTGATTTTGTACGGATCATCAATAAAACACTTTGTGCATCTGGACGTTATGTTGGCCGGACATTAGCAGTGTCTGACATCTCCAATTCACGCACACACGCCGCTAGCGGGCGCAGCGCACTCTGTACGTCAGTACTAGCAGTTTAACGTTCTCGAAAAAATGCGTTCGTTTTCCACTTGCGTTGCGCAGCCGGACTTTTGTGCGACCGTACTTCGTATATTGGCCGTCATTGCCTGGCACTTGTTGCTAGTGCGGCCGTGATTAAGTGCGCCTGCACGCGCGTTCGCACTGCGCTCGTCTGACCCTAGCCTTATATTTTGCAGCAGGGATCAGCAAGGTGTCTGCTCACACTGGTGTCCGTGAGAGGCCCTTGCATAGGTGGCCGCCTATTTTGCGGCACCAGTGGCGACTCAGCGTCCGGAAGGGAGGACCAGGACATAAAATTCTGGTGCTGTCCTGACTCCTCCTTAACGCTGACATGAGTCACGTGAAGCAGCGCATCATTATTCGACGGAACACCCTGTACCACATTTGTCAGCCCCCCCTTGAAGCTCTGTGCCAGCCCCCCACTGCTGGCAGCCCTGCAGCCACTGACCCGGAAGGAGGGAGGGAGGCGTCTGCCCTGCAGCACATTTAAAATACGGTGTCCACTAAGCCCCCTGGGAGAGAGGGAAAATGGAGGTTTGGGGAGAAAATGACAGGGGGTACTGGGAGAGAGTGTCTGGGGATACTGGGAGAGAGTGGGGGTACTGAAAGAGTAGGGTACTGGGAGAGAGATTGACTGGGGGTACTGGGAGAGAAAAAAAGTGACTGGGTTGAATATGTAAAAAAAAAAGGGACTGGGGGTACTTGGAGAGGGTGACTGGGGGTACTTGGAGAGGGTGACTGGGGTACTGGGAGAGAGTGACTGGGTATAGTGTGAGAGTGGAACTATGCTAGGGTATACAGGACAGGGTGACTGGTAGCAGTGATGTAGCGTAGCGTGTGTGTTTCATTTTTTTTATTATATCAGTATTGTGTTAATATACAATACATGTGCTTGTGGGGTAAGGGTGGTCAATACTCTACTGGTGGAAGGGAATCAGGGTGTGTTACCGTGTCCACAGGTTGGGGGGGGCACACAATTCTTGCCTTGCCCCGGGCGCCGACAACCCATGCTACGCCGCTGCACTCACCAAGTTAAGGCATGAAAACACTGAGATAAAACGCAAAGAAACGCATTTGGAATTATACTGACTTTATAACCTCATGCCACTTGTTCATGAAATGAGGGAAAAGGAGAAAAGCTGTCAAAGCACAGATTTTATTTGTTTTACACATTCTTATTTCTCCCCGCAAATGTTTTTATTCAACATGTAGGTGATCAGTCACTCATTCAGAATTTCCGCAACTGGTTCAAACTCCAAAACTACATCCAATATGACTTAAGGAAATTTGAAAGAAGCCCATTTGCAATTTCAGTCCTGCGGTTTGGCTCTTCAGTTTGATTTCCGCAGCATAATAAGTCGCCTTGCTTAATGATTTCACAGCTTCCTTGGTTGAAATTGTAGGGGTAGAGTGTGGGCAGCCTGTTATTCTGTGACGCTTAAACCCTGTAGTTTCCCTTAAACCTCTCTCAAAATAAAATCATACTGATAACAAAACCAAATAGTATCATCCGATCTTAAATATAACATCAGCATGCTGCAAAATATACACTTTGGTGTCTGTCATAATGATCTATTTGATCCTTTCCTTGCAGGAAATCATTGTGTGATTCTTCAGGTTTTTGTTCATCTGCAGAACACGAACATATCATTACTGTAAAATAGCGATGGAACAAGCCTGTGGAAATTGCCTGGTTATTGTGGGCTACATAAAGGAAAGTAAATGTGTATCTTTACAATATTACCGCTGGCGTTTGCAGAATGGAATAGAATGTAAAGGGCGCCATATCTTCACCTTAACTTAACGCTTTCCTTTGAGATCTGTAACCTGTTCCATTACAGCGTGCGTTTATGTTGATCTAATGTGTCAAGGATGCACTTTTTACCAACACGTAATTTTCTATTGTATCGGTGTGCTTCCTCGAGATGTCATTATTTCCTCATAAACACTATTGTTGGATTGACAGCTTTCTTTTCCATTTTGGTAAATGTATCCTCCCTTCTCTTTTTTGCTTTTTTCGTTCTTTGCGAATGAATCTCATCAGCAGCGAGATTTACTCATCATGATTTATTAACTTGCTAAACTGTGATCTGAGAATTTTTTATGGTTAAATAACACACACAAGTGACAAAGCAAGAACACATTTTTATACAACTGGCAAATCAAAGGCATATCTACGCCAATGACAAAAAACAGAAACAAACACAGACGAGCACAAAACAAAGGCAGAAACATAAAGGACTGACAAAACAGAGACACGAAAGCAAGATTTGCAGGAAAGAGACAGAAACAGACATTGGCATAACAGACACAGAACCATACACGACTGGCAAATCAGAGACACAAATGGTTACTCAAAGACCACCCAACTTGCCACCGAAGAGCACCGAATGGTGAATTACACCGTACGGTGCAATTTTCGTGGCAGTTCAGCTATTCACAGAGCTGTCAGTTGGGCCAAATACTGGCAAACTGCTAGCGAAATGCGGTGCAGTTTGCCACAGATCACTGTAATTCGGCAACCTTGAGCAGCAGTGAAATTGGGCCGTAGAGGAGTAATGGTCAATCTATTCAGAGAACGTCGAAATGTCAGTGAAATTCTTTGATTTTCAGTGATTCATTTCGATAGGTTTAAGAAGGCAAATCCAATAGGATTCAATGGAAAAACATATACTCTTTTTTATTGTTTTATTATTCAACTGTTTATTCTTTTCCTTATCAGCAAACCGTCGCTTTATTTATTTGGATTTTTTTGGGGACATTTTTTATTTTTTTAATGCCATTTTATTCTGTAACAGATCTTTTATTTCTTTATATAATTTTTTAGGACCTTTTTATTATTTCCACACATTTTCATGCATTTTCCGCACAGAGTTCCAATTTTTTTTTCCCTCCACAGATCGTACGGTCTTCTGAAGGCTGTCCACCGGTCGGTGGTGGTCTTCGGCGGCTTCATGTTCAGCGCACTTCAGGGTTCCCGCATTGAATAGTGAATTCACTGCAGGGTCAGTGAACTGGAATTGCTGAAGCACACATAACTGCGCCGAATGAGAAAGCCCCAAAATATCACCGAAATTTCGGTGCTTTCTGAATACCTCTCACAAACTATAAAAGATTGAGAATCTAGAGACAGAAACACAGATAATAAACAAATTGAAGTCACAGGTATGCATAATTTGAAAAACAGGCGAAATCATCGACATTTGGCAGAACAGAGACCAAAACGTGCATAATTAGCTAAACGGTAAATAGACATTTGTCTAAAGATTTTTACTGATTATTAAATATTTTTCATAGTGGAACACTGTTTTGTTTTCTGGGGAGTGTGGCTTATTCAAACCATTGCATGGCCAGTCAGTACCAAAATCGTATTTATTTATCATTGTGAGTGCAGTACCTTGTTAAATTAGTATTTTGCAAAACAGACGAAAACGTGCACAATTTAGCAAAACACACACTTGTTAAAACAGAGACATACACGTGCAAAATTGGTAAAATAGAAACACATGCTATTCATAAACCAACATAAATAATAGAGATGTGCATTTCCTTCCGAATCAACATTTGGACATAATTTTCCTGTTTTTGTATTTTGGAAGTGCTTTCGAAATATCAATCTGTTCCGTCCGAAACGGTCCGAAAACAAAACGAATCGATATGGAACGAAAACTAAAGGTATAAACTGAATTGATTTCACTTTCAGGCTAGGGTCAGACGAAAGCAGTTTTAACGTGCGTTTAGGCTAGGGTCAGAGTGGGGCAGTCGGAACGCGCGTGCAGGCGCACTAAATCACGGCGGCAGTAGCAGCACATAACGGCCAATGACGGCCAATATACGCAGTACGTGCGTACAAAAGTGCGCCGACACCACGCAACCGGCAAATGAACGCATTTTTCTCAGAACGTGAAACCGCTGCTACAGACGTACAGAGTGCGCTGCGGCCGCATGGCAGCGTGTGTGCGTGATTAGGAGACGTCAGACGCTGCTAGTGTGCGGCCTACATAACGTTCAAACAGCCGGATTTCCCTAGAATTGCGTTGGTGAGTACCTGCGACTGTGCGACTGTGGTCGTCTGACCACTTAAGCGTATTCCGTGAAAAAATGCGTGCGCACGCATCGACGTACATTTTGACGGTGGCCGCAGAAAATGCGCTCATCTGTCCCTAGCCTTAGACGCATGAAATCACGGCCGTGCTAGCAGCAAATGACGTCCAATGCCGGGGAACACACGAAGTACGGTCGCACGAAAGTCCGGCTGCGCAACGCAAGTGGCAAACGAACGCATTTTGTCGAGAACGTGAAACCGCTAGTACTGACGTACAGAGTGCGCTGCGTCCGCTAGCGGCGTGTGTGCGTGATTTGGAGAAGTCAGACACTGCTAATGTCCGGCCAACATAACGTCCAGATGCAAAACTGTTTTATTGATGATCCGTACAAAATCACGAACGCAAATGCGCATCGTATGACCGCTATCGCGTACTCCGTGAAAAAATGCGTCCATTTGTTCGAACGCACTTTTTCACAGACAACGCAAAAATGCGTTCGTCTGACCCTAGCCTTAGGGATCAATTCATTATACAGTTTCCCTGTCCATTGGCTGTGGTGCTGAATCTGTTGTATTCAGCACCAGAGGCCATGGACAGCGCCATGGTGCCGTTCGTTGCGATTCGGTGTCAGTAATCTATTCAGAGAATGCTGAACAGCACCGAAATATCAGTGAAATTTCTTGATTTTCGGTGGCTCGTTTGACAGCTTTAAACAGGCAAATCCCATAGGTTTCAATGTAAAAAATATTCCCCGTTTTTATTAAATATTTATTCAACCGTTTATTCTTTTCACTTGCAGCAAAAAAGTCTATTCAGACATTATATTTTAGGATACTTTAGGCATTTTTTGGTGAAGTTTTTGGATTCCTAATTTATTTTAAAACTAGGCTTTTTTTCCTTTGCCAAACGCGGCATCCACCCCCCCCCCTTTCCTTCAGGCTCTCTGCTTTTGGCTTGGGCTGTCTATGGTGCTGAAACCTATTCTGCTAATCGGATTTTTTCTCTAGATACAGATTATTATTTTTTAAAGAGGACTCTAACTGAGGAAGCTTCGGCGAAACGCGTTTTGGTGATCCTTATTTATTTTTTTATTCTATTTGGACATATTAGTTTTATTTCATTGATTTTACCAGTAATAAATATATTTCGTTTTTTAAATAAGTGTCCTGCTCCTTCCTTTTCATTTTTTTGCTTGGTGTATCCCTGCTGGGAGGGAATCTCTCATTGCTGCCGTCCTAAGATTCATCAGACCCAGTTCAGGACGGGGAGTACCAGCACTTTTATATAAGTATTCATTCCTCTTTTTCTTTTATTTTATGCAAAAGGAAAAAAAAACTCTCATTTAAAAATATGGCGTTATACTAATTAATGCATATCTATTCATGTTCACATATGAAATGAATCCCACTCTCTTAGGGCCCTATTACATTCTTCACGCAAAAACGCCCGGTAAACGCGTGAATTTTTGCGCCAAGCATCAAACATTAACGCACGTAAATCAACGCTGGTATTACAATCCTCGCGCATGTTTTCATCCATCGAGCAATAACGCGCGTTAAACGGACGCGCACAATTTAAATAATGTTTTAATGATTTTATTGAGACTTATCATTCTGCACAATATGTATTGTCTGTAGGTCCATTGGAACTGGTATATATTTGCACTTTTTGCAAAATATATGTAAAAAAGTGTTTAAACAAAGGAAAAAAAGTTTTTTTAAAAAAAAGCACACCCAGGCTCTGCTGGGAGCCAGGCCCAGGCGATCCTCAGGTTTGGCCAGCAGCAAGACACAGGTGATCCCCAGGCTCGGCCAGCGACCAGGCGCAGGCAATCCCCAGGCTCAGCAAGCGGCCAGGCTCAGGTGCGACTGGCAACCCGACCCACTGAGCCATCGGCCCACCAGGAATCTACAGGTAGTCCCGATGGCCAGAACATGCCTAAGCCCCTGACTCAGCCCATACCTACATATGTGTGTGCGTGAATTAATTAGAAACCAATACGTATAATTAGTTTGCTAATTTTTCTTTATAAATATAAAAACATCAGTTAACACAAACGTCTGTGATTTCTTTGATTTGTTCTGTTTTTATTTTGTGGTTTTCTTGTATTCGTGCTGTTATAGAGCTCTATTACATTCTTCGCGCCAACGTTAACGCGTGCGCAAAAACGCATTAACGCGAGAGGCAAAACCCTTTGCGCTGAACGTCGTATTACGACGTTCGCGCCCAAAATCCGCGTTAACCTCTAACGCGAGCGACCCTGCGCGAACCCCTTGCGAGCACAATTTAGTGCGCACATCCTATGCTTAACATTGTGAGCGCAAATGTGTTTGTGCGCTGGTGCGCGCATGGTATTACAATCTTAGCGCAAAATTTAACGGACAACGTTTTCGCGCATAATTTTAACGTCTTTGAAAAGCTGGTGGTAACGGCAAATTGTAACAACCTGACCTTACCAAACTGCGGATTCACAACGGAGAACGTCGATGCGCACGTTTTTTTTCTTAGATCCGTCAAAAATGACGGCAACTACCTTGTCTTGCATCAGAACGTACGTCTGTTGTGCGCAGTCCTCACAAAAGTGCGTTCGTCTGACGGACATTAAAAATTACATTGCGCTCACTGATTTCTGTGCGCAATATTACTTTGTGTGCATTTTTGCGCTTCGGGTTTACGAGCGCAATTTCCTGATGGATGAAGAAATGCGCGAAGAATGTAATTCAGCGGTGATTTTCGTGCATTAACGTTTAACGCTTTGCGCAAAAAAACACGCATTTTGAGTGCTTTTTTGCGTGAAGAAGGTAATCGATAAAGTTATAAACTTTATTGATGTTAAAAAAGATCACCAGTGCTTAATTATATAACAGCATAGTTTTCATTGCTTTTATGAAAAATAAAGGATGTACTGAGACTTGTTAATGCTCAGAGATGGGGATCAGTACCTGAGATGTCAAAGAAAGAAGGAGCAAAATCTGTTGCATAAAAGTGAAGTGAGCATGATGCAACTGTAGTGAAGAGTGCATAGAAAAATTGAGCAGAATGTGCTTGTTAGGGTTAACTCTAACCCTAAAGTGAACCCAAACCCTAATGCTAGCTTTGTTTTTGCACCAAACTAATGTCAGACAAATGACATAAGTATGGTCACGGTGGTAACTCTCTCTTTCTCTTTCATGACCATTATTGGCACTTTGACCTTGCTTACCAAGTTTTGCACAGAATTCTGGGACTGTCATGGTCATAGCTGGAGTTGGCAGGTGAAAAATGTCACAGCAGGCAGGATACGGTGAAAGCCGGGAGGTTTGTTACCCAGATCCTGGAATCACAGCAGGGCAGGTAGAAGGCACATACATAAGGCCGGAAATCATGGAAACTATGTGGCATAGAAATGGCAGAGAATACAATGGCCAGGGCCGGCCCATCCACGGAGCCAGATGGAGCCATGGCTCCAGGCAGCACTTTGCCAGGGGCAGCATTTTGGGCCTCAACTAGGCACACCACACATTACTGTGAGTTTTTTTGCTGTAGACCTCTGTGATACAGTAATGTGTGGTGGTGAGTTTTATTGCAGTGGAGCTCTGTGATACACTCATACACAGCACTTTTTTGGGGGGGGGGGGCAGCAGTTCATCCTTGAACCCAGGCAGCTCAGTGTCTTGGGCCGGCCCTGACAAAGGGGAACATGCTAAAAAGGATTTCTCAAAACAGGAATACATAGAGTGCTGCTTACACCATGTACCAGTATGCAAAGGCATTGTGACTTTGAGGCAGCTCCCTTATACAGTAGTCCAGAGAATACAATAGGGTTGAATGGGGAAATGCCTGTGGCTTCCTACAGGAGAGGTACCATGAAAATCCGGACTGGAAAAAACAATGCTCTCAATGGCAAGGTAGGAAAGGAACTGCCAATGTTCAGGTCTTGGAAGGCCAGGGTCTGCCACCCTTATGTGCCCCTGGGTTTGGTTCCTGATAGGAACATGCACTTCAATGCTACAGTGCTTGGACACCATGGACTTACACACTTGTTTGCAGCCTTGTATGATGAGCAGTTAATGACCATGTCCACCTGTTTTCAGAGCATTATTCAGTGTTGAGTGTAGGACAATTTGGTGGCAGGGAAATGAGTGGTTTTGCTTGGCCAGCTGTGCACAGTGTGTAACATTATTCATATACAGTAAAAACAAATAAATAAAGGAAATCCTAGTATTTACTTCTCTAGCTCTAATTGCACAGCAATCATCGTCTCCTCATTTCATCCACTAATTATGTTAATTGCTCACCAAATTTGTTAATTCTTTTAATGTGCCTTGGAATGGCCAGGGACACAATGGAGAACGGTGATTATAGACAGGCTCCCAATGCAATTTTCCAGCCGTAAACTGACAAAGCCTTCGTTACTGGGCCCTAATCATATCTGGTTGGAAACGATATTGAATTATTTCCATTTTCCATCAGGTAGAGGGCTATGCATGGCTGCAATCATGGAATGTTACAGCTCTATCTATTTAATTGCTTCTGAATCAATATTGACATCAAGTTACGGGTTGATCTCTATTCATAATGCCTGCCATGCTTTAAATGACCACTGGGTGGCAATATAGACCATGTCATGGATGGACAGAATAAATAAACAACACTTACCATAAACACAAATCTGTCTCAAGATTCCAACAGACACAATATAAAGTAAAACAAATCTAATGAAATCCAAGGGCTAATGCATTTAATTGTATACATGGTAGTATATTCACAAGGGAACTGCATATTTTTACTCCAAATTTCTGTTCTGAAAAAAAATTCTTGGGCATAACTTGGCTATTTTGGCCTTTAAAAACAGTTTGCCTTTTTCGATTTTCCACGATTCTAACTTTAGAGAATAGATACCTTGACATTTACTGATCTTTTATCCTTACCTTGGATGTAAGTCAACAGAATTTTGGATAAACAGGCAGATTTCTAACATAGTTTAAATCGAATTTCTTGACAAAATATAGTTCTGTTCAAGAGCTTATATGTTTCGGTTATGGGTATAGCTAAGCATTTAACATTAATATGATTTGGTGCTACAAATCAAATAATATAATATTGGATTTAGACAATCAAAGTCATAATATTAGGCAAAAAAAATTGTATTTTAATAAAGTAGAGTATGTAAAACCCAGTAACTAAAACCTACTAACTTATTTTCTGCAGAGGTAATTCTATTCTTATATATTATATTCTTACATACATAATAATAATATTTCAATGTAAGGCTGGGGAAAAAATTACGGTGATTTCCACAGAACATTAATAATGAAATGAAGTGTTTATTTTTCTCTGTTGTATTTTTTCACTACTTATAGTAGTAATGTATAAAATATATAGTTTTGTATAAAACTTCAATGGGATGCACGCAATGGCTTGTTTAGATATATATAAAAAAATCAACATTTGCACCTCATTAAAACAACCGACATGTATATATATATCTATTGCGCATGTGAGTAATTTTTTTTTTTTTAAACAAGTTATTTCCTGTACTTATTTGAAGGTTTACAGTATATACACAGAAATATATATTTAGCTCACACATGCTGGAGTTAGTAAACACAGGCAGGAGTTAATAAAATGATCATGTTAAACATAACTCCTACAGTGTGACGCAGATATAGTTTAAGAAAAGCACTGTCTTCTGTCCGACTCGCAGTTCTGTACAGCTCGCGGCCGTAACGTCTTCGACGCTGTTCTCGAGGTACGGGAGGCTGTCGACAGGTGCAGGGCTGGGGATTGGATGGGATACATCTTGGCACTTGACCAGTCCAAGGCCTTTGATCGGGTGGACCACCACTATCTGTGGGCAGTATTGAGACGCTATGGCCTTCCAGCAAAATTTATCAATTGGCTTATCACCCTTTATCGGGGGGCAGAGAGCTTCGCTCTTGTGAACGGTTGGAAGGGACGGACATTTCGGGTCCTAGCCGGGGTCCGACAGGGCTGTCCCCTTAGCCCCCTCCTGTACGCCTTTGCGATCGATCCCTTCCTTTGAAGGCTCGGGGCTGGGCATTTCAGGGGGGTCGACAGGGGCCCGGCGACAGCACCCCTTCGGGTGGTGGCGTACGCAGACGACGTCTCCATCGTGGTCTCCGATCCGTCGGAGGCTGCGCTAGTGGTGGACTTAGTCTCGCGCTATTCCTCCGCCTCGTCGTCCCAGATAAACAGGATCAAGAGCGGAGTTTTCTGGTGCGGGAAGGAAGGGGAAGAGTTTCCTCTCCCGGACAGTTTCCCGCCACCCCAGTCCGAGATTAAGATCCTAGGGATTCGTTTCAGCCGGGGGGACAATGCTCTCCGCAACTGGACCGAAAGGTTGGCCATAGCTTCCGGTAAGATCACTGAGGCTCACCGGTGGAAGCTGTCTCAGACGGAGAGGGTCCGCCTGATCAAAACCTATATACTGCCTATCTTCGGATATGTCAGTGTGGTGTTCCTCTTGCCGAAGAGTCTTCACACCCGGTTGTTGGGCATGTTTTTCCTCATGCTGTGGGGGAACAGGCTCAACCTCATCCGGAGGGAGATCACGTACCTGTCCAGAAAAGACAGCGGGCTGGCCATGGTCAACCCCATCGTATTCTTTACCATCGCTTTCCTGAAAAGGAATTTTGGGGGTCTCCTGATGGACGACCCGCCTGGATGGGTACACGGGTTCAGGGTCTGGGTGTCGCCTTTTTTGGCTGAATGGTTTCACGGGGGGATAGTGAAAAGTACGAGAGTCCGTCACTCTGCCTATCTCCCGACTTCAGTCCTCGAGGCCGTAGGGATGATGCGACGGTGGGGCATCACTGTGGAGGAGGTCAGAGATACACCCAGGAAGGTCGTGGAGTCTCGGGTGTTGGCCTCCAACTACAGCGCCTCCCTCGTCTTGAAGGACTGCCCGCCGCGTACTCTCTCCTCGGGGTTGCGCAATCTGAACTCCAGGAGAATTCCACCCAAGTTCCGAGACGTGGCGTTCCTCTCCTTCCACGGCAGGCTGTACGTACGAGGGAACCTCAAGCACATGAACATCGCGGACCGCGTTTGTCCCCGAGCGGAATGTTCAGAGACTGTGGAGTCCATGGACCACTTTCTCCTTGAGTGCCCATTCAATCTGACAGTCTGTCGCGAGGTCTCCCCGCCCTAGGTATCCCATGCCTCTCCCGCCAGACTTACGCGGAGTGGGTCTACGGGACGTCCAACTCTGGGGGGGCAGCGATTTCATTTGGGCACGTTATTCCTAGTCAGCGCCGTCACTAGGTATTACACTTGGAACACACGGTGTCAGGTTTCCCTCCGTCAAAAGGTCCTCCCCTGTCAGGTGGTGGTGCACAACATTCTGGCGGCGGTGGCGGGTCTCTGTGCCTCTGAGAGGGCATCCCTGGACGCGTCTTATTGGCAGAAGTTTTGGCGCAACGTCAAGGTCCGCCCGAATTGAGCTCCAGGGACGTTAACGGTACGCTCAGATTTTTCACACCTCTCATACGGTGGTTTTACGCATGCGCTGTCCTTACACCCTTTCCCCCGTAGATTTTTGATCGTTTTTTGATTTTTATGAAAGGCTCCCACGTGAGGGTAGGTGAGTACCCGTTTCCACGATAGGTAACATCTAGAGCGGGTGTGGACGCTGAGGGAGGAGGGTTATTTCCTATGTCTGGTCCAGACAGTTCCGTTTTCTCATGGTTTTGGGGATTTGGTTTTGTTTGGGTGGGATTTGGGGGGAGGGGGTTTCTTCTTATTAAAAAAAAAAAAAACACCTTTTCTTTATATCTGCCATTAATTTGCAAGTTTTCCAGTATCAGGTCATCCCATTACTTCCTAGTGTCATTTTATTCAAACATACACCTGTTCCTGATAACATTTTGTAAATAAAACGGTTTATTATTCTTTTAACTTTTAATTTTGTTTTTAAAACTTTGAATAAAGAGTTATGCTTAATATCCAAGATATTAAAATGGTTGCTGACTTTATAGAAATATGGACCCTCAGCTTTATAAAAAAAGTACACATTTTTGTGACAACCCAGTATTCCAATATTTTTTTTAATTTTTTTTTTAAAAAGTTAAAAAAAAAAAAAATTCAGAAAGTCTTTTCGTGAAATAAACAACAATCAAGTTAAGCATTCTCAATTATCTAAGCTGAACAGGATTTAGGAGCTCTCACACGATAATCAAACACGCTGGGGATTTATTCTCTGAACTTGTACTGACAATAGGCAATGAATATCTTACTGCCAAATAGCCAAACCATACAAATACTCGAACTTCAGATTATTTCATTATTTTAGACTTTTATTATTATTCTGTTTTATTATATATAAAGTTTTTTTTTTAATTATTTACTATAAATGAGGTTTGGAGATTTGCATTACAATTACTTATACCTGTATTGTAATGTATGGCTTCAAGAATATGCCCTAAAAGAATTCCCTGTGCACATGCTGGGAGAGGAGAATCAAATAGACTGCAGACCTGTCAACCATGACAGGTCTGATATTGGGTGGGCGGGCGGTGAGGCCAGGAGATACAGTGGCGATGATGATGCAGTGTGCGTCACTGTCTCTGTCCACGGTTTAAAAATAGGCCACGTCACCCTGGCTTGTATGACCAGCTAATTAGGGCTGCTCATAAATAAACGCTGCACTAGCGCTTGACTATGTGCTTAAAAATGCCTAATTTGAACTATTTAAATAGGTGCTCGAAGAAAGTCACTTAGTCCCCCGGATAGGATAAAAGGAAACCATGTGTCACGTGGTTAAATCATGCGACTTGGCCAATCTGATATTGGCAGCAAAGCATTAAAGTAGTCATTAAATGTCTTTTCATGCGCGCAGCCTGTCCAGGAGACTGGGTTTGGAGGAAGGGGTGGTTGTGAATTTAAGACTGGTATATAGAAAGACATGTAGATTAGAATGGTTTGATATATATATATTGTGACAGTGTGATTAGAGGCGGGGTGGTGGACCACAGGTTTATTAGCAGGTGAATGGAGAATGCCCCTTTCCCCCTATAGGGTTAACTCACAGCTAATTTCTGATTTATCCCTTCACTACCAAGTGATTTACCAAAAAAACCATTGTCAGAAACCAGTATATGTTTGAAAAATATTTTTTAATAAATTGTACAGTAATACCTATTTGGCCAGTAGATGGCGCTATCTACTGCCAGATTGAGTTACAGAGGTTTTAACAGCAGATCTATTTTCTTCTATTTCTCCTGCATCACATGCTGCCAGCTTTCAGAGTTTTCAGCTGCCGATTGGACAGTTTTAGCTATTTGGGCTAAAACTTTGGGGGGCACCTTCTGCAGCCCAAAAGCTAATGAAATTCATTTGCAGCAAACAAATTTCATTTGCTTTTGGGCTGCAGATTAGCATATCGAGATATCTCGATATCAGGGCACCAGATGGTCTGCCCTTATAGGAGAGGTGGTCCCTTCTGAGAGAGCTTTTGGGATGCAGATTAGCATATCGAGATATCTCCGTCGATATCGGGGCGCCGGATGGTGCCTCTGAAGCCCGAGCTATCTCGATCGGTAGTGAAGCGGTTACGTCTGCCATGTCCTTATAGGAGAGGTGGTCTCTTCTGAGAGAGCAGTCTTAGGCTAGGGTCATACTAACGCATTTTTCACGTTGTCCGTGAAAATGTGCGTTCGAAGAATGGACGTATTTTTTCACGGAATACGCGATAGCGGTCATACTATGCGCAGTTTCATCCGTGATTTTGTACGGATCATCAATAAAACACTTCTTGCATCGGGACGTTATGTTGGCCGGACATTAGCAGCGTCTGACGTCTCCTAATCACGCACACACGCCGCTAGCGGACGCAGCGCACTCTGTACGTCAGTACTAGTGGTTTAACGTTCTCGAAAAAATGCGTTCATTTTCCACTTGCGTTGCACGGCCGGACTTTTGTGCGACCGTACTTCGTATATTGGCCGTCATTGCCTGGCATCTGCTGCTAGCACGGCCGTGATTAAGTGCGCCAGAACGCGCGTTCGCACTGCCTCAGTCTGACCCTAGCCTAAGTGGGTGCTGGGTACAGCAGGGAAAGAAGCAAAAATCCTCAAGACAAAAAAGAAAGTACATTTTATTTTGTTCCGCTTGTTGGTAAACGGCTTAGCCGCCCAATGTTTCAGTCAGGAAATCCGGAATGTTTACTTAGACTCCTCATAAAGGAGTAGGCGTTTGATTTGTATTCATTTTTATTTTCATGTTTATGATATACCCTGCAAGTACCGGGGCTGCCTAATAAAGGAAAGCATGAAGCACTGATCGCTGTGTCCAGTGGCTTTATCACAATAGATACATATAGATAAATATAAAATGATACTCCAGATCCAGGCTTTAGGTCAGTTGTTATTTTTTTATCAAATTGCAGTAGAATTTCCATATAAGCAAACCGTGCAGATGTATAACATAGTGCAAGTATTTGTAAGTATATTCCCCAATGATGTTGAACCTCAGAATGGCAATTCTGCACTCTGAGAAGCGAAGCAGGAGACCTCCTTTTACACAACCTATCAAAGCTGGATTCCGGGCCTGGACCTAGAGCACAAATTGGAGGGGCATCATTCATTTCCTAACGTCCTTTCTCATAGATTTTTTTGAGGTGTGCGATTGTATAACAGATCTTGAAATCAGTAGCATTTCCAGCAGTGAGTCTCTAAACCATAAGGAATGTTGCCATACATTACCATAATAATCATTTGGTGTAAATAAGATATTTCAAGCCTTATTCCACTTTTGCCATTAAGATATTACCTGGAGTTGATATACAGCGACACTGCAGGTATACGGCTACACCTCCATACTATTCAGAGGCCAGCAGGTCGGAAAAAGGTACATTGATAGGGAGCCGATAATGAAAACGGAAAATCGACTCTTGCTTTTCTTTCCCCCTCCCTTTTATATACATGAGGGGGAATAGGGCCCTTTGTCTGTACTCTAAATTCTATTTTTTATAAACATAACTCGCCTTGTTAGGACATGAATATTCGTCTTAATTTCAAGTTTATGGTCATGTTCACATTTATTTGTTATCGGTTGGGGGGGGGGGGTGGCAGAATTTGGAGGGCCTACGGCAGCACCAAGCCTGAATATGACCCACTAATCTATGCATTAACCTAAGATATTTTGTGCTTAGTATATCCACCTCATTGTAGTAAAGCAGTAATACTGATCCTGTCTTGTCCTGCAGGTGGCATCCCATTAGCTAAGCTTGCTCAGTAATACATGGCATTTAGCAAGACATAGGAGGCCCGCAGCTCACACGTCACATGTAACCTTTAGACCACGACTAATGGTCTTTTAAGAGAAAACAGCTCAGCGACGAGTTTTTGTCAAAAGTAAATGCCGATTGCTGCACGGTAATCATGGTGAGTGTAACTGTTGCATATTTTCTGAAAGAGATATGCTCAGGATTGGACCATGCCAAATTATACCGATGACATCTTAAGCCACTCTTTGTAGGATCCGTAATCTTCATGCATAGCGCTGCTTATTTACACTGACGATCTTTTGGAAAAAAAGTTAAAATGTTCCATTATATTAACAGATTCATATGTTTGAAGAGCTTAGAACACTGGTGCTCAGCCATGGCCCACCAAGATGAATCAGAACTACATCTCCCATGATACTCAGTCTCTCATTAGGTTGACAGAGCCTTGTTGTAAACTTAGTTCCAAAACATCTGTAGGGGACAGGTTGAGTGACCCTGGATTAAAGTATTACCTGTTCCAAAGCAGATCTGAAAAAGTGGGTGGTGTTTTGACCAAACTATGAAGAAAGTGGAAGGCTGGCATGAATGTATTCTAAAAATAGGGTTTAATCATTTTTTATAGAAAATTGCTTTTAGGAAAAAGCGACACAGACCAAAATAGATGAGAAAAATGTTAAAAATAAAAACTGAGTTGCCATAATAGCACTAATTTATTCCCATTCTTACTTTCCCCCTGATATGACTAATTGGGATTGGGCTAACATGTTCAGGGTGTAAGAACAATAGCAATATTTTTTGTTTTTCATACAGAATCCATTGTACTGCCTTGGGGTGTTACTGCTGGTGTGTGGCGTGAGTCCCTACCTTCAGGTAAACAGTTTTGTACTAGATACAAGCTTTTATTTGCATGTGAATCTATTATGACATATTAATGAGTTGTTTGCCCTGGACTTCAAAACGTTTATGGAACATACGCAATCAAACACAAAGAAAATGTTAAATAATGTTAATGTGGGCATTAAAAAATAATAATTGACTAGTTCTTCTCTATCTCATTTCAGTATTACTGTATACTACCCCAAGTTATTATAGCCCCTGTAGCGTGCGACGCAATATGTTAGAGCAATGCAAACAATCAAATAATAATAGTAGTTAACACAACTTCCACTAAATTCTAAATAATGAAGACGTATCAAGCATGTGTTACAATATTTAGTGTATTTGTTATTTATTCCTTCTTGTTGTTTTAATATCTGGTTGTGGCGTCACATAAGATTCTTTAAAGAGATATATAGGTCTGGCTCGCTGGCTGACAGCTGTCTGTAAAATGCAGTGAATATGAAAGCAATGTCTTTTGTTTTATTTATAATATGTCCTCAAGAAGTTTCAGGATTCTAATTTTACCATTTTCGCTCTGTGCTCTATGTATTATTGTGTATAATCAGTGATCACATTTAAGGCACACAATGTATATTTAATAATCTAATACATATTGGAAAAGGGATTCTACATTCAAGCCACAATTAGCCGAGTAGAACATTTAACAAATTCTGCTAATTTTATTGTGAATCTTCAGTTTCCTGTTGAGTTACTGATAATTCTGGATTTATTCAATACTCTTGGTCTCCTACAGTTTTTTATTTGCACCTTTCACTGAAATAATCTCAAAGTTTTGATGTTTATTAAGGTCTTAGAAGTCAGTAATGAAGCAGAGTTCATCTTCTCACTAAATGAAAATTGTTCTTTACTGCTTTAGATTCCCATTAGTGTTGTGGATTTCCAAGTGTCATTTCGTTGAAATGTTTTGTTAGTGCTTTGGATTCCAGTGAGTGTTCTGTAATCCTGTGAGTGTTCTTGAATCCTGTGTTCTGGAATCCTGTGAGTGTTCTTGAATCCTGTGTTCTGGAATCCTGTGAGTGTTCTTGAATCCTGTGTTCTGGAATCCTGTGAGTGTTCTTGAATCCTGTGTTCTGGAATCCTGTGAGTGTTCTTGAATCCTGTGTTCTGGAATAATCGTGTGACTGTTCTGGAATCCTATGAGTGTTCTGGAGTTGTGTGAGTGATTTCAATTTCTTTCATTGATGTAAATGTCTTGGTGTGTCTCTGGATTCCTGCGAGTGCTCTAGATTAATGTTATGTCTGGTATATCTAATTAGATTCTAGTGTGCTATATGAACCATTTTTCCTTGGATATACAGGTATTTTTCAACATTGTATACCGAACAGAACTGTCACGTTCGCAATGGCGCTCACCCCAGATCAGCGTGGTTTGGAACCTTTTGGACAGATTTCTGTGATACTCGAATTTATAGCAGTTGGAACTGCGACACCTAGCACTCCCAGCCAGGGAGGTGAAACAGAATACTAAATACCACTCAGCAGCAAATGATTTTGTGACCAAGTGTCTACAGAGCGAAATCAAGTTAACTATACACAGACAAAGATAGTGTAGCAAAATGTATATATAACTTGGTTTATCAAGAGCGCGGTCAAACATACATTCCGAGTTGGCACCAGAGAGGGTAGTCTTACAGGCAGGATTGGCAACATGGAAGACTCCCTTATATTTATTCTCGGTATCGTAAAATGAGGATATAATGAATTAAGTATTAAGTATGAAGTAACATGCAGGGCAGACCCACAATCAGAGACGAAGTGGTATTCTGTGTTTAGCGACTTAATTCCAGCCAGGTAACATGGGAGGTTGATGGATTCAGCAACCTGCAGGGCAGACCCGCACTCAGAGACAATGCGGTATGAGGTGTCTATGGACTTAACACCAGCCAGGCAGAGCGGAGAATTGACTGATTCAGCACCCTGTAGGCCAGGCCTCCTCCAATCGGAGGTAACCTGAAGTAACCTGCACATACACTTAGTAACAGCAGTGAGTATTATATGCACAGCAAGGGAGTTAGAGAAAGAATCGTCAAAAGCAGACCGGGTCAAAAGCACAAGCAGGATCCTCATACAACAAAATCGGCAACTAGGCATAGAAACACTGAGACACGATAACTGAGTACAGCTGACGATGCAGGAATAACTCCATGTCAGGGTGACGAGCAGAATCTCGCACCCTGCATTTAAGGCCGGCTGCTCCGCGTCATCACGCCAAGCCCCGCCCCATCAGATGCCGATCGGCCAGCTCGAACTCCTGGCACCTGGCCAGCTAGTGATGCAGCCGGGCGCCCAGACCCCCCAGGAAGCGCCACAGGGGCCGAAGACGTGACAAGAACATGGCAATCAACAGGCACCTCCCAATACCCATTTACAATGGTAACTTGTTTATCCAGTACCCATTCAGCCTGTCTCCTCTTTATTTAGGGAGGGAATGTTGTTTCCTTTTTTCTTTATGCATTCTTATATTTCTCAACATCAAATCACAAATAGTGTAAGGGGCAGGTAAAACTTAAGAGTGTCTGCTTTAATGCTTTTGTTTGTTTATATCACTGCTGAAGCACAGTGTCTGAGTGCTGTAAAGGACGAGGCTAACTTACATATGTTCCTGCGGAGGGGATGAGGGGAAGTAAAGTCCATATATTACCTCCAAAATAAATTGTAAAAATGACACATGGCTCACATTCCGGGCCACGTTACATTCTTCGCGCAAACGTTAACGCGTGTGCAAAAACACATTAACGCGAGGGGCAAAACCCTTTGCGCAGAACGTCGTATTACAACGTCTGCGCAAAAAATGTGCGTTAACGTCTAACGCAGGGGAACCTGCGTGAACCCTTTGCGAGCGTAATGTACTTTGCGTGTCTTATACTTAACATTGTGAGCGCAAATGCTTTTGTGCGCTGGTACGCGGATGGTATTACAATCTATGCGCAAATTTTAACGGACAACGTTTGCGCGCATTATTTTAACGTCTTTAAAAGCTGGTGTTAAAGGCAAATCTGAATGTTCTGGCCGAAACCAAATACACCAGCCAGAAAAAAAAAATACAGCAAGGTATAGTTACACATTCTACACATACCCAAACAATAAAATGGAGACGTGTTTTTATTATTGCTGCAGCATATATACTCAGATTGATTTTGACAGGCGCAAAAACTGAACAGGAGACAATTCTTAATTCTGATTGGCTGAATCACGTGAAAAAACAGTCGCACACCGATTTCTGCGCGCAGCGTTAATGCACATCTTTTTTACGCGCAATATTTTTTGACTGATGAAAAAATGCACTCGGATTGTAATACCAGCGTTAATTTATGCGCGTTAACGTTTAATGCTTCGCGCACAAATTAACGTGCTGCGCGTGCATTTTTGCGCAAAGAATGTAATCAAGCCCTCCATCTTTTATGCCTCACAAGAAACATTATGCAGAAATGGCCTTGCAGGTTGTGATTTGCCAGAGGGACCACTGATAATCTTTGGATCAATTTACATCTTCATGGTAAGCATGTCTCATTTAAGAGTAATAACATAAACAATTATGCATATCATGTGTCAGCAACGAGAGGCCAGTGAAGGAAACGACAGGCAGTTCAACAAAGATGTGGTTGATCTAGGATGGAAAACATAGACAGGTTGAATAACTCAAGAAGGGTGAATTGGAGAGTGTGTATATATATACACTATACAGTGTGGGCGCCTGTTAGTTAAATATTCAGTTAAAGTGCTAAGTAGGTGCTAATAAATAGTCAAATGCTGCCTATAGTATGGTAGAACACATATAAAAAAAACAAAATATGTGTCAAAAAGGACAAAGGTAAAAAGCGAAACCATACGGCGCATCCAAATCAATTAATAAGTTAAGGCGTATAGAATATGCTGGAGAAAGGAAGTGATTAATACCATTAAAAGTGTCTTACATAGTTACATAGTTATATAGGCTGAAAAAAGACATGCGTCCATCGGGTTCAGCCTCTCCCACATAACCTACTGCTGTTGATCCAAAAGAAGGCAAAAAACCCAGTCTGAATGCTTGCCAATATGCAACATACTGGGAAAAAATTCCTTCTTGACCCCAGAATGGCAGTCAGATTTCTCCTTGGATCAAGAAGCTTTTACCCACATATTAAATATTATAACCCTTAATATTCTGTGTCTGCAGGAAGTCATCCAGTCGTTTTTTAAAAGTCTGTACAGACTCTGACCCAACCACCTCAACAGGCAGAGAATTCCACAGCTTTATTGTTCTCACCGTAAAATAACCCTTCCTATGCTTTAAGCTAAATTTTCTTTCTTCCAGTCTAAATGGATGACCCCTTGTCCTATGTATAGTCCTGTTAATGAATAGGTTATCAGACAATGGTTGATAATGGCCCCGTATATATTTATATAAGGTTATCAGATCCCCTCTAAGGCGCCTTTTCTCTAAACTAAACAGGTTTAAGCTTGTTAGTCTTTCCTCATAACTTAACCCTTCCATCCCCCTTATTAATTTAGTTGCCCGTCTCTGCACTTTTTCTAATGATATAATATCTTTTTCTAAGACAGGTGCCCAATATCGCACGGCATATTCAAGGTGCGGCCTGACCATTGATTTATACAGAGGCAAAATTATGTTTTCATCCCGTGAGTGAACTCCCCTTTTAATGCATGCCAGTACTTTGCTGGCCTTGGCGGCTGCTGTTTGACATTGCACATTGTTACTTAGTTTGAAGTCAATGATTATTCCCAAATCCTTCTCCTGCTTGGATTTCCCTAACTCCGTACCATTTAGGGTATAAATTGCTTGTGTGTTCTTCACTCCAAAGTACATAACTTTACATTTATCTAGATTAAATCTCATCTGCCATTTAAGTGCCCAGTCCCCCAATATATCTAAATCCCTCTGCAGCGAAGTAACATCCTGCTCACATTGTATTACTTTTCCTAGCTTTGTGTCATCTGCAAACACTGATACATGACTTTCAATGCCTATCTCAAGGTCATTTATAAATAAATTGAATAGTATTGGTCCTATAACAGACCCCTGAGGGACACCACTTACCACTGGTGTCCATCTTGAAAATGTACCATTTATGACCACTCTCTGTACCCTATCTTTTAGCCAGTTTTCTATCCAAGAACAAGTATTTTCATCTAGACCATTTTTTCTTAATTTAAGTAGTAACCTTTTGTGTGGAACTGTGTCGAAAGCTTTGGCAAAATCTAAGTAAATCACATCCACTGCGACCCCCTGATCTATACTTCTACTTACTTCCTCATAGAACGTAATTAGGTTAGTCTGACATGATCTGTGTTTCATGAAACCATGCTGATTTTTGCCAATTACATTATACCTCCCAATAAATTCCTGAATATTATCCCTTAGTAACCCCTCAAATACTTTCCCAGCCACAGATGTTAAGCTCACAGGTCTATAATTCCCAGGCACAAATTTTAAACCTTTCTTAAATATAGGGATCACGTCAGCTTTTCTCCAATCCTCTGGTACTATTGTCTTATTGTCTTATAAAACATCATTTAAAATGCATAAGGTAAAATCCAGGATCAAAGTCCAATGTGCAAAAAAAGTGCTCAAGTGTATAACAGTTCAATACTCAAAGTAATGATAAGGGAAGATGTGTCGATCTTCTCCAAAG
This sequence comes from Leptobrachium leishanense, assembly GCA_009667805.1. NCBI lineage: Eukaryota > Metazoa > Chordata > Amphibia > Anura > Megophryidae > Leptobrachium > Leptobrachium leishanense. The sequence goes on from CM019066.1 coordinate 314,712,501, forward strand.
TGCTGGTGTCGAATTCTTATATTCGTCAGTGTCCCTCAAAGAAAACACATCATAGAAAAATGATAGTGCAGATGGTTAGTGCAAAATTGATCAAATTATAAAGCCAAAGTCTAGACCACTCACATTTGTGGGAGCCTACAGGATCCCGGCTCAAGGAAGAAGAGCTTGCGGCCAAATATAGGGTGACACTTCCCTTCTTTCTGTCCGTAATGGATGCGATTCTAGAGCCCCATAGTATCAGGCTCAATGGGTGTAGCTTTGGGCTCTCTTAAAGGTGGAGACCCAGACCGTTTTATCTCACCGGCAGTTGATCCATGTATCCAAGAAAAAAATCGGAGAAAAATGGCGAATGTGGAATTACAAACCAAAATATTTATTTGGAACAAATAATAAAAGGTAGGACAAGGTCTACCGAGACGCGTTTCGGCTTAAAAAAGCCTTCCTCAGTCGGTATAAGAACTTAATAATGTCCATAAAAAACAGTGTAAAAGTCAGATTTTTTTTCTTGGATACATGGATCAACTGCCGCTAAGATAAAACGGTCTGGGTCTCCACCTTTAAGAGAGCCCAAAGCTACACCCATTGAGCCTGATACTGTGGGGCTCTAGAATCGCATCCATTACGGACAGAAAGAAGGGAAGTGTCACCCTATATTTGGCCGCAAGCTCTTCTTCCTTGAGCCGGGATCCTGTAGGCTCCCACAAATGTGAGTGGTCTAGACTTTGGCTTTATAATTTGATCAATTTTGCACTATCATTTTTCTATGATGTGTTTTCTTTGAGGGACACTGACGAATATAAGAATTCGACACCAGCACTTAAGGGAAGATGTGTCGATCTTCTCCAATCATTACTTTGAGTATTGAACTGTTATACACTTGAGCACTTTTTTTGCACATTGGACTTTGATCCTGGATTTTACCTTATGCATTTTAAATGATGTTTTATAAGACACTTTTAATGGTATTAATCACTTCCTTTCTCCAGCATATTCTATACGCCTTAACTTATTAATTGATTTGGATGCGCCGTATGGTTTCGCTTTTTACCTTTGAATAACTCAAGAGCCTGGACTGGATTAAGACAGTCCAACATAGGATGGATTATAAAGAAACTAATTAGAAAGTCCGTTTTGGAATCAGGATCACTAGATGGGGGACCTGTTAGATAGGTTTGGTGTACTTTTGTTTTAATTCAGAACACTAACAGGGTAATTCAAAGAGATTTGAAAAAGTCACCGCACGTTCGGTGACTTTTCGTTCTCTTCAATTCGGTTCCTTTTGCCGATCCCATTTCGGTGACCCTGCAGTGTATTCAGCAAGCACCACAGGGTCCCTGAATTGCAGGGAAAAGCTGCCACAAACCTGACGAAAACTAACCGCAAAACCTGGCAAATGCACGCCGAAAACCCGCAAAAACATCTGGATTGCCGAAAACCGCGGAAAAACCCGAGCAGGATCCGATCACACGCAGTGAAGTCGCCGGAAAAAGCCGACACCGCAGACAGAGTGAAGTGAATAAATTAGGGAAACAGTTTGCTTAAATGTTTGAAAAGTGAAACACTGTTTGCAAAGAAACTACTGAGCGAAAATGTCTGAAATTTACATATGAGGTCCAATCAATGATAATAAAGAGGGCTGCTACAGAAAAAATAAGTAAACTTAAAAAAAATTCAGAAAAATGTTTAAAATATCCGAAAAAATCTATAATTAAAGAGACTCTTTACTGCAGAATTTTATAATGAAAGGTTTATTAGATATTGAATTAAAACCAGAATATTTTTAACATTGAAGCCTGTGGGATTCTCCTGAATAAACTTGCCGAATTAAACCACCGAATGGCAGGGCATTTCGGGAACCTTTCACTGCTGGTTTGTGTTCTCTGAATAGCCGAAGCAGTGCTTCTCTATGGGGATTTCACTGCCCTCGAACAGGCACCGTATGTTCAGGCAATTCGCCTGCATTTGGCGAATTGCCTGCTCTCTGGATAGGTCTTTTCAGCGTTCGGTTACCTTTCTCAAGCAATTCGGATCTCTTTGAATTACCCTGTAAGGAACTATGTGTATTTATGAACTCTATGGTTGGCAGCCATGCTAGGAACAGGTTTCTCACTGGTTTGGTCCTGTTGTTCCTGGCCTTGAAGCTACCAACACCAGAGACGTTGACTGGAAATGATGAGCTTGGATTGATCCATCAGGAAAATGTGATATGAACAGATCTCATAACGATTTATCATAAAATGATTCTGTCCTTCCAATGCACATTATCTATGCGTGACCTCAGTTAATGGGGGAGGTCATAGCATCCAAACAATAATGATTACAATCTGCTGAAACTAACAATCTGTGTTGGAAACCTCAGCAAAAGCCAGCTTACTTTTTAATGCAAAATAGATTTCTGAAAATAAATTTATTTTTTATACTAATTGGTAAAGCTTCTCAAAAGTTGTGAGCAACAAGATGCCGCTTTGATATCCAGCTACGCTTCTAACTATGGCAACAAATAATTTGCTCCAGATACTGTTTCTGCAAAGGAATATATTCTGTTCTCTTCTCTAATTTATAAGCAAGGTCAAGGGGAGGCAAAATAATTAAACACACAACAGAGTTCAAGGGGAGCACAACACATTTATAGAAAAATGAAACACTAATCAAGTCCAAGCTCCACAACTGGAAAATGAAACAGGTTTTCATATGAATAGAAAAGAGCTGAGAACAATCGATTAAGTAAATGTAAGTCTTACCTGTCCTGGATAAAGAAAAACGGTCCCAATTTGAGATACAGACACTGGCCCACCAGAAAAAGATCCATCAAATCATCTAATGACAAGCTTATATCCTGCTATGCCATTGCAAGTCATTTCTATACCAGAAAGGGAGATTGGGCTGATAACATGCAATGCAAAAAACTTCCCAAAGGAATTGGAGGCTGATGTTACAACCTGAAAAAAGTCATGGACCACGTCGCCACCGGAATGCCAAAACCTGCTGCATGATTCTGGCTGTGTGCTCACACCAGGTGATCCCTATAACGAGGCCTGTGTTTCCCTTTATAAGGGTGAAGTACCCATGATGCAGTGCTCCATCATTGTCTATCCTGGTAGCCTTTTACTAATGAAACCTGCTCCTTCCCTTCACGTTAGTTTACATGTGTAACGAACCTTGCTTGGGCTTTATAATACGTTTGACAGCTGCCTGCCACGACCTATTGCATGGTCTGTACCACGATTACTGTCTACTGCTGTATCCTTGCCTCCATTTCCCACCTGCATCCAAGTCTCCAGCGTCCCCCGCTTCCAAGTCTCCAGCCTTTCCAGCTTCCAAGTCTCCAGTCAGCCCTTTTCCTGTCTCGTGTCTTACGTAAGTCTCCTGCTGTGTTTCCCTCAGTGTTTCCCTATGTCTTGTTTCACCCTCTGACCATAAAGCCTCAAACCCCTCTTTTTCTCACTTTAAGTTTACAGAGTAACCCAGACGTGGACCCCTTGCTCGTTGTGCCTAGAGGGGTGTCAGTTATACCCTCCTGACGAGGTGTAACAAGATCAAAACAATCATCAGGGGTTGCTGCATCTCTCGTGCAGGGATTATGTTGTTGGCATTTCACTACTGGCTGCCCTTTCTGGGTGATGGCGTCTGATTTGCATATGGAGCAGTTGTCCCTGTAATGGCACGATCGACCTAAAACCTTGTGAGACCTGAGCGGGCCCCTTCTTCGAGCAGGCCACTATTGCCATTGCTCGTTCTTGGGACCCTCACGAACCTCTCTTTTTCTCACTTTAAGTTTACAGCGTAATCCAGACATAGACCCCTTGCTCGATGTGCCTAGAGGGGTGTCAGCTGTACTCTCCTGACGAGGCCTAACAAGGCCGAAACAATCGTCAGGGATTGCTGTCTTGTGCAGGGATGACGTCCTTGGCATTTCAGTACTGGCTACCCTTTCTCCTCAATTAGTTCCAGTCCTGGCCAGTCCCTCACCATCCATACTGCTGTTTATAATAAATCCCCTTTGTACCTATCTATGTGGTTCAGCTTGCATATATCACTGCTCATTGGGCTCATAACCTCTTCCCCTCTACCACGGTCGGGACACTGATGGTACCTAAGAATTTTTTTTCTATGGCTTTCTCTGCTCCAGCCTATTTAGCAATACATCTGTGTGAGGCTAAGGGACTGAACTGCGGTATATTTTTCAGAAATAAGGAGCAGTATTACAATACTGCCGCTAAAACGGGGACGCTAAGGAGGAAACCTGCACCTGCAGGTTTCTCCTTAGCACCCCCGCTTTAGCTCCATATGACGGGGCAGGCGCTAATTCAGCAGCCTGCCCCGTAATACAGCCCTAAGCCTGAGGATACTCAAGGCAGCGATAAGCGCCATTGCGAGCATCCCCTCCATGGAGTCCATAGGACTCGATTGAGGCTTCGACTGCCGGTTACATGGCATGCAGGATCTCGCCTCTCGTGATATCCAACAGGTTGGCAGAGTGATCGTGGAGGGAGACTGGGAGACTTATTTTATTCCCCCAGTCTCCTTCTGCTCTCGGCTCTTCTACAAAATATTTGGGAATTGTTGTAATCTGTGTGTTCTCACTGCCACCAACTATTTTGGGGTCAATAATTTCTACAAGATATCTGGGAATTGTTCTAATCTGTGTGTTCTCACTGCCACCCATCAGGGGGTCTCACTGATTTCTAGGAGGTTTCTGGGAATTGTAATCTGTGCCTTCTCACTGCCAGCTATCAGGGGTCCCACATACTTCTAGTAGATTTCTGTGAATTGTAATCTGTGTCTTGTCACACTGCCACCCATCAGGGGGGCTCACTGATTTATAGGAGGTTTCTGGGAATTGTAATCTTTGTCTTGTCACTGGCTGCCAGCTATCAGGGTGTCTCACTGAGTTATACCAGAGTTCTGGAAATCTTTAATCTTTACAAAGAGCAGGGACAGTGCATGCATCAGTGTCAAATGTAGGAACCCATTGCCAGCATCTTCACCGTATGGTGCAGGACTACCTAGGGGCAAGGGCAGACCTGGATACCTTTCCAGCAGATGATCCACTGGCTTACTGGGTGTTGAGATTGGATCACTGGCCAGAATTTAGCCAATATGCTATGCAGCTACTAGGTTGCCCTTCATCCAGCGTGCTTTCTGAAAGGACGTTCAGTGCCGCTGGAGGTTTTGTCACAGACAAAAGAGTGCGTCTGTCCACCGACTCTGTAGACCGGCTGACATTTATAAAAATGAATCAGTCCTGGATCAGCAGCTATCAAATCCTCTGATGCTGACGTAACTTAATAGATCTGGGATCTCTTCTGCATTCACAAAACCTCCACCACTGAACTCTTCCACAATACCACAAAAAGGGTTACAGTGTGAAGGCACTTGCTGCCACCAAAGGCACAATATTGGGGTGCACTGACGCCTTTACCAGATTCATATCTCTTTAATATAGGACCGCATGGTCCAACCCTGCACTCTTCCACAGTACCACAGAGGGGTTACTTACGGTGTGAAGGCACTTGCTGCCACCAAAGGCACAATATTTGGGTCCACTGACGCCTTTACCAGATTTGTATCTTTTTAATATAGGCCCGCATGGTCCAACCCTGCACTCTTCCACAATACCACAAAAGGGTTACGGTGTGAAGGCACTTGCTGCCACCAAAGGCACAATATTTGGGTGCACTGACGCCTGTACCAGATTCATATCATTTTAATATTGGACCGCAGGGTCCAACCCTGCACTCTTCCACAATACCACAGAGGGGTTACGGTGTGACGGCACTGTTGCCGACACTAAAGGCCCAATTTTAAAGCACCTATTGTTACCTTCATCCAAAGCCTGCATAAGTTTCACCATAATTTAGCCAAAAAATCACTAAACTTGTTCTGTGTGTCCTAAAATGGATTTTCATACAGGCTGCCGCCCCAAGGAGTTGTTTATGAATAGATTAAAGGAAAAACGTTTTCCGTCATTTGAAATGTCATTTTTTTGTTTTTAAATGTTTCTATACATCCTAGAAATCCACCACTTCACGGGCAGGTTATGGGGACCTCCTAGGCACGATATTTGAAGGAATTTTTCGTTTTTATTTTTAACCCTTATTTCATGGAAAACTCACTGTTCCTTTTAAAAACTTTTTTTAAAACTTTTTGTCCTTGTTTCCTGTCCCCCAGGGCACTACCCAGACCCCCATACACTTTTTATGGCAAATATCTTGCATATATGCCCTCTTGGAGGGCACTCTAAAACTCGAACTTTTGAGTCCCATTGACTTGCATTGAGTTCGGTTCGTGTTTGAGTTCGAACTCGAACTTTTGAAATTGTTCGAGTTTGAATGCGAACCGAACACGGGGGTGTTCGGCTCATCACTAGCAGTTGGTGATGTGTGAAAGACTGAACTCGCTGGACACACGTCTTTTTTCAGCCTATGTAACTATGTAACTTGATTCTAAATGATTATCACACAGATGGAAGAACACCAGAGTAGTGTTTGTTCACTGCATCCTTCAAACTGCAATAAGAGAATTGAAATAAGTTGGCAATCACTGGAGCTGCTGATGGTAGTCCACTGGTGTGACTCTTTTACTTGAAACTAACGGTACATACTCGCCACCCAGGACATACTTGAAAATGAGAGAAATCTCAATGTATCCTTCCTGGTAAAATCCTTTCTAAAAAAAAACAAAAAAAAACAGAGAAGCAGTACACAGTGTACAAAATTATGATTTTATATATACAGTCACTACAGTGAATAATAGTATAAATTTAATATAATATAATAATATAAAAAATTGTCAAAGATGACAACGTTTGATCATTGCATCCATAATTTTTTGCCAGCAAACGGTCTGAGAAATTTCTCAGAATTTTTTATATTTCATTATAAAAACTTTTGCTAAAGAAGTATAAATTTACTAAAATGTTTTAAACTTCTTTTTTGGAGTTCAGATAGAAAGGTCTTACTTACTCTTTCCCCTCCCACTCCACCAAAAAAAAAATACCTGTATATGGTGTAATATCAATGAGCAAATAATACTTTGGCATTCATGGGAATAATTGTAAAGTTGAATTGAAGAAAGATTAAATGCCCAGAGAACTTCAAGGCAAAATGGAAGAAGAAAATCAATTTTCCCAGCCACTGAGATTTATATAGCTTTCTTTGTTATTTTGAATCAATAGTTCTGTTCCCATGAATAGCTGAATAATCACATTTTGTGTAGTGTTGGTATACATGTGCACTGAGTCTCTGAACTTTCAGTCACAACACTTTTGATCATTAACAGATTCGGCTCTTATCCCCCACCCTATTTCTCTACATCTGTGGATTGGAGTTTTCAACCCCGAAGCAGAGCAATTACGCCACGCTGTGTGTCCAGCGTGCCTTGCGAAAATAAATTAATTCTTCAAAAACACATTACCATAAAGAAACACATGAAATGCATTGCACAAAAGATCCTGCACATAAAATGAAACGAACAGAGCAATATCTAGGAGAAAAAAAAAAGCATTATGTGGTCTGTTTCAACCCATAGGAACCTTACTGATATGTTTTATTGATATCGCTATGAACTTAATCTTTTAAACTTTACATTGTAAACAAGTTGTATTTTTTAATGGTCATAATATATATGATTTTGTGTGTGTGTATATATATATATATATATATATACTTAAAAATATGGACATACTTATTGTTCAGTGTATGTAGTACCATTTCTTCTTAAATTAAGTTGAAAAAATATTTTATACTTAAAGTATTTACAAGATAGAAAACTCAAAGTGCACAAACATATATAGAGTATGTACTGTATATAATGCACTTGCGTTAACACAAGTTAATAAATGTGTTCTTGTATGCTGTACAAGACCTGAGAATTTATTTCACATGCAGTGAGATGATATTCGCGTTGCAACGTACTGACTACTTTGAAGAGCTCAACTGAGTCACAATTTTTGTGCCCAACTATTAATATACAGGGTTATTCAAAGAGAATCGAAAAGCCACCGCACATTCGGTGACTTTTTGTTCTCTTCAATTCGGTTCGATTTGGCGATCCCATTTTGGCAACCCTGCGGTGTATTCAGCAAGCACCACAGGGTCCCCGAATTGCAGGGAAAGGTCGCTGCAAACCCACCGAAAACTCACCGCAAAACGAGGGTGAATGCACACCGAAACCCGCATAAACATCTGGATTAACCCCGCTGAAATTGCCGGAAAAACCCGAGCAGGAGCCGATCACACGCAGCGCAGCTGCCGGAAAAAAGCTGACACCGCAGACAAATGGAGTGAATAAATTAAAAAAACTGTTTGCTTAAATGTTTGAAAAGTGAAACGCGGTTTGCAAAGAAACTACTGAGTGAAAATGTCTGAAATTTACATATGAGGTCCAGGGAATGATAATAAAAAGGGCTGTTACAGAAAAAATAAGTAAAGTTAAAAAAAAGATTTTTTTTTTAAAATAAAACAAAAAATGCTTAAAATTTCCTATAAAAAATCGATAAATAAAGAGACTCTTTACTGCAGAATATTATAATGAACGTTTTATTAGATATTGGATTAAAATGGGAATATTTTTAACATTGAAGCCTATAGGATTTGCCTGAATAAATCTGCCGCATGAAACCACCGAACAGCAGGGCAATTTGGCAACTTTTCACTGCTGGTTTTTGTTCTCTGAATAGCCGAAGCATTGCTTCTCTATGGGGATTCACTGCTCTTGAACAGGCACCGTAGGTGCAGGCAATTCGCCATGATTTTGCGAATTGCCTGCTCTCTGGATAGCCAAATGGCCAAGAAAGGTAACCGACCGCTGAATTTCTGCGTTCGGTTCCCTTTCGGGAGCCATTCGGATCTCTTTGAATAACCCTGATAGTGTTACATAATATTGTTATTTAATTTTTTTATGTCTCTTAATATAGTATATTGTAGATTTATATTTTTATCCTAACTATAAGAAATCATTCTTCATGAGATGGCCTTTTCTATCCTGTTTGGAGACATATCGCTGGATTCACTAAACAGATTTTTCCAAAATGCGCAAGCCAAATCGTGACTGCCTCACCACAAGAAAATAGGGAAATTCACTTAATTTTAAGCCCTCACAGTGGCGCCGTGCGTTATCAGCTATTATAAGTGTAGGTACATGCAGATACGGGACTGTGCAAGCAGACCTAGGCACCAGCCAAAGTGGGGAAGGGGCATCCCCCACCCTCCACAAAACAGCTTTGTTTATTTGAAATAACCGCGAACACAAAATCACAGAAAAAAATACCAAGCACGACACCCAACACAAGCAGTATTGTAAAATAGCTGGAAAATGTACAGTTCCCAAAGTATAGGGTCTACCCACCACCAACATGGTCAGAAAGACTCTATGCTGAAAACACACTTTAGACAGGCTCATAAGTATTCTCGCTCACCTGCCGCGGAAAACACTCGGCAAATCTGCGAATACTTATGTAGCGCTGTTTAAAACTCTGTTGCTGTATTGTTCGGGTTTGGCCACCAGAGGGAGACAAGCGCAATGTAAACTATACTGGACACAATGGGACTACGTTTTCCAGCATGCATGGGGCAGAGACAGGAAGTGGATGGGGAAGGGGGAAAGGACATCCGCAGCCTCGTGCAAAGGAGAGCCAGTGTGAGCCGAGCGGTGAACAGAGTATGATGCACGTGAGACTGTGAGCAATTGTTACCAGGTAGGAGAGCAGGCGCTGCCTTGCCGATGCTGAGGATCGATACAGTGACTTGCCAGAGACCTACAGTAGTAATCCACCACTGAGAGGTTTTGCACAGACACAGAGTTCCAGATTGGACCCCGAGTAAGGAGACCGCGATGATCCACTGGGAGTGCAGGCGGTAGGCTGTAGATCTTGTTGTAGAAGACGGACAAGCAAGAGAAGCGGATCCGGTGGCACAGGGTCCCAGTATAATCCAGCGGAGAGGCGTCCTTGATCGGGCAGCGGAACAGATTGTCTGGCGGATGGGTGAGAGGCCTTCCAGGACACAGTCAAAGTTTAACGAAGCACGCTGCAGTATTGCTTAAATCTACAGGGCCCCAACGTGACTAGTCGAAGATTCATTAAATCCATTCACTGGCCAGTCGAATATAGTACCCGGGTACCTGAGCTCACACACACACACCTTTTGGGACATAACCTGCACGGGACTTACACTCCAGAGACGAAGGGGTTAAACTTTTCTTTTACCGCTGCGTGTTTCTCGCATTACGAAATCCTGTTTTCTATATACGGTGCTTACATTATATATGCCGCTTTATTGAGACCAGTAAAGTATATCATTTATAAAATCCACAACAGTGCTGGTGTATATTTATTCCCTAGTGCGGAGAGACTAACCCGAGGTTAAATTCAGCGGCTCCTCCGGGAGTGAGCACTACACTTACATAGACACACAGGCAAAAAATAAATGGATGCCACAAACGGTCATGAGATTTTAATGTACAGTAAATAGTACAACTTTTCATATTTCACTTTTTATATTAATATTGAGACCAGCCAACAGGATTCTATTATACAGTACAGAGGTTCACTTTATTAATGTTGGAAATCTGTCCGCACAATTTTAATGTACAGATATTAATTGGTACAGCGGTTCACAGTATTAAAGTTGGAGACCTGCCTGATTCCATTATAGAGTATGTCAGATCACTATATTAATGTTGGATAATGTTGGATACCCTACAGTGCGATTTTCATGCACATTAGACATTAAAATACATATCCCACGGGATGAGGGTCACGCGCATGGTTGCTCACAGTCCCAGTTTTCCAGGGATGTATTGGATTAGTGTTCTTTTGCCCCAGACTCTGTCATGTGATTGAAACTAGTGACAGATAACAAACATGGAAGACTGGGACAGTCGGCAACTATGGATGGAGGGGTTATCATCTCATCAGAAGGGAAAGAGTCCACCGTGGGATCAAAGAAAGAGGATCAACATGTTGGATGAAGAGGATACAGAATTTTTCTTTTCTAAAGATTTTAATATCGCTCCAGTAGCAGACAGATTTACTGTGTAGCCGGCCACCTTACCATGGGGTGAGGAAGGAATTTTTACCTGTGGAAGTTTTTTCTCCTTCCTCTGGACTCCTAGATGATAAGGGAAGCATCTGCACCTGTAAACATGTAACATAATGGCTTTATTTCCTACATATTTATTTTTCTGTTAATCTGTATATTTGGTATTGTGTTAATATCTTGCATTTTACTATTTTGTATTTCTGTAACCACTCAATGTTCTTGAACCCAGGACATACTTGAAAACGAGAGAAATCTCAATGTATCCTTCCTGGTAAAATCCTTTTATAAATTAAATTTTGAAAGTCAAAAGAATATATATATACAACCCCTATGTGGACCTCAAAACATGCAGGTATCCTCAAAGGGATGCTGGGTGACCGTGTTGGATGGGTAAAAAATAACAAAACTTTACTAATACCTTAAAAATACCACATATGATTAGCACCTATATATGTGGTATTTTTAAGGGTTTTTTTACCCATCCAACTGTCACTCAGCATCCCTTTGAGGGTACCTGCATGTTCACGAGGTCCACATAAGGGTTGCATGTATATTCTTTTTTGACTGATATTTTTTCGCGCTCGTCGCCTACACAGGGGTGACCGTTCTACACGTTTTTGGTAGGACTGACTAACGTGACTCATTTTCGCGTAGCCACGATCCTATCATTTTGTTGTTCATATTGGTTTAAACATCTTTTGGACATGGTTTGCTTTTTTTTTATATTTAAAATTTTTATTTTGTAAGTAAGGGCCACGCAGGACCTTCAAAACTGTCATCAAAGATACGGCATTAGAAAAACAATAAACATCCCCAAATAGGGGGGTCTCAGCAATATATATCAGATAAAAGGGGAGGAGTAACACAAAAGTCTAGGTCAGTGGTTCTCAAACCTGTCCTCGGGACCCCCAACCAGGCCATATTTTGAAGATCACCTTGGAGAATTGCAGACTGAATCTTGCATTCACTGAGCAGCAAATCATATCACCTGTGCTGTGCTTCAGCTATCTGCAAAATCTGGCCTGGTTGGGGGTCACGAGGACAGGTTTGAGAACCACTGGTCTAGGTGATCCCCAGCCGGTGATCTTCGGTGTCAAAGTCTTCAGGAACTCCTAGAAAGGGGAGGGTTCACATAAAGAGTAGTGTAGCACCTCGAAATAAAGAGACTCTGCTCGCGAGAAAAGGAGGGGGGACTGGGGCAGGGGAGAAAATCAAAAAGGGCAAAAGATCCACAAAAATTGTCTACTTCATCTCTGAATGTGGGGGGAGGGGGAAATAACTGTTGAAAAACTCCTGTAATTGGGGAGACTCAGAAATCAAGGCTAAAGATTTCTCATCAGCCTATGTCGACCAACGGCAAGGGATACGGCACAGGCAGCATGTCACCTATCAGGTCAGAGCATCCAGTCTCCGCTCTCTCGCCACCACGAGGAAGGGCTGCAGGCCTCATCACGGCCCAAACCGCACCCCAACCTCCACCATCAGAAGATCGCGGCAGGGCCCGGGCCAGATCTTGGCAGGAACTTCAGTGCCATCCAGGCTGTCAGCTGTGGAGAGCTATTCCTCCCAGGTCCGCAAGGGGAAGCCTCCAGTCCCTGGCTCATCAGCACCATCATCTCTCTAGGCATGCAGGTCTCATTCACCCCGAGAGCACTCGAAACCAGGATCTGCGTAGGTGGTCAAGATTCCCGGGGCAGTGTCCCGTCTGTATTGCCATCTCCAATGTTTCCCTCACCGGGTCGTTGTTTCGCTGGGTCACCTCTTCCCAGCAGCTGCTCAGTGCTGCCATCACTCGGGGCCAGACCCCTTTAGTAAGTGGGTCATCGGCATCCTCCTCCTCTAGTATCTGCAGGCAGGCGTCCAGGCCACAGACAACTGCATCCCCTCCTCCAGCAGGGGGAGCGGACGTATCCCGCCATCGACCTGCCGGTCCATCCATCATCCCGGGGAAAAGTCATCTAGGGTAGCTGGGAGACGTGGGCCCTCCATCCCCGCAGCGTCAAAACAAGCCGGGTGGAAACAGTCCCACAAGGCCGAAAGGCATCAGGGTCGGGCAGTGGGCCGCAAGATGGCCACCTGCGTCGTGTCTTGGCCACAGCTTTCCAGCCGCCAGAATTGTCTCTGGTCCGGGGTCCGGAGGGGCGACCTAGCGGGCTCCAGACAGCTCTGGACTGATGGCCAGCCACTTGATGCACCTCAAATCTAAGAAATACCGTGGGTAGAGTCATCTAGAGGTCCAGTAAGGAAGAAGACATGCGGAGCTCTGCCATTACACGTCCTCTCCCAGTAGCAGCCGGCCACACCCCCCTTGGACATGGTTTTCTAATTGCATTTTTAAATTTTTTAAATAAAATAATATTTAATTTTTTTTTAAAAATACATGTAGGACATTTATAGTGTAACATATTCACTCCATATTAGTAGCATCCAACAATATATATTTTTTACCCCTGTACATAATGCACATGTGTGACCACTGAAAGATATATATTTAGGCATCCTTATGTGTGTATTGTGTTTTGGATTACAATATTACACATATCATGAAGACTGCTCTCAGACCATATTATCCATGTTATGGAGTCATTAAGCTAACACTCCAGAGATGCGAAATTAATTTAAAATCTACAGATCTCAGTTTCCCAACATTTTTATGTCTTTCTTAATATTTCAACAAAAGCTTTTTCCTTGGAATATGCTACTTTTTTTTACTCATTGGTGACAACTGCAAGCCAAAGACTGGAGTCGATGACTAATATCTCCCCCTCTTTAATTATAATAATATTGATGTTACTTTAGAAGCTGAGGATGTAATTTTCCTATCACATAGATTGTAGGGTAAATCTTCTGCATATAATAAAGGGGGCGTTCGGACGAGTAAAAATGCTTTCAAAATAATAGGTATTAAATAGCCATTTCAATGACTAATGAATGTCTAATAGGAGAGGAGACGAGCATTTAGAGATATTTGGGGCATATATGTTTATCAGTGAACTGTGAGCGGTAACATATCATTTCATAACCTTTACACCACCCGTAACATCACTTGCGTGATTCTTAATTAAGTGAATATCTGCAAGCGACACTCTAGTATATTTATTATAGAAAAGAAGAAAAAACAAAAAGGCGTTGTGGTAGTAATGGCATAGTTGCATTTAATATCAAAAAGATATAATTGTCCAATAGAACTTTAACACCAGTAACTGACAGTGTGACTTTCTTAGGAAACAACAGAGGTACAGGTCAAGATTCAATAAAACTCGCAGCTTGTATTATCAAACAGCAAGATCTCACGAGGTGCTCATACCTTGAAAAATGTGGTACTGTTTGTCACGATGACGGCAAAGTTTGAGTATATGTATTACACTATACATATCTTCTCAGTTATAGCGACACGAATATGGGGTTTTGGCAAGGGGTCGCAGCCTACAAAAATAGGTGTGGGAACTCATAGTTCTGCCCCCACATTAAGCAATGCCATCTCGCACATAACCCACTGTCTCGCACTCAAATTGTTTATATAGAGAGACACATAAATGCAAATGGCCTGGGTTTTAGGTAACCTTTATAATAGTCAGAATAAATATTATGGGCTACATTACAATCTTAACGCAAACGTTGCGTGAGCATTAACGTTTTCTGCAGTGTTTACTGCACATTACAATCCAAACGCAAACAGGTTAAGTAACCCGTTTGCGTTTGGTACCTTGCGCTTTTCAGCGCGAGGTTATTGTACTTTGCGCCCCCCATGTTAAGTATAGGGAGCACAAAGTGTTAATCAGCGCTGGATTACAAAGTCCCAGCGCTGATTAACGTCCGGCTGTGGTTAGCAAAAAGTTAACCACAGCCAGGAATTTGTGTTAACGGATTCCACTTCTGCAGTAACACCAGCCTCAAAAATTAAAAAATGAATCACATACTCACCCTCTGTCCCGCGGCGAGGAACGCGGCTCCAACCGCCTCCTCCGTCCGGCGGGAGCAGGGAAAGACTGGGGGAAAAAGTCCCCCCCAGTCTCTCCCTGCATATCACTACGCCGACCGGTCGGATCTCGCAAGGCGAGATTCGGCTGGTCATGTGACCGGCAAGGGCGAACTCAATGGAGTCCTATGGACTCCATCGAGTGGATGCTCGCGGCTGCGCTCAGCGCTGCCGCGAGCATCCCTGATTTTAACGCACGGTAACAATGGAGGCAGCATTTTTTGCACCTGCATTGTAATCCAGGGTTAAAATGTGGGCGCAAGAGGGAAAACTGCACAGTTTCTCCTCCCTTGCGCCCGAATTTTAACACTAACATTGTAATTTGGCCCTATACGTTTAAAGAAAACATATGCATTATCGTCTATACAAACATTTCACAAACTGTGGGCCAATGGGGAACTCCGTTCCTCCTGCAAAATTAGTGTAGGAACTACGTTCCCATGCATTCCTGCTCGACTTGACACTTGAATCTGGTCACAATATACGTATAGCGCGGAAAAAAACAGAAGCTGAAATGCAATACCTAGAACATGATTAATCAGGGCTTCTGCTGAAATGACTGAGATTTCTTAAGAAAAAAGGAGGGGAAGGTTATCCGTACATTGTAAATTTGAATGAAGTGCCGCTTTTTCTGGATGGACATGAAGTCTGGTCCCTTTTTTTGCTGCTTCAATCCTGTGGACTTTTCTGTCCTTGAGATCCATAAAGAGCCCAGAATCCGTTGATGTATTAAATTTTAATAGACGCATGCTTTACAGCAGGGTTCAAGTCGTAAAATAATAAGTGCGGGAACTCACCAACATTTCTGTCCATTCCGCTCATAAAGATTTGGGAGACGCAGCAGCTGCAGCGCTTCTTTATGCATGAGAAAGCCATTCTTCTGGCAAACACTGAGAAATTGTCATTCCCATGCCATCCCAATGCACATAAATCCAGGAAAACCCTTAAATATAGACAGTTTTATAAAATTGTCTATATAGAAAGGAAATACGACTTCCCAGTATATCAGCCAAAAGGGAACTAAGTTCCTCCTGCTAAATTAGTAAGTGAACTGCGTTCCCAAGCGAGCGTTCCTGCAGGACGTGACCCCTGCTTTACAGTGACTGTTATAATAGTAATAATGATATTTTTTCACAAAGTGTAGCTTCATTTTTCTAAACACGCCACTAATTCACGGTGCTAGGGATCTGCTGTCTCCTAGAATAATTTGTAACATGGGTCAGTTGATACTAGAGTATGTTTTTTTTGTTGAAAAAGGTGACTTTTTTCAAAAACATTGAAGTGGTTGTCTCAACCGGGAAAGCTGCACATTGAAGCCTCTCTAGTTGGTATTTGGCTCTTAGTGTTGTGAAATGCCAGCGTCTGTCAGCACTGCATTGCCGGAGATTTTTGTTATTGTTTACAACGTCGGCAAACACCATTGCTTAATGATTAATTATTTAGTTAGCAATGTGAAAAACAATATGTGAAAATGAAAACCAGTGGAATGACAAATAACATCACAATACAAAAGAAAAAGAAGTAAAGGAATCTAGAAGATATATAAAATAAGAGTTAAATACTAAGAGAAAAAAAGGAGAGGGATGCGGGATAGAGGATTTCTAATTAGTCCAAGAGGAATTAAATTATTATATTATTTGCATGTTGATCTCCATCAGCACATTTAGGGCAATATTACAATCTTAACGCTAACGTTAGCGCTCAGCTATATGAGCTTTAAGGTTAGGTTGGCCTCGTGCTGCCTGCCCATATTACAATCTGAACTCTAATGGATTAAAAAAAGGAGATTGCGCTCGTTTGTGCCAGTTTACTGTACTTTACGCTCCTTATACTTAACATGGGGATCGCAAAGAGTAAGCAAGGAGTAATTACGGTAGCTTTAAGATTAAAAAGTCCTAATGATAATTACTCACTGCTGCGGCTAACTGGAAAGTTAGCTACAGCTTGGCGCAGGTGCTATTTGATTCCACTTCTGCAAATCCCCCCAAAAATCATATACTCAGCTCTTATCCCACGGCGAGAATGGCGGCCTGATCTACCGCTTCTGGCTGCCGGGAGCAGAGTGAGACTGGGTAAAAAAGTCCCCCAGTCTCCCTCTGCGATCACTCCGCCGACCTGCAGGATCTGGCTTGCCGGTTATGTGACCTGACTGGAGAAGCTTCCATGGAGTCCTATGTACTCCAGGAGGAGATGCTCAAGGTGGCGCTGGTTTTCTTCCTTAGCTTCCCCGTTTTAGCAGGCAGTATGTAATACTGTCCTTAGTGTGTAATGAAGGTCTAAGTGTTTACTAAGGTTCTTTCAGCACTAACAAGTATTCCTTACATCAACATGATACAAAACATTAATAGTGTTTTGCTGTAATATTATAAGTGCATAATGCTGAGGATCCAATTCTACAGTCAGGTCCAGAAATATTGGGACATCGACACAATTCTAACATCTTTGGCTCTATACACCACCACAATGAAGTTGGAATGAAACAAACACAATGTGCTTTAACTGCAGACTGTCAGCTTTAATTTGAGGGTATGTACATCCAACTCAGGTGAACGGTGTAGGCCTTACAGCAGTTTGCAGATGTGCCTCCCACTTGTTACGGGACCAAAAGTAATGGGACAGAATAATAATCATAAATCAAACTTTCCCTTCTTAATACTTGGTTGCAAATCCTTTGCAGTCAATCACAGCCTGAAGTCTGGAGCGCACAGACATCACCAGACGCTGGGTTTCATCCCTGGTGATGCTCTGCCAGGCCTCTACTGCAAGTGTCTTCAGTTCCTGCTTGTTCTTGGGGCATTTTCCCTTCTGTTTTGTCTTCAGCAAGTGAAATGCATGCTCAATGGGATTCAGGTCAGGTGATTGACTTGGCCATTGCATAACATTGCACTTCTGTCCCTTAAAAAACTCTTTGGTTGCTTTTGTAGTATGCTTTGGGTCATTGTCCATCTGCACTGTGAAGCACCGTCCAATGGGTTCTGCAGCATTTGGCTGAATGTGAGCAGATAATATTGCCCAAAACACTTCAGAATTCATCCTGCTGCTTTTGTCAGCAGTCACATCATCAATAAATACAAGACAACCAGTTCCATTGGCAGCCATACATGCCCACGCCATGACACTACTACCACCATGCTTCACTGATGAGGTGGTATGCTTAGGATCATGAGCAGTTCCTTTCCTTCTCCATACTCTTCTCTTCCCATCATTCTGGTACAAGTTGACCTTGGTCTCATCTGTCCATAGGATCTTGTTCCAGAACTGTGAAGGCTTTGTTAGGTGTTGTTTGGCAAACTCTAATCTGGCCTTCCTGGTTTTGAGGCTCACCAATGGTTTACATCTTGTGGTGAACCCTCTGTATTCACTCTGGTGAAGTCTTCTCTTGATTGTTGACTTTGACACACATACACCTACCTCCTGGAGAGTGTTCTTGATCTGGCCAACTGTTGTGAAGGGTGTTTTCTTCACCAGGGAAAGAATTCTTAGGTCATCCACCACAGTTGTTTTCCGTGGTCTCCCGGGTCTTTTGGTGTCGCTGAGCTCATGGTGCATTCCTTCTTTTTGAGAATGTTCCAAACAGTTGTTTTGGCCACACCTAATGTTCTTGCTATCTCTCTGATGGGTTTGTTTTGTTTCTTCAGCCTAATGATGGCTTGCTTCACTGATAGTGACAACTCTTTGGATCTCATCTTGAGAGTTATCAGCAACAGATTCCAAATGCAAATGGCACACTTGAAATGAACTCTGGGTCTTTTATCTGCACATTGTAATTGGGGTAATGAGGGAATATCACACACCTGGCCGTGGAACAGCTGAGAAGCCAATTGTCTCATTACCTTTGGTCCCGTAACAAGTGGGAGGCACATCTGCAAACTGCTGTAAGACCTACACCGTTCACCTGAGTTGGATGTATATACCCTCAAATTAAAGCTGACAGTCTGCAGTTAAAGCACATTGTATTTGTTTCATTCCAACTCCATTGTGGTGGTGTATAGAGCCAAAGATGTTAGAATTGTGTCGATGTTCCAATTTTTCTGGACTTGACTGTATTTCTGTTAAATGTCTTCTGTTCTGATCCAGTTTGTTCAGTTTGGTTCACACATAGATCCCTTTCCTGTGTGCACCTCTTTTAAGAAGGGATTTAATTAGAACAGCAGCTACCCCAATAGGGGTCACTGTAATAAAAATATTTTTATTTTGGCTATACTTCTTTCGCATTCAAAGGTTTATTCAGTATTATTAATTTACTGGGCAGCCATTTTTCAACCTCGTAAAAGTTAAAGTCCAGAAGCCGATATCACTTGAGTGTTATAATAAAATAAAGATGCAAGGAACAAAGGGGGATTATAAAAATATATGCAGTATTAACTATCACTGCAGTTATAATTACTACCGTCTGATACTATATAACCTTCACAAGACAGCAGCAATGGACACAGTCTGCAGTTAAAAGTGCCTATAATATAATGTTTGCCTTTTTTTACATACTGTATATATATGTCCATATTCAGCTTGAATTAATAAAATAATATTTTATTGTACAGCTGGATCAGATACAATCTTGGAAGAAATTATCCTTTCCTTAAATACTGTCTTGATACATATGTGCCCACTGAAGCTCTCCTCCTTTTAACCCTTACAGCCACAGTGGGTTCAATTTGACACCACATTTTCAGATTGAAATCACGGTAGTTTTCCAAATTTCATTGGTGTGTTTCATGTCTTTAGATACTAATAAAAATATTTAATTTTTATTTTCCAATCTCCATTTCATGGGCCTGAAAGGGATAAAGTGCATTTGACATACTTATTACTTAAAGTTTGCCTCTGTCTAGGTGTCAACTTTGGCACAGCAATATGTGGGCAATCAGAGCTGCCGATGACTGCCTGTCAAGTGAGCAGAGTTGGTCTACAGTGGCCAGATTGTGGCAGTGCCCTTGTGGGTAGATTTGATAGATACATTGCGACCTTAGGCTTGCATGGGTATTTTTTTTTCCCTTGGGGTCCTGTCTGGCCTTTCTTTGAGAGGTTGGACTGCACATTTCCTGATGGACTTGGGTACCTTGTAAGAAGTTGTTTTCCTGCCATTAAACTCGCAGACCATTGAACTTCCTGCTCTCACTGGTTTGAATTTCTCACCTAGCTGCTCTTCCCAGCTTAGATCTGTCCCCTGACCAAGAGGAAAATATTAAGCAACATATTTATCGGTGTCTAACATCATTAATTCACCATCCTTATCTTCTGGTTTGACAATATTGCAATGTTTCTCATGTCTATGTGGGCTGATTATCCCGTCCTATCCAGATTGTTCACATTTTTGTTCGATTAAATTTTATTTTTATATTCTTGATATGAATGATTTTTCATAAGAAAAGGTGGATTCTGTACTTTTCTGATTCCCCTTCCATATCTGACATGTTGAGAACCCTTCTTCTTTTAATTGAGTCCTATTCAGGTCCCAAACCCTCTCTAAAGCCATTCTCACTTCTAAACAATGCACCACCTGTGTATAATAACCCTCCAATGGTATTTATTTATTGGAAGTTTGTGTAGGGATATATTTCATGTCCTCCTGGATGTTGGATGGTCATATTGTGCCCCAACCTCTTGAGACTTTATCCTGCTTATTATACCCCTTTTTTATATTTCTTTTAACCATGTATACATTATTTTCCATTCTTTTTGTATTCTCTTGAGTTTAAGTGATTCTCGGGATTAGTTCGAATCCTGATCTATTTTTCTTACCTGTTACCATCCCAACTGTGTTTTATCACAGGGATCCTGGTTTTTGTTTCTCGCTAAATCTAGAGAAATCTTTCATCGTATTTTCTTTATAATCTGCCCTGTCTCTTTGCTATTTCTTATATATTGCTATTCTTATACCGTCTATTATTTTCTTATTTTAATTTAGTCCTTGTTGGCAATTCTTGGAAATCTGTACTTTCCCAACGAAAAAAAATTCTAGCTCATCGGAGCACTAAACTACCAATAATACACCCACCACTACTTGGGGTTAAAATAGCAAAAACATGTTTCAGCAACCTTTAGTATATTCCACGTTTGGTCTCTTCCAACCAGTATCTTCAATGCATGTCTCTCCTGCCTACAAGGAAGGAATCTATTTAAGGTGCCGCTCATTAACTTCCTGCAACTGAGGAAGTCTGGAATTAAATTTAAGCCCTGTTCTTGATTCCTCTGGGGTTAGAGCTCATATCCTTCTCTCTAGAATAAAACTACCATCACAGACTCTGCCACACACATTATCACAAAATGATATGTCTGTGTGTGTGTGTATCGTATCATATCTGTAGATCTGTCTCTCTGTCTTTCTGTCTATGCATATAATTTGTATCTTGCAACATTGTTAATGTCAATCTCTCCTAGAGGTTTTCCTCTTCACTTTCAACATAGAAATCATTTTTAATGCTGACAATATAATGAGTGGAAAGGGATTTTGAGAGAAATAGCACTAGTTTGTAGACATCCCTCTCTGAAATGCCTCCAAATGCCCGGGGCGGTGGTTATGTGAAAAAAACAGATCATAGTTTCTTTAATAATATTAAAGTCATTTCACTATTTTAGAAAAAGAAGCATAGTATTTTTTTGGATCGTTACACTTATTGTGATCATATTAAATCTCCTTGTACAGCTAAAACATCAGCCCGTTAGTTGTGGGTTCTATGTATTAGGTAGTAAATGGGTGCCTTGCAGCTGAGTCCATTAACCCCCCCCCAAAAAAAAATAAACAAGAAAAGTAATAGACGTTGGTTGGAGCGACAGGTGAAAAAAAGCAATTTCCTGCTTTATTCTGTCATTAATTATTTTTTGTAATCTCGGGAGTCGCGGACGGTCTCGTTTAAGTTTGGGATAAAGAGAAGGTTTAAGTTTAAATTCCCGTCAAACGAGACATCTGAGTGATAAAATAGAGCCATTTTCCCCTGTTTGTTTTTCTGCACAGATTGCTTCAGAGATAAGTAAGCGAGTATTACAGGTAATTCTCCCTTGGCAATGAGGTACGGGGGCCTGTCCATTAGGCCCTATCAAACACGTTAAGCTGGAAGTCAAAGCCCCAGGCTTTTCTGCTTGCTGTTAGCCTATGCCAGAAGACAATCAAGACATAAGGGTCATTTTCTGCATGAGCTAACCTTTTCCTCTCGTAAGGTTTGAAGCCTTTGTTGACAATGAGATGCTCAGTGGGAACATTAAATTAACACTTCATATTCGAGGCTGTAAATTTACTGGCGGGCTGGAGCAAAGTCAAGGAAAACAAACACTCCATCATTTCTGCTTCATTTAGCCTGTGAATGGGGACACTCTCACCTGCCGAGAGATGAGGTCGGGGCAGACGGGATAATTTTAATCAGACTGTCTAACACAGGCCTTTGGTTGTGGTGGATTGAGTTGCAATCCGAGCTGTAAATAAAGGTGAGAAAGGTGAGCAGAGATAAGTAAATAAAAAGCATTGGGGTCAGAAATATACCCATTAACACAGGCGGCTAAACAATTGTTTCTATTAGAGTAATTTCTATTTTAATGTTAAAAATACACATTATGCATATATACAATTCATCATCCATAGTGCTGTGTCCAGTGGCGTAGACTATATATTCTTCGGGAACCTTGCCTTTCCAGCTATCTGAACACAAAAAAATGCCAAAACCAATCTCCTACATTCACTGTGGGTGATTATGACCTCAATGGAAATCATCCATGTGCAAGGAGACTCTCCAAACTCACAATGCATCGCATATATTGAACGTGTGAGCTGATTGTTAATTGACATATCTGCCAGGAAAAAAGCCGCCGAACATGGCTCCGGGTTAAACTATAGACCGTCGCTCACCACCAGAGGTCTGTTGACAGCCCGAGTGGTCTAACAGGCAGGAATCCATTAATACCCTTGTTATATCATGTTAAATTCACATGTCTCTTCTTACAGGCAGTTCATTTCGTGATTTTGGGGAGTTCTTACGTAAAAAGTGACATTTGTAGGGTGTTCGGCTTGTTTGGAACATCTGTCAGTTTTCTCTCCTCCATATCTCTTACTCTGGTTTTCTCGTTCACTGACACAGGATCGCTGTCCTCGTTGTCCCACCAATCGGTGGAATGTAAGTGTTCCATGGACCTTCTTGAGTTTTTTCTCACAGGAGTTGTTGGTATGGCTAACATTTTCTAAAGTGTGAACTCCCCTTGCTAAGAAACAAGTCAATTCAAGGCTTGGAATTGGCAACTTTTCAATTTCTTTGTTTTACAAACGTATCACTGAAACATTTTGTCCCAAGTTTTATTTGCTCTCCTTTCTGATGCACTAGACCGATTTTGGGGGCTTTAACCACAACTCCATTTTGGGGCGGCACATATGTTAATTTGCAGGTGCTAGCGGCGACGGGTTCCTATACGTGGAACAGAGAGGAGATCTCACCCCATTGGATCGCCTCATTTCCTAATTTTGAGGTTTTCCTGCAGTGATTTACTCATGGAAATTCTCAGCTTTTTCTAGAATTCGATGACTAGCAAATATGGGCCATTGTGTATAACCTATCGGATGCTCCAATACCTCATGAAATAAGCACATAAGAAAAAAGTAAATGCTCTTCAGGGACAAAAATATATATATATATCAAACTCGATCTCTGCACACCCAGTAACGAATGGATCATGCTCCGGTGCAGGAACTTGGTATATAGTATAATAAATTCCTCGATGTTCCGCCACTCAGAGACTCTTTTTGTTGTAAAAATAAATTCCTTTATTGGATCATAAGTACAGCATCACAGCATCGACGTTTCAGTCCCGTAGGACTTTCATCAGGACATATGGACGTATGTCATGTCAAGTAACTCATCTGCTTGGAATTCCACTTTTGTGTGTCTATTATTATTATATCATTGAACTCTTCACAGCATTGCTAGTACATATTTTGTGTGAAATTACAGGATGATTATTGGGTTTAAACATTTGGGTCAGTCATAAAAATCTCTTTTAGTTTGGACTTTCTCCTCAGGCCAAACCATGCCAATTCACATGTTAATGGTTGGTGTACATGAAACCAGGGCAGGGAGCGGGCATGGATGATGATAACATGACATTTAGTGATGCCCTCACATGAAGGAGCCATGTTAGTGTAGCCTCCAAATCAGGACAGGAGACAAATCCCCAAAATGGGTGTGTGGCAGGACCTGCAAAGAAGAACCATCCCACACGACCCAGGAGAGTTAGAGGCTGGGTATATTGTAAAGTGAATGGCAGTAAATAATATCAGGAGGACATATTGGTGGCCAGAGCTTTCAATGAATTATCCCCGGTCTTCTTAATAAAGGCTAACCGTGCCCTTTCAAAGATATTTTGGAGATGGCATACACATGAGAAGTGTTTTTATTTTTTTTTAAACCCTAAATTTACGCCTCCCTGTCACAGGCGCCTCATTGCTGGACCTATTTAAATCTTGATCTGCAGAGAGCTCCAGTAAGATGTATGTCCTAAGTAAATTGGTTAATCACATAAAGCAAAAAGAAGAAAAAAGCACAAGTCCCTGCACACAGTTATACAAAAGTACACCATGTCACGTTTCAGTAAACCTTGGATCCAGGTCCTGACTGGAACCACGAGGGGGAAGAATCGAAGTTCAAGTTGCAGCAATATTGGTTCAGGCAAACCAAATCGGTTTAATAATTCAACAGAGTATCCAGACATACATACTGTACATATGTTTTGGCTGTGTGATAGCCTTTTTTTTGGGGCTGTTGCACGACCAAAATGTTGCCTGTCTGGATGTTTTGTTAAATTACTGAACCTAAAATCGTTTGCCTGGATCTTCTATTTTGATGCAATCTCATAGGAGCCATCAACGGGAGAACATTAATGTTAGGGCACCTTATTCAATGTATGATCATATTTTTAAACCAAATCCACATTGTTATACTGACGTATGGTGTTTTTTTATGTCTAATAAACTACCTTTAAGTGATATATGCTATATATAATATGGTGAGTGCATATTGCAATACCCTGGTCACGAGGTCACAATGAATGCCTCCACACAAGGCATTGAGTAATTTGTCAAATCATAAGGAGTTATTCAGAGAGAGCTGATCTGGCACCGAAAAGTCACCGAACACTGAATTTCCCTGTATGGTGACATTTCGGGGCCATTCGGCTATTCAGAGAGTAGGCAGTTCGCCAAATTTTGGTGAACTGCCTGCACGTACAGTGCCTGTTTGAAGCAGAAAAATCCCCATAAAGAAGTAATGGTTAATCTATTCAGAGAACACCGAACAGCAGAGAAAAGTTGTCGAACTGGCCTGCTGTTCGGTGGTTTCATTTGTCAGGTTTATTCAGGCGAACCCCATAAGCTTCAACGTTAAAAATATTTCCGTTTTATCTAATATTTAATAAACTGTTTATTATTTTAATCTGCAGTAAAAATTCTCTTTATTTATTGATTTTTTTATGATCTTTTAAGCATTTTTCAGAACTTTTTGGGCAGATTTTTTCCCGTTTTTTTTTAAATAGCGGTTTTTCTTTTTTCTGTAACAGACCATTTTATAATCATTCATAGGATCTTATTTGTAAATTCCAGGCATTTTCGTTCAGTAGTGTAGCGCTCACTCCCGGAGGAGCCGCTGAAATTGAACCTCGGGTCAGTCTCCCCGCACTAGGGAATAAACATACTCCAGCACCGCTGCGGATCCTATAAATTATATAGTTTACTAGAACAAATGGCATATAATGAATAACACGGTGTTCGTATATATATTTACAGTACTTCGTAATGCGGAAAACGCGCAGCGGAAAAGAAATACGATGCTTCGTAATTCGAGGAACGAGCAGCGGAAAAGAAATACGTTGCTTCGTAATTCGAGGAACGCGCAGCGGAAAAGGAGAATATAATGTTTCGTAATTCGAGAAACGCGCAGCGGAAAAGAAATAAAAATAAATCTTTAACCCCCTTTTTGTGTTTGGGGAGTGAGTCCCGCACAGGTTATGTCCCAGAATGTAAGTGTGTGTGTGTGTTACGGTACCCGGGTACAATATTCAACTGGCCAGTGAATTGCTTATGAGGTATCTTCGACTAGTCAAGTTGGGGCCCTGTGGGTTTTGGAAACAAACCGCAGCGTGCTTTATTTTCACAACGGCCTGGAAGGCCTCTCACCCATCCACCAGATACTTGATGCTCCGCTCGACCCAGGACGTCTCTCCGCTCGATGTTGACTGGGTTCTCCTGGTTACTGGATCCGCTGTCTGGCTTTCTGTGGCTGCCGCAAGATATCCAGTTCACCGCCTGCTCTCCCTGTCCAATCGATCTGCGGTACTCCTAACTCCGGCTTCCTCAATATCAGCGCGGGTAGTCCTGTGAATCACTGGGTCTTCCTCTGGTAAGGCTGAATAACCCGGTCTTTAGCTCTGTCAGGCCCCAGCTGCGCTCCGGCCTAGTCACTGTCTCGTTCTGCTGCTCTGCGTCTTGCTCCTCTCACTCCCTGGCGCGCTCTGCCAGCTCTCTCCACGAGGCTCAGGATGTAACTGTCTGTGTCCCACCCACTTCCTGTGTCCGCTCCCAAAGCATGCCGGGAAATGTAGTCCCAATGTTCAATGTCTCTCATCGCGCTGTCTCCCTCCGGTGGCCAAAAATAGGTACTGCCACGACAGGGAATTAAACCCAGCGCTACAGTAGTTTTTTTGCAAACAGCGTTTCAATTTTGACACTTTCAATCGTATTGTGTTTTTTTGTTTTTTTTACCCCGTTCGTCAGCTGGTGGGCTTTTTCCGGCGGCTGGTCTGAGCTGTGAAAGGCGACTCATTGGATTTTTCCGACGTGTTCGGTGTGTTTTTTGTAGCGTTTTTGGTGAGTGTTCGTAGAGTTTTTGGCTGGTGTTCGACAGGTGTTCGGCGGGTTATGCCCTGCACTTTGGGGACCCTGCGGTGAATGCTGAATTCACCGCCGGGTGGGGAACTTTGATTCATCGAAGTGCAGGGAAGCACGGGGAACGAGAGAGCACCAAAATGTTGGCGACATTTCGGTGCTCTCTGAATAACCCCTTTAGTGTTATGGAGCATTGCTGCACTGTGCCCTCTGTCAGTTATGCTTGGCACACGCTATTAAATAAGGCAGCCGTGTATTTGTGACTGGTTAATTCTGTTTTAATTTTGACTTGTCATAGTTGCTTATTTTTGCTTGCATTTTGTTAATATTTGTTAATTGTGAGCTGCCGGGGCTATTTATAACATTTATAATGCCATCTTTGTTGACTGACACGTTACTGGCATTATTTTTTATATTGTGGGCAAGAAAAAAAAATCTAAAAATCTGCACTGTTTTCTGTTTTCTGTTTTCATAGGCTTAAAAATATAAATGTTGGGTCGTCATATTTAGAAAATTAATTGTAACAATTAAATACAAAAAAATGCACAATTACAGGACATCAAATCTAGCAGAATTTCTAACCCCATAAACTCAGTGAGTAAATTGAGCTGCAGCATCCCAAAGACATTTGCTGTGAAACATTATAAAATGCATTGTTGTTGTGACCATGGCTTGGAATTACATGTTAATCAGTTACCAATGAAACCAAATGGACCATAGATTATTAATTTTAATAAGTAGTTAAAGGAGAATAAAATATAACACATTTAAATTTTAATAAGGATTTCTGTTTTTTTTAAAAGCCAACTACAAAACATGATAAGAAGGTGAGAGTCGTCTTCTTATAAAGTCAATAATGATTACAGACGTCCCAGCTTTTCCGTTTAATACATCCTCCCTCCATCTGAGTTGGAGATCTTGCAAACAAGTGCCGACGCGTAATTATGTGTGTTTGCTGGCTCACTTTTCAACACTCATTTTGCTGTGGAGGAGAACACATGGTTATTGAACAAGCAAGAGAGGAGGTCAATCGTAGATGTCGTGTTCCCAACAGGATATTATTTGTTTTGTATAAAATCCTTATGGATAATATATTTTTGTATCAGTAATGGAATATCAAGGACCCTCTAAGTCAGATACCCCATAGACCAAAATTAGGCCAGGTGAGTCACTCCAGATTTAGGAAATGAACACTATCTACTGATGAGCACAACTTTACGCGTAATGGACAAGCTAACGAGAAGAAAAGGCCTGAAATGCTTATATTTAGCCTAATTGGATTATTTTCCCATATCACTTTTTTATGGTCTAAATTTTATGTCAGTGATCAACGAATAAAGAAAATAAACTGAATTTTGAAAAGTCATCAGAAATCAGAATGAAGTTTCTTTCTTTGAATCCCTCTGTTCATCTCCACCTGACTTCCCCTTATTCTTACACTTACCCCCAAAAAGTACCAATTTTTGTCACACATAACGTGGAGATGAAAGAAGGAAAAAAAGATCCATCGCCCAAACCACTAATACTGAACATGATTTGACATAAATATGTACTGCTGTCTGGTCAACTTCTCATATGCAAATCCACAGCCATAATGTCCTGCATTAGCATAGATACAATTCCATTAGCCAAAAAAAAAAGGAAAAAAATGAGGCTATTGCTTATGCAAATCTGTCTTTTTGAAATCTCTGGCCATGTTCTGCATTAAAATTGATCCCGCTGATTTGCTTCAACAAAACATTGTACTGCAGCGCTTGCATGGAATTTAAAAAAGAAATAAACCTAAACGTGTCTGGCACGGATCAAAGATAATTCTTGGATTTCTTTCTACAAAGAATAATAATAAAGGAATAACTCATTTTCAAATGTCCTCAAACATTCAGTTGACTCACAAGGCAACTCTATATTCTGACAGCATGTACTAATATCCACTGTCAATGACATTTTTTTTGTTGACTGGATTTCTGTGTATGTATATATTTATATGTCCTGATGAAAACCTCGAAGAGAGGTTGAAACATTGACTTTTCATGGAACAATAAAGAAACATTCAACAGACCTGGAGTGCCGCCGCTTTTCTGATATACTATATATATATATATATATATTTTGAAATTGTTATATATTTATGTTATGCCTTTTATGTTGTATGTATGTCCTGAGGAAAGCCCTGGAATGGGGCTGAAACGTTGTCCCTAATAATAAACATTTTATTCAGCAGTCCTGGAGTGACGCTATCATTTTGAGGATATATATATATATATATATATATATATATATATATTGGCTTAATTTGAAATTTTTACTAAAAAAAAAATTTGGGTTCAATATGTAGTTAATGTAATTATTTTCCTATTTAATAAAAGAATCAACAATAGAAACCGAGTCCATCTCTGAAGCTTCAGGAAATCTATTTCCAGTAAAATTCCAAGGAATTGGACTGTATATATAATATACAATATATATTTATAATATAATAATGTGAGCACTTATTTGCTTTCTTAACAACTCCATACATTTTGAAATCAATGTTTGAAACTCGCACGTTTGCCATGAATCAGGGCCTTGCTTCTGAGCTCCTGTTTAGCAAATGGAAATGTAATAACCCTGCAATCCTTACTTGTAAGTTTACCAACTTGGGCAGTTAATACGGTTAGGCTGTTAGTATGTATGTGTGTAGTGTTGTAAGAGTTAACTGTCTGTTCGTGAATGCAGAAGGTGAACTTGCAATTGAGCCCAGGGTTTGCTAAGTTTCCATTTAATAAAGGTTTATCACAATCATCCATATATTTCATCTTAGACTACTAGTGTACACTTAAAAATGTACTACAGTTACAAGTATTTATAAAGCACCAACAGGTTTCGTAGCGCTGTACAACGGGAGAGACAGAATAACAAATATACATACACATTACACACACAGAAGAGTAGGAGAGCGGACCCTGCTCAAGAGCTTACAATCTAAGAGGAGAGGGGGGACACACTAGGTGAGCATGAATAGCAGAGTATGTGAGAGCGGGTGGGCAGAATGGGCAGATGGTGCATGAAATGTACATTGGGGGATTATGGAGTGAGCTGATAGGCTTCTCTAAAATAATGTGTTTTCAGAGACTTCTTTAAGGACTAAAGAGACGAGGAGAGTCTAATGTTGTGGGGGAGAGAGTTCCATAGAAAGGGACAGCTCGACAGAAGTCCTGAAGGTGGGAGTTAGGGGCGCGGGTACGAGGAACTGATAGAAACATAGAAACATAGAAAAATGTCGGCAGATAAGATCCTTTCGGCCCATCTAGTCTGCCCAATTACATGGATACTTTACCTGGATTTATCTTTTGTTTAGGATAGTCTTATGCCTATCCCATGCTTGCTTAAATTCAATTACTGTTTTGGCCTCTACCACTTCAACTGGAAGACTGTTCCATGTATCCACCACCCTCTCAGTAAAATAATGCTTCCTGGTGTTACTTTTAAACCTTTGCCCCTCTAATCTAAGACTATGTCCTCTTGTTTTGCTACTTTGTTTCCTTTTAAATATACTCCCTTTTAGTGATAGTATCAGATCATTGGCCGAGCGAAGTGGTCGGGCGGGTTATACCTACTAGTAATGTAAAGGTCTTCTTCACTTGCTAATACACATATATTGACAATAAAGTACCTCTAGCTTATCCCATCATCAGGAACAGTAAGGCAAAAAAGGTCCTGTTGTGACAAATCTTGAACCCACTGGTCCTTCTGCGACTGAACATGAAAACCCCAAACAAAACTCCAATAGGGAGGTGAAAAATACCAGTAAATATGAAAATCGTGTTATCACTCCGCAATTTATTTATAGAGTATTTTACCAGGAAGGATACATTAAAAATGAAATAAATCATATAATCACAACCATATATGTGTATCATTAATTAGGGAATTGTGCCCCACTAGCTTTGTGGACCTACGTTTGTGACAAACTGTGACAATGTGTAGGAAGGATATGAAAACTTTATAGAATGCTCATTCTCATTCTGACTGTATAACATATCATTACTTTAAAGATAAGTCACTAATACGTAAAGATGAGGAGTGCAGGGGTTACTGATAATGGCTTTTACAATTGGTAGTAACTGTGACATTCCAGATTTAATTTCTGACCCTAAAACTTCAAGCCAATTAATTAAGAAATCATCCCAGGACATACTTGAAAAGGAGAGAAATCTCAATGTATCCGTCCTGGTAAAATCCTTTATAAATAAATAAAATCCTCACAAACCGCTCAGCGTTCCAAATATTGAGTTTATTGGCTACTGATATCTTTTGAAATTACATTTAATGAGTCCTGTATTGTCTCTAAAAACATCTATGAAAATAGTCAGTTCATAGCCGAACCTGTACTAAATGTACTCTGCCTTACTCCGATTTATTGTCTGTCCTGCTGATAGATACAGGCCATTGGCTGAGAGCTCTCATACACTTCCAGATTTGATTGAGACAGTGACATATCACTTTCCTGTCAAAACAAAAACTGGCAAATGAAGGAAGTGCAAATAAAATATTTTAGTTTAAAGTTTTTTTTTAAAAAAATAGAGAAAACATTCTGGCTTTGCTGTTCTTTTAAATCTTAAATATTTTAACACATTTATGCATTAAATATATACATTTTTTTTATTCTTTATTGAAATAAAGCATATTTATGACGTATAATATTTTATAATGCTTTTATGAGTGTTTATGTTTTTTTTTTACTTTATTTCATTTTTTTTTTGCCATTTGCAGAAAATATAATGACGGTGAACTTTTATCAAAGACAGAAATAATAACGCGTAGTGGAACGAGTGCAAAATGTCATGATAAACCAAGCTGTTTATTGTTATTTATCTTCTTTTTAATTGCACATTTTACCAAGCAAAAAAAAGTAACACATTATAACAATTATGATTTCTGCTCAGTAGTTATATAGAGCCAATATATTCCGCAGAGCTTTACAAATAGGAAATACAAACAAGAGAAATAATGTTAAATAAGGAATAGAGAGCCCTGACAGTGGGATAAGTCTAATTAATGTAGAAAAATCATTAGCAATGTAAAAGAAAAAACAGAAAATAATTTTATTTTTTTCAATCACTTAATTAATTAAATAAATTATAAAGGAATATATAAAATTCATAAATGCTTCTCAGGTATGCAGACGTCTACGCTTCTATTGTGGTTGATCCTTGCAGTACACTGATGGCTTATCCCACTTTTTTTTTCCCTTTGGTCTGTGGGAGAGCTGGTCCAATGCTGTGTTCAAATTAGCCTACCAGGTGGTCCTTGAAAGTAGACACAGTGTGACAAGTAAAGTGAAAGGCCAAGGCTCTTTGCAGTTCGCTGGCTGCTGTAGAAACTGGCAAAGGGTGCATGCTGGGGGCTGGGGAGGTGGCAGTGATGTAGCTATTGATGTCCCAGGGAATTCTGTGTCAGGCTTGGTTGACTACAATCAGAGCAGTGATTAGACTTCTTTTGATCGCAGATTTAGTTTTCTGCCTATCAAGGGACTGGGAGAGTTGGGATCCATATTAATGGCTGGCAGCGGGGCCCACGTAATTTCCCAGAGGGTCGCAAGGTCAGGTTTGTATTTAGTTAGCTGTAATGATCTCGTTAGGGATCTGAATGGGCCACCGTCCAAGCCCTTTCAGAGTTGTGAGCGTGCCCGGCCCTCCCCCTTCATTCCCTACGTTGTGTGGGCTTACACAGGACACGAACTGTGATTAATAGACTTCCAGTGCTTAATAATTTGCAAAACAGTATTAAACAAGGAAAGTTGAGGACAATTGGGATTGGACACAGAAGGGCCAGGAGGTTGTTGTAAACAGAACCAGTACAATCCAAGCGCTTGGAATTATTGGAGATGGATACATACAATGGTACAGCTGGCAACTGGCAGGGCGCCAGTCCTGGGAGAATGCTCTATTGCTCTGTCCAGGTGGTCAGGCTGAGCTGGCCCTTTTAACTTTGTACAACATATTAAAAAAAAAATGGCTGGGGGGGACTACACTTGCAGTGGGAAAAAAAGACAATGAGAAGCCATTGAGTGAGAGAAAGAAAGAGCTTATGAAGCCGAGAAAGTGACAAGGCCATAATAGAGAACACGTTCAATAGTGGTAATCCCTGACATACAGCAAGAAATATGAATACTTTCTTCTCAAATTCAGATGAACTTTCACTTCAACTGTGAAATCAGAGTAGATGGTGGCCGTATATGCATAAATAAAAGAAAAATAAATAGTTTCAAGTTCATGCTATTGACCCGGTCAAAGTGTCTTCATTGTTCTGACAGACAGGGCCAAAGGATAAAAAATTGATTATAAAAGAAACAGAAATGTATCTTAATTTTGTTTTCACGATGCGTCTTCCATCCCTTTTCATTTTATTAGTAATAATGACAGAGTTGCTGACAGAATAGAACTGCTAAATTATTTAATTATTTTTTAACAGATAAAAAAAAATATCGTTGGGATAGCCTTGGAATTTTTTAAAAGTAGATTTAAATCTTTTTTTAAAAAACCAATTATTTTGTAATAGGCTTACATACAATGACAATTTTTTAAAAAAAATTGACACAAGGGCCTTGATTTAATTCTATCGGCCAGTTTATTTTTTTAAAAAAATAAATAAATTGTCTGCTTGTGTCAAACTTTTAGCTGATTTAGCTGAAAGAATTCAGCCAGAGACGATATTTGAAAAATGCTGATGGTTTGAAGAAAAGTTAGTCGGAAAAATGCCTTATTTTCGGCCAGCGTCATACAGATTTGTGCTTTTAAACTTATTACGAAAATCCAATGTTTACAGAAAGATTTCAGTCTAAATTCCTTCTAGTTTTCTGCCTGAAAATCCATTTATCAACACCTTTTAGCATTAGAAATTTCTTCAGAAAGCAACATATTGATACATTTTTATTGAATCGATATGGCGGATATTTTCATTAAAAAGTATAGCTGCGAATGCTGATATTCGATACAAATGTTTTTGGGGCAAATGAAAATAGCAGTATATCTGCATTGGAATCTCCTGAACTCCAAAATGACCAAAATACAGCAGCAAAAGGTGGAGATTTTAGCTATTGTTCCTAATTAAATCGCTGCTACGGTTGGACCTATCTATATATAAAAACATCTTGAAAATCAAAAAGGAAGAAATAGGAAGGAGAAGAAAAAAAAATGGATGAACGAAACAGAAATATGAGAGTTTACTTTTTATCCCCAGACACTATCCCTTAGTATGTAAACCACGGGCCTCAGATCCCATCAAAACCATGAGAGGTTGTTAAGATGGTTTGGTGTGGCTTAGGGAATCTCAAGTAGCCTGTAATTTTTTTTTTTTGAATAATAAATTTTTATTAACGAATTTTTTTTTAGCAAGGAAAAGAAAAATATTCAAGGAGGGGGAAGGGGGAGGAATTTCAGGACACAATTACACTTCATGTCTTCTGCATAAAACATAAACATCTATCAGTTATAAACCGCACACCTTATAGAGCTTGTGAATATCCCACAGTGTCCAGGGGTCAGCGGCAGGCGGAGTGAGGCCGCAATAAAGTGTGGCGCGGGAGTCAAATTGGTGATATTGGTTCAGTGTGTCCACGATCTGTTTCTGCGTAGGAATTACTGCAGATTTCCATTGTCTAGCGATTAGGAGGGCCGTGGTGGTGATTATGATAAAGAGCATTTTCAGATGAGTTCGGGGAAGTTGAATAATACCTAGTAGTAAAACCTCCAGAGTGTACGGAATTGGGATACTCAAGACTTCCGTCGCCAATTTAGCAATGTCTTTCCACAACGGGGATAGCAAGGAACAGTGCCACCAGATATGTCCCATCGTTCCGGTTGCTTATCCACACCGCCAACATAAGTCAGAGGCGAGTGGCGAGAATCGATGAATCTTGTCAGGCGTCATGTACCAGCGGTATAGAACCTTCCTTTGTGTTTCAATTAGCGTTGCGCATCTCGATGCTCCTATTGCGAACATATGAGCAGTCGCCCATTGGGACGGAGTTACGGTAAGTGACAGATAGTGCTCCCATTGTCGCTGGAAGGGCCAACGTTCCGCTTTTTGCGGGGTATTTAGTACTCGGTAAAACATCGATATTGGTTTGATTGTAGATAAGGGATCTAGGCAGAACAGTTCTGTCTCTGAAAGTGGGGGTAGGAAAGTAGCCTGTGATTTTAAACAATTTTGTCTAAGCAAAAGAAGAAAAAGAAAATCATTTTTAAAAGTACGTTGCTCGCACATATTTATTGAAAGACTCTTTTCTTTTTAATCTTGACACCAAATTTCCTGTTTGGATCTGGCTTCTAAATCTTCATGCAGAAGACCTCGGCTGGACTCTTACAACGTAGAGTGAACCTGACACATCTTAGAACCACAGAACTGGATAAAAAAAAAAGGTTTGTTCATTAAAAGGGTAGCAAAGTATAAATTCAAAATGTTGAGTCTGTTAACATCTATAAAAGTACACAAACAATAATACATGCTGCAGTATTTCCATGAGAAATATTAACCCTTTAGCTGCTGTGCCATTTCACCTCTCTGTGCTGGCTGCAGGCCAGCCTTCAGAAATTTTGGGGCCCCTTACTGACCCTCAGAATAGGGCCCCCCCCCCTCTCCCCAAAGGAAATAAATTTTTAATGTGAATCGTGATCACATTACAGAGTGTTAGTCCCAATATCTTAAAATCACACATATTGTTCGCACAACAGCACATTTAACATAAAAAAGTATCTATCTGCTTCAAATAAGTTAAGACAGTAAAAAATTCAATTTTTTATTAAAAAAATATGAATCAAGATCGGATTACAGAGTGTTGCTCCCAATACCTTTAAAACCACACAAAATGTGTATTCGTGCAAACAATGTAGCATAAAAGTATAATTAAATAATTCCACTGGCAAAGCACCACAGCAACAGAACTCTCAGTAATGTGCAGTGTGTATGAGCATATCAGAGCACCACAGCAACAGAACTCTCAGTAATGTGCAGTGCGTATGAGCATATCAGAGCACCACAGCAATAGAACTCTCAGTAATGTGCAGTGCGTATGAGCATATCAGAGCACCACAGCAACAGAACTCTCAGTAATGTGCAGTGCGTATGAGCATATCAGAGCACCACAGCAACAGAACTCTCAGTAATGTGCAGTGCGTATGAGCATATCAGAGCACCACAGCAACAGAACTCTCAGTAATGTGCAGTGCGTATGAGCATATCAGAGCACCACAGCAACAGAACTCTCAGTAATGTGCAGTGTGTATGAGCATATCAGAGCACCACAGCAACAGAACTCTCAGTAATGTGCAGTGCGTATGAGCATATCAGAGCACCACAGCAACAGAACTCTCAGTAATGTGCAGTGCGTATGAGCATATCAGAGCACCACAGCAACAGAACTCTCAGTAATGTGCAGTGCGTATGAGCATATCAGAGCACCACAGCAATAGACCTCCAACAGTAAAGGCAGGGAGTATGAACGTACACAGGATTCACAGCAATAGACCTCTAACAGTAAAGGCAATGGACCACATTACATACTTGGTGCTAACGTTTACACTCACCTGAGTGAGCATTAACGTTAGCCCAAGTATTTAACGCATATTTCAATCCAAACGCTAATGGGTTAAGTAACCCGTTTGCGTTTGGTATCTTGTGCTTTTCAGTGCGAGGTTACTGAGCTTTCGCTCCCTATACTTAACATGGGGAGCACAAAGTGTTAATCAGCGTTAGGATTACAAAGTCCCAGCGCTGATTAACATTCAGCTCTGGTTAGTGGAAAGTTAACCACAGCCAGAACCTGGTGTTAACGGATTCCGCTTCTGCAGAATCCGTTAACACCATCCAAAAAAATTAAAAAAGTGAGCAGATACTCACCTCCTGTCCCACGGCGAGGACCGCCTCCTCTGGCCGGTGGGAGCAGGTTAAGACTGGGGAAAAAAGTCCCTGCAGTATCCCACTGAGTATCACTGCACTCACCGTCCGGATCTCGCAAGGCGAGATCCAGCTGGTCATGTGACTGCCGGCGTCTGCTTCAATGGAGTCCTATGGACTCCATTGAGAGGATGCGCGCAGCTGCGCTTAATGCTGCCGCGAGCATCCCGGGTGTTAACGCGCAGTAACAATGCAAGCAGCATTTTTTGCGCCTGTATTGTAATCTAGCATTAAAACGCGGGCGCAAGGGTGAAAACTGCGGGCGCAGTTTTTCCTCCCTAGCGCCCACGTTTTAACTCTAGGAATGTAGCGTTACATCCAGAGGGATGGATGGATAGACAGTGGGATGGACGGACTGGTATGGATGGACAGATAGACAGACAGGGATGGATGGAGGGATGGATGGACAGATAGACAGA
The DNA here is from genome assembly GCA_009667805.1 of Leptobrachium leishanense. Taxonomy (NCBI): domain Eukaryota; kingdom Metazoa; phylum Chordata; class Amphibia; order Anura; family Megophryidae; genus Leptobrachium; species Leptobrachium leishanense. Next base: position 314,749,734 of record CM019066.1, read on the forward strand.
CAGGGATGGATGGAGGGATGGATGGACAGATAGACAGACAGGGATGGATGGAGGGATGGATGGACAGATAGACAGACAGGGATGGATGGAGGGATGGATGGACAGATAGACAGACAGGGATGGATGGAGGGATGGATGGACAGATAGACAGACAGGGATGGATGGAGGGATGGATGGACAGATAGACAGACAGGGATGGATGGGATGGATGGACAGATAGACAGACAGGGATGGATGGAGGGATGGATGGACAGATAGACAGACAGGGATGGATGGAGGGATGGATGGACAGATAGACAGACAGGGATGGATGGAGGGATGGATGGACAGATAGACAGACAGGGATGGATGGAGGGATGGATGGACAGATAGACAGACAGGGATGGATGGAGGGATGGATGGACAGATAGACAGACAGGGATGGATGGAGGGATGGATGGACAGATAGATAGACAGGGATGGATGGAGGGATGGATGGACAGATAGACAGACAGGGATGGATGGGATGGATGGACAGATAGACAGACAGGGATGGATGGAGGGATGGATGGACAGATAGACAGACAGGGATGGATGGACAGATAGACAGACAGGGATGGATGGAGGGATGGATGGACAGATAGACAGACAGGGATGGATGGAGGGATGGATGGACAGATAGACAGACAGGGATGGATGGAGGGATGGATGGACAGATAGACAGGGATGGATGGACAGTGGGATGGATGGACAGTGGGATGGATGGATGGATGGATTGACTGACCTCTCCCCAGCCCCCTGTGTTCTCTCTATCACCCCCCCCCCCAGCCCACAGTGTACATTCTGTCACCTCTCTAGCCCCCCTCTTCTACCCTTCCCAGTGCAGCATCTGTTACCTGCCTCTGTCCAGATCCAGCATGTGCAGGGTGTCAGGGCAGCTGCTCCTCAGCCTGGCTTCTCTCCTTCTCCCATCCACAGGCACGTGCTTGAGGTGGTGCTGTGTGAGGAAGGGGCAGGGCAGGCAGTGTGCAGACTCCAGAGCCAGGGGAAGCAAGGGGCAGCCATGATGGTGGAAGGGCTGCTCCCCCTCCTCTCCCAGACCCACGGCTGTCACATGGAGAGGCGGGGCTTGTGCCGGCCGTGGGCGGAGTTTCTCAGCACAGCTTTGATCTCTCCCCACAGAGACACAGTGCTGGATGAGCACACAGAGGCAGGATGATACAAAGGCTGGCCCTGAGTGGTGTCACCCTCCAAGAGGGTGTCACCCAGTGTGGGCCTGGGGCCCCCTCCCCACGTGACTCGGCGGCCATCTTGCTGCTCACAGGGCAGCCAGGCCCAAGTAGGCCGCAGTACCTCCTCCAGAGGCCTGCGGCCTAAAGTAATCAAAGCTACCGATGGCGGGCCCCCCCAGTCGGCCGGGCCCCTTACTGCAGCATGGGCTGTAATGCCCTGATGGCGGCCCTGGCTGGCTGAGCTAATTTTTACCGTTTTTGCTTCTCATGTTTAAACGCGATTTGAAGACATGTACTATTATACGACCCAGACAAATTATATATCAGTTTTTACAGGAGACACGGCTGGTCATATTTCATTATTATATGTACACGTCATCTCCTGCCAGAATGCTATAACAAAAAAAATTTAAAAAATGTGAATGTCCAATCATCTGCAGCAAGTAAAATTATTTTTTTTACATTTTATCATCCGAGCCTTTGCAGTTATTTATTCTATGGGGTAGGCTTGTTAAAAAAATTAGAACTGAGAACCCGTTAGTTTTATTTTTCTGATAAATTACGTTATTTTAGCTAAAACTCCCCCAACAAAAATCATTAGCGCAGTGTCATTGTTCACATTATAATTGAAATTTGAACAATAATGCTACAATAATAAAAAATAAAATAAATAAATAAATAAATAAAAACGGTTATATATATTTTTTATTATTATTTTTATTTTTTTCTTTACTTTTAACATGTCATGTTTGGTATCATTGGACAAGCCATGCTCTGGCCTTTCCAATGGAACCAACCATTAACAACTAACTGCCACGAATCGGGAGACACGGGGGTCATTGTACCCCCTGTCTCCACCATAGGTGGCAGATAGGGGTTAACTCCCGAACTGATGTCATCGCATCCATGCGTGATTAAGTCAGTGGGCGGGGGAGATCCCAGTGGCTTGGCCGATATCCAAGATGATCCAGGAGAGGACCACGATCTGGTGCCAATTAACAGGGGATAAAGGCAGGCACCACCAGGAAGGGCAGACTGTGCCCTTCCAAGCAGTGCTTGCCTTTAGCCTGTGGCCCTTTACCGATGGGTAGGGAGAGATGGGTAGGCACGTTCCCTTCTCTGGCAGGGGGGTGCCTGAAATAGACGTCATTGCACCCAGCGCAATGATGCTTTTGCGCCGGCCTGGGTCCTGGAGGGTGAGCTGAGATCCAAGATGTCAGCTCACACTGGGAGACCGCAGTGATCGATTGGAATACTGACCGATCACGTGCGGCTAAGACAGGACGCGCTCCGCATGTCCTCTGCACAGAAAGCCGCTCGAGAGGACGTGCTGAGCGCATCCATAGTAGCGAAGTGGTTAAATAAGGAGTAGAAAAAGATATACTGCAGCGAGATAGTATAATATAGTGATGCTTGCGTAGTTTCGATGGAAGGGTGAAAACAATGAATGGTCATATTTTTAATAAGAATTGTTGGCCTTGACGCTCAAAAAGTAAATTATTTTCCCATGTAAAATACACATTACTTGTTTCACGTTCCTATGTTTGGTACTGATGTTATTTGGGAACTTATTTGATTGACATTTTTCATAGATTGTTTTTAATACAAAAAAAATGCGCTGAGTGACATAATAAAAGCAGTAGCTACTGAAAATCAGAAGAACAAATAGATTTTTCAAACCTCACAGGTATTTTCCTGCAGTTTGGGAATTTGCCATGAAAAGGTTTAGTTATCACATTTGGAGTTGTAGAATGAGACACAACATAATATAAAAGGTTTTATTATTATGAAATAGCTTTGTCATAATAAAACTAGTGTCAAAATATGAATTTTGTAACTGAGAAACATGCAAACACTGGTTAAACTATATATTTTTTTAATTTTGGAAAAGTGCGTGTTTATGATTTTAAGAAATATTAAAATTTCCATGATTCCTTATCTAGAACAATGTAGCTGGAAGAACATCATGCTAGCGTTTTTCATTATGAGTAAGAAAGAGATTTTGTCCTGTAAAAAAGACGTCTTTAAGAAAAACGTCTTAAAAAAACACAAGTTCAAAGAAGATGCACCCCAAATTGGACGCATTCCTGATTCGCACGTTGTTCGGCCATGGCCAAATGTAGTGATCCGATCCGGTTTTGGGTTAGAAATAAAGATAGGTTTAGGTTTCCATTTGAGCTTCTTTTAGGGTTACATTTAGCAGAATCTGTTGACTAAAAATAAAGCAAAATAGGAGCAGAATGTTAGTGTTGGGTTAAATCTAAACCTAAACTATAATCTTGACACTGAAATAAGCTCAAATGGTAACTTAATCTCTAACCCTTGCTCTAATTTATAACCTTGACCCTATGCCGTCTTTCTATCCCTAAAACCAGAGTGCCGAATTGGAATTGTGTCCTATTTCTCGCACATCTTCTTTTACTGACTGTTTTTTAAAAACGCATCTTTTTTCTAATGCTTCTTTTTTCAATGTGCGGCTCCTTTCTAATGTGTCTTTCTTAACACCTCTTTTTATATTGTAAACCAATAAAGACCCCTGTTTCCATATGTAAGTTCACATAGGCCCCCTTTATGTAGATTAGCTAGCGTTTGAGCATGGTGGCCAACCTACATCTGTGATGTGCAGTTTGGATCATGGTGGGACTTGTCTGCTGCTAATGTAGTAGAGTAATTGTTAACTCTGCATCTAAAGAATTTCACAATTCTGTTTGCTTTCCACGAAGAATGGTGTGACAGGTTGTTTTGCCATATGGCCAGGATTTAATCCTATAGACTTAAGAAATTGTGATGGAGCTCCCACATGGAATTGATGTACAGTCTTGCAGTTATGACTTTTGTACCCAATATTTTCACAATATGTTCAGGTGACAGCTTTATTTTGCTTTGAAGAAAATATATATATATATTGCAACAAGAGAGGCAGCACTCTTCATGTACTAAGCAAAATAGGTGGGTGCTTCTCAGGACAGATAAATACAACACACCAAGAGGAGAGCTATCCGTTATGCAGAGCACAGTCTCACACAATTTGAAGATTTAAAAAAAATCGACCACCAAGGCTTATTTAGATAATAAATTAAGAGACTGTAGTTCCCATCATTTATATATGTATTTCATAGATTTACAATCATGACATCTCAGTGCAAAGGAAAAGAGTATATAGATGATGTCAAATGTACGAACAGGTAAAAATGTACCGGCTGGATGGAGTAGAGGTAACATCACTGCTCTATAACCATGGAGACCCAGGTTTGATCCTGGCCAGAGCACCTCTCCAGTAAGTGTCCTTTTGCAATACAACTAATGGTACATACGTGCCTACCACACAATGGGCCGTATTACATAGTTGGTATAAACTTCCCAGAGCCATTATAGTCTATGGAGGTTTTAAGTTTACAACAGCTCTGGTTAAGTTAGCACCAACATTGTAATACTGCCCAATATCGGCTGTGGAGTCCAGTGGTAACATCTCTACCCTTCGATCAGGGAGAAGCAAGTCAAAATACCATTCAGCACATCCCTCCAATACAACTGTGGAGAAGCCTCGACTTTACAAGAAGCAGGTTCAACCTAACCATCAAGTCGCTGCTCTACAATCATGGAAAAATGACCCGATCCTACTCAGAAGACGCCTAACGATATGGATGCACCTACCTCACAAAATATTTGTACAGCTCATAAATTGTAAGTTCCCTTGGGAACAGGGTCCCCCTAAATCAGGTCATATCATCCATGTGTGGTATTCTAATGTATCAACGACTTGTACATTGATCTTGTAAAGCGCTGCGGAATACGTGGCGCTATATAAATAAAGGAGAATAATAATAATAATAAAACCAGAAGGGTCACTCAACTCTCCCCATGACCAAGAGCTTCACATGAGTACAAACCAGATTTATGGGATGAGATATAAAATACTAAGGAATAGGGTTTTCTTAGCTCACTTTGTTAACAGATTTATTTTCCCTTTTGTATATGAACACTTATGAACAAGAAGTGAATTTTATCAATGCGTTTATCAATACTGTGGGTGTCTAAAAAGGTCATTTTATAAAGTACATTTTAAAAATTTTTTGTGAAGATGGAGATTTTCTTTCTCCGCCCTGTTCATCATATTGTCTTTGTAAGTTTCCAGAAGGTTTAGTAAAAACATCTTGGTGTTTAATTCAAAAACACAATGGAGCTATAATAAGAAATGGATTTTTAATCCTCAATTGAGCACTTCCACTTTAAACTAATTTAGCAATTGTTCTGCTTAAGAACTGCCACTCCAGTCCAAGCAGCTAAAATACTATTCACACAAATATATATATATTTATTTTTACACATATTTATTTTTATACATTGTGTCCCCTTCTCAGTTTATTTTAAGATAGTCAATGATTAAGGCGGACTGTTCCTCCTGCTTGTGTATGTTGTCAGGGAAAACCAATTAAGGTTTCCTTATGAGGCTTTTCTGTATAACTAAATGTCACAAAAGGCTATAGTTCCAGAGCTTCCAATTAGAACAAATCCCATTAAAAACATATTCACTGTATCTAATTTAGTTATAGATTGCCAACTGCTTGGTTGAGACACAATGAATTGTAATAAAGGGCATTCTAGGAGATGGAGGAGACAGCGGCCATCTATTTATTTAAACATTTCAAAACAAATGGCGCTTGTACGTGGAATGGTTAAATAGCTTGTAAATGAGGTGAAGCCTTTGATGAATTTTATTGGCCATGGTGGAACATGTTGCTAGTTGTTCCAAATGAAAAATGCACAGCGTCCGCAGAGGAATAAATGTCCATGCATTTGCTTAAGACAGAGCCCTGAATATCATGCCTCATATTGTTGTTGGACTGCAACTCCTACCACGTACAGCTCAGTAAGATCCATGGGTTTGAATTGAATAATAAGAGGATCAATAAGAGGATCAATAAGAGGATCTCACTCAGAGATCAGAAATGATTTTTATAACGCACCTGCTTGTCATAAATCCGATTCAAAATTCAAAGTGATATTAAACAACCAGCACCACCAAAAAATGAATTGTCCTTATTGTGTTTATTTTATGCTGTTGATATCTTACATGTGCTTTGTGTTTCTCTTGTTTGTATAGTTAAGAAAATATTTTACTCTATATGTGTCACTGGGTGCATCCATTGTGTGATCTTTCCTGTTGTAAACTGCCCCCCCCCCCAGTATCTTTAAATCACTTGCTCCTCACTCGGTGGCATTGGCCATAGAAAGGAGTCTAGGGGTCAATCATTGACCGAAATAATTATATTGTGTGGGATGTATTCAAAGGACATTGCCATGGGGTAGATTAGGAGGGCTCTATCACCTCCTTCAAGCTGATGTTAACGCTAGCTCAAAGGAGGTCATAGCGACGCACAGATCACCTGCAATTCGCTAATGGGTTAAAAAAGACTGTTAGCGCTCGGTAATTAGCGATTCGTAGCATGAGTTTACAATACCTCACATGGGGAGCGCAAAAGTGAAAGCGCAGATTACCTAGCTGTAGAATCACTTGGTCCTAATGCTAGTTAATAAGAGCTGGCGCTAACGAAACGCTTTCCACCAGCTCAGAGGTGTTGGTAAGGAATTGCACTGCTGCAGAATCCATTACCTGCAGCTCAACTCCACCCCCCCTCCAAAAAAACAAATACCTCTAAAATCCTGCGGTGAAAACGACGGCCCGACACGCTGCTTCTGGCGGACAGGAGCAGAGTGAGGCTGGGGGAAAAAAGTCCCCAGTCTCCCTCCGCGATAACTCTGCCAAGCAGAAGGATCTCGCGAGAGGCAAGATCATACCAGGCATGTGACCCCAGATATTAGACCAACCAGGTATCAGGCCCCAGATATCAGACCACCTGGTATCAGACCCCGGATATCAGACCCCCAGATATCAGACCCCCAGATATCAGACCCCAGGTATCAGATGCAGACCAATATGCATGGGACCCTGTGTGTGACTTTAGGAAGGTGTTTTTTTCTGGGTGTGCACTGCAGCTTTCTTTATTGGTATCCACATTGGAGATTATCTTTAGTCAGTGATGCTCAGTCTTTGTATGTTGTAAAATAAATTTTGTCCTTCATTTGAACATGATCTAGTCAGTCTCTATCATTTTGTAACAGTTGCTGCATTAAAGTAGAGCAGTACACGTATCTCAGTTCCAGGACCTACTGCCTGATTAAAAACGATTTAATATATGTCAGATTTAACAACAAGGGCAGAATTGTTAGCAACACCTAGTACACTACATGTCTGCTTTAAGAGCCGGTTTGTCTTGCATTCATCCTCTCCCTATCTGGACAGAATAATTTGTGTTGTGTTTTTGTTTAAACACAAAGGCACCAGCAGTGTTTAGGTCAGGGTTAATTAGTCCTATTTTATTTCTCACCCATCCTCCAGGGATTTATAAAAATTGCAACCTGACACTTCCTGGCAGACAGGTGCATGGAAGACAAATGGAAATTAAATAGGCAAAAGAAACTGTTCATTATACAATATACAAGTCCGAGGACATATGTAATTCAGGTTCATTAATATTACGTATCTCTGCAAGAACAGAGCTTCCGGACATAGGAGTATCAGCAATAAATGCTTAAAGTTTCCTGTGCGTCAAATAATAAATTGGTTAGACATGACATGAATGCCGAGTGTACTCTCTTGGAAAGCTCCTCTTGATGATTTAACAGCTCTAGCTGTATTGGAAGTATCCTTAGGAGTATGTTGCATAGAGATGACATCTACACAAAAATAAAATCAACTAAAATGCCCTATTTTTAATAGAATACAGAACAGTTGTGGAGGGGGGAACAAATAAAGACCCACTATATGAAACTGATGTTCCCAAACACGCTGCAACGTCTCACCACCAACACCCTGATTCCCTAGCTGAAGGAAACATGCAGGAACCACGTAGAAAAAAGTAGAGACAGCGCGGTGTTTCTTCAAAAGGTGCACTAGTGTCACCTGTGTTTAGTACATGAGATGACGAGCACCAAAAACAAACATATCGGGTGTGTAACCCTTCTTCAGTGTATGGCCATCACACCGAAGAAGGGTTCCACACCTGAAACGGTTGTTTTTGATGCTCATTTCATGTATAAAACACAGGTGACACTAGTGCACCTTTTGAAGAAACACCGCGCTGTCTCTACTTTTTCTACGTGGTTCCTTTTTTTAATAGGTATTAGCTTTATTGCTGAGGAGACCTGCTCAGGGTCGATAGGTGAGTGCCCACCAGTGTTAATTACGTTAACTAAAGTATGAGTAAAGCGAAATGGCATTTTAGTCAAAGTACTATGACTAAAACTAAATTAAAATTAGTCCCTTCCTAAAAGTTTCCTTTAGTTTTTATTAAAAAATTGACAAGAAGGACAACCAAGGTGAAACAACCTTGGTCAACAATCACTTATCCCCTCTGAAGATGAAGCTTGGGGATAACGCTCCCTGACTAGGACTAAACCTAAAAATATGATAAACACCAACAACAAAAAAAATATATTCTCCAGTGAACTGGCCACCATGGGACAGTCACTAATAAATCAGTGACTGTCCCATGGTGGCCAGTTCACTGGAGAATATATTTTTTTGTTGGTGTTTAGTTTTTATTAGTCATTGAAAATGTAAATAGATTTTCATCGTAGCTTCAGTCAACATAACTTCGTTTTAGTCTAGTTTTCGTCACTGAAAAAATGTAGTGTCACCACGATTTCCCCTAGGATCTATGGTACGGGCAGAATACTATCTACCCTTCTGATCCTTTGATAGTCGGCAAAGCTACCTAATACCAGTGAGCAGACAGAGATATACCCACAAAGGGTTAACAGACACCAGACAATGATCTTACACTTCATCAACAGAAAAGCATGAATCTTAACACCAGGAGGGGTAGTCAGCCACAGAATGGTTCTCAGAAGAGCCAGGTTTGATACACAGAGGGGGTTTTCAGACTTGCCAAATTCGATACACATAGAGAGTTAACCGGAAAGCCAAGGTCGATACACAGAGCGGGTTTGTCAGGATAGCCGAGGTCAATACACAGAGCGGGTTTCTCAAGATAGCCAAGGTCGATATACAGAGCGGGTTGTAAGCAACGAGAGAGCACTGAAGGGATGTGAAACCACGTCAGGGCACTGAATGGTTTGAACCATGAGGCTTTAAACCTGGCAGGCGCCGAGTCATCATACCACGCCCCCACCGCACACCTGACCCGTGACCACAAAGGGAAGTCCATATCAGATGGCACACCGGCCAGCGAGGGACGAGGATCGTGACATGTAGTCAGCTAAGTCTTTGAAGAAAATTAAGTCAATGAAATTAATACTGGTGCCCACTAATTAAAGTTAAACATAACAATTAATACAGTAAAAATCTTTGGTAAAGACTACTGACACCTTTTTGTTCAGAGGATTATCTTTAATACATGCATTCATTTCACTAATAGCAATTCATTGATACATTAGTTAGAAATGTTTCTTCTAGTCACAATCTTGAATGCCTTCTCCTCCTTGATTGATGACTGCCTGGAGAAGAATTTGAGAGCAAATATGTCAGGTTCTTGGGCTTTTAAGAAAGCTGTCCCACCTAAGGCCAATTTAGGCATACCTAGTTTGCAGCCGGAAGGGATTTGTATTGTCACACATTCACCCTGCATTAGGAAAGGTGAAGAGTGCTACCCAAAATTTTGAATTCTGGAAATACTAACTATATTCCAATGTTTGGGAGAGCTTAGGCTCGATTCCGCAGAAGTGAAGATTGCAGACAAAAATGAGTGCTGGATGAAGGAGAACTGACAAAGACTCCTCCTCATGGATCAACCGATTTGATTGTGGCCTTATGTCAGGATTGCACAGCACTGGGCTAGTGAATGAGGTGAGAGCTGAGATCCTCTGGCCCTTTGGTGCATGGCTGATGGTAAAGCTGAAGAGAGGAGTGTCTATTCCATGATCCTCTGCTACTATTTGCTGGGTAATTGGGCATCATGTTCCTATAGTACGTTGTAAATATATAAGCTTAGCATTTGAGTATTCTTCTCTTCCAGTACTCAACTGAAAAACAATGAAGAAAGTGGTCCTAAAGAGGAGGAAACCCCATCAACAGAGGGTGTTCTAGTGACATCAACCTGACACCTTTGCATAACATAAAATACACTTCTGTATATAAGACTTTTTGGCTGTTGGTGCCTCACCCTTCAATTGGTCTACACCAGGGATCCTCAATGTTTTTTGTTCAGGAGCCACAGCGGCAAGAGATCAGTCAAGAGGAGAGCCACATTACCAAAATACCTGTGTCCTATCAGTTTGGCTCCCCTTCCCCAGGAATACTGCATATTTTAATCCTATAATACAGACAACTGTAACAATTCTAAATCTTTTTTTAAATGGAACTAAGAAGAACAAACTTTAATCAATATGGAGATGAGCGGAAAAATGCATTGATTACCTTAACTGTACTTTCGTCTCAGCTTTTGACTACCCAGATTTCACTTTTTTTCCCTCCGCTTCTTTCTTTGCAAACTTTGCTCTCTGTCCTTTAATCTTTCATTCTTTTTTTCCTTTGCCCTCAGTACCTCTTTCTTTCCTCTGCCCCTTTCTTTCCTCTGCCTCTTTCTATCTTTCCTCTTCCCTCTATGCCCCTTTCCTCTGCCCCTTTCTTTCTTTCTTCTGCCCTCTATGCCCCTTTCCTCTGCCCCTTTCTTTCTTTCCTCTGCCTTCTGTGACCCTTTCCTCTGTGCCTCTGCCCTGTGCTCCTTTCCTCTCTGCCTCTGCCCTCTGTGTCCCGTTCCTCTGTTCCTCTGCCCTCTGTGCCCCCCTCGTCCTTTCTTTCTTTCCTGGGCCTCTTCTTTCCTCTGCCTCTCTGCCCTTTGTGCCTCTTTATAACTTTTCCTCTGTCCTCTGTGCCTTTCTTTCCTCTGCCTCTTCTTTCTTTCCTCTGCCTCTTCTTTCTTTCCTCTGCCTCTTTCTTCTGTGCCTCTTCCTAGTCTTTCTTCTATGCCTCTTCCTCTTCTTTCTTTCTTTCATCTGCCTCTTCTTTCTCTGTACCACATCCTTTCTTCTGCACCATCACGTGGTGCCCATGCATCATCAGATGGCGCCTGCGTGTCATCAGGTGGCGCCCATGCATCATCAGGTGGCGCCATCATCACCAAAGGACGTCCACCTTCTGTGCTGCTAGCGGGGATCCACAAGCTGACACTGTCGGCTATGTGGTCTGCGACCCGACGCTGCTGGCTACGCGAGCTGTGCAATGAGTATCAGTGGTCTACATGGTCAAAAAACATGCAGAAAAAACAGTTTTGCGCGGTTTCCCTAACATGGCTGTTGCATAGCCCAGAAGCATCCAGCCCACTTCATGCACAAAACAAAACAAGAAAAAATGTTGTCATTTGACTCAGCAATGTACCTCCATTCAAAACAAAACACAATCAGAGGTTTTGGCTTACTTGAATGGCCAGTTAAGTGACCCGGCACGTCACGGCACCTCTGAGTCAGGTGGGTCCTACCTAATGAAACCAAGAGCTGCTCTCTAAGCAACCGCATAAGTGCCTGCTGATTCTCAGTCATGACAGAAATTGGTGGGTTCATATTTATACCCTCACCAGGAACAAATTCACTTTGGGATTAAAAAGAAAACATGGAAAGTGGCAGCAGCAATACTAACCTGGCTGGGGATACAACAAAATATACATATATGCAGAAAAAATGGTTTTGTGCCTATTTCCTAACAGGGCGGCTGTGTAGACCAGAAGCATCCAGCCTATTTCATGCACAAAACACAAGAAAAACTTTAATGGTCAAAAACATGCTCCCTTGGTTAATCCTCATTCTTGATCTGTTTTAGGATTCTGATCCATGTTCTCCCTTTGTTACCATATTCTGTAATATTTTATGACCAGATGGAAATATCTATTTATTTATTTACTCTTCCAAATATTCAAGCCGTGTAGCACATATTGACTTTTGATTAAAGAACATTTTGGGGTATGATTAGAGTCTAGGGGCCACATTACATTCTCCACGCTAAAACAGGGGCGGTAGGGAGATAAAACTGCGTCCGCAGTTTTCTCCCTACCACACCCAGTTTTAGCGTGGAATTACAATGCAGGCACTTAAAAAGCTGCCTGCATTGGTAGTGCGCGCTACGCCCGGGATTATTATTATTATTATTCTTTATTTATAAAGCGCCAGCATATTCCGCAGCGCTGTACAATAGGCACAGTATAGACAGGGTTACAATACAATACATTGAACAACATTTGACAAACAGTACAGGAGGAGATGAGGGCCCTATTCCTGTAGGAACTCACAATCTAGGAGGGTTGGGGTTGGAAACAGGAGGAGAGGACTGTAAGGTGAGAGTGATTGATGGTTGCGTCAGTGAGTTGGGTGGTAGGCTTCCCTAAATAGGAACGTTTTAAGGGAGCGTTTGAAGGAAGAGAAGTTAGGGGAAAGTCTGACAGTACGAGGGAGAGCGTTCCAGAGAGTGGGGGCTGCGCGTGAGAAATCCTGCAGGCTGAGCGCCGCCACGAGCATCCACTTGATGGAGTCCATAGGATTCCATTGAGCCAGGCGCCGGCGGTCACATGACTTGCCGGATCTCGCCTTGCGAGATCTGGCTGGTCGGCGTAGTGATACGCAGGGAGAGACTGAGAAACTTTTCCCCCCAGTCTCTCTCTGCTCCCGCCGGACAGAGGAGGCGGTTGGAGCCGCGGTCCTTGCTGCGGGACAGGAGGGGAGTATACGATTTGTTTTTTTTATTTTTTGGCTGGTGTTAACAGATTCTGCAGAACATCTGGTTAACTTTCCGCTAACGACAGCCAGACGTTAATCAGCGTTAGGACTTTGTAATCCTAACGCTGATTAACACTTTGCGCTCCCCATGTTAAGTATAGGGAGCGCAAAGTACAGTAACCTTGCGCTGAAAAGCGCAAGATACCAAATGCAAACGGCCGGGTTACTTAACCCATGTGCGTTTGGATTGTAATATGCACGGCTAACGTTAATGCTCACGCAGGTGAGCGTTAATGTTAGCGTTAAGAGTGTAATGTGGCTCTATGTGTGTGATGTGCAAGAGCGCAAAAGGAAAGTATTGGCTTAACGGTTTAGACATGTTGGGGAGGTTTGGATCTGTGGAGGTTGTGGAGATGCCGCAAACGGTGTTAATTTAGTAGACTAATAATTTTCGTTAAAGACGTACTTGACTGCATTTTTTCCACTGAGGAGAACTAGACTATAACTAAGTTATGATGATTAAAACTATGATGAAAATCTACTGACATTTTTGTCGACTTCTGAAAACTAGACAAAAATGTTAGTGATCAGACCAATTTTAATTTAGTTTTAGTCCTTTAACTAAAATACCATTTATCAATTTTAAAATATTGTAAATAACTTTGTATTCCTGTCACAGATGGTCAGGAGTGAAATGTTCCACTTCTGGTGTCATGTTGGCGCTAAAAAGGTTTTTGAGTCTGTCACAGTATTTGGGAGCTGGGTTATTAATCTTGATTTATAAAGCGCCAGCATATTCCGCAGTGCTGTACAATGGTGCCGTATAGATAGGGTTACAATACATTGAACAACATTTTGATAAACCAGTACAGGAGGAAACAAGGACCCTATTCCCATAGGAACTTACAATCTAGAAGGGTTGGGGTGGAAACAGGAGGAGAAGACTTCAAGGTGAGAGTGATTGACTGCAAGGTGAGAGTGATTGACTGCAAGGTGAGAGTGATGGACTGCAGGGTGAGAGTGATGGACTGCAGGGTGAGAGTGATGGACTGCAAGGTGAGAGTGATGGACTGCAGGGTGAGAGTGATGGACTGTAAGGTGAGAGTGATTGATGGTTGCGTCAGTGAGTCGAGTGGTAGGTTTCCCTAAATAGGAATGTCTTTAAGGGAGCGTTTGAAGGAAGAGAAACTAAGGGAAAGTCTGACAGTACGAGGGAGAGCGTTCCAGAGGATGGTGGCTGCGTGTGAGAAATGCTGCAGTCTATCATGGGAAGAAGTGATGCGGGGAGAAGCTATGTGCAGGTCACTGACTTTAGGGAGCGGGCTGGGGTGTATTTGGTGTAGCAGCACCTGTCTAGAGCACCCTTAATCCTGAAACACTAAAATCCAGATGGCACCAAAAATCCAATTTACAGAGTTTTCCAGATTTTAGAATTCTGGAGAAGGGGTGCCCGAACTGTATAGAGAGGTAATTTTCCTTTATCGGAACAATGCTCCTATACTCAGTTATATATACCAAAATTATGGACAATTTAACAAAAGCTGACATTATGAAAACATTTCTTTAAAGAGCTTCTTGGTATTAGGCTGGGCCAATTACTCTCCCAATAAATTAAAGAGTGCTTGGATAAAGATGACATTTCCGAACCCAGGTTAGCAACTGAAGAGTCAGGCGGGATTGTGGAGAGATGCAAGAGTAGCAGCATCCAGAGAGATGAAGTTTGTAGAAAATGAAGTCACAGTAGGGGAAAGATGATTCAACATTTAGTCCCGGTTGCTCTGTGGGGTGGCTCACAAACAGGAATAGGATGAGCCGACACCGCCATTAACATCGCATTTGAGGAACATAATACTAAAGGCGCTTATCTTATCTACATAACATTCTTCTAACTGTTCTTATAGATTTATTTGGATTCTTATCGCATATCTAATTATGTGCTAACACACTCATTTCCCTGGTAGCCATTTCATGTAAGATATTAAGGTTATCTATTAGATGCAGCCTGTCCGGACCCAGTTGTTCTCGTTTTGATATATTTTTCTTTCATTTTATCGAAAGAATTTTAGTCTTCTCTTCCTGGATTATAAAAATTCTGGTTTAAAGATTTGATTTTTCAATTTCCTTCATTCACTGCATTTCTCAAGATATAAAATGTTGTTTAGTTAAAGGGGCAGTGGAAATATACTTGTTCCTCTTGCCAGGAATTTTGAGTTAAGGGAAACGAAGCTTTGTTTGGTATCACCATCTTAGTGAATATTATTAGAGGATCCTCAGGAGAACGTGATTGTCACAGAGACATTATACATGGAGTGGGCGAAGGTGTGACTGCATTAACAGTGCAATCACTTGAACCCTATACATTTCGGCAATACTGCAGCTTGTTTGACAGTCAGGAACATTCATGCCATAAAATGGATAGGTTGAGAACATTACAGTATTTATTGAAAAAATGTCTGATGTCATCATAGCCATTATTTTGGCAACTAATAGCGTTATGTTGATCAGTGTATCCATGGAAAATATGTAAAAAGCATGAAGATCCTTTAATCGTTAATAATTAAAGGTGTATTATTGAATAAGATAATGGCAACAATTAAGAAAAAACAGTTGGGATTGGTTATTCTGGGACCCACTGAGCACCCACTACTTTGTACCATATCGCTATATGCATTGCAGCCATCAGGGGGTGACAGCCCATGATATGTTCAGGGGCCCAGTGGATCTAGAGGGCCCTGGTCCTTCCCAAACCCTGAGCACCTTGTCTAAGTACCACAGATGTAAGTATCCTCTTCATGCCACCCAGGAATGGCCCACCGGGATACCAAGAAATTTACCAGTGGGCCACAGCATCTGGGGCCAGTAAAAGTACTTGGTCTCC
Organism: Leptobrachium leishanense; assembly: GCA_009667805.1. Taxonomy (NCBI): domain Eukaryota; kingdom Metazoa; phylum Chordata; class Amphibia; order Anura; family Megophryidae; genus Leptobrachium; species Leptobrachium leishanense. The sequence continues at coordinate 314,765,550 of CM019066.1, forward strand.
TCACTGAGAGAGCGATAAGTATGGTCTGCTCCAGGTAGAAGTGCAGACCGAATGCTTATCCTTTTTCTATCAGTCAGGATTTATCCTACTCCCTGTAAAAGAAGATGAGCAGCAGAGGAGGCAATATGTTTTATTTCAGTTTACTAAACTGGGCAGCGGAGGGAAGAGTTGGGCCCCGATAAGCGATTCAGTATGGGGTCCCAAGATTTTTGATGGCAGCCTTGGGTATTTGTAAGGAGCATGGCCTATGGGCAGGCAGGCCATTTCCTGAACGAACAGCAACAGTCAAGTCTAAAAAAATTCAGTGTTGGAATTGTTAAAATATGACAGCTGCATAGACATAAATAAGCAGCTCCAGTGGGAATTTAGGGAATAGATTGTGAATTTATCCTGAAATCTAATTGGTCCCTGGGGAGCTGAAACTGCAATAGATAGGCAAAATTAGTCAGTCCGGCCAATATTTGTTGGAGCTGACAATTTGCCCAGTTGGCTGAACATGGTGGAGTCGTAATACGTGGTTTTCTATTCTCACTGCTGGAGACTTAAATGTTGATAATACCAATCTCTGTTATATAATGTAGAAAAAAAAAGATTCTACAAAATGAATTTAACTTAATTTGCTATTCTTCCACTTTAATGTTTTAAATAAAGATTGCTAAATACATACGTAATCTGAGCTACATAGAGATAATGCATATTATGAGTACTTTTTGTTGTACTGTTGAATTATTTTATATATTGTAGCCATGTGTTTATATTCATAGCATGTCACCATCTCTTGCAGCTGATAACTCAGTAACCAGTGATTTGTAGCCAGGTGACAAGCCGCAAAATACAGTCTTAAAAAGAAAAAACTCTGAAGTGTTTAAAGGGATACGGCCAGTTAATTCACCAATTCAGTAACTCATCATTCTTCCATGACACCCTAAAATTATGGAGGGACGGGATAGTTAGCAAATGTATTTTTGTATATTTAATTTACTTAATTTATTTTCCATTTTAAAGGGACACGGCCACTTACACGAGCTAAATAAATAAATCCACGTTATAAAACACATGCTTCTGTTTTTTTTCTATGAAGTAATTGCAAGTAAAAAGGAAAAATAAAGTAAGGTTCTGATGTCTTGTTTCCATATTTTGTATTTTTTCACATGATGCAACATTTACCCATAGCTTTGTTTTGTGGCTCCTATTTATATTTTTTAACAGATAATGAGGTGGAGGGAATGTTTAGATATGGCAGCATTGGGTCTATTGTTCTCAAGGCTAACGCAGATAAGAGATGACAGCTGAATGAGATAGGACAAGGAGCTTAAAAGATCACGCTTACCTTGCAGTCCATCATGCTCACCTAGCAGTCCTCTCCTCCTGTTTCCAACCCCAACCCTTCTAGATTGTGAGTTCCTACGGGAATAGGGCCCTCGTCTCCTCCTGTACTGGTCTGTCAAATGTTGTTCAATGTATTGTAACCCTATATATACTGTGCCCATTGTACAGCGCTGAGGAATATGCTGGCGCTTTATAAATAAAGAATAATAATAATTTCTAATCTACCCCTGGTGATGTCCTTTGAATACATTCCACAGAATACAATGATTTGAGTCAGTGATCGACCCATAGACTCCATTTTTATGGCCAAAGCTACACAGTGAGGAGCAAGTGATTTAAAGATACTGTTGGGGGGCAGTTTACAACACAAAACATCACACAATGGATGAACCCAGTGACACATATAGAGTAAAATATTTTCTTAACTAAACATAAAAGAGAAAAACAAAATACATGTAAGATATTAGCAACATAAAATAAACACAATAGGGACATTTAATTTTTTGGTGGTTGTGACCATCATCCAGTGTTACCACATGTATATAAAAATGTAGCATTAATGCAGTGCAATGTATTTTTCCATACTTCCAAATTGGCAGTGTCATAAGTGAAGGATTGAACCAATAGTGCAGGCTTCAGCAAACCATTGCCCTACAGATGTTTTGGAACTACATCTCCCATAGTGCTCAGCTCATCAGGTAGTCTGTGCCCCAATGGAAATGTAATTCCAAACCATCAGGTGAGCCATGGTTGCTGACCCCTGCTATAGTGGTTTTAGTCTTGCTGGCACTCACATCTTTTAATTATAAATACAATTTTAATTTGAAATTTTCTCAAAAGTCATAGAATAAAGACTTTTGTAATTAACATGCAGAATTTTTTTTTACTTTTTTTAATATCCTTTTTTTTAATAAGGATTTGGAATGATGTCCCTTTAATGGTACTATAACCCGATGATCACCAAGTCGAGTAACAGGATAAAGCGTGAAACAAGTGTCTTTAAGGCTAGGGTCAGACTAACGCATTTTTCACGTTGTCCGTGAAAATGTGCGTTCGAAGAATGGACGTATTTTTTCACGGATAGCAATAGCGGTCATACTATGCGCAGTTTCATTCGTGATTTTGTACGGATCATCAATAAAACACTTCTTGCATCTGGACGTTATGTTGGCGGACATTAGCAGCGTCTGACATCTCCAATTCACGCACACACACCGCTAGCGGACGCAGCGCACTCTGTACGTCAGTACTAGTGGTTTAACGTTCTCGAAAAAATGCGTTCATTTCCACTGCGTTGCGCAGCCGGACTTTTGTGCGACCGTACTTCGTATATTGGGCGTCATTGCCCGGCATCTGCTGCTAGTGCGGCCGTGATTAAGTGCGCCAGAACGCGCGTTCGCACTGCCTCAGTCTGACCCTAGCCTTAAGCAATATAGATGCAACAGTAATTTTCCAGCAGAACCAATTACTCATAGATTTAAAAAATATCTAATTTAATAGTTTCCAAAAAGTGTTTTTCAGAAGGATTTCTAGTCCTTGAGTCAGTAGGTTGCGCAGAACCGTATTAAGGAATGTTTAATGAGTCATATGATCCATTTTATCTGTTTATTGATGGGATCATTCACAACGTTGGAAGTGGTGGTGATGTCATATTGCTAAGGTGGGGAAATCAGGCGGTTGTTCTCCGTGTAGCAAGACTACACAATGGTTAAGGCACAGCGTCGTCGCACATCTCATGGGATATGAGTCTTGCAGTTCAGATGATTTACTCTATTTAGCAGCAGTTCAAATGTATCGGGATTACAGGGAACGTATCCCGAGAGATCATGTATAATCTCTGCAATTCCGTGTCCTGCTAACGACCCCTTTAAATCCACAGCCCCATTATAATTTAGAACATGGACATTACCATTAAAATGATTGACAGGTTTATATTGGCGAGGTACAACACATTATCTGCAAGCATTTCCCAAATGAAGACATTGTGAGACATTTGGGTATATAGACGTATTATGAACTAGTTTTGCCGTGGTATGTATAGCGATGCAATAAAGTCTAATTAGCCTTGATGATTCGCAGATGGTAAATATATGACTATCAAGCATGCATTGATACAATCTAGAATACAATTATCTCTTTCTTCTTTCTTTTTTTTCGTGTAGGAAGGACCGAGTCCTCTTTCAACTTACGCCCTACGGCTTGGACCCGGAGAAGAAATAGTCTCATCATTGTTTAAATTTGTGCAGGAGAAGAAACTGATAGCTCCGTTTGTTATCACTTGTGTCGGCAGTGTCACCAAAGCGACACTTAGGCTGGCTAATTCCGATGCTCTGAATAACAATGAGGTACCTGACAGGTCTGCTGATGTACTGACTCGGTTTAAGTCATGCGTAGATACAGAAAGATGGCCGTGGAGTGTTTCAGGAGAAGTGTACTGTTCCTAATTATGTAATTATAAGGCTTAGGTGCCAAACTACAAGCTGTTCCTAAAATCTGTTCTTTCTGTCATTGCAAATGTGAAGAAGGAAATGCATTCCCCCCTCTGAAGGTATCCTGTCATCTTTAATTTGATATAATCTTTAATTAAACACATTGGCGATGCTGAAATGGTAAAATATGTAGGATCCTTCTTATGGCACACAGGAAATATCCCTCCTTGCAAAGTCTCAATTAGCAGACATATAAAAATACCAAGGATTCATTTTCTATCCATGCTCGACGTGTCGTGCAGAATATTAAGACCAAGGCAAGGCGCGATCCCTGTATTTGTACCATACGTTTTTTCTTTTATTTCTTTGGTATCGAAGCAATTATCTGCAAGATGAAGGGACATAAAACCTTCATTAAAGAAAATGGGGCCTTCAGTCTCCTATTGTACTTTATTTTGATTTACCAGTTAAGTTGAGTGTCCATCTATTAATAGCTGCGGCCATTGTTACATATTTCCAGTATTGTTGCACAGACAAAAAGCACAGATTATGATCTTCATTTTTACACATAACACAACATTATTTGAATAACACAATAGTAAATATTCCCTCCACCTGGGGGAATAGAAATGCTTATGCAAAATCCCTGACCTAAAAGGAATTGATATATAATAGCAGCAGTCCCATATGCTAAATTCTAATGCGAAAGAGATCTTTTTTTTTTTTCTTTCTTTGCAAAGATTATTTGACTTTTTCTTTATATCTAATATCAAACACAATAAAAGGCATTTCTTTGGGATTTGCTTAAGAGAAACTGATTTTATCAGTTCTCTGGGACTTTATCGGATATTCTATGTAGAGTGTAAAATATTAAATCTGCGCAGAGCTTGTAAGTCTAAAGTCTGCATTTACTGTGTTAACCCCTTCACCACCGAGATTGAGATATCTCAGGCTACAAAGGCACCATCCGGTGCCCCGATATCGAGATATCTCGATATGCAGATCTGCAGCCCAGACGCAAATTATTATTATTATTATTATTATTTATTTATAAAGCGCCAGCATATTCCGCAGCGCTGTACAATAAGCACAGTATAGACAGGGTTACAATACATTGAACAACATTTGACAAACAGTACAGGAGGAGATGAGGGCCCTATTCCCGTAGGAACTCACAATCTAGGAGGGTTGGGGTTGGAAACAGGAGGAGAGGACTGTAAGGTGAGGGTGATTGATGGTTGCGTCAGTGAGTTGGGTGGTAGGCTTCCCTAAATAGGAATGTTTTAAGGGAGCGTTTGAAGGAAGAGAAGTTAGGGGAAAGTCTGACAGTACGAGGGAGAGCGTTCCAGAGAGTGGGGGCTGCGCGTGAGAAATCCTGCAGTCTATCATGGGAAGAGGTGATGCGGGGAGAAGCTAGGCGCAGGTCACTGTTTGACCTTAGGGAGCGGGCTGGGGTGTATTTGGTGATTAGTGAGGACAGGTAGTGGGGAGCTGAGTTAGTGAGGCTTTTGTAGGTAAGGATAAGGATTTTGAACTTAATTCTGCAGTGGATGGGGAGTCAGTGAAGGGACTCGCAGAGGGGAGCGGCAGAGACAGAGCGGCGGGTGAGGTGAATTAGCCTGGCGGAGGCGTTCAGGATGGATTGTAGGGGGGAGAGGTGGGACAGAGGGAGGCCAGATAAGAGATTATTGCAATAGTCGAGTCGGGAGATTACCAGGGCGTGTATGAGTTGTTTTGTGGCGACAGCGGTAAGAAATGGCCGAATTCTGTAAATATTACGCAGTTGGTATCGGCAGGAGGAGGAAAGAGACTTGATGTGGGGGATGAAGGAAAGAGCAGAGTCAAGTGTAACTCCAAGACAGCGAACTTGGTTTGATGGGGAGATGGTGATACCCTCCACCGTGATCGAGAAGTCAGGAGGTGGGGCGGCATTAGAGGGAGGAATAAGTAGGAGCTCAGTCTTTGACATGTTGATCTTTAGGTGGTGGGAGGCCATCCAGGAGGAGATGCCAGATAAACAGTCACTGACTTTGGAAAGGACAGGGGGAGAGAGATCAGGGGTAGAGAGGTAGATCTGAGTGTCATCAGCGTAGAGGTGGTAATTAAAGCCAAAGCTGTTGATGATTTTTCCCAGGGAGGAGGTGTAGATGGAAAAGAGCAGAGGACCAAGGACAGAGCCTTGAGGTACACCAACAGATAGAGGCAATGAGGAGGAGGAGTTACCAGCAAAGGACACACTGAAGCGAGCGAATTGCGTTTGCTTTTGGGTTGCAGAAGGTGCCCCCAAAGGGTGCTGTGCACTGAAGAGGGGGCTGCGAACCCGAAATGTTTACGTTTCCCTGTGTTCTTGCCTTCAAGTAAATGTGGTGACACTAGTGCACCAGAAAAAGCAGCGCTGGAGGTACTTTGTTTTGTTTTTCCCCAAAGTTTTATCCCTGTGGGCATAATGCCAAACAGCTAAAACTGTGTAAAATCGGCTGATGAATGCCCTGACATTGGGAACGTCTGCTCTAGGTAAAAGATAATCAATGGTTAGATTTGGTGAATGATACCGTGAAAATGGTTAAATAGCAATTTTATGGCAGAATTGTCAAAACTTAATTATTGGTAGGGACATTCCATTGATATAGTTATGGTGCTTCCATGTTGACTGCTACATATTTAGAGCAGTTGTCCTACATAAACAGGGATAACACTATGAAATCTTGATTCAAATTCAACCCCTAGGCCAAGAATAAAAGCAAAGTTCTCCCCTCCCAAGTTCTAACCATCAGGGCCAGGTCCTGATACTGCTGCATTCTGGTCAAACCTTTGATTCACAGCAATCCTGCCAAATGCTAGGCCAAATCTGATGGCATGCTGTCATTCAGGGTGATTTAGCTGGATATGTCACCAGAGCAGTTTCAGCTCGTGGCAGCAGCACCATCAAGAGCGAATAAAGATTTATGGTATCAGGGTGTAACGGGGAGCCCCCTATAGGGTGAGGGGGAACCCCCAATCTGCAGAGATGAAGCCTTAAGGACAGGTATACAGCTTCCAGGGAACAAACCAAGATATAAACAGAACTTAGAAAGATCCCTAAGCCCTGACTGAGATCCTTGAAAGATGGTCTCGAAATTCTAACTAGGCTAGGTTTGCAAGATGAATAAAATATAAACCAGACAGACAATAAATGCAGGTATACAGATTCCAGGGAACAAAGCAAGATAAACAGAAACTAGAAAGATCCCGAAGCCCTGACTGAGATCCTTGAAAGGTGGTCTCGAAATACTAGCTAGGCTAGGTTTGCAAGACAAACAAAACATAAACCAGACAGACAATAAATGCAAGCATACAAATTCCAAAGCACGGTACAGTACAGGGGACAGACAGAAGAGAGATCCAGATACAAGAGCCAAAAGGTCATACACGGAATATCATTCTAGAGGGGTCAGGCAAGAGAGGGATCCTAAATACATGAGCCAGAGGTCGTACACAGCAAATATAAGTAAACCAGCAATACAGGGACTAGGTATGAAAGACTATCCTGATCCAAGGATCAAGGGGAGTCCTGGTCGTACTTATAGGGCAGAACAGGTCACATGACCGCAGGCCAATAAGCCCAACAGATAGCCTGCAGGCTGAAAACAAAAATAAACAGGAATCCCTGCTACCACCAGCAGGGGGCAAGGCCGAGACGTGACATAACCCCCCCCCTTACGGGTGACCTCCTGGGCACCCAAGAAAGAAAACATGGACGGCGTGAAAACGGACAAGGCCAGTCACCAGTACCCATGGGAATCCCACTCAGACTCAGAGTAGTCAGCATGTGCCTGAGCAAGCAAAGCTCTTTCATAAACCTCCAGGTCCTCTCTGCAGATCACTGCACCATTAGAGGCCCGTACACAACCCTCGGCGACCGGGCTAGGGTCTCGTACCCGAGGATCCGACGGCATGAGTACCTTGGACTTTGAACGGAGTGAATCATCAGTCCCAGGTTGTTTAGTCCTCTTGCGTCTCCTGGACCGTGATCTAGGAGTTCCGTCCACACCATGGTACATAGAGGTATTAGAGGTACTGCCAGATCCAGTGACAGTAGTCGTGCCCCGAGATTGTATATTACAACCCACAGTGGAACCACTAGACACCGTGGACTTACTGTCTACCCCAGAGACAATGACCTTGCCATGAAACGTGGCCCCGACTGATACAGTACAGGGTGTGTGCATGACTGGTACACCCTCGGGATATGGGACATCACCAGGACATGGTACAGGTGGCGCCACAACAGTCTTACACCTCTCCCCAGGAGGAGTATATTGTTGATCATCTGAATCAGAGTCTTCCAACAGCCCTTTCAGAATGTCAGGGTGTCTCTGGAGCACTACCCAGTGCCTCTCACGCATCCAAAAGCCGGAAGGCGTCCGTATAATGTCCGTAGGAACACCATGTGATTTAGGGATCTCAATATTCTTTAAACCACCAGCTTGCTGAATTTCCCTGATTACTGTGCAGAGTAAGGCAACCTCGGACTCAGAGGGTGTAGTATCAATGGAACCAGAACAAAGTGTGGCAGTTTCAGAACCAGATTGGCTAGGGTTGATCACCTTTTCTTGTCTACTCTTAGACTTTGTGACCACCTCACAAGGCTTGACAATGGTGGGGACAACACTGGACTCACTGTGGGGCAAGGGCACAGTGGTCTCATGTGCCAATCCAGGCACATCGGCCTCATAACAAAACGTGGTCACAGCTGTCTCGTCTAACCTGGGTACAGCTGTCATTGCTGACGTACAGCTTGTCCCGGACACCACTGGCAAGGTACCAGCCTCAGGCATCATGAATGACATATTGTCAGTACCCGACATGGCTGGCTTCGTGCCAGGGGAAGCAGACATGGCTGGCTTTTCATTGCCAGTGGGAACAGACATGGCTGGCTCCGTGCCAGGGGAAGCAGACATGGCTGGCTTCGTGCCAGGGGAAGCAGACATGGCTGGCTTTTCATTGCCAGTGGATACAGACATGGCTGGCTTCGTGCCAGTGGATACAGACATGGCTGGCTTCGTGCCAGTGGATACAGACATGGCTGGCTTCGTGCCAGTGGATACAGACATGGCTGGCTTCGTGCCAGTGGATACAGACATGGCTGGCTTCGTGCCAGTGGATACAGACATGGCTGGCTTCGTGCCAGTGGATACAGACATGGCTGGCTTCGTGCCAGTGGATACAGACATGGCTGGCTTCGTGCCAGTGGATACAGACATGGCTGGCTTCGTGCCAGTGGATACAGACATGGCTGGCTTCGTGCCAGTGGATACAGACATGGCTGGCTTCGTGCCAGTGGATACAGACATGGCTGGCTTCGTGCCAGTAGATACAGACATGACTGGCATTTCATTGCCAGTGGGAACAGGCATGGCTGGCTTTTCATTACCAGTGAGAACAGGCATGGCTGGCTTTTCATTACCAGTGAGAACAGGCATGGCTGGCTTTTCATTACCAGTGAGAACAGACATGGCTGGCTTTTCATTACCAGTGAGAACAGGCATGGCTGGCTTTTCATTACCAGTGAGAACAGGCATGGCTGGCTTTTCATTACCAGTGAGAACAGGCATGGCTGGCTTTTCATTACCAGTGAGAACAGGCATGGCTGGCTTTTCATTACCAGTGAGAACAGGCATGGCTGGCTTTTCATTACCAGTGAGAACAGGCATGGCTGGCTTTTCATTACCAGTGAGAACAGGCATGGCTGGCTTTTCATTACCAGTGAGAACAGGCATGGCTGGCTTTTCATTACCAGTGAAAACAGGCATGGCTGGCTTTTCATTACCAGTGAGAACAGGCATGGCTGGCTTTTCATTACCAGTGAGAACAGGCATGGCTGGCTTTTCATTACCAGTGAGAACAGGCATGGCTGGTTTTTCATTACCAGTGAGAACAGGCCTGGCTGGCTTTTCATTACCAGTGAGAACAGGCATGGCTGGCTTTTCATTACCAGTGAGAACAGGCATGGCTGGCTTTTCATTACCAGTGAGAACAGGCATGGCTGGCTTTTCATTACCAGTGAGAACAGGCATGGCTGGCTTTTCATTACCAGTGAGAACAGGCATGGCTGCTTTTCATTACCAGTGAGAACAGGCATGGCTGGCTTTTCATTACCAGTGAGAACAGGCATGGCTGGCTTTTCATTACCAGTGAGAACAGGCATGGCTGGCTTTTCATTACCAGTGAAAACAGGCATGGCTGGCTTTTCATTACCAGTGAAAACAGGCATGGCTGGCTTTTCATTACCAGTGAGAACAGGCATGGCTGGCTTTTCATTACCAGTGAGAACAGGCATGGCTGGCTTTTCATTACCAGTGAGAACAGGCCTGGCTGGCTTTTCATTACCAGTGAGAACAGGCATGGCTGGCTTTTCATTACCAGTGAGAACAGGCATGACTGGCAGCGTGCCAGTGATACAGACATGGCTGGCATCGTGCCAGTGGATACAGACATGGCTGGCATCGTGCCAGTAGATACAGACATAGCTGGCATCGTGCCAGTAGATACAGACATAGCTGGCATCGTGCCAGTAGATACAGACATGGCTGGCATCGTGCCAGTGGATACAAACATGGCTGGCATCGTGCCAGTGGATACAGACATGGCTGGCATTTCATTGCCAGTGGGAACAGGCATGGCCGGCAGCGTGCCAGTGGCTACAGACATGGCCGGCATTGTGCCAGTGGATACAGACATGGCTGGCATCGTGCCAGTGGATACAGACATGGCTGGCATCGTGCCAGTAGATACAGACATGGCTGGCATAACATTCCTAACCGGAGACACTGCAACCTCACTGTGAGAAGAGGGCATCCCATGATTCAACAGATTTGAGATGGCTATTCTGCCAGTCTGAATGCCTATGGAGGACACACCAGTACCTCCATAGCGATACCTGGATACATGGTTTCCCTGCCATTGTTTAACAGGCTTTAATACACAATGTTCAATAGTGTGATTTGGATCTGCACAATAAAAACAGAGACCATACAACCTGCGTCTTTCCTTCTCCGATATGGGTTTGCAAGTAGTGCAGGGTGGTGCTGCATCGTTAGCTGCAGCAGGTGATAGGCTCAGAGCCTCTATTAACCTCTGCAGCTCTTTTAGCATAGCAAGCACCAAGTTCAATACAGCTTCATACATATGAGACATACCTGCCAGCTTCTGTTTTGGGACCAGGATAATGTAACGGGGAGCCCCCTATAGGGTGAGGGGGAACCCCCAATCTGCAGAGATGAAGCCTTAAGGACAGGTATACAGCTTCCAGGGAACAAACCAAGATATAAACAGAACTTAGAAAGATCCCTAAGCCCTGACTGAGATCCTTGAAAGATGGTCTCGAAATTCTAACTAGGCTAGGTTTGCAAGATGAATAAAATATAAACCAGACAGACAATAAATGCAGGTATACAGATTCCAGGGAACAAAGCAAGATAAACAGAAACTAGAAAGATCCCGAAGCCCTGACTGAGATCCTTGAAAGGTGGTCTCGAAATACTAGCTAGGCTAGGTTTGCAAGACAAACAAAAACATAAACCAGACAGACAATAAATGCAAGCATACAAATTCCAAAGCACGGTACAGTACAGGGGACAGACAGAAGAGAGATCCAGATACAAGAGCCAAAAGGTCATACACGGAATATCATTCTAGAGGGGTCAGGCAAGAGAGGGATCCTAAATACATGAGCCAGAGGTCGTACACAGCAAATATAAGTAAACCAGCAATACAGGGACTAGGTATGAAAGACTATCCTGATCCAAGGATCAAGGGGAGTCCTGGTCGTACTTATAGGGCAGAACAGGTCACATGACCGCAGGCCAATAAGCCCAACAGATAGCCTGCAGGCTGAAAACAAAAATAAACAGGAATCCCTGCTACCACCAGCAGGGGGCAAGGCCGAGACGTGACACAGGGTCATGATGCGGGGTGGCAGATGAGAACCCAAACTGCAGGGGAACATACACAGTACACGCAGGCAGGTACAGCGAAATCCAGGAGGTTTATTGCAGGTATGAAACACAGCAGGTAGAATACGGAGGGCAAGGCTAGATACTGGCAGGTATATGGGGGCACAGCTGGGTACTGGCAGGAACAAGGAGTGACCAGGAACAAAGGCAAGGAGACAAAGAAATTGACAGGAGATAAAGTCCAGATAACACCATGAACAAAACCTCAATACCAAGGCAAGGTCCATAGGGAGGCAATTCCCTTAAATAGAAGTCCTTGGCTGACAAGCTGGATTGAAAACAGCTGAGGCTCCTTCAGGCTGGGTACGCAGGAAACCTGGACTCAAAAGGCAAAGCACAGGTACAGGAAGGGCACTGCCAGGTTATGCAACATCAGGAGCAGCTCTAGCACAAGTCCCTTTGTGGTCTCTGCATGCTTCTGGGCAAGGAAGGATCCTGACATATGGGACTGGGTACTGGATCGGGGCTGGTCTACTGACAGCTGTCATGGCTGTCTCCCCCGATGGCGATCCTTTTATTAATACAGAACTTTATATAACTCATTTTAAACAAACAAATAAAAAATAACATCTGGTCACCTATGACAATAAAATTTGTGCCAGCATTTAATGGAAAGAAAGACGATAAAAGGACGTGTTTGCATAGTAATATTAATTGCTACATGATTGCAATTGAATTTCCATGACTGTGAAATATAAAACTAAGTAGAGTTTATAGTCCTTGTATAATAATCTTACAACTAAAGCAGGAACAGAGGTGCCAGAAAGCAATGTCTCCTTCCAATAAGGTGCTACCATAAGCTATCATTGGGGAAGATGCACTATAGGTATGTAGACCTATTCTAAAATACCACTGTATTAAAATCCAGCAATGGCCGCCAGCATAAAAATTGATTGTACAACTACTTAATCAAGTTTATTGAGTCTATAGCTCCAAAACACTAAACAAAACCGCAACGATTAAGATGCTTGACTGGAACTGGAAGCCCATGTGCTTTAAGATAACAGGGATACAATTTACACATCGAACTGCCTTAAATATTATGTTCTGACATGTGTATCTATCTGCACATTTCAGTCGTAGTTCATGGTGTCTGATTTAACTAACGTGTAGTGTATTTTTTTATTCAGACCTTCTATGTATCATTAGATTAGTAACAAAACGAAGACAGCCAACCACGTCTCACTCGCCACTCCATCAAAACTCTGTTTCTTTCTTATTTTTCTCCAGATAATCAACCTAAAAGAAAGACTAGAAATAGTTTCCTTGGTGGGAACACTTAACAAAGATGCTCACTTGCACATATCCCTGTCGGATAAAGACGGCAAAACCATCGGTGGACATGCAATAGGTGACCTGGAAGTCTTCACCACCGCTGAAATAGTTATTGGAGAACTCAGCAACTTAGAATTCACTCGGGAGATGGATGAGCGAACGGGCTACCCAGAACTTGTCATTAAGCCCCGCTCAGAGGGGAATGTTAGCAACATCTAGCTTCTAAATTACAGGCCATTTTTTTCCCGGGAAAGTGAATGAGATAAATTTGCTTCCAGGCATGTCTTTGGGTTGCTCTTTGCATTTTTGTATTGATTGCTATCATTTGCTCGTACAAAACATAATCGCTCTAGCATGAAATAGACGGGGAAAGATCGTTTTGCTAAATTCTTTAAATTTCTTGCTATTAATTTGGGCTTTTCGTCAACATTTGTTTAGATTATATATTTTACAAGCTTCGGCTGAGCTGTTCTGCGGGGATTTAACGAGACTGATTGGCCCACAGAGGGTAGAGGATGGTGACAGGGGCTCAGAGGGCTAATGGATGTACTGTTTGCTCATCTTTACACAGCTACTATAAGACACTAATTGGGAAGGACAGCTCAAATAAGCAAAGAGGAGCTGGTGTCAGATATGCGTGACATGGGTTTAAAGAAGCAGTTACGATAGCGGCACTGCCTGATCCCGTAGTATCACGTTCACATATAACCCACTTTCACTTATTAGGACTATGCTGCTTCAAGAAATACGGGGACACAAGTTATTCCAACATGAATACTTCATCAAGCCTCCATTGAGGAGCTTCACAATGTCGGCAGTGGTATTATTCTCAGATGTTATATGCTAAACAGAGAATATAAGCAATCTCTGTTCCGACTATTAAAGCTACATATGAAGGGCTATATAATAAACAGTGAACGATCACTTGCAAGTGAATACATAAGATTAGACTAAAAAGCAGACAATTCCAACTCTCCTATTTTTCCGGAAATCCAGTTTAGCCTGTCATCATTTCTCAAGAGATGTAAGGGTTTAGTTAATAATTCCTATTGTTTTACCATTGCCACAGGAGTCTTGTCCTAAAACGAATAAACGCGAAGTCTCCAAGATTTCCACTCCTCAATTAACCATTGACATGTTGCATTAAACCACCCCTCCACATGCAATTGGATATCAATTTTTAAAGCTAAAGACGGGCTGGGTTTTACAGAATCCAAATGATAATTGTAATACATAACATACTGCTATATTTAGGGTGACGGAAATGGAAAAATCTGATTCGAACCCAAGAAAAACTCGTCAACATGTAGGTCAAAAGAGAACACCGTTCTATCTAAGAAAATAATGGAGGAACTGCGTTCGCACACATTCCTGCTCAGTTTGACCCCTGCATAGCCATCACTGTGATACAGAGAGAAATTTGATGTTTATGATAAATGAGGTTTATTCCCTGATGCTATGATTGTCGAGTAATAGGAGATGAAATGCTGAAAATCAATGGGATAGAGAGATAGATAGAGGATGGATAGATAGCTGATATATAGAGGGATAGAAGGATAGATAGCTATATAGTAGATAGATAGATAGATAGATAGAGAGATGGATAGAGAGATAGATAGATAAATAGAGGGATAGATAGATAGATAGATAGATACTGTATACCGTGGTCAAATTCGTGATGAGTAATCCTTTTTATGGCGCTTGTCTGTAATGACACGGGCTGCTGTCTAACCCAGATAGAGGGGCAGTGTTACACACCTGCCAAATTATGTCAGAGAAGAGGGGGTGGTATATCTGTGTCGGGCGCTGCCTGTGAATAGATACCTTGCACTTTATAAAGTACACTGCCTGTGAAGCGGTATCTCACACTTGGTGAAGTGTGATGCTTGTAGGGTTAAAAATTTTTAACCCTACAAGCATCACACTTCACCAAGTGTGAGATACCGCTTCACAGGCAGTGTACTTTATAAAGTGCAAGGTATCTATTCACAGGCAGCGCCCGACACAGATATACCACCCCCCTTCTCAGATACTGTATACCGGATCACGATTCGGCGCCAAAAAGTGCCGTATCGTGATCCTCTCCCGGAGCTGGCCGACATCTTGGATGTCGGCCAAGCCTCCGGGAACTCCCCCTGATGACTGGCGTCATCGTGCATAGCACGATGACGCCAGTCCTGGAGTTAACTCCTAGCTGCCAGCAATGGTGGCGATAGGGGGTTCCAATGAACCCCCTATCTCCCGATCCGTGGGAGCTAGGGGTTAATGTTTGATATCGTTGGATTGGCCAGAGCATGACCTTTTCAACGATATAAAACATGACCATGTACAAAGTTTAAATTTTTTTTTTAAAAATAAAAAATAAAAAGTTTCAAATATTTTTTTAAAAATTATTTAAAAAAATAAACAAGTTTTTTTCTTTTTTTTGTTGTGTTAATGCAGCAATATTGTTCCCATTTAAATTATAATGTGAACAATGATGCTGCACTAATGATTTTTGTTTGGGGTGCGTTTGTTAAAAATCGCGTAATTTTCCCCAAAAAAAATTTAACGAGTCCCCATTTCTAATTTTATTAAGCGCATCTCATACAAATATAACCGCAATTGCTTGCATGTTGAAATGTGAAACAAAAACACTTTACACGTTGTGAAATATTGAAAATTCAAATTTTATTGCATTTTTTGTTATAATATACAGACAGGGCATGATGTATACATATAATAATGACATATTATGAATCTGCTGAGTCTGCTGGAAAGAACGATATATAATATGTCTGGGTCATATAATAAAATAAGGCTTCAAAACGCGTTTAAACATGATGAGCAAAAGCGGTAAAAATTACCTCAGCACAGAGGCGGGAAATGCCTCAGCAGCGAAAGGGTTAACTTTAGAAGACAGAAACAAGTGGTGTCGAAGCCACAGCTCATATGAGCCTATATTGAAGAGGAAGATATACAGTAGATAGATAGATAGATGGATAGACAGACAGATAGATAGATAGATAGATAGATATAATAAGCAGATGGAGAGTATCTATGTACTCCAGTAAATTACAAGATAAAATGGTCTATAAGGGACTGACTGTCCTAGCTAAGCTATTATGGTTTATCCGGATATGTTCAATTGAGGCATTTGTCAGTACAATGAAATAATCCCAGCAGTCGTTGCTTTGCCATAGTGAGACACAGCATCATAAAGCGTCCTTTTTACTGTAGCGCTAAGCCATGAAGAGATGCATTCCGCACTGGCTGCTATGGAACTGAACGTCAGGAAACTCATTTTAGTGACAAACGATCATACTTAATATATCTGGAAACGAAGACAGCAAGTTCAGAGAGTTCATTCCTCTTTACACAGCAATGCAGTTTTATGTTAATCTCCCAGAAGGTAAAACATGTCACACAAAAGCCAACTGGTAATGAAGCTATAAAATAAGGCGGCTAAACTCTCAGGGACAGTAACTCCCTGTGCCCGAATGAATAAAATGCTGCACTTGTTTCCTGCGTGCTATTTCTAGGATGCCTTTTCATTGTGGAGTGTGATAGGCCTGTTAATGCGCCGTGACAATGGTATAAAAAATGCCATTAAGAAATCCAGTATTGACCTCTGGCAAATGGAATTCTGCATCTGGGAAATGTTACAATACTACGAGAGCGTTTACTAATATGTTATGTTAAAAGCTCTCTTGTATGACCAAAAACCAAGTCTGGTCGAAATCAGTATTTTGTAAATTTATTTTCATATACTTACGAGTCTATCCCAACCCGTTATGTGTGGAGGTACATTAAATCCCCTATATTGGGCTATATTACAATCTTCGCGTAAAAACGCTTGCGCAACGCGTAAATCTGTGAGCCAAGCGTTAAACGATCGTGCACGTAAATCACTGCTGGAATTACAATCCTCGCGCGTTTTTTTCATCCGTCGATCAATAACGAGCATAAAACGGACACGCACAAATGCTCGCGCAGTACCGTTGCACGCAGAAATCAGTGTGTGCACTGTTTTTTTCACGCGATTCAGCCAATCAGAATTAAGAACCACAATTATCTCACATAAATTTTTTGAGCCTGCCAAAGTTAATCTGCACATATATGCTGCAGCAATAATACATGCACACACAACTTCTCCATTTTATTGGTTTGGTATGAGTAGAATGAGCATCTATACTTTGCAGCATTTTTTTTTTGGGCTGGTGTATTTGGGTTCAGCCAGGTTGTTCAGATTTGCCATTAACACCAGCTTTTAGGAGTTGCTAAAATTATGCGCGCAAAGGCTATTATTATTATTATTCTTTATTTATAAAGCGCCAGCATATTCCGCAGCGCTGTACAGTAGGCACAGTATAGACGGGTTGAACAACATTTGACAAACAGTACAGGAGGAGATGAGGGCCCTATTCCCGTAGGAACTCACAATCTAGAGGGGTTGGAGATGGAAGCAGGAGGAGAGGACTGCAAGGTGAGAGTGATTGATGGTTGTGTCAGTGAGTTGGGTGGTAGGCTTCCCTAAATAGGAACGTTTTAAGGGAGCGTTTGAAGGAAGAGAAGATAGGGGAAAGTCTGACAGTACGAGGGAGAGCGTTCCAGAGAATGGGGGCTGCGTGTGTGAAGTCCTGCAGTCTATCATGGGAAGAGGTGATGCGGGGAGAAGCTAGGCGCAGGTCGCTGTTTGACCTTAGGGAGCGGGCTGGGGAGTATTTGGTGATTAGTGAGGACAGGTAGTGGGTAGCTGAGTTAGTGAGGGTTTTGTAGGCAAGGATAAGGATTTTGAACTTAATTCTGCAGTGGATGGGGAGCCAGTGAAGGGACTCGCAGATGGGAGTGGCAGAGACAGAGTGGCAGGTGAGGTGGATTAGCCTGGCAGAGGCGTTCAGGATTGATTGTAGGGGGGAGAGGTGAGAGAGAGGGAGGCCAGATAAGAGATTATTGCAATAGTCAAATCGGGAGATTACCAGGGCGTGTATGAGTTGTTTTGTGGTGACAGCGGTAAGAAATGGCCGAATTCTGGAAATATTACGCAATTGGTAGCGGCAGGAGGAGGAAAGAGACTGGATGTGGGGGATGAAGGAAAGAGCAGAGTCAAGTGTAACTCCAAGACAGCGAACTTGGTTTGATGGGGAGATGGTGATACCCTCCACCGTGATAGAGAAGTCAGGAGGTGGGGAGGCATTAGAGGGAGGAATAAGTAGGAGCTCAGTCTTGGACATGTTGATCTTTAGGTGGTGCGAGGCCATCCAGGAGGAGATGCCAGATAAACAGTCACTGACTTTGGAAAGGACAGGGGGAGAGATATCAGGGGTAGAGAGGTAGATCTGAGTGTCATCAGCATAGAGGTGGTAATTAAAGCCAAAGTGGTTAATGATTTTGCCGAGGGAGGAGGTGTAGATGGAAAAGATCAGAGGACCAAGGACAGAGCCTTGAGATACACCAACAGATAAAGGCAATGAAGAGGAGGAGTTACCAGCAAAGGACACAGAGAAGGACCTGTTGGATAAATAGGAGTAAACCCAAGCGAGTGCAGTGTCACAGAGACCAAGAGAGCTGAGGGTCTGCAGAAGGAGGGGGTGGTCAACAGTGTCAAAAGCAGCCGAGAGGTCAAGCAGGATGAGAATAGAATAGTGGCCGTGTTTTTTAGCAGTTAGGAGGTCGTTGGTGACTTTGGTGAGGGCGGTTTCAGTTGAGTGTAGGGGACAGAAGCCAGATTGCAGGGGGTCAAGTAGGGAATTGGAGGACAGGAAGAGGGAGAGGCGGTTGAAGACTAGTTTTTCTAAGAGCTTAGAGGTAAAGGGAAGCAGGGATACAGGACGGTAGTTGGATGGAGAGTTGGGATCGAGGGATGGTTTCTTTAGTAAAGGGGTAACTAGCGCATGTTTGAAGGCGGATGGGAAGGAGCCGGTGGAGAGAGATAGGTTGAAGATGAGTGTGAGAGCAGGGATGAGGGAGGAGGAGAGGGGAGGAATTAGATGTGAGGGAATGGGGTCGAGCGGGCACGTGGTGAGATGTGAGGAGGACAATAAGGAATTGACTTCCTCATCAGTGGCTGGGAGGAAGCGGCAGAGGGTGGCAGAGGGGACCTCTGGGAGTGGAGGTGGCAGATAACTATCTTGTGTTGGGATGTTGCTTCTGATAGTTAGAGTTTTACTGAGGAAGTAGTCTGCCAGGTCTTGAGCGCTGAAGGCAGCTGAGGGGGGAGGTGCGGGTGGGTGGAGGAGGGTGTTGAAGGTAGACCAGAGCTGTTTAGGGTTAGAGGACAGCGTAGATATAAGAGATGAGAAGAAGGATTGTTTGGTCAAGTGGAGGGCAGAGGTGTATGACCGGAGAATAAACTTGAAGTGAACAAAATCAGCTTCAGAGCGGGATTTCCTCCAGGCACGCTCTGCAGTGCGGGAGCTTCTTTGCAGATAGCGTGTCTGGAGGGTGTACCAGGGCTGAAGCTGGCAGCATGGGGCCTTACATAGTCAAAGAGGAACAAGCGTGTCTAGGGCAGAGATAAGTGTGGTGTTGTAGTGATTAGTGGGAGCATCAGGGCAGGAGAAGGATGAGGTGTGAGGAAGGTGGTGAAGTAGATTGGAGAATTGATGGGGATCCATGGGGCATGTAAATTTCTGCGAGTGTGTGTACGGGGTGGGGGAGCAGGGTGTTTAGGAAGTCCAGATAGGTTGAAAGAGAGAAGGTGGTGGTCAGAGATGGGGAAAGGGCGAAAGGTGAACTCAGAAATGGAGCAGAGGTTGGAAAAGACAAGGTCAATAGCGTGACCATCGCGGTGGGTAGGGAGGAGAGAGGATTGCGTGAGTCCAAGGGAGGACGTGCGTGAAAGAAGTTTGGAGGCAGCAGGGGCAGAAGGATCATCAATGGGAATTTTGAAGTCCCCGAGAACTAGGCATGGAAGACTAGAAGGCAGGAAGTGAGAAAGCCAGGTGGCAAAGTGGTCAAAGAACTGGGAGGTTGGTCCCGGTGGGCGGTAGATGACTGCCACCCTGAGAGCCAGGGGAGAGAACAGGCGGATGCAGTGTGTTTCAAAGGAGGAGAAGGAGAGGGATGGGGGTGGAGGGAGATGCTGGTAGGTGCAGGTGGGAGAGAGTAGGATTCCGACACCGCCACCATTTCTCTCACCCGGTCTGGGTTATGGCTCAGGTGTAGACCACCATGTGAGAGAGCAGCAACGGAGGTCGTGTCAGAGGGGGTTAGCCAGGTTTCAGTTAAAGCTAGGAGGTTGAAGGAGTTTGAAAGGAAGAGGTCATGGACGGCTGTGAGTTTGTTGCACACAGACCGAGTGTTCCAGAGGGCGCAGGAGAAAGAGAACAGGCGCTGAGGGTTTATGGGAATGAGGGTGCTGGGCTTGCAGGGAGGTGATTTATGTGCGATGGAGATAGGATGAGAGGGAAGTATTGGATGTGTGGTGGGGCCAGGGTTAGGGGATATGTCACCTGCATAGAGTAACAGCAGGAGGGTGAGAAACAGAAGGTGGGAATGGGATTTGTGGGAGTGGGAGTGATTGGCAGCATGAGAGTTAGAGGGAGACCATGTTCTGAGGAAACAAAGGAGCTCATGTGAGGCCATCATGTGGGACGAGAGGAGGGAGGGAGAGATGCAGATAGTGTAGGGGTCGGTGGTAGAGGGGCAGGAGTTCCATTTAAGTAGAAAGGTAGAAGTAAAGAGTAGAAGCGTGAGAGAAAGCATAATAATATAGTCGTGTGTTTACCCGATGGAAAATATGGGCTATGCGTTAATTCCTGCGCATAGATTGTAATACCATCCGCGTACCAGCGCACATTCGCATTTGTGCTCACAATGTTAAGTATAGGATGCGCGCAGTACAGTAAGCGCGTGCAGCGTTCATGCAGGTTCACCCGCGGTAGACGATTATGCGCGTTTCTTGCGCTGACTATGTAATACGGCGTTCGTCGCAAAGAATTTTACCCCTCGTGTTGATGTTGCGCGAAGATTGTAATTTAGCCCATTAAAGGGTGCATTCTAGAATGTGGTTGAAATCCATTTTCTATGGTTTATCCATGAAATTCTGCAAATAATCAAATAAAATGAAGGAATATTAGACAATGGCTACCTGAAAATGTAATTTTATTAATGTAAACGAATACAAGATAGAGCACTGAAAAAGTGTGAAAAGACATAAATTGAATACCTCCCTAAACGGGGTGGATAACCATACTGCCAAGGATGGAAAATATATAGCGCTATAGGTAGTCACAGGTTAGTTTCCTGTACATATAACAGGAAAAGAGACCCACAACATGCAATGTAGTGCCAGGTAACACATACACATACACAGCAAATTAACCTGTGACTGACTAATTAGTGACCAACTAATTAAATTAATTAAATACCACGGTATTTACCTTGTAATCTGGTTTAGCCAATTTCATTACCAGCAACAATGTACTATCTTACGCGTCGTTATACTGCACTTTTTTGTACCACAGCAGCATAATTTATATAATAGAATCACGTATGTGATTTGTTTCTGGCAAATCAACCCTTGGGATTGAATGTGCATATTCCGTTCATTATATATTCTAGCATTTAGAACCGCTCCATTAGTAACAATCCATTGCGTTACCTGGCACTATATTGCATGTTGTGGTTCTCTTTTCCTGTTATATGTACAGCAAACTAACCTGTGACTACCCTAGCGCTATATATTTTCCATCCTTGGCGGTATGGTTATCCACCCCGTTTAGGGAGGTATTCAATTTATCAGGGCAGCGGCGTAGCGTGGGTTGTCAGCACCCGGGGCAAGGCAAGAATTGTGCGCCCCCCAACCTGTGGACATGGTAACACACCATGATTCCCTTCCACCAGTAGAGTATTGACCCCCTTACCCCACAAGCACATGTATTGTATATTAACAAAATACTGATATAATAAAAAAATGAAACACACATGCCGCCCCACGCTACGCCACTGCTACCAGTCACCCTGTCCCAGTATACCCTAGCATAGGTCCACTCTCACACTATACCCAGTCACTCTCTCCCAGTACCCCTAGTCACCCTCTAAGTAACCCAGTCACTCTCAGTACCCCCACTTTCTCCCAATACCTACATTCACTCTCTATCCAAGTACCCAAAGTCACTCCCTCCCAGTACCCTAGTGGAGACTGAATTTTAAAAGGTGCTGCAGGACAGGCTCCTCCCTCCCTCCTTCCTGTTCAGCGGCTGCAGAGCTGCCAACGGCGGGGGGCTGGAACAGGGCCTCAAGGGGGACTGACAAGCGTGGTACAGGGTGTTCCGTTGAATAATGCTGCACTGCTTCATGTGACTCATGTCAGCGTTAAGGAGGAGTCGGGACAGGACCAGAATTTTATGTCCTGGTCCTCCCTTCTGGACGCTGAGTGCCAAGTCACCGCTAGTGTGGCAAAACTGACAGACGCCTTGCTGATCCCTGCTGGAAAATATTAGTGGTTCAAATTTCTCTTGAAATTCTGCGCCCCCTAAGAAAATTGCGCCCGGGGCGACCGCCCCCGAGGCACCCCCCACGCTACGCCACTGTATCAGGGTTATTCAAAGAGATTCGAATGGCTGGAGAAAGGTAACCAAACGCTGATTTTCAGCGTTCGGTTACCTTTCTTGGCCATTCGGCTATCTAGAGAGCAGGAGCAGGCAATTCGCCAAATCCTGGCGAATTGCCAGCACATACGGTGCCTGTTCGGTGCCTGTTCGAGGGCAGTGAAATCCCCATGAAAAAGTACTGCTTCGGCTATTCAGAGAACCCAAACCAGCAGTGAAAGGTTCCCGAAATGCCCTGTCATTCGGTGGTTTAATTCGGCAGGTTTATTCAGGCGAATCCCATAGGCTTCAATGTTAAAAATATTCCCGTTTTAATTCAATATCTAATAAACCGTTCATTATAAAATTCTGCAGTAAAGCGTCTCTTTATTTATAGACTTTTTAGGATATTTTAAGCATTTTTATGTTTTTTGTTTTTTTTAAAAAAAGGCTTATTTTTTTTAAAATAAATATTTTAAGTTTACTTATTTTTTCTGTAACAGCCCTTTTTATTATCATTCATTGGACCTCATATGTAAATTTGAGACATTTTCGCTAAGTAGTTTCTTTGCAAACAGCGTTTCACTTTTCAAACATTCAAGCAAACTGTTTTGCTAATTTATTCACTGCCTTCTTCTGCGGTGTCAGCTTTTTCAGGAGGCTGCGCTGCGTGTGATCGGCTCCTGCTCAGGTTTTTCCGGCATCTTCGACGGGTTAATTCAGATGTTTTTGCTGGTTTTCGGTGTGCATTCTCCGGGTTTTCGGCGGGTTTTCGGCAGCTTTTCCCTGCACTTCAACAGCCCTGTGGTGTTTGCTGAATACACTGCAGGGTCACTGAAATGGAAAAGCCGATTTGCATCGAATCTCTTTGAATAACCCTGTATGTCTTTTCACACTTTTTTTCTTGGTTTTAATTTGAATGCTCTATATTTTATTCGTTTAATAAAATTAAATTTTCAGGTAACCAATGTCTACTATTCCTTCTTTTCGTTTGATATTAGGGTTATGCCCATTTCTGACACTGGCCTTACTGTATCCTTGGTGTTTTCAATGTTCTTTTTGAAATAATCAAATAAAAACAGAACATAAACTTTCTTCTATGAATTCCTCATTGCCCGGGCACTTTATACGACAAATATATTTGCCTATAAGGAGGAGTTAATTAAATAATTCCTAACGAATCATCCACTGCTCTATTTTTTGGGATCCTTGATAAAGTCGCGGCTTTTAAGCTGCTTTAATATTATACCGTCAAAAGAATGCCCTGATGATAAGGGCCGCATCCGATTTGGATGTCTCCGCCAAAATGGAGGGTTATTTTTCAAATAGAAATTAGGTTTAGGGTTGGAAACTATGGTAACAGTTACAGTTAAAAGTTTTTATAAAGCGCTAACAAGTTTCATAGCGCTGTACAATGGGAGGCAAAATAACAAATGTACATACAAGTTAAACACACAGAACAGTAGGAAAGAGGGCCCTGCTCACGAGCTTACAGTCTAAGAGAAGAGTGGTGACACACTAGGTGAGGGTTAATAGAGAATACGAAATAGTGGGGTGCATGTGGGCTGGTTGGGGAGATGGTGCAAGAAATGAACAGAGGGGGATTAGGGAGTGAGATGATAGGCTTCTCTAAAGTAATGTGTTTTCAGAGACTTCTTGAAGGACTGGAGAGACGGGGAGAGTCTGATGTTGCGGGGGATCTCAGGAGAAGTCCTGGAGGTGGGAGTTGGGGGTGACAGTACGTGAAGTTGATAGCATCAGATCATTTGGCAGAGTGAAGTGGTCGGGATGGGATGTACCTGTTAATAAGGGAGGAGATGTATGCAGGGTTAGGGTTAGCATTAGGGTTAGGGTTACTATTTGTGCTTGTTTTAGGGTTAACATATTTTCTTCATTTTTAGGTAACAGATCCTGCCCCTTCTTTTGGTGTGAGCGCTACCAAACCCTTAACCCCTTAGGGACCAGGGGTTTTGCCATTGTCTGTCCGAAAGAACCCGCTGCTGTTTTTACGTTTCTGTGCTGATAGTGTTTAGCTCTAATTTTCCTCTTACTTGTTTATGGAACCCACACATATTATATACCATTTTTCTCGCCATTAAATGGACTTTCTAAATATACCATTATTTTCATCATATCGTATAAGTTACTATAACACAAATTATGAAATATGATGAAAATATTGAGAACACACACTTCTTTGAACTTCGACCCTAAAATCTAAAACTGCCAAAAAAGACCCCGGCTAAATATTTTTTGAAATTTTATATAGAGTTTAGAAATACGCAATTTTTACATCTTTTTGCTTTTTAACCCCTTCACTGAGCCATTTCACCTCTGCACTGAGCTAATTTTGAACGTTTTATGCTCATCTTGTTTAAACCTGATTTGAAGTCCTATTTTATTAAACCCCCCAGAGAAATAGTTTTTGACAAAACCCACTTTTTTTTTTTTTACTTGTAGACTAAACATGTCATGTTTGGTATCTTGCTGCCATGGATCGAGAGATACGGGTGTCCAAAGGACCCCCCTAACTCCACTTGGCAGCTCGGGGGTTAACTGGCCAACTGACATAATTGCGCATATGGTGATGATGTCAGTGGGTGGGAGGGTGACCCCAGAGGCTTGGCTGACATCCAAGATGTCAGCCACCCCCAGGAGAGGACAGTGATTCGGTGCCGATTGGTGCCGAATCGCGATCCAGCACCTAAGAGGATAAAGAGAGGCACCGCTGGAAACGGCAGATTGTGCAGAGCGTGGCCTCTCTTGTTTTTTTACTGTTTGCTGTTCAGGAGGGAGAGGGGTCCAAAGAACCTTGCCCTTCTATCAGGGTCTCCCCTCGGTAATGCCTGGGGGCACCTCAAATTGACATCTTCGCACCCATTGATGTCGTCAGTGCGACAGCTGAGGACCATTAACCCTTTCGCTGCTGAGGCTTTTCCCGCCCCTATGCTGAGGTCATTTTTACCTGTTTTGCGCATCATGTTTAAACGTGTTTTGAAGGCTTATTTTAGTATATGACCCAGACATATTAAATATCGTTCTTTCCGTCAGACTCGGTAGATTCATAATATGTCATTATTATATGTATACGTTATGTCATGTCTGTATATTATAACAAAAAATGCAATAAAATATGTATTTTCAATAATTTACAATGTGTAAAGTGTTTTTTTCCACATTTTAACATGCGAGCAATTGCAGTTATATTTTGTATGGGGTGCGCTTGTTAAAAAAATTAGAGATGGGGTCTCATTACATTTTTTTTTGGGGAAAATTACACTATTTTTAACAAACGCACCGCATACAAAAATCGTTAGTGCAGCATCATTGTTCACATTATAATTGAAATGGGAACAATATTGCTGCATTAACAAACCAAAAAAAAAAAAAAAAAGTGTTTAATTTTTTTTTTTAATTTTGTTTTTTAATTTTTTTTTATTTTTATTTTTCTTTTTTTTTTTTTTTACAACATTTTTCACTGTAGTATTTGGTATCGTTGGAACGGCCATGCTCTGGCCGATCCAACCATACCAAAATTTAACCCCTAGCTGCCACAGATCAGGAGATAGGGAGTTCATTGGAACTCCCTATCTCCACAGTTGGTGGCAGTTAGGGGTTAACTCTAGGACTGGCGTCATCGTGCTACGCACGATGACGCCATTCCTCTGGGGGAGTTCCCGGAGGCTTGGCCGACATCCAAGATGTCGGCCAGCTCCGGGAAAGGATCGCGAACCGGCGCTTTTCAGCGCCGATTCGCGATCCAGCTCCCCAGGGGTTAATGCCAGGCATCATTTGGAAGGGCAGGCTGTGCCCTTCCAAATGATGCCTGGGTTAACCCCCTGTGCGCTGCCGATTGGGAGGGAGAGAGGTCCGAAGGACCTCCCCCCCCTCCCTTTCAGGCGCCTCCTCCGCACATGCGGGGGGGGCGCCTGAATTAGGTGTCATCGCGCCCCCGCGATGACACCTAATTCTGGCGGCTGCTGGTCCGGATGCCGGGCTGACATCCTGGATGTCAGCCCGCACCGGAGGGGCCAGCGATCGGCCGGAACCCGGCCGAACGCTGACCCCAATGTGAGGACGCGCTCAGCGCGTCCTCAGCACACCAGCGGGACTGCTGAGGACGCGCTGAGCGCGTCCTCAGCAGCGAAGTGGTTAAACTGTCGGGCCAGCAGGAAGCCAGACCAACACGGTAAAGGACCGTACATAATACATCCTTGGTTCTTAAGGGGAATTTTCTCCAGGACGTACTATGTACGTCAGTGGTCCTTATAGGGTTTAACAAGCAAAAATAGTAACCTAACTCTAACCCTAATTTGTATCCCTAATTTCTTACCCTATTTTCTAATCCTAAACCTAGCTTCTATTTAAGAATGACACTCCGTTTAAGCTGAGGTATCCCAATTGGATGCAGCCAATATTGGAGAATAATAATTTGGATGTGGCAAATATGGGAGTATCAAAATTTTTCAAAGACATGTTATTTTTTGCTGCATCATTTTTTTTCCATAGTAAACCTATTTTTCAGCTATCAAGGTATACAAAAATCATACTTTGGCAAGCCTTTTCAAAGGTTTTAAGAGAATCCTGGTGCAGCAGTTATTAGTAAATTAACTATATTTCAGGTACATTTGTACTCTACTAAAATGTATCTTTAAACGTGTGGCACTCAAAATTTACTTAATACACCATATGTGTGGATTTACCATTAAAATAATCGATATATAGTAATTCTTACAGAGGATAAATTAGAACAACTTGGAGGCAGGTGGCTGTCAATGCGTTGACATATTGCTGGTGACAAGACATAATAGAAAATACTAAAAGTGTATTGTAGGTAGAGAAAAATCTGCGAGAAAGAAAACCAGAGGGAGAGATGTTCTACATAGAAATTGGGAGCTACAACATGAAATGCATGTACATCTAATTTATTGATTTTCAAAAGAAAGGTCAAAGTATTCCCAACATCCCCACTGATGGGATCACGACAAAGTAGAAAAATTAAATCAAATGATGTTGCTTTATCTGTCATTATTTGCGCTTGGGAATACACATCCTTAATATGTACATGCTTGTAAAAATCAGACAACAGAAGAAATCACCATGTCCCTCCTCTGAGATTTGACCGATGAACTACGGTTTCAACCATCCAGATAATCTGCTGGTGATGTTACATGGGATTTTCTAACACCGGAAAGTACATTACCCAACAATTAAACATAAAAATAAATCAAAAATTAGTTTGAGTAAAACGGTAATGTTCTTTCACATTATGATTTATGATGATCTATAATGATTTTTACAGTTATATTGGACTAGTGATTTTGTTTTATGTTATGTTAGAAATATATAGTTTAGATTAATGTCCAGTTTCTTGAAATGGCAACAAGCAGCGAGAGAAATCATCTGCGTGTCAAGCTATTCTATACCATCTGTTGAAAAAGTGCTAATCCCACAATTCTCTCCCAGATGAGGACCTTTGACAAAGATTAAGATATTGTAGTTTAGCCTGCTATTTTTCACCTTTTTTTGATTTTGTGGATGTTATTGCCTTTTTTTCTTGTGTAAGGAAAAAAAGATGCTTAGAATATTATAACTGTTAACATTCTAATTACAAGATTCTATAAACAGAAAAATGTATTTAATAGCTGGATGAATATTTTTATTTATCATTTCTAATGTCTCGTATATGCCAAAAAGATTTTAATTGAATACTGGGAATGTGTTGTTTCTCTCATACTTTGTTTGAGAGACTGGGGACCCTATTCCTCTCTTTCTGTCAAGATATCGGCTGGAGTCAATATACAGAATGGTTCCAGCTGATACCTTAATGACTGGAACCACTATTCCAATTGTGTTGCAAATTTTCCATGTAGTCTAGTCATAGAATGTCCTTACTGTAAATTATTCTCTCCCATGCCTTGTATAGGAGCTGCTTTGTGCCTGGTAGTGTCACGATTCCAGCTCTGACCTCTGTATGTGAGCTGATCCAGGCTCTTAGGTTTTGCCCTACCATACCAGTATTCCAGGTCCAGGAGTTTCTTTACTATTGGCTCACCTCAGGATCGCCTCTCTGTGCTAGCACTTAGCCAGCCCCCTATATATAGGGGTTTCTTGGTGCTACGCTCTTTGACTTTCTCGAAGTCTTTCTCGGTGTGTTTCTCCGTAATCCTGCTGCTAGCAAGCTCCTCTGATTTGTTTGTATACTTTGTTCAGCTTCAATTTTGCTTCCTTGTTTTCCCTTGCCTGATTGTATCTCTGTTTCCATTGTCTTATTTTTGTTTTATTTGCCTTTGTCTTGCCCTCTGCTTTATATTTTATTTGGTTCTCTGTGTTCCTTGTCTTTGTATTTTATTGTTTATTTTTGTACTTTGCTTTTACCCTTTCTGCTCCTATGTGGATTTCTGTACCGACCTCAGCTAGTTCTCCTGACTATTCTCTGCGCCTTTACCCTTTGTGCGTCTACTATGTAGATTCTCTGTGTATCAACCTGCCTATAGTATTTGGATTCTGATTTGGCTCTTAACCCTTTGTGCTTCTAAAATGTGGATTCTTTGTGTACCGACCTATAGTATTTGGATTCTGGTTTGGCTCTTAACCCTTTGTGTTGTTGTGCTGACTACTCCGTGTACCGGCCTTGGCTATTCCTTTGTCTACGTCTGTGCTTTAACCCTTCAGTTTCTATACTGATCTGTTTTGCTTGAGACCCTGCACTGCCTTGTGTCCTCTCCTCCTAGGTTAGATCCGACTACTCTAAGGACCGGCCTGTCAGAGTTAGGGACTTCTTTTATTTTGGTTGTGCTGTGCAGGAGTCTCTGCCCAGTCTTATGGTGCCCTCATCTCCTGCCTGTACAATGGTTGTCTGTATTTAGTCAGTGGGTGCATCCTGCATTTTGGGCTTTTAACCCCAAAGGTGGGTGCCGTCTCGGCTCAGGCCGAGTGCCGCCGTG
Source organism: Leptobrachium leishanense (assembly GCA_009667805.1). NCBI lineage: Eukaryota > Metazoa > Chordata > Amphibia > Anura > Megophryidae > Leptobrachium > Leptobrachium leishanense. The sequence goes on from CM019066.1 coordinate 314,795,036, forward strand.
ACATGTAGTATAAAAATGAGCTATTCCATGCTAACTCCTACTTCTATTCTGGAGCTGGCATTTCTCAAAGAAATACCAACTGTCAGTACCTGGTGTTAAGTGGTTCTGCTTTTTTTTCAAAATTACTTAACAGGGTAATCTAAACATACTCAAAACGTCCGTACTCACCTCTTCTCCCTCAGTGAAGAGGGTGACGCAATTTGCCTGTTCCTTTTCATAGTGCAGCTCGAGACTGGTAACAAATAGTTCTCACTGTCCCTCCGCACTTCCTCTGTGGTTCCTGTGTTATCCTGCTAGTGCAAGTTTACACAGAGCACACTGCAGGGATGATCCGAGCTCCCTGCAGTCCTTGGACTCCAAGAGTTGATACATGGGCAACACGCGACACTACATCACTCTGTGCCTGCATTTCATTCCAAAGCCAACTACAACTAAAGTGGCTGGATCACAATAGGTACAATAAAAGTCAGGAAAATTATTTTGTGCCTATATGTTTTCCCTTTGTCGATTCCCTTTTAGCGTCAAGAGTGAAATAGGGCTTGGGTCTTCTACATGTGAGTTAAAATCAGTACATTGATCCAGGAATAAAATCAGCCATGGGGTGAATGATATATTAATTGTATTCTCAAAAGATACATGGCATTCACATTTTGGATTTCTTTCCATATTTCAAAGTGGATGCAGGACTGTCACCTGCCTCAGCCTGCCATGAATTGGCAAAACTAGGACTGAGCATTAAATCTCCTTTCCAGACGTTATTTCCAGACGATATCATTGAGTTTGGAAAACTTTGTCAAGAATCTGCTTTGTCAATAAAGAACATTTATGTTAGATGTGAATGAGTGTCACTCATAATAATTACCTTTCTTACCTTAATATTAGAATTGAATTTGTGTACTTTACACCCTGAATTAGAAATCTCAGTTGTACTTCTCATAATTGCCAAAATTCAACATCAGGTGAACTTTTTGGGTCATATATATATATATAAAAGTGAGTTTATAACACATTGCATGTTGAGCGAACTCATGACTGACATTACATGGAATGAAGAAACTCTAAAATCGCAAATGTCTGTCAGTGTAAATTCTTAAAATACAAATGTTTTCTGTAGTGATTTGACCAAATTCATATATTGTTGCAAAAGTTAAATTTTGCATTTTTTGTTTGTACTTTTTAAAGCTACGATTCTTGTTCCTCTTCCCTGGTCATTTACTCTTTCGCAGCATGTATCTCATTTTATCTTCTGTTTTCTTTTCTAGTTTCAGTTGCATCTGTTTGGCTATTGCCTCACTCCTAATTTATGGCACTCACCCCCAGACACTTCACCTTCTTCACGGTTAAGCCTCTTCTAATTCATCTTCTTGGTCTTAAATGCACTTCAGATCCTTGGTTCTCTTCTCAACTTGTCTCTTTTTCATGCTTCACCTGTTATGAAAACTTCTTTTCTTACTTCTATTCCCACTGATTGTCCTTTCCTGGATCCCTCTTTACAAATAATGCCCTTTGTAATCCTTATATTCCGTTCTCATTATGGTCAGCCCAGGTTGCACAGTGTGCGTTGTTGCCTTCTCTTGCTTCTTTTTATTTATCCTTTTTTCTTACATGCTGTCTGTCACTCCTCTTTTTACACTTATCCAGCTCATCGTTGCAGTTTAACACATCATTTTTTTAAAAAAAACCTTTAATATATTGAATAAGAATTATATCCACAATCAGTCCAAGGCCACCTGACATGGTTTGTGACCTGTGGCTGAATATCTGACCTGTTGGTCACCCCTTGATGAAGCTCCTGCTGATACTTCAGCATTGAAAACAGTATAAACGATGGTTACCATATCACTTATTACGGTTACTGAATTATATTATTGCATATCTTCTTTAACGTCTCTTTCTCAGATATTCTGTAACTACTTAGGTCACATTAAGTATGGCTTGTTATACGACAAGCTTTTATTCTTTATGTTTAAAATATGCAAAGCAAGCTTTCATTTTTCTTTTTCAACACAAATATTTGACATCCGGAGTCAAGCGCAGTGGGAATACCTGCGAATGCACTTCTGTCACTGTTTTATTAGGGGGAACTTTTCCATTTGGCTACGAAAGGGAAATCTGCAATATCTTTCTATACAGATCCAATTAAAAAATATATATATTTTTAGTTAAGGATTAAGCGCCTTCAGGTTTTCCTGTAGGATCCCCCTTTTAGCGTGAAATTCCGGGGCAGGCGTTCCTTCAGCACCTTGCACCAGGACCACGCGCTAACCTCGGGGATATTCCCCGTAGCACATCCTTGCCACCATGAGTATCACCTCCTGGCACCACTGGGCCGCAAGCCCTGCGCAATCTCGCCCTTTCTCAGTCTGCTCCCGGGAGCAAGAAGTAGAGGTTCAGGGCATTGTTCACACGTGGGATGATTGGTGAGTATCTGATTGGGGGGTTTAGGGGGCGATAGATGATTCAGCAAAAGTGGAATCAGTTAGCACCAGCTTCTAAGTGACGCTAAATTTTTCGTTAACCCAAAGGTGCGGTAATTAGCGCTAGGACTTTGTAATACCGTACATATCTTAACGCAATTACTGATTGCACTCCCCATGTTAAGTATAGGGTGCGCAAAGTACAGTATGCTCACGCAAGCTAGCATAATCACCGACATATTTTTGTGAGGTTTAGCGTTAGGAAGGTAATCTGGGTGGCATGCGTTAAAGTCACTTATCCTGACGTTAATGCTTACATATCAGAACGCAACAGTTAGCTTTCACTAGGGAATAGTGCCCAGTGAGTTACCACACTTGTTTTTTTAGGATTGACCCCTTCCCAAAAGATCCAGTGATCTTAATTGTCTTTGGTCTTCATTATAGTCACTTCAAAAAAGCATACCCTCAGAACGTGAATTTTTATCACACAGCGAATACAAGATGGTAACATAAGTTAGGAATATAAGCAAACATTTTTATGATTGGCCCTGATAAAAGTATTCAGGGAATGGCTCTTCTAAAAATTAATATCGGGCCTGTGATATTTCTCCATAAGACATTTAGCAACCAACTTGACGTATGTCAGTCCATTGGGTTGGTCAATAATTCACTCTGCAAGCCTTCTGAATGTTGCACATGGTTTTATTTTCAGACATAGACTCTTCTTTATATAAAGAATTAATGGGGCTTTGCACTCAGCCAATTTAGAAATATTTACCACGATCCAGGGGTGACCATTTCCCAATGTATCGACTGCAAACCAAAAATTTTAACGAGCACTGCAGGATCCCTTGAGACAGATTTAATGAAGAGCAATATAAGGCGAGGTTTCAGTTATCTCTGAGCCTTTCTTAAGCGTGGACACTTTTCATTATAAGAACACTAAGAATGGGCACCAGAACTATTCGGGCCCTATCAGCTGGTTTGAGCTAACCTTAACGTCATCATGTTTTTGCGTTAGCGACAGCTAAATACAGTCTAGCGCCTGACCAACAGATTCTTTGCCTCTCGCTACAAACAGCGAAAATCACTTACCGTACGTTAATTAGTGATTCGTAGTGCGTGCTTACCGCGTCCTACACTTAACATGGGGAGCGCTAGAGATCACTTGTGCTATTGTAACCAACAGATAATTTGGTCCCGGTGCTAATTTCTACACATACGCTAATCGAAAAAAATTACCTACTGCTCAACCCTGGTATTAACTGATGAAAAGGAGAAAAAAAGGGGGAAAAAAGTGAAAGGTTTTTGCCCAAAATTGACAGGCAATTACCAGGCAATTGAAAGGAATGCAGCACAGGTGTTCTCTTGGCTCGCTGGATGTAGGTAACATGTAAAAGATGCATTGTATAGAAAAATGCCGTGCACAAAGTCCATAGTTTTCAATGTAAAAAATATTATCGTTTTTATTCTATTTTTATTCAACCCAACAGGGTCATTCTATTTTTAACATCTTCCTATGCCTTATATATTTACAATGTTGCTATTATTATTATAAGCTTGTATACTGAACAATAGTAGCATTATAATAATATTATGATTATTAAAAGGGACATGCATGCTTTGCTAGTGTGCTTTTAAAAACGTGCAATGCCTTTTGAATGAGTCAGTAGTGTCATTCAGTAAGCATAAAAAGCAAGTAAATATGATATTTTTTCATTTTTACCTGCATTTCTTTCTTGGAGTTTTCCACGCCCACATCAGGAGGCATTTTGAGCTAACCAATCAGTGCCTATACCTAGGTAGAGCTAAAAAACGCACGGAGCATGAGCATCTGAGTTGCTCCTCCTCCCTCCTGCACTGTGAGCTGAGAGGAGGGCGGGGCTGACCTTTCAACCCCAACTACTGCAGAGACAGGAAAGGAAAGAAATCCATACACACAGGGAGAAACAGAGACAACGGAGAGAGGGACAGCAAAGAAGAGCACAGAGACACCGCAATAAACGGTAAAGAGAGATAAAGCAGAGAAAGCATAAGAAAAAGTGCAGTGAGAGAGAGCACACACAAGAGACAGACAGCACAAGAAAGAGTAAGAGAGTGAGTGACTGTGTGAGGGAGTTTGAGTGAGACAGTAAGTACAGTATGTAAATCTTGAAAGGGCGCAAGTGAGCATGTCAGTGGGTGAGTGAGTCTGTGTGAGAGAATGTGAGTGTATGAGCGAGTCAGCGGGTGAGTGTGTGAGCGAGTCAGCGGGTGTGTTTTGCTTTCACAGTTGCAGAGATGCTAATATTCAGTTCCTCAGTTTCCCCAGTCTGAGGTCCTGAGCTGCACAGCTTGTGTTAGTTCATACAGTCACAGTTATTTAAAATGCGCTAGCAAGTTCCTTAGCGCTGTACAATGGGTGAGACAGAATACCAAATGTCCATACAACACACAGTACAGTAGGTGAGAGGACCCTGCCCAAGAGCTTACAATCTAAGAGGAGAGGTGTGACACACTAGTTGAGCGTAATAGCTGAGTATGTGAAGTAGTGGGGTGCATGGGGGCTGTGGACAAGATGATCAAGAAATGTAGTTCATGTGAAGCTTTGATGGGTGGAATAGTGGGCAGAGTACTGGGTGGGGAGGAGGCGGGGAACATTCAGCAAGTATGAGCTGAAGAAACACCCCTATCTGAGGGGCGTCGCCAGAGAAGATGAAATGACAGAGTTTAAAGCAAGAAAATTAAAAAAATTACACATTTTTAAAACTTTTATTGATTTCTTTTAGTTTGTCTAAAGGTATAAAAATAATATTATTATAATACTAATATTATTCATAATACAATCTTATAATGATAATAATAATAGCAGCATTATAAATATATAGGGCATTACAAAGTTGGTGCTAACTTAACCAGAGCTGTTGTAAACTTAAAGCCTCCATAGGCTATAATGGCTCTGGGAAGTTTACAACAGCTCTGGTTTAGTTAGCACCAACTATGTAATATGGCCCATAATATATAAGGCATAGGATGATGTTTCAAGAAAGACAAAAAAAATTACAATTGGCCGTGTGGGGAATCGATCCTAAGATCTCTTTCATACTAACATGGTGCATTACCTTGTTGAGCTGTTGTGCAGACATATGAGGAAGGAAGGTTTCAGGCTTCTTATCACACGCCTGTAGCCGGTCAAGGAGAGCTTTTTCCTCCTGACACCAGCGGGGCTCTGTACTGAAGCACGGCGGCTTCCCTATACAATGCATCTTTTCATGTGTCCCCTGCACACGGGGGTGTTCCTATACAATGCATCTTTTCAAGTTTCCCGAAGCACGCCGTTTTAACTATACAATGCATTTTTTCACGTTTCCCGAAGCACGGCGGTTTCCCTATACAATGCATTAGCGCTGGTTCTCAGTCTGCATCTTAACCTTTCCCTAGCGTGCACTAAACGACAATGTACACGGACTACCGCGGACAAGGTGATGTTGGTGGGTTGTCAGGCACTACCTTTTAGCGACTCGCACTTGATTTTTCATATAACGTTGGTGTTTTAGCTCATACCAGGTGATAGAGCCCTTAGTCTGTCCTTTGGTGTGTACTCATTCCCATATGAAGGGTTTAGCTCGATGGCCATTAGAGAAAAGACCATACCATATGCAATCATCCTGCTTCTACCGAAAAGGGCAGCCAGAACTGAAATGCCAAGGAAGCGTCTTTTGCAAGAGGGATACAGCAATCCCCAACAAGCACTTTGGCCTTACTTGGGAATGGTCAGGAGGGTATAGCTGATACCTCTCTAAAAATGTGAGCAATGGGTCCACGATCGTATGTATATATCTATCTATATTTCCATTTTTTGACAGAAAAACTCATATCCATTTTTAATGGCAATTTGAATTAAATTAGATTGAACACATTTTTGGTGACATATGGAAATCTGGAACTGATTTGTGTCCCACTCCTTTTCTGGCTTTCTTTGTTAAGGCAGAATGCTTTAGCTGTACCCTGGAAGCTTAAACAAGCAGCACATTATGGGAGGGGAGAAAACAATGGGCCCTTCACGTTTGCATGAATGCATTCTGTGATTTTCCACACGTCCGGAAGTCATCTATTTTGTCCCGCAGACATCTGCATGGCCTGTTTGTTTACTATGCATCCAGGGCACTCGACTAGAATGAAAACTCTATAAACAACATTTGATATCACTAAAGTTATATACTGTTTGGGAGAACTGTTATAAACCCAATATATGGCAGTGGGATCTGACATAGACTGTGATGTCCTACTATATAAGTAATAGATTAACCTGTTGAGAGCTGTTCAACTCGCTCTAACCACCGTAGGTTGGCGACCACCAATCCTAGTGTGATTATCCATCCACCACCGCCATCTTCAGTTACTGAACAACCTTATCTTTGTGTAGTTGTTTTTTTTTTTACATATTGCCTTTCATTTCCAAACCACAAGTGCAAAAACAAAGACAAAAAAGAGAGCGAAAACACCTTTCTGTCTTTTTATATCAACCTCTCCACTCCATCTGTAAAATAATACAATTCTTTTTAGTGTTTGCTTTAAGTGTCCTCTTAACATGATGAATTAATTTAGAATTTATTATCCTACATCAGCCAAGAGAATTGTTTAGTATGCATGTCCATGTAACATGCAGTTTTAATTTTGCAACATAATTTAGAGTAAGTTAATAGGCATTATAAATAGCCACTTACGTAGTATGCTTTATCTGTAGTTAAAAATAAGGGCTAAACAAAAATAACATTAATAAGAGGAAGAGCTTGTTTTTGCTGAACAACAATAAAGCGTGGCTGGTTTTATCATGCACCAATAATGGCATTCATTTTATTAAATGGCTTATTTCCTCGGAAATCTTTAACCAAACACAATGTTAAAGTTTATTAAAATATTTTTTTAATGGATAATGATTATTTTGCAGGATTGTTTTTAGAAAGTCTGAATGCACAAAGTAAAAAAAGGCAAAATGCTGTTTAACTGTTAATATCTATTGTATTTACCCTGATTGTCCTCTTTGTTCTGAGCTCATTTTGACAGTTTTGTGCTCATCTTGTTTAAATGCGATTTGAAGTCATGTTTTATTGTAGGACCCAGACAAATTATATATCCTTATTTTCAGCAGACTCTGTAGATTCATAATATATCAATATTATATATATACCCCATGTCCGGTCAGAATGCTATAACAAAAAATGTAAAAGAATGTGTATTTCCATTCAGATTTCAATCATTTACAGTGTGTAAAATTACTTTTTTCACATTGTATCATTCAAACCTTTGTGGTTTTATATTCTATGGGGTACACTTGTTAAAATAAATTAGAAATGGGAACCCGTTAGTGTATTTTTCTGAGAAAATATGCAATTTTAACTAAAATTGAAAAAACTAAATTATTAATTGTGGGAAATGAAAAGGTGAGTTTGTGCAGCATCATTGTTCACATTATATTTGAAAAGTGAACAATAGTGCTGCATTATAAATATAAAACAAAATATATTTTTAAAAATTTTATTTATTTATTTTATATTTATTCCTATTTTGCATATAACCTGGTCATGTTTGGTATCATTGGAAAGGCCATGCTTGAGAAGAACAATACCCCCTGCTGCCTAATCTAAATGTTCCCTCCTGGGCCTCATTAACTGTTAAATACTTTATAAGATAAAGCACAGCCACGAAGTAAAACTTTTGCCCATGGGAAAACTCCCATGGGAAAACTCCACAAAATGGAAACAGGAGAAAAAGAAATTAGGGATCCACTGATACCTGTACTATCGGTGCTGATACTGACATTTGCACGAGTACTTGGTAATCGTGCAAATGCCCCGATACCTCCCACGATACCAGAAGCCAGCGCTGGGCCGGCTTACCGGTATCCGCGGGGCTGTGGAAGCTGGCCACATGCATTATAAGCATTTAGCCAGCGTTCCCCTCTGGCGGGCCGCCTTACCGAGCGGCCGCCGGGCTGTGGAGGCTCCGACGCTACCGCCAGCTGAGATCTCGCGGTAGCCGCGAGGTCTCACGAAAGCGCATCACTGCCCTGCAACCGCTTGGTAATGTGGTCAGCAGCCGGAGGGGAACACTGGCAAAATGCTTTTAACTGCATCTGGCCAGCTTCTCCAGCGTCTGGTCTGAGGTCTGTATGTAAATGAGTGGGTTTGTCTAGTCTGAGGTCTGATATAGGTGTATATCAATGAGTGGATTTATCCCAACACCAAGAGAATACGCGACATTTCGACCACAGCTGGTCTTTGTCAAGCCTAAATTACAACAACATAGACTGAACATAAATAGTACCACAGATCAATTAAACAATCAATCAATCATTGTAAACGGTCTGTGTATACTTAACCCAGTGTTTAAAAACATAATTGTCTAAATGCTGTTTCTTTTATTATTGCAACAATGCACATTAATTTTATTATCATAAGATTTATTTATTAATGAATATTAGTTATGCACCAGAAAGTAGACATAAATTCGCCAATGAGGAAATTTGTTAATATTTTAACAGGTCAGGTATACAAATGGAGCATCTTACTATTACAGCTACACTGCTATTCCCAAAAGTTTATTTCCTCTCTCCTATATCTGCAAAAGATAAAAAAATGACTTAAGTTATTACACATAAAAATTGTAAAACATAACAAAGACATACACTATCGTATATATCTTTTATCTCAAAAGCAGGACATCTATAGAAATGAAGAGAAATCTGATTCTCTGTTAAGGCCATGTGGAGAAAGAGCATTGAGATGATGAATCCAATATAGTTCTCTACGTTTAAGTAGTTTTTCTCTATCCCCACCCCTTGTCAACTTAGGTACCTCATCAATAACCTGAAAGCGTAATTGTGAGATGTCATGTCCACACCGTATGAAATGTTCTGGGATTGGAAGATCTTATCTTTTTAGTTCTAATATCTGATTTATGTCTGATGAATCGATTTTTAACCTTTTGTTTGGTTTCACCCACATAAATTAATCCACAGGGGCACTTCAACAAGTAAACCACATAAGTGGAATTACAGGTGAAGTACCCCTTGATTTTACATTTCCTCCCTGAGTACGGGTGCATAAATGAATCACCTCGTATAACTGCATTGCAGAATGAACAATTCAAACATGGGAAAGTTCCATTCTTTGGTTTCCCAAAGAATGGTCTCCCACCTGTGTTATGTTTAAACTCCGCCTTAACTAATGTCTCTCTGAATGACCTCCCTTTCTTATAAGACATTAGTGGAGTTGTCTGGAACTCGGGTATCGTGGGATAGGCATCCCTTAAAATATACCAATACTTACAAATAATGTTTTTTACTTGTTGTGTATGGGTCCCATATTTAGACACAAATAGGATTCTGCCAAAATTATGATTTGAGCGCCTTTGAGGCATTCTGGGTTGTCTAATCCTAGTGACTTCTTGTTTTAATAACCGCTCCGGATATCCTCTTGCTCTAACTGAGTAAATCAAGCAAAAATTGTAGTTGATTGTCATGGAAACCCAATTCCATGAGTGCACTCTTCATAGCACCTATGTCTTCTATATTCTGAATGGAAGTGTATAGGCTAGTAATATCCAAACTGACCAAGATGCTGGCATCACTAACAGTGATGTCACGTATCTTAGCCAGAAAATCGTTGGTATCCAAAATGAATGATGGGATCCGCTGTAGATAGGGCCGAGCCACCTTGTCCAAAAAAATGGTCAAGGGGCTAAAGACCGAATCCACAGCAGATACAATGGGTCTCCCAGGAGGTGCAATGAGGGACTTATGTATCTTGGGCAAGACATACATAACAGGAGTCAAGGGATGTTTTTTAATAAGAAATTTCGACAGACCCACATCAATGATCTGGTTTTCTAAAGCATCCTGTACTAGAGTGGATATTTTACCAACTATTTCTAACGTGGGATCTCTTTCCATTCTTTTATATGTATCGCTGTCACTGAGCTGGCATTGTATTTCCTCCATATAATCCTTGCTATTCATGATCACCAGAGCTCCCCCCTTATCCGCTGGTTTGATTATAATTGTTGAATCATTCCGTAATTTCTTCAGAGTGTCAAAATCAGCTGCAGACATATTGGGGGAAGCTCTGGTGGAATGTCGTTGGGAATATATTTTCGACATTTCTCTCTCCACAATCCCAATATAGCATGCTCAACATTTTGAGGTATAAAATTACTTTTTTCACGTAGACCTAAAATTTTAGAATTAAAAGGAATTGGGGATATAGCGCCATCAACCCGCCCCGAAAATAGACATTTTAATCAGATTGCACGGAAGAACTTACACAAATCAACCTGTACATCGAATGGATCGATCTTCTCACTAGGACAATAAGATAAACCCCTTGAAAGCTATTTTACCTCATCTGCGGTTAGATGGATATCAGACAGATTAAATACTAGTGTCTCTTGTATAGCGACTGGTTGTTCCTCAAAGGGGGTTTCTTCGTAGAACTCCTCTGTATCCTCTCTTGTTGATTCCCACCGGGAGGTTGTCTCCCCTGTCCCTCCTCCAAAATAGACGCTCTCTCATCCTGTCCTGATGCACCGAGTTCATCTGACGTATCTGTGCCAATGCCTGACATCGTATCCTCAGGGAATCTTTGTGGTTTCCGAATGTATCTCCAGCATGGTCCTTGTCGCGTAGTAACTGACGTTACCAGGTCACGTTTTTGCCAGTTGTACACATGGCCTTGCACGTAATCTTCAATGTCACGCTGGAATTTGCGTCTCCTTGACTCCACCTCTTTCCGGAAGCCATCAACCTGCGGAGCCATCGTGGAACGCACCGCCATTAGTTCCATCTCAGAGGTACTTTCTAGCAGTGATTTCTCCATTTCTTTAATAGATTAATAGATTCTTGACACTGCTAGATTTCTTTCGATAGAAAATTGATCGTGAGTAACATAACGTCCATGGAACATTTGTTCATTTTTTTGGACAAGGTGGCTCGGCCCTATCTACAGCAGATCCCATCATTCATTTTGGATACCAACGATTTTCTGGCTAAGATACGTGACATCACTGTTAGTGATGCCAGCATCTTGGTCAGTTTGGATATTACTAGCCTATACACTTCCATTCAGAATATAGAAGACATAGGTGCTATGAAGAGTGCACTCATGGAATTGGGTTTCCATGACAATCAACTACAATTTTTGCTTGATTTACTCAGTCTGGTACTGGGTAATAGCTTTTTCTTATTTGATGGTGTATTTTATACACAGATACGAGGGAATTCTATGGGCACTAATGTAGCTCCAACATATGCTAACATCTTTATGTCTAATTTTGAGGAAAATGTGGTATATAAATGTGACCTTTTTCAACAATCTGCAAATCATTGGTACCGTTACATAGATGATGTTATTTTTGCATGGGAAGGACCTAAGGAGGCTTTAGAGGAGTTTTTCTCCTATCTGAATCCATTAAATTCACAATGTCTTCAAGTCTTACACAAATTAGTTTTCTGGACATCTGGGTCATTAAGAAGGATGGCAAATTATTGACATATTTATACGGCAAACCAACTGATAGGAATTCTCTATTAAGATATGACAGTGCACATTTGACCATGTTGCTAGACTCTCTCCCACGCAGTCAATTGATGCGTGTCGAGAGGGTAGTGAATTTACCCGATATTAAGGATCAGAGATTGGAGGAAATGTTTGAGAGATTTAGAGCAAGAGGATATCCGGAGCGGTTATTAAAACAAGAAGTCACTAGGATTAGACAACCCAGGATGCCTCAAAGGCGTCCAAATCAGAATTTTGGCAGAATCCCATTTGTGTCTAAATGTGGGACCCATACACAACAAGTAAAAAACATTCTTTGTAAGTATTGGTACATTGTAAGGGATGCCATTGCCTATCCCATGATACCCAAGTTCCAGACAACTCCACTAATGTCTTATAAGAAAGGGAGGTCATTCAGAGAGACATTAGTTAAGGCGGAGTTTAAACATACAGTTGTGTTCAAAATTATTCAACCCCCAATGCTGTAAAGGGTTTTAGGGAATTTAGTGTACATTTGTAATTGTATTCAGAATGAAATCCTACAAGGACTTTTTAAAGAACCATATGCAACTAAAATGACATCAATTGGTTTTGTAATACAGTAGTAAATGTTTCTTTTGTGAATTCTTCACAATTATTCAACCCCTTAAAGACTACCACTCTGAAGAACAGAGGTTCATTCAAGTTTTTTCAATCAGGTATTGAAAACACCTGTGGATGTCACGGAGCAGCAATAAAGCATAATAAGCACCAATTAGGCAGCTTTAAAATGACTGTGATACTCAGCTCCTTCTAGACATTTACTGGTGTGGTTACAAACATGGTGAAGTCAAGAGAATGGTCCAGGAAGACAAGAGAAGAGGTGATTACTCTTCACAGGAAGGGCAATGGCTATAAGAAGATTGCAAAGATGTTAAACATACCAAGAGAGACCATAGGAAACATCATTCGCAAATTCAAGGCAAAGGGCACTGTTGAAACGCTACTTGGTCGTGGCAGAAAGAAGATGCTGACTTCGACTGCTGTGCGCTACCTTAAGCGTAGAGGGGAGAAAAGTCCCCGTGTGACTGCTGAGGAACTGAGAAAAGATTTGTCAGATGTGGGTGCTGAAGTTTCAGCTCAGACAATACGGCGCACACTGCGTAATGAAGGCCTCCATGCCAGAACTCCCAGGCGCACCCCCTTGCTGTCTCCAAAGAATAAGAAGAGTCGACTGCAGTATGCCAAAAGTCATGTGGACAAACCACAGAAGTTTTGGGATAGTGTTCTGTGGACTGATGAAACAAAATTAGAACTGTTTGGGCCCATGGATCAACGCTATGTTTGGAGGAGGAAGAACAAGGCCTATGAAGAAAAAAACACCTTGCCTACTGTGAAGCATGGCGGGGGGTCAATCATGCTTTGGGGCTGTTTTGCTTCTGCAGGTACAGTCAAGCTTCAGCGTGTGCAAGGTACCATGAATTCTCTTCAGTACCAGGAGATATTGGATGATAATGTGATGCAGTCCGTCACAAACCTGAGGCTTTGGAGACGTTGGACCTTTCAACAGGACAATGATCCCAAGCATACCTCCAAGTCCACTAGAGCATTGTTGCAAATTAAAGGCTGGAACATTTTGGAGTGGCCATCGCAGTCACCTGACTTAAATCCGATTGAGAACCTCTGGTGGGACTTAAAGAAAGCAGTTGCAGTGCGCAAGCCTAAGAATGTGACTGAACTGGAGGCTTTTGCCCATGACGAATGGGCGAAGATACCCGTAGATCGCTGCAAGACACTTGTGTCAAGCTATGCTTCACGTTTAAAAGCTGTTATAACTGTAAAGGATATTGTACTAAGTACTAAGATTGAATGTCACTTGGGGTAAAATAAAACTGATAATGATGTGAGCACAGAAAAGACATTTGTGGTTATTTCATTATAAATGTTATGTTATATTTGTCTGACCTACACGTGCCTCTTTGATTTAATTGTAAGCAAGATGACTGAATGATCAAAATCAATGTCAAACTGGCCAAAACACTCAATTTCAGTGGGGGTTGAATAATTTTGAACACAACTGTAACACAGATGGGAGACCATTCTTTGGGAAACCAAAGAATGGAACTTTCCCATGTTTGAACTGTTGATGCTGCATGGGAGGAAATGTAAAATCAAGGGGTACTTCACCTATAATTCCACTTATGTGGTTTACTTGTTGAAGTGCCCCTGTGGATTAATTTATGTGGGTGAAACCAAACAAAAGGTTAAAAATCAATTCATCAGACATAAATCAGATATTAGAACTAAAAAGATAGATCTTCCAATCCCAGAACATTTCATACGGTGTGGACATGACATCTCACAATTACGCTTTCAGGTTATTGATGAGGTACCTAAATTGACAAGGGGTGGGGATAGAGAAAAACTACTTAAATGTAGAGAACTATATTGGATTCATCATCTCAATGCTCTTTCCCCACATGGCCTTAACAGAGAATCAGATTTCTCTTCATTTCTATAGATGTCCTGCTTTTGAGATAAAAGATATATACGATAGTGTATGTCTTTGTTATGTTTTACAATTTTTATGTGTAATAACTTAAGTCATTTTTTTATCTTTTGCAGATATAGGAGAGAGGAAATAAACTTTTGGGAATAGCAGTGTAGCTGTAATAGTAAGATGCTCCATTTGTATACCTGACCTGTTAAAATATTAACAAATTTCCTCATTGGCGAATTTATGTCTACTTTCTGGTGCATAACTAATATTCATTAATAAATAAATCTTATGATAATAAAATTAATGTGCATTGTTGCAATAATAAAAGAAACAGCATTTAGACAATTCTGTTTTTAATCACTGGGTTAAGTATACACAGACCGTTTACAATGATTGATTGATTGTTTAATTGATCTGTGGTACTATTTATGTTCAGTCTATGGTGTTGTAATTTAGGCTGGGGTCAGACGAGCGTAGTGTTCACGTCCGTGATTGCGCCTTAAAGTACGTCCGTGATAGCATGAAAGAAAGTCCATTGGAGCCTGACACATCAAGTACGTCCGCACTGAACTGCGGACGCACCACGGCCGCGGCAAACGGACGCAAGGCAGGCAAGAACGTACAACCCCTAGAACGGCCGCACAAAGTGCGCTGCGTCCGCAACGTCCGCATAGCTTTGTGTGTGAGTGATGGAACGTGGTCATACGGACTGCATTTATACGTCCAGCATTTTTGACGGACAAAATGGTTTTGCTTTTTAATTTATTTTCCCTCCTACATCCGTCAAAATATATGTCAGTGAAAAAAACGGACTGTGTGGCCACTACTGTGTCTTCCGTACTGACGTACGTCCGTGTGCACGGACGTACAGTCCGTAGAAATCACGCTCGTCTGACCCTAGCCTTAGGCTTGACAAAGACCAGCTGTGGTCGAAACGTCGCGTATTCTCTTGGTGTTGGAATAAATCCACTTTGAATTTACCTGGACTCTGGAGTTTATTTTATTTTTTGACTACTATTGGTCTGGACAGCAAGAGACCTTCACTCCATTAATCCACCGAAGGGTATGGTACTTAAGCTACAATCTTTTATATATAAATGAGTGGGTTTGTCTGGTCTGAGGACTGATATAGCTGTATATAAATTAGAGATGTGCACGCATTTTTTTTTCATTTTGTTTCGGCTCGTTCGGTTTTTAAAAGTTTCGTTTCGGCCCATTTTCGTTTCGGCTCGTTGTTTCGTATCAATTTTTGTTTCGTGAAATCGGGGAATTTCGGTCTTTTGGATTGTCTGTTCTCTTCGTTTCAAATGGTCCATTTCGTTTTGACTTTAGACGTATGGTATTTCGGATGCTCCGATATTTCGGTTGATACAGTAAATCTGCCGATTCGTTCCTTCGGACGTATCATTTTTTATGAAAGATCCTTTTTCACGCTGAAATCTATGGCTGCGATCGCGCTGCAATACGCCCCAAAGAAGCTCCTGTACTTCTTTGGGCGTAGGACGTTTTACAGCGTGTTCCTACACGCTGTAAAACGCCCAGGTGTGAACGGGCCCCATAGGAAATCATGGGATTTCTGTGTTTAGGCGTTTTATAGCGCGCAGGAACGCGCTGTAAAACGCCCAGGTGTGAACGGGCTTTACAGCTCTGTTATACACCCAGACCAATGAACATTTGGAAAGAAAAGAGGGGTTTAGGCAAAAATGTGACTGTTTCTCCTAAAGAGGGAGACTTGAGAAGTATGACAGCAAAACATCATGTTGGAAGATTAATATGGGGAATTTTCCGACGTGTCAACCTACTGCTTAGAAGACAAATCAATGAGCCTTTATATGTCTTTTTCATGCTTAATATCGTAATTTTACAATGTATTTTTCTGAAAGACTCAGTAATTAACATGTAACACTGATGAGAGCAAAGAATATTTTTTTCAAGACAAGAAAGGAAATAAAAGCACAACTCAGCTCTCGATATTCTCCATTTAAATATTTAATTCTGGGCTTTCTCTTAAAGAAATCCTACAAATGTGTTTGATTTTTCGCTTTTCCTATTTAAATTTCAAATGTGTGATGTTCTTCTCAGAGCGAACAAACGACATACATATATATTTAAAATATCAGTCTCAACATCTGCAGATTATGATTTGCATTTTGAAATTGGCTTATTGAATTGCTCGGGGTCCACTGCTGTCACTGGCATTTTTTTTTTCTTTCTTATATTCGACTGGTTTATTTAATGAGATGCTAGAGGTCAACCCTTTGTCCTTAAATTAGTTCCTCTAAAAATAAATCTTCTTTTTCTCATGCGTCTTGTTATGATGTCTTGGGGTGGGGGGAGACTAGGCATTAATTATGTCTTTGTTAAATATGGATATCTATTCGCTCTTAGTAAAAATATTTTTCAAATAAAATTAGCGGCGAGGAACTCCGAGGCCAGCCTTAGGTTTCTTATCTGGAATTTTTCTTTCAGTGAGAGAATGCTCTTCTACATTATCTAATATATTCAGAATGCAGTTGCTATTTCTATTCCGAGATGAAGATGAGCTTAATTGAGGTTGCGCTTTCATGTTTGTAGAGCTCTTAAGCGTCTCATACAAAAGCATCTAGAGGCTTCTCATTTGTCTTGAGTATGTTTTAGATGTCTAAATATTATTTACTTTAAACTGTAAATCAAAAGGTAATGTAATTATTATATAGAACACACCCAGCACAAGGACATATGTTTACTGTTAAAAGTTTTTATTTTATTTTCATTCCCCTCTCCAACTTCTTCTCTCACACTAATTATCCCAGGTACTTTATTTGTGTGTGAGATGTCACACGTTGTCGCAATTTGTCTTTTACATTATGTAGACAATGCTGTGGCCCGAGGGCAAAGGAGTTTTAAGGATAACAAGGAGTTTTTGGGACAATTTTAGGAATGAGTACATAGCTGGTGGTTACAAGGTCATCCAGACGTGGACCCCTTGCTTGATGTGCCTAGAAGGGTGTCAGCTATACCCTCCTGACGAGGCCTAACAAGGCCGAAACGATCGTTGGGGGTTGCTGCACGTCTCGTGCAGGGATGACGTCCTTGGCAGTCAGCACTGGCCACCCTCATTGGGTAATTGCGGCTGATATGGAGCATTCATCCCTGTAATGGCACAAGCAAGTTAAAACCTTGTGAGACCTGAGCGGGCCCCACCGTAGAGCAGGCCACTAGTGCTGTTGCTCGTCCTCAGGATTCTCACCCCCCCCCCCACTTTCTCTCACTATAGCTGGTGGTTATACTAGTGTGTAATGAGGAAATTTAGGATTGCGTATTCTTTAATCTCTTATTTTCATTTTAAACTATATAATAAAAAAAATGGCATCAGTTAGCATAGATAAAGGAATATCCTTGCAATGTTCATTTGTACCTATATCTACTACCAATGTCATCATGATTCTCTTTCATTCTTTAAAAAGGCTTTCGAAATTATGACTTATTTCAGTGGTTCTTAACCCTGAAAAGAACAGGCCTCAGCAGGACAGATTTTATGGATTGCATTGGGAAATACAGACTAAATATTGCCATCACTGAGCATCAATTCATATCACCTGTGCTGCAGCTATCTTGCAAACCTGGCCTGTTAGGGGTACTTGAGAACCAGGGATGGGAACTCATGACAAATTTGAATTGGGTAAAGCAGGGCAAATGCTTCTTTTTCTGTTGAATAGTAGAGCTGTCTTCCTCTAGCCCTCTATAAATTGATCTCAACGGTCCTCTCTTCTCAGCACTGCATACAACACAGAAACTCTTTGTCCTGAGAACCAGGAACCCAAAGAACACTACGCTGTGGTATTTGAAGGAACCTGAAAACATATGATTAACCCTTTCGCTGCTGAGGCTTTTCCCGCCTCTGTGCTGAGCTAATTTTTACCGGTTTCGCTCATCATGTTTAACCGCATTTTGAAGCCTTATTTTATTATATGACCCAGACATATTATATATCGTTCTTTCCGGCAGACTCGGCAGATTCATAATATATCATTATTATATGTATACATCATGTCTTGTCTGTATATTATAACAAAAAATGCACTAAAATTTGAATTTTCTAAAAATTTAAATAGATTGCGCCAACGCAATGACATCTATCGTCCCCGCCAGGGTCCCGGAGTGCCGGGCTGACATCCAAGATGTCAGCCTGCACTGGGGGGGCCAGCAATCAGCCGGAATCCCTGCCGATTGCTGCCTCCTGTGCTAGGACGCGCTCAGCACGTCCATAGCACAGGAGGTGCACTTGGCAGGACGCGCTGAGCGCGCCCTTAGTAGCCAAGTGGTTAACTTCACATAGGCAGAAAAAAAGATGAAGTTCTCCCCCTTTCATGTATTTTCCCAACTATCTACAGAAAATATAACTCCACAATGATGCATATTCCTTAGTATCCGGCACAAAACAGTTAATGCAAACTTTAAAATATGTGCCATTGTAATTGTAGCAATCACGGCAAAGGGCTAATCACACTGGTTTGAATCCCGGCCATAGCACCTCTCCAGTAAGCGTCCTTGGGCAAGACACCTAACGGTACAGACTCGCCACCCAGGACATACTTGAACACGAGAGAAATCTTAATGTATCCTTCCTGGTAAAATCCTTTCTAAAAAATAAAATAGTATATTTATTTAGCCATTCGGCAAACTCTGGCAGCAGACGTTACCTACAAAGGTAAGTTTGAAGAAGATTACTAAGGTAAACGATAAATAATAATACCATGTTAGTTTGAGAGATAATGTGGGAACCACAATACATGAAATGTGAGTAATGCACCCCTGTAATTTTAAAGGTCATGTTAGGTGACAAGGTAACTAGCAGGGCTGCCATCAGAATTCTTGGGGCCCCTTACTGAACCATTGGTTGGGACATCCTTCCCTCTGCTGCCCATGTCAGTAAACTAAGAAAATATAAAATTGTTGCTCCCTCTTCTGCACATCTTATTTACATGTAGAGGGCTAAATTCCTGGTGGTCCACAAACGAGGAAAAAACGTATTCAAGTTCTGGGTGGCATGGATGGGCTCTTACATCTGTGTCACTTAGACAAGCTGCGTGGGGTTTGGCAAGGATCGGGGCCCCCTGGAGTAACAGGGCCCCTGAACATATCATGGGCTGTCACCCCCCTGATGGCGGCCCTGCTAACTAGTACACGCAATATCTTTGCTGTTCTAGTGCCAAATACCCATTAGGAAACAACATGACTTCTTGAGGACCCACCCCCCTTCTAGTACTCCTTCCTCTTCCTCCCTCCCCTTCCTCCTTCCTCTTCTATAGATCCATCATTAAATTAAAATGTAAACATTGCTGGATGAAAATCGAAAAGTCTGGAAAAAAAAATAATATGTGTATTTTGTGTCCATAGGGCAACTCTTAAAATGCACGCACATCGGACAGTGTCAGGACTTATGTCAACACCAGGAACAACAAAAATATCTGAATTTGATATATTATATGTAAATACACACACATAAGATACTGAACATTCAAAGTGAATATTCTTCATTTACTTAAAAGGTATACTTGCCCTACGGTTGCTTCCAAGCAATTTTATCTGAGACACGATTTTACCATTCATACACTGACAATCTAAAAATAAAGAAAATGGCTTGCGCTACATATGCAATCAGAAGAAGGTTATTCTGGAGTTATTTGTGCTCAATTTACTGAGTAAATAATATATTCCACACCCAAGAGCCAAGCAAATAACAGATTTTAATGAGTACTTACCGTGCTGGTTGATTTTAAATATAACAAGTAAATTGTTCTTATGGCTTGAGTACACTACATTTCAAGGTCCTGTAAATATTTATGGGTTTTTCCCAATGTCCTTAGAAGGCAACAAATGTTGTTTTTTAATTGTATATTTAAAGAGATTGAAGTGCAAAAATGTTTAATGAATAATAAATTTATCCTTTTGCCGTGCCAGAGACCCCCGAAAAGACTGAAATGCTTAAAGCACCCAGGGAGCTCTGAACAGGTTTCCGTAATTGTTCATTATAAGTTGGTTATATGTACCTAAGTCTGCATCAAAGGGCATTGTATCACAAGATCTATAGGAGAGGATAGTGAGTGAGGAATAAAATAATATTGATTAACTCGTATGCTTCTTCCTTTTTAGTTGTAAATCAATGTTTATTAAGAGTTTTAAGACAAGTAACGGACAAAAAAACGGAAAAGGGAACGAGGCATGTGGATGAGAAACAACAGTGTATCAATGAGCCCCATAAAAATACATCATAAAAGCAAAGCTAAATGGGGAAGAATAACTGGATTAAAAAGACCAGGAAGTAATGTCAAACTCTTAACCAGTAACCTGAGAAGAGAGGAGATTAAAAATAAAGGACTGTATTCCAACCCTGGTGTATAGTGAACCAGAGCTATTGTAAACTTACAGAGCCATTATTGTCTATGGCAGGGCTGTCAAACTCCGACCCCCAGATGTTTCTGATCCACAACTCTCATAATTCCCTGGCAATCTATTACAGTCAAATAATTCTGAGCATTGTACACCTTCAACATCTGGAGGGGGGGGGAGAGGTAGACAGCCCTGGTCTATGGAGTTGTTAAGTTTACAACAACTTTGGTTAAGTTTACACCAGGTTTGAAATAGAGCTAAATTTTGGGGTTTGCACTTTATCCATATCACTAATCAGAAGGACCACTGGAGATGCAGCTCCAGGCACATGACCTAAATTAAGCTCAGTAAAAACATAACTATTTTGCCTTCGAGTGCCGCAAACTTCAAGAACAATAGGACAACCAAATGGGATTAAAAGAGGGGTAGAGCAAGGGTATAGTGCAACTGAGTGGGGACAGAACCACAGCATAATGGAACGAACAGAAAGAAGAGTGGTAGAGGGGGTCTTTATATAGGTCCCACTACAGTATAATAAAAAATATATTCTAGATAGTATATTTTATTTTTAGAAAGGATTTTACCAGGAAGGATACATTGAGATTTCTCTCATTTTCAAGGATGTCCTGGGTGGCGAGTATGTACCATTAGGTGTCTTGCCCAAGGACACTTACTGGAGAGGTGCTCGTCAGGATCGAACCCGTGTCTCCACAGGCTCTCTCCATGCAGAGCAGTGATGTTACCTCTACTCCACCCAGCCGGTAGATAGTATATATAGTATATTCTTGGATCCTGAGGTGTAGAAAACGATGTACTGGACATTGCATTAAAAAAGGGATGTTTACCTAAAATGCTGTTTGCTCATGAAATTCACAGCGCTGTCTCATCTTCTTTTTTCAATGCAATAATGGAGGGTGAGGGGGGCGAGAAGAATGGCAAAATGGAAAAATTGTGGAAAAAGCACAATGGGGATTAAGAATGTTTGGATAAAGATCCACTAAATTTTTAGCTTTCAGTGTGTCACTTACCTATGCGTTTGTGTTCTTAGACAGGGTCTGTGGATATTAGATAACTTCAGCTGGCTTGGTTAATGGCAAGCTGCTGCTCATTTTATAGACGGAGCATGAAGAGGCCGTAAGTTACTTTGAAGATGATACAAAGGTAAGTAGCTGGCACTGAAGAAAATCTGCACCAATTACCAATCGTAAGAGCTCTGCATGAAGTTGACTAGTATGGGAGGTGGTAAGAGAGAAGATACTACTAGAAAACACGTCTGGAGTTTAAACAAAAAATGACACTGAATCTATTAAGATATGAGTCAGGTGAAACCAAACCAGAGCTTTTCCCCAATGTAAACCTCTATGTGTAGCACAAATTAAACACAGTCCATACCTCAACAAATACCAGAGATGGGCTGGGGCCAAAACAAACTGTTAGGGAATGTGTGTATCCATGTGTGGGCAGGGTATGTACATGTGTAGGAGTGGGACATAGGGACAGGATTCATGCATATTGTGTAGTTTAGGTGGCCCAAGAGCAGATTTTAGGGCTCCATTGCAGCTATATGAATTAGGGCTGTGATTAATGCAGCCATAGCTGGATTTGAACCCTTGCTACTTTGGCTAAGCTGACTTTAAGATGAGGTCTCCCAGCTGGCCTGTGGCACACAGCGTCTTATGAACACTATTGCTACCTTGATGCAAGGACATACCTAGAACATTTATAAAAGAAAGATGGTGCTACTAATGAAGCGTTTTATGTGAAACGCGTTTTGGTATACTGTATATTTTAGTACTAATAAAATTTGCCTTATTTTATGCCTATCCTGGGTCCTGGATGCTTGTATTCGCCGAGGAGGTGGCTGAGGCTGATAGGTGATCCGGTGCACCTTCTGAAGTCACCGGCTGCCTACAAAACACCAGCAAACGTGAGTACGACATTCTTCTCCTTTTTTTGCACTCAATTTTATACAATATTGCTTTATGTAAGTCATTTTATATTTTGAGGGACACGGACGATGGTAACCCTGTAAGGAAACCACACTTCTGAGCCACGGGGTGCAGCAGAAGGAACCACTAACAGGACAAGAAGCACCAACTACAGCACATATTTCTTTTATACTGATTTACAAGGTGGAAAAGGGATATACCACCAAGTGGTCTGGAGAGGCAGCTGACTCCACAAATACGAGATACTGTATTACTTTTATTTTTTATTCTTCCCTGCACTGATTATTAAGACTCTCACAATCGTTAGGACTTTTACAACCTGGAGTATACAGGATAAGACTGTAAATGTCACATTACTTTGTTTTATCCTAGACTGTTTTATACTATTTGCACCATTTTACTTGTATTTTATCTGCTTGTATTGAGGTTGTTTATTTGCCATCACCACCGTGTGCCGCCAGTGGCACAGATTATCGCCATTTGTACCTAGAACATTTGGCAACCGGGATGGATCCTATATTTGGCACCCCCCAAACTCAATTTTTTTTAAAAAAGTGTGGGTGTTCTTTTTACATGTTTTCAAAAATATTTATTTCACAAATTGTATGTCAACTCACATTAATGTGCAGTGTGTATGAGCATGCCACAGAGCTACACAGCTATAAAACTCGCAGTAATGTGCGGTGTGTATGAGCATATCACAGCGCTCCACAGCTGTAAAACTCACAATAATGTGAGCTGTGTATGAGTGTGTCACAGAGCTCACAGCAATAAAACTCACAGCAGTGTTCAGTGTGTATGTGTATATCACAGAGCTCCATTACTTGCAGTAATGTGCGGTGTGCATGAGCATATCACAGTGCACCCCAGCAGTATAGCTATAAGGCTGGGGTCAGACTAACACATTTTTCGCGCCTTCCGTCAAAAAGTGCGCCCGGACGCACTTTTTGACGGAAGACGCGAAAGTGCTCACACGGTGCACAATTGCGGCCGTGATTTTTGACGGAGCTATAAAAAACAAATGGACGTGATGTTGGCCGGACATGTGCAGCGTCTGACGTCTCCTAATCATGCACACACGCCGCTATGCCGACGCAGCGTACTCTGTGCGTCAGTACTAGCGGTTCGACGTTATTGAAAAAATCAGTTTGTTTGCTGCTTGCGTTGCGCGGCCGAACTTTCATGAGGCCGTACTTTGTATGTTGGCCGTCATTAGACGTCATTTGCTGCTACAACGGCCATAATAAAGTGCGGCTAAACGCACGTTCACACTACATTCGTCTGACCCCAGCCTTAAAGCAGTGGGTATGAGCGCACACAGAATCTACAGCAATTAAACTCTCGTAAAGGCAGTGAGTATGAGTGCACACAGGATCCACAGCAATAAAGCTCTCAAAGGCAGTGAGTATGAGCACACACAGGATCCACAGCAATAAAACTCTCATAATGGCAATGAATATGAACACACAGTAATTTTTATTATTTTCTATATATTTACCGTCCTCCGTCCGTGAGGGTTTTGGCCTGGGGAGCGTGAGACCGTCTCCTGCCGTTGCGAGCACTCCCTGGGCCTCCTTGAATCTCCTGGATGCTATAGGGGTGGGCTCTGTCTCAGGTACACTCACGTCATCAGGTGTGGCCTTGATTGAGATCCATCGGCCCTCGGGCAGCACCCCCTGAAAAGTCCCTAATAAGTGGTACCCGGGACGGACCGACCCTCTTAGTATGCCACTGCCTTGATGTATAGTGACAGCAGTACCATGCTGTGCCGGATCTTGACTGGAAGGAGATTGATTGGAGCTACGCAGCATCACTGAGCCCATTCCATACTCCCTACAAATCAAATTATATTTCACTGTCCATATTCATTGTCTCGAATCCCCTAAATCTGACCATGTAAACAGGTTCATGCCCCCATTTCTGATGCATCTCTGAACCAGTCCAAATTCCCCTAAACCAAGTACATAATACTTACAGTATTAAGTACATGCTTTTACAGGTATTCTATGAAAACAAAGGGGACATTCAGCTACTTAGTGATTCCAATCCTTGTCAAAAATAAATTCACTATGCATTATAATATAAATAAATGTAATCTACCAGCAAAACATATATTTGTCCTTTTAACTGTTGCTACAAGCAAATGGTACAGTGGATGAGAACTGTAAGGACAATACCCCCTGGGTGTGCCACCACAAGCAAGTGCCACAAAACCTTCCAGTGAAGTAATATGATGAGGGGGATACCATGCAGACGATTTGTGGAGAGGTTCCTCTACTTGAAGATGTCTCTCCTAACGGGTGCCATGATGGCTGTTTCCTACAGAGTAGGTTTCAGATGTTTTAAGAGAGTGAGTCATTCCAACTGACTGTCTCCTGAGAGATCCCATCTGCTTTTCCACTAAATAATAATATTATAGTCTATGAACACCCTAAAGATTAGTGGTAATGTGAGGTACAGTAATTACTGTTAATACTCGTGTTACTATTACAAGTTGACAGGCAGCTGACTTTTTGCATAGAGTTTAGTGCTGGTTTACCGGACTCATGTGTGTTGGCATTGGCAGTCTACTTTACTTGCATATTGGCAGCCTACTTTACTTGCATATTGCAACGGTGAAATAATCCCTCATTGCTGTTCCACTAGAACTCTGGATTATCATGAGACTTCCTAACTAACAGTAACATGGTAGAGTACTATGTGGATCCCACAATGGATAATACTAATGGTTATGTCAACACTGGTGGTCATTAAACTGCCAGTACTTAACTTGTGATTGCAACGGAAACCTGTGCTCTAACATATTGCAACTAGTGATTTACATGAGATAAAGTAACTCGTTAAATAGAGCACTACATATATTTTAAGATCCTCTAGATTTTAACTTGTTAAAGAGAGAAAATTGCTATTGATCATTGCATATGTAAAGTCGTTTTGTTTCTTGTTTGCTCTGCTCTAGATAGTATGACACACATAAACACGCACTTCAATAATTGCTTGTTCTGATTTCAGCAATGTTGAATAGCAAGAGCAGTTTAGCTTTAAACGAGCAGAAAACCAGAAGCTCAGTCCCTTTTCCAGTGTCAGCGATGGATCTTAACTACGTAAAGAAAAAAAAGCACACAGCTCCTATTTGTGCAAGAACAATAAGTACTTGTTTCTGTTCCATAGGTGGCTCCGACAGATACAGGCACGTGACTTACTTCGTGCATCAAGATGCTATTTACGATGTCAATAAAAGCAGCTGCTGTGCCTCTGACAAGGTCATTACTGTGGTGGCGGATTAATATTCTGACCCCTAAATATATTTAGCATTTGACACATAAAATAAAAACACAGCTGGGTATTTTGGTATAAAACACACAAGGTATATTTAAATAATACAATGTATCATTATAGTTCGAGGGGTTTCTGACCTTGGCCCTCCAGCAGTTGCTCGACTAAGTTTTCCATTAGCCTGTGACATGCAGTGAAATTGTAGTTCAACAGCAGGTCAAGGGCCGAGACTGGACATCGCTGGGACATTCCAGTTGACATTGGTGGTCATGCTAACAGGCAATTTGACCGTTTGCAGCACCAAAAAGGATGACTTTCTCCAACATATCAAGTGTTAACTAGTCAAGTACAATGTCAGCAGGCAAATAATATATAGATAAAAATAAAAAATATAGCAAAAAATGCAAATTGGATCTGCTGGCTGCTGTGAACGAGAAGAGAAGAGAGACTGATATTATTTAGTGAACGATGACACATTATGCATAATGTTTTTTATGAAAATATCCCATAACCGCAGCCAAGGAAAGCCTTGTAAAAGAAAAAAAATAAGGAGTAGAAGAAATCTATGAAATGTTCTAAACCAACTAGGTGATTTCAAGGACTGCAGAATAACACTGATTTATTTAGGTTTTTTCCTTTTTGTTGTTTTTTTTTCTTTTTGGCAATGAACGCAACGTTTAGACTCAACGAGGCATAAAATCTTTTAACATCCATTTATCATGTAGTTATTTTAATGTAAACATTTGTTCATTTAGGTGAAGTGTTTTCATTATTAAGCTAATTTCACCATCTTTCACACAGAGTGATGGGTTGGAAAGAAAGCACTTGCTGACAGAATGCTCAGTGTTGCACCAGGATCAGCCCGCTGTCAGATACGTCTTCATTAGTTTTTTGTCATTTGCTGATGGCGAACGCCGTATAAATGAGATGACGATCGGGCCTGCCTTGATAACACGCCTTATCTCATTAGTTTTCACATCAAAGTTAATCAGCAATGTGAATTGTAATTGCTGTCGAAGACAATGCAATAGATCACTGAACCCCCTTTTTCTGGATGACATCTTGAAACATCAGCAGGCTGCTTTGAGTAGATAGGCTCTGAAAGGACATTATGTGACGGGCATAATAAGCAAGCTGCTTGGAATTAATGAGCTAACCCAATAAGGAAAGAATAACCAATCAATGTGAGCTTGGCAAATATAATTTAGGAATAATTGCTTGATTGGTTGTCTATAGTAAACTGATTTGACCACGCGGAAAGGATTAAGTATTAAGATGTCAGGACGTAAAAAAAAAAAAATTGGCAAATGTGGGGCAGTCGTTTTTTTTCTCCTATTCCATTGTGGGTGTTGAAGGGAATGGATAATGTATTACGTATTCACTGACAATTTGTTTCGTTTATCGACTGTCAAAATATTATTTATCTCTCATATATATATTTGAAATATATGTAAAATAAGGTGCGCGCTTTCAGAAGCAATTGCTGTTTCTCTGAAGGATTTAACCCCGCATAATTCATTTGTTAAATGTTACAGATTCCGTTCTTCACTTATTTTTATTATTATGGTTATCATCATCATTTGTTTTTCTATATCCTCCTTCAAAATTCTGTTTAGATGGGGTTTTTTTCCATTCACATTCTCCAAAGGCTGTTTTACTATAAAAACATTTTAAAAAATCTAATCAGTGGGTTACATTTACATTTTATTTGAATTTTTTTTTTATTATTATATATGTATATAAACAGATTACATACATGTATATTAAACATATGCAGCTAAATATATAATTTACATTAAATATATATTATAAAATAATACATGTAGTGTAAATTTATATATGAATATACATATATTATTTTATTTAGTAAATCTTTTTTAAAAGCATTTTTATGCATAAAATTAAATTTTAATATTCAAATACCACATAAAATATTTAAATCATGAGACGGTGACTAGTGCTTTATTATGACTTTAACAAAGACACATTTCTAATTATGTATATATATATATATATATATATATATATATACACTGTACATACATAATTATAAATTATAATATAGATTTATATAACTATTATATTTATATAATTATAAATAAATATATATATATTTGAACTCCTATTTCACTTGTGTATATATATATGCCTAGCTCCTGCTGATGAGAGTCCAACATACCCGAAACAGCGCTGTCCTAGGAGTGGCTTTGACCAGTTGCATAAAACGTATCTCTGCTGGAAAGCCACAGTGTGGCATAGCATTGATTTTAGGGCTCTGTGTAATAACAGACCCAGGATGCATAAAAGTGAGACAGATGTCATTTGCATATCCTACCCAGAATTCCTTGCTGCATATGGGAAATGTGGCACAGGAGCTTTGGGATGCAATTTATCGAATTGCTGTGATGTGCAAGTGGCTTCTGCAATAATAAACATATATGTATATATATATATATATATATATATACATACACACACATTTAAATTGTGGTGAAGGGTAAAAAAGTGAGATTAAAAGCCTCCACATAGCAAATAATAAAGTTTATAGTTGCAGAAGACATTTACACATACCAGCAATTCAGAGAACTGCTTACAGAGGGATTGTAGCACTTTTTTGCCCTCCACCACAATTTAAATGCGTATTGATTTTCCCTAAGGGTAACACCTCAAATAGCAACCAGTTACAGACTATCTCCTGCTGATGAGGGCATAATAAGCCCGAAACAGCTGTACAGGAGTGGCTGTGACTGGTGGCATAACTGACCTTTGCTAAAACTGAGTCATCTAGTATAGCATTGCACTGGCAAGGAGGGTTCTGTGTTATTACAGGCCCTAGATGTAAAAAAAAGTGAGAAGTTGGGGACTTCATGGTGGTCTTTAAAATGTCCTTTGAGGATTTCAATTTTGAGGTTTTGGATGGAATGGTCTGTTAGATTGAAGTTAAAATCCTCAAAGGACATTTTAAAGACCACCGTGAATGCAAAACATATGAAATGAAAATTATCACATATTTTAACACTATAAATGCTGGACTCAATGTGGATTCTGGGTTTTTAACCCATTATCATAACGTCACATAACATTCAAAATTCTGGCTGATGCTTTGTTTCTTCTTGGTTTCTTCTTTTTTTTCTCATGTGTCTTCACTGTTTTGTGTTTTTGTTTTTTTTCTTTTTCCCTTTTTTTTTCATTCAAGTTGTATGATCTTATCTCTGTTGTTTTATTATGGGCCCAAGATCCCTTATGCGTTTATTTTCCCATTTTGGACATACCATTCGACTCTCACTTTTAACGACATCTAAATCCCCCCACCCATGTGACCCTTAATGTTCAATTCTAGAAACTGATCAGTATAGCTTCCAGACCGGATGAAGAGAGGAATCCTCCCGAAAGCTTGTCTTTAAATGTAACATTAGTCCAATAAAAAAGGTATCACTATGTACTGCTATTCTCGTGATTTTGGCACCTGGGCTAAAACGGCCTATCGAATTTATATATATGTATATATTTATTTCATCCACCTAAACAACACTATCACTCATTTGGTGTTATATAACCCAAAATGTTCTAGGAGGCAAACTGAAAATTCAAGGAATAATGAGGCAGCTGAGTTGCCTTCATTGAAACATCAGCAGTGTTTGCTTTTATAAAATACACACACAATCCCGACACTGTTTCACCACCGACTCTTCCCATTTAATCAGGCACCTTTCTATTCTCCTATCTCAGTGCTGGAAAAGGTTCAGGCAGAAGGTAAATTTGCTTTGATCTACATTATACCTAATTGAGTCACCAGCAATGTCTCTATCCCAACATCAAGAAATGTGAAAATGTTAGATTATTTCACTGGGGATTAAACCTAATTTTCGCGTGTTCTGCATTAACCTATTAGGCTGGCTGATCTGCATTGCTAATGTGGCTCAGGCAGCTGTCACCGCTAAAGAAAAACATGATCATGCAATCCTTGAATGAATGATTCCTGCACTGATTAGTTTTAGTGAAGTTAGCTGAGCCACCGTGATAAGGAGGAAAAATTCCCAAGTTGCCAATAGCTTTGAAAATTATGAGGCTGGAGGCAAAATATAAACTGGGAGGCTCAGAGCTGTTTGCATCCACTGCCGTGATAACGGATTTGGCCAGTGTTACTTTGTTTATCCACAGCAGCAATGTCTAACCT
Organism: Leptobrachium leishanense; assembly: GCA_009667805.1. Classification (NCBI taxonomy): domain Eukaryota; kingdom Metazoa; phylum Chordata; class Amphibia; order Anura; family Megophryidae; genus Leptobrachium; species Leptobrachium leishanense. Next base: position 314,825,239 of record CM019066.1, read on the forward strand.
TGTGTGCGGCGTAAATGATGACTGAGAAAATGTAGTAGTGAAAACCACCTGCAGGTCGTAAGGATGCTTGTCCTTGAATTATAAGCGTTTATATACTTCTTCACTTATTCCCCTTATTTAATGAACATCGACTCCTGTCCTTCACCAGGCAAAGCGTCAACTGGGCAGTAATAGAAACAAAGCAAAATAAACCCTTTAACGATACATAACATTGATTACGTAGAGCTCGCACCGTAACTCACCGACACTACAAAATATTCATAAAATATTTTTAAATAAATTCCAGTGCATTAGAACCTATAGGGATATTCACTGGTAGAAAACTGGAGGACTGAAGAAGAAATGCAAATTTGAGGCCAAAATCATAGAGGTGAAGAAATATCTGAGATGAAAAATTCAGTTACATTGATCTAATATTTGCAATTCCCTGTTGCTGCCCCATTAATCGCCATTTTTGTGTTCAGAAAATGTTGTTACATAGCTATAAGTTATGTTTTTGGCTTTATTTTAAATATTGTTGGCTGTCAATACTAATATACCATGTGTATTTAAATTACAGTTCACAGCTCCTGTTTTTTCCCTGTATGGTATGATAAACACATTAGGAATTAATTTTTTATATATGTGTTTTTTCAGGTTTTACTTCTTAATTGAGCATATTGTGAAAGACCAGCTATTTTTTCACCAGACATCTCATCTCCAACAAATTCTATTCTTCAACACAACAATCAAATGGCAACAGAATAGTGGCCATATTATGCCGCTCAATGGTTTTTAACTGGGATGTTATATTCCCGCACCGGTGCTCATCCGCACTCTTTGTCTGCATTGTGAGAAGGCAACGCTGTAATCTCAAGTCTGTACTTGCTCCTTTCTATCTCTGTGATTTAAATAGGGATGCGATGGAAAAAGTAACAATGGCACATCCCCTTGAGATGTGAAAATTTTCCGATTGAGTTTCAGGCTCCTAGCTGCAGAGCTAGCAACCAATTTAATCCGATTAGCGCTTTCCTCAACAATGACTGTTTTTGAAAAAAAAATCTCTTTTTTTTCCGCTACAAATCCATTGTGGACAGAAGTCCTCACTTTATTTGTTTCTATTAGCTGAGCGTTGCGGTTATCAGGAATGTAGGAGGTTGAGCCATTTGATTTCTTGATAGACCACAAAACAAGTTTTCGAAAATAATCTAGTGTGTCAATATTTATCTCCTCGCCCTAATTGTATGTGAGGAGAGCCTGTTAAGTGTGCAAAGTTTGCAGTACTGGCTAGTCAAAGAGCTCTTGATTCCTGCCATTGTGCATTTATAGTACCGGCAGCTCAAAACATTGATAATGGTTAAGGAGGACTAGGGCAGAAAATGCACAAAAGAAGAATCCGAATGGAAATGAGAGGACGCAAACCGTAGTGTTTAACAAGCAACAGAAAAAAAAGCAAAGCATGGACCATTAAGTTCTATTTTTATTTTTTACTTTTAACATCTTATTTGCTTTCGGCATAACAGGCCAGTGCTATGGATCTGCAGATTTATATATCTAACATCCCATTTACACGTTGAATTAATGTTTGGGATTTTTTTGTCCCTTGTTATTTTAGAATGCTCAGAATGTTCTACTTGAATTTCGAGTGCTGTATAGAATCACGAACAATGCTTTGCTAAATTGCGAATACAATGCATTGTCCTGCTCATTTCCTGTACTCGCTATAAATCTGTTTCATTGAATTCACACATTTGATGCGCCTCTTAGCTGGCTCTGTTACATTACAATGGATTCACACAGTTCTATAAATCTCTCTAAATGGAAAACATTTGTAAATGGCTCTTTTGTTGCTCCAAAGATTTGAAACATTTAACTGTTGGCATGTATAAAATGTTATAGTGGTGTCCGAATGAATGGCAGTCCAGCACATCTACAAATCGATTCTTTCCCTGTGGGTCTAATATAGAGGCACCTGCAAAAAATGAAACAGAATGGAGACCTGTTGCAACTACTTTAAGCCTTTAGATAATGCAGCGTTATCCAAAATATTATTTTTTGACAGGTTAGTGTTACTTGGGACAACTATTAGAAAACTTTTTTGCTGGATTGAATGGATAACTGTGATGTATCAATAAAATAGGTACACTCATATGTATGTAAATGATCATATGATGAAATTTAATTCTGGTTGAATATGGGCATGAAAAATGTAATAAAATCCTATGGGTTGAAGTACTAATAGGGGTTTTGTAAACAAACACACACACTCACGTCTGTATTGCAAATTTAAGACAAATTATATATCTCATTATGCTTAATCGTTTCGCTGCCAAATGTATTTTGTTGTAAAAATACTATCATAGTATTTATTTCAAACAAACACACTGGGCTGAGTACGTAACAATTAAATATAGGGTAAAATGGCAGTTTTAAATAGAGGTTTTTACTCCTAGATAAATAGAATACCCAGTGAAACCGCTTAATTTTCAACAGCATTTGGGACACATAAAAGCCAATCGCATCACATTTTAGGTCGCCAATGGTACGTAATAAAAAGCTCTTGCGAGATCCTGCAGTTTCGAAGAGTGATTCGTGGAGGGAGACTGGGGGCATTTCCCCCCTAGATTCACTCTGCACACGGCGGCCAGAAGCAGTGGATCGGGCCGTCGTTCCCGCCGCGGGATGATCGGTGAGTATTTGATTTTTGGGGGGCTTTTCAGCTGCTGCTTACTGATTCCACAGAAATGGAATAAGTTAGCTACATCTGTAAGCTGTAGCTAACGTTTTGGTTAGCCGCAGCGGTTCGTAATTAGCGTTAGGACTTTGTGATCCTAACGCTAATTACTGATTGCTTACTCTTTGCGCTCCCCATGTTAAGCATAGGGAGAGCAAAGTACAGTAAGCACGCGCTAAAAAACACTAACACCGATGTGCTAATGGATTTATTAAACCGTTAGCGATTGGGTGGTAATATGGGTGTAACGCTATCACCTCAATTAACCTAGCGCTAACGCTCACGTATGTGAGCGCTAGCGTTAAGGAGGGGATAGGGCCCTAAGCAGACGATTTCCATTAAATAGATGCTAGTGGTGCATTTTCCTTTAAGAAAACCTTTAAAAATTAGGGGATTACAGCTGCCAGGACTTCGGGAGGTCAGAGGAAAAAACCTGTGTCAAATGACCAGAGCCTGAGACGTGGTAGGTCTACTTCAGGTGTGTCTATATTTTTAGGCCCAGAGTATATGGCAGTGTCTGAAGTGATATCTCTATTGGGAAGTGGCTAATCTCAAAGACTTTATTCTTTATATTAATTCTCAATATTGGACCTAATCAGTTGGGCAATAACGTAGATACTCGAGTATAGCGCGACCCGAATATAACCCGATGGATAGAGAATTATTATGGAAATGAGAGAATACTCAAGACTCGAATATAATGCGAGGGGCAATATTTTACTGTACCGGTAAACAATTAAGATCCTTCCAGGTTCTCTTAACACAGTCAGGCTACCCCTCAGGCCAGGGTGTTCTGCTCTAGAATGATTGCAGTTGTTACTAAGTATGAAGCCACTGGCCACCAGTCTTCTTTACTTGTGATAAGAATAAGATTGCCAGGGGAGGTGAGCGAGGTGAAAGATTGGTTTAAACCAAACGTGCCCTCTAACCATGATGGATCCCACCGCTACAGAAACCAGGAGTTCCTGAAGTGTTTGCGGGCATCAGGGAGCCCGCATTCACTTCAGCGAGACTACCGGAACTTCCGGGAGACTTGGGATCCAGAGCAACGCAAGATATTTTGTTTTTCTTCACCCGATACAGAGGTCACGAATATAATGCGACCCCTCCAATTTTAAGGTAAATTTTTGCCACCAAAATCTAGCGATATACTCAAGTATCTACAGTAAGCGTCTGAAATCAACTGAACTGTGTGACTCCCAGAATTCCACTCTTAAGACACAGGAAGAAGACACCTATAGTATAAAAAAACTACATTATACATAGTAAAAAAATGATTACAAAAATTATCAGTACTAAATAAGGAAATTCCCATGGTACTTTATGATTATGAAACAGTTTATAATTTTAATGACAGAGCCACTTTAGGGAGCAAATTCAAGTAAGGGCTCAGCAATTAACTTCACAAGAATGAGTATCAATAAATATTACTGCCACGGCACATTGAATAAAGGGCTCTTCTGTCATAGTGGGTTTTCTGTTGATTTTTCTAGTGAACAGTGGAATGTGAACAATGAATGCAGGAAGAAGGGATAATATGTTAATTCCGTTCCTTGCATGAGAAACACAAAAGACCAATTATAACCTGTCATTACCAGAATCAAAGCAGTGTATATTAATAATGAATGAGTGTCTGGCACACACCAGCTTTAACCTACTCCATTGGAAGCTTCAGGTCACATACACAATTCCTGGCCCATTTGGAAGGAAGTAGTAAAAGATTTCTATATAAGCCGTAGTTATTCCCGTTATCTGAAACAATCACAGCGATTGCCTGAGAGCATGGAAGCACATTAAGTAGGAGAAGTGCAACATGAAATATAAAACCATGGAAAGACCATCATGGATACATTAGATGCACGTAATTAAGACACCCATCTTGCTCACTCGTATTAACACAGCTTTACTGGTTTGTAAAATTAAACCTTCATAAATCCAAACCGATAAAAGAAGGATTTTTGCAATTTAAACAATTTCCTAGTTTTCTTCCTGCATGGAATTAAATTTACAACTTCCAATGGATTTTTGAGAGTTTTTGTAGCTCCTAATCTGCCTGCTATACTCATGGAGGAGGCCATCTTTATTGCTTCCTCTCTTTCGTGTATTTGACAGATCAGACCGGGATGGCTCAGAGGGGATCGGGTGTTCAGAAAGCAAGGAGGCTTCTACTATTAACTCTGAAAGGTTTGAGGATTCCCATCATACCAAAGCTTAGCTGCAGTGCAAACACACTCACATATTTAAATAACCCCGTTCCCCCCAAAAAAACTATCAGGGTTATTCAAAGAGATCCGAACTGTGGCCAAAAGGTAACCAAACCGTGAAATTCACACCTTTACCTTTTCTGGCTATTCATATTTTTATTTTTTTTCACCTCGTTCATCTACGTGTCGGGTTTTTCTGGCGGCTGCTCTGTGCTGTGATCGGCGGCTAGTCGGGTTTCTCCAGCGTGTTCGGCGGGGTTAATCCAGATGTTTTTGCGGGTTTCGGTGTGCGTTCTCCGGGTTTTGCGGTGAGTGTTCGGCGGGTTTGCGGTGGCTTTTCCCTGCACTACGACGGCCCTGTGGTGCTTGCTGAATACACTGCAGGGTCGCTAAAATGGGATTGCAAAATCGCACCGAATTGAAGAGAATGAAAAGTCACCGAACGTGTGGTGACTTTTCGATTCTCTTGAATAACCCTGGATATTTCTTTAGCTGACACTTGCAGGGAAAATCACAGCACTGTAGGGAAGGGTTAATAGTTGAACCTTACTGAGCATCCAGCATCCCTATCTGTTCAGAAGATCTGTGAGTCATTTGTTGTAACGGGCGCTATGGCACTCACACTGGAGTAGCGTAGTTGGGATCGTAATGGACAGATTTTTCTGATCCAAGGTTACAGAGCAAAACGTATTATTAGACCTGATCTCCCAAGCCAGGGAGTATGTGAACAAGCCAGAGTAGTACCTAAGCTCAAATGGTTTCAAGACCAAAAGATCGCTTAGTGCAAACACAGGAACTTTAGTCAACAGTACACATAACCTGGATACCTGAGTATAGTTATTTTCACATCGGTTTTCAAGCAGAGTTTTGTTACGGTTGATGAATTGTGCAGACTGCAGGGCAGTCACATAATCGGCAGACTTAGGGCTCTATTGCACTCCTTGCGCATCGGTTTTGCGCGCACGCAAATGCGCATTTGCGCGAGGACAAAACCATTTGCGCAGAACATCGTATTTCGACGTTCGCGCAAACGATGCGCGTCATCGTCTACCGCGATTGACCCAGCGCGAGCACAAGTCCGTGTGCGCATCCTACACTTAACATTGACAGCGCAAATGCGCTCGTGCACTGGTACGCGGATGGTATTACAATCTTTGCTCAACGAAAGTTTGCGTGCATTTTCATAACGTCTTTGAAAAGCAGGTGGTAACTGTAAATTTGATCGTCCTGGCCGAAACGAAATACACCAGCACAAAAAAAAAAATACAGCACAGTACAGTTACACATTCTACACATACCCAAACATTAAAATTTATAAATTGTGTCATTGTTAATTTTTTCTTTTTTTGGCTGGTGGTTGGTAATTTTTTTTTTCTCCTTTTTTTTTAGTTTGTAAATATTTTATTGGAAATGGGTGATTGATGTTGGCTGATTCCCGTGACAATACAATCTGCCCACCGATTCCTGCACGCAACGTTCATTTGCGAACGGCTTTGCGCGTTGGATTTGCGCACGAAAAATCTTGAAGGAAGAAAAACTGCGCTCTGATCGGAATACCACGTTAATTTTCACGCAATAAGGTTTTTTTTTCGTGCGCAAAAAAATTTGCGCTGCGCGAGCGCAATTGCACAGAGAATGTAATAGAGCCCTTAGTGTTTTTGTTGAAACCAAACCGGGCAGAAAGCAGACCGTTGTAACAATAATATGATATGAATCATGCAGGCTTCAGGGTGGTCGCAACCTCGGTACACTTTGCATTTATGTAGCAACCGAACAGGGCAGAAAACAAACCGCTATTATATTCCAATAATCTCACAGCTCGGCAGATATTCCCATAATCGGATGCCTTGTGATTAGGACTTAGACCGGATAAGGTAACCAACAGTGACCAAGAGCGAGCTGGGTATTCGCCAAGGTGGCGGGCAGAACCCCAACCCACACATGTGGTAAAACATATAACCGCTATACAGAACACCAACAGGGAATAAGCAATAGAATGGTCGAATGGAAAGCCGGGTCAAAAACGTAAGCAGGATCCTCAGACTGAAACAGGTTGGCACCTGCTAATCAAAGCACAATACTGAACAGGCGATGCGGGAACTAGACTCCACGTCAAGGCACTGAGCAATCTCTCGCACCCTGCTTTAAACCCGGCAGCTCCTTGTGACCACACCAGGCCCCGCCCCCTCAGACGCCGATCGGCCATCATGAAGTGCTGGCACCCGACCAGCCAGCGACACAGAACTATGCCCAGACCCCCCCCAGGCAGCGCTGCAGGGGCCGAAGATGTAACATTTGTATGCTCTGTGTCGAGTTTTTGTTCAGTGGCATCTCTGGTGGGGTATCTCCTGCTCTCTGCAGAGCTATAAATCTGTCCCCAGGGCAACACATTCCCCTATTACATTCTTCGCACAATTTCGTTCGCGCAGTGCAAATTGTTTTGCGCACAACGCCCAGCGTTAACGCGCAAAATTAACGTGGTATACCGATCCGAACGCATTTTCTCATCCGTCAAAAAATAACGTTAGTAAAAACGACGCGCAAAACGTGAGTAATACACGTGCAGTAACGTAGCGCACGGAAATCAGTGTGCGGACTGTTTTTTTCGCGGGATTCAGCCAATCAGAATTAAGAACCTTAATTGACATCAATTTAACTTAATTGACTCACTAACGTTTTTGCGCCTGTCAAAGTAAATCTGAGTATACATGCTGCAGCAATAACAAAAAATATGCACAAATTCACAATTTTTTTTGTTTGGCTATGTGTAGAATGTGTAACTATACTGTGCTGCATTTTTTATTTCCTGCTGGTGTTTTTTTTCTGCCAAAACGTTCTGATTTGCAGTTACCACCAGCTTTTCAAAGACGTTAAAAAAATGCGCTCAAACGTCGTTCGTAAAAAATTGCGTGAAGATTGTAATACCATCCGCATACCGGCGCACGAACGAATTTGAGCTCACAATGTTAAGTATAGGACGCGCACAGTTCATTGCGCTCGTGCAAGTCCATCCACGTTAAACGATACGCGAACGTTGTAATACGACGTTCAGCGCAAAAGGGTTTTGCCCCTCGCGCAAATGCGCATTTGCGCACGCAAAACACACTGTGCGAAGACTGTAATAGGGGCCATCATGTGGCATGCCACTACACTGAAAAAAACAAGAAGTTCAGGGAGATTTCTTTTCAATTTCTTTTATTTTTTAGATAAAACTATCCCTGTTTTTAGTTTACTCATATGTCCATTAGACTGTAAGTCCAACTGCCAATGTCAAGGAAAATATCTTTGGGTGAGATCCTAACACTATTACATTGACTCTAGCTGCTTTCAGCTGACAGATAAAATCTATACTATAATACAGTAAGGCTTGGCGTGTCCGTCGCCAAGCCTGTACTGCGCATGCGCGCGCAACCAGCGGCGGTTGGCTGCACGAGCATGCAACCACCGCGGCACGCGCCGGCTGTGCGCGTGCCACAACGGTTACAAGATGTGCACGCAGCAGCCCGGTAGAGGCTGCGCGCACATCCTGTAGAGCTGGACACGCTCGCAGCGTCTACCCGGCTGCCGCGCGCGCATACATCCGCTGCGGCGGTTACAGGATACGCGCACAGCAGCCGGGTAGAGGCAGCGCGCGCATCCAGTAGACCAGGATGCGCGCACAGCCTCTAACCGGCTGCTGCACGTGCATCCAGTAGACCAGGATGCGCGCGCAGTCTCTACCCGGCTGTGCGCGTCCTGTTCTCCTGTAGAGGCTGCGCGCGCATCCAGCGTTTGGGCAAATAGACCCACGTGAGCTGGAGGGGGCAAATAGACCCACGTGAGCTGGGGGGGCAAATAGACCCACGTGAGCTGGGGGGGCAAATAGACCCACGTGAGCTGGGGGTGCAAATAGACCCACGTGAGCTGGGGAGGCCAAATAGACCCACGTGAGCTGGGGGGCAAATAGACCCACGTGAGCTGGGGGGCAAATAGACCCACGTGAGCTGGGGGGACAAATAGACCCACGTGAGCTGGGGGGGCCAAATAGACCCACGTGAGCTGGGGGGGCAAATAGACCCACGTGAGCTGGGGGGCAAATAGACCCATGTGAGCTGCTTCACTTAACAATAGACTGCCCTCTGGGCAGGCTTTTCACCTAGTACAGTATAAAGAGGTGGCTTCAGTTTTTACCCAGTACCAATTACTTGCTGTGCTTTCCAGGCAGTGACATGATCTAACAGAGGGGGAGAGCGATGCATGGAAGAGTGGACGATCTGACTATCATCATTGTAGAGGTGATATTGGAAACCAAAGGAAGAGATGAGATCATCAACAGAGGTGGTATAGATTGAAAAGAGGAATGCGGTACAGTTCTCCAACTTTGAGAGGTAATGGGGGAGAAGACAAGCCACTGAAGGAGACAGTAAAAGATTGGTCAGAGAGATAGGAAGAGGACCAGGAGAGAGCAGTGCTGCTGAGACCAAGTTTGCAGAGCGTGAGGAGTAGAAACAGGTAGTTAACTGTAAAAAGCAGCAGTTACGGTTACAAGTAGGTATAAAGCGCTAACAAGTGTATAAAGCGCTAACAAATATATATATACAAGTTAAACACAGAACAGTAGGAGAGAGGACCCTGCTCGAGGGCTTACAATCTAAGAGGAGAGGGGTGACACAGTAGGTGAGGGTAAATAAAGTGCAAGAAGTAGAGGGGGGCATGTGGGAGTGGAAAGATGGAGCAAGAAATGAACAGCAGGTGAACCATGGAATGAGCCAATAGGCTTCTCTAAAGTAACGTGTTTTCAGAGACTTGAAGGACTGGAGAGACGGGGAGAGACTTATGTTGCGGTGGAGGGAGGTCCATAGAAAGGGGGCAGCTCGGGAGAAGTTTTGAAGGCGGTAGTTGGGGGTGCGGGTACGTGGAGTTGATAGCATCAGATCATTGGCAGAGTGAAGTGACTGGGATGGGATGTAACTGGTAATAAGGGAGGAGATGTAGGCAGAGGCGCGGCTATGGAGAGCTTTGTAGGTGAGCACCAGTATTTTGAATTGGATTCTAAAGGAAACAGGGCGCCAGTGGAGAGATTGACAAAAGATCAAGAAGAATAAATAGGGAGTAGTGATGTTTGGACACAGAGATCTGTGAAAAAAGAATGTACACAAGCTGTGAGAGAAGGTTTTTGTCACGACCGGCTCCCAGGGCCTTGCCTGGCACCCGGCAGTGCCGTCCTCGCTGCTCGCTGGCCAGGTGCCGAGTGTTAAGGAAGCCCAAAGCGGTCACATGGGTGGTCAAGGGGCGGGGTGCGGCGTGATGATGCGTAGCCGCTGGGTTCAAATTCAGTCTGCTCAGGCAGACTCATTGCCCTAACGTGGAGTTTGCTTCCCCCAGTGCTTTCGGTGATTTCTAACTTTGAGTATGACTTTTGCTCTGGATAACGAACCCTCTATGTGTATGACCTCGGATATTTCTGGGAACCCTGCTTAGTGTATGACGACAGCTATTCCTGACAACCCGGCTCTGAGTGTAACCCTTGTATAAGGCTGACCCTCTCCTGGCATTAAGATCTATGCTATCAGGGCCTACTGTGTTACTGTGTATACTATTCTGGGGCCTGTTAACCCTTGCCGGGTGCTACAAGATCGAGTCCCTGAAGGTAGTTAGCTTTACCGACCATCCAAGGATCGGAGGGGTAGATAGGATACTGTGTACAGGGACCAGCATCGAAAACCCAAGGGGGATCTGTTACAGTTTTCAGCCAGTCCATTTATGTTAGAGATTGGATGGTCTTCCCAAACAGAACTGCCAGTGTATAAAGTGACCAGCTGAGTGAATCACAATTTGATTCAGGCAGCTGGAGATGAAGCCCCATACCCTGTCAGCAGTTTGCCTCAACTGTGCCAACATCTCACTTATACATTTATGCATGCTATATCAGTGAAGTCCTTTTGTGGATTGAAAATTGGCTGCAGTCGATAGATAGAAGGATAGATAGATACAGATAGATAGATAGTTAACCATTATCTTGGCAGATTGATAAAACATTTTGGGCCACATTACATTCTTGACGCTAACATTAACGCTCACTTGCGTGAGCATTGACGTTAGCTGCGGTGTTTACCGCATATTGCAATCCAAATGCAAACGGGTTAAGTAACCCGTTTGTGTTTGGTACCTAGCACTCCTCTGCGCGAGGTTACTGTACTTTGTGCTCCCTATACTTAACATGGGGAGCGCAAAGTGTTAATCAGCATTAGGATTACAAAGTCCCAGCGCTGATTAACGTCCGGCTCTGGTTAGCGGAAAGTTAGTGTTAAAGGAACACTCTACTCAAAAATCACCCCCCCCCCGTTTTTTTATCCTAACCTATCCCTATTCCCTTATCATAATTTTCTTTACTTGTAACTGTAATACTTACCCTAAAATCCTCTTGTTTCCAGCAGTGTTTTTTTTTTATATACTCACCTCCCTCCTCTTCCGCTCCCGTCCTTCTTGCATTGAAGTTGCCTTCTGGTTTACGTGAGAAGCACGCATGCGCGCCTCTCACGTAAGCCAGCCAATCAGCAGGCTTCCTCCCGGCTCCCTCTGAGGATTAGTGTTGCGGGCAAGAGGATGCGTACAACACTAACCCTCAGAGGGAGCCGCCAGCTTCTGCGGTGAGTTAGAGACGTCATCGCGCTGAAAGCGCGATGACGTCTCCTACTCGGCAAAAGTCGGCAGAAGCGGGAAATATGATTCCCGCTCTGCTGACTGACAGCTGGGAGGGCAGAGTAAAGTTCTCCGCCTCTCTCAGCTGTTTTCAGCATTTACAGCTGAGCGGAGGGAGGGGAGACAGAGGGCAGGATACTCCGGGCATCATGACCACCTAAAATAGCTTAGGTGGTCATGTTGCCTAGAGTATCCCTATAATGGATTCCGCTTCTGCAGAATCCGTCAGATACTCACCTCCTGTCCCGCCGTGAGGACCGCGGCTCCGACAGCCTCCTCTGGCGGGAGCAGGGAAAGACTGGGGGAAAAAGTCCCCCCAGTCTCTCCCTGCGTATCACTACGCCGACCGGCCGGATCTCGAGAGATGAAATCCGGCTGGTCATGTGACCGGCAGGGGGAAACTCAATGGAGTCCTATGGATCGTATTGTGGGCCTTTAATTATTGTTGCCTAGATAGAGATTAACAGTATAGCAAATAATCTTAATAGTATGCCGGTGTTCCATGTTTATGGTGTTAATCTTTATCCTCCAATACAGTGACAGGTGTGCATGTTATTGTGTGTGTGTGCACATATATGTTTAAATAATAAAATTTGCAATATATCCAATTCTAAAGGTAGCAGCAATATTCACATCATATAGCATTGCATCCAAAAAGCTGGCACACATGATTGCTGGACAGCCACAACATTAAAACCACTGACAGGTGAAAGGAATAACAATGAGTATATGGTTACAATGGCACCTGCCAAGGTTTGGGAAATAATAAGTGCAAGTGAACAGTCAGTTCTTCAATTTTATGTGTTGGAAGCAGGAAAAATCGGCAAGCGAGAAGATCTGAGTGACTTCGACAAGAGGCAAATAGTGATGGCTACATTACTGGGTCAGACAATCTCCAACATGGCATGTGTTGTGGGGTGTTCCCTCTATGCAGTGGTTAGTATCTACCAGAGGTGCAAGATGGGAGCCCAATTAGCCTAAATTGTTTGCGAAAACACAGAAGAGGAAAAGACAGGATGTTATAGAGCGCTGTGGAATATACTGGCGCTTTATAATTAAAGAATAATAATAATTACATCTTGCATAGCAGACATTTTAGCTCATTATTTGGTATTTCCAGCAACTTCCCTTAGGCTACTGCAATATTTCATTTAAAGTTTCAATAATACAGAAAGCTGAAGTCCAATGGAAGAAAAAATATAGCCACTTAATATATGAGAATGCCTTGAACCGACATCAGAAAAATGGCATTTGGCTTTTCTGCGTCCCCACATGGCTGTAAACCTTTGATAAATTGTAACCTATATCTTATCTGCCAATTAGCTAAGATAACAAAGCACTGCATAAATATTATAATTTTGACATCTTGTAGCCGGGTGTCATCATTGTAATAAGATGTAAATTGTGTAGGGATTTGCTACATTGCTATAACCGCAGACAACAGGCAAGATACAATTCATATCACAACTGTCTCTCAGTGATGTACTGGGAAAATGAACATGCAAATCCATACTAAAGTACGGCCATGCAACCGCTCCAGAATCCTAAGGGCATTGCGGCAATTATTTTTTAAACCAATTACAAAATAAAAGCTGCAATATTTTATGAATGTTTAATCCTGTTAAGATTCCATACTCGAGGTGCTTGAAAATTAAATAAATAAATAGCGTATTAATTATTTCTGGCCACATGTCCTATGTGTGATTTTTACACCCAGCCTCCTGACCTTTTCATTTGGCGACGTTACATAATATGCATTGACCTGGACCAAATTTAATTCAGCGGCACTCATATCAGGGATGAATTGCCTGGCCTTTGTAACATACCCTTGTCTTTATATTACACAATGACTAATGTTTCTGTGGTTAAATCCTTGTGGTGATTCCCCCCCCCCTTTTGATTCTATGCATTAAATAATTAAAGGGTTTTATAGGAAAATGAGCGGCTTCTACTTTAAATAGTGTTTGACCCATTTAACCTAAAATTGTTTATTGTGAATTGCCTCGAGTTCCCTTACTATGTCCTAGAAGACTTACAGGATTATTCAAAGAGCTCCGAATTGCTTGAGAAAGGTAACCGAACGCTGAAAATCAGCGTTCGGTTACCTTTTCTGGCCATTCGGCTATCCAGAGAGCAGGCAATTCGCCAAATCCTGGCGAATTGTCTAAACATACGGTGCCTGTTCGGTGCCTGTTCGAGGGCAGTGAAAACCCCATGATAAAGCACTGCTTCGGCTATTCAGAGAACACAAACCAGCAGTGAAAGGTTCCCGAAATGCCCAGCCATTCGGGGTTTAATTCGGCAGATTTATTCAGGAGAATCCCATAGGCTTCAATGTTAAAAATATTCCCATTTTAATTCAATATCTAATAAACCGTTCATTATATAATTCTGCAGTAAAGAGTCTCTTTATTTATAGATTTTTTAGGATATTTTAAGCATTTTTCTTAAAAATTTTTTTCTAAAAGTCCGATTTTTTTTTTTTAAGTTTACTTATTTTTTCTGTAACAGCCCTCTTTATTATCATTCCCTGGACCTCATATGTAAATTTCAGACATTTTCGCTCAGTAGTCTCTTTGCAAACAGTGTTTCACTTTTCAATCATTCATGCAAACTGTTTTGCTAATTTATTCACTGCCTCTTCTGCTGTGTTGAAGGCTGCAATCGGCTCCTGTTCGAGTTTTTCTGTGGTTTTCGGCAGGTTAATCCAGATGTTTTTGAGGGTTTTCGGCGTGCATTCGCTGGGTTTTGCTGTTCGTTTTCGTCAGGTTTGCGCCAGCTTTTCCCTGCAATTCGGGGACCCTGTGGTGCTTGCTGAATACACCGCAGGGTCACCGAAATGGGATCGGCAAAACAAACCGAATTGAAGAGAACGAAAAGTCGCCGAACGTGCGGTGACTTTTCGAATCTCTTTGAATAACCCTGTTAATTTGATGCGAGTGTCTATTTGCAGTTCATGTATGTTTCAGAAAAAGATCTCACCATTCTCATATTTGACATTAAGGGTTTTGAAAATCCATAAAACAATCCATACAGTGCATCAACTTTAACTTACATGGGACACTTCTTTTTTTTTAAAATATCTATTGAGTGGTTTATAGAAATGTGTTAGAATCACAGTAAAAGGTTTTACAAGCAATGATTTCTAATCAATCCAAAACATTTTTAGTACTTAACAATATAAACAATGTAGCAAATAAAAATGGGTAAAGCGCAGTCATATGAGGATGTCGGGATGACGTAGAGAAGTGCTGTCAGGGACTAACATGCACTATCAGGGTTATTCAGAGAGTGTGAAAAGCAAGAGAATGACTGGAGAATGACTGGAGAATGAAAAATTCTAGGTCAAAATAGCCAAACCAGAAAAATTCTCCCTTTCATCTCACTTTCCAAATCGGCTATTTTGACCTAGAATTTTTCATTCTCCAGTCATTCTCCTGCTTTTCACGCTCTCTGAATAACCCTGTATATGATATTTTCCAGCTAAGGTTCATCCACAGGGCCGCCGTCATGTGGGTGACAGCTCAAGTTATGTTCAGTGGCCCATTGGCTCCAAGTGGCCCTGATAAGTGTGGCATATCAAAGTGCCATAGATGGAAGAGACCCGCTTTGCCACAAAGGGTTGACCCACCAAGGTACAAACAAATTTCCCAGTGGGCCGAAATATCTGGGGCTGGTAAGAGCACTCTGACTCTTCACTGAGGGAGCGATCAATATGGTCTGCACCAGGGAGAGGTGAAATGTGAACGCTCTTCCATCATAGAACACCTTTTATCGCTTCACTGGACCACCAGGGATTTAGCCCACTCCCTGTAAAATAAGGTAAGCTGAAGAGGCGGCAATGAGTTTTATTTCTAAATAGTGTACTGAAATGGGCAAATGAGGGAAGGATGGCCCTGACCAGCAGTTCGGTAAGAGGCCCAAAGATTTCTGATGGCAACCCTGTCCATCGGGGCAGATGGGACAGAAAATACTCTTTCAGTAATTACTGTGAATGATAATGATGATAAAAGTCAATTGGCAGTGGTAAAGGATATTAATGTTTTTTTTCTAAAGGGTATCATTTATTAAACTAAGCAAATCTATGTTCAAAAAGGTAAAAAAATACTTTTAGGTTAACTTAGTAGTAAAAAACCTAGCTCTTTTTCGCATCAGTACAGTCCTGCAGGGTCATTGTTTTTAATTTGTCCCATGTAAGGTCACCTTAGACATGCTCAGTCAAATTGTAGTGTCCTAACAACTTAAAACCTTACCCTCCACCACTGAATTAGTAAAGAGGTGATGAGTAGAGAAGTAAAGTAAAAATGGGTAAAGCGCAGTCATATGAGGATGTCGGGATGACGTAGAGAAGTGCTGTCAGGGAGTAGCATACACTCTCAGGGTTATTCAGAGAGCATGACAAGCAAGAGAATGACTGGAGAATGACTGAAAAATTCTAGGTCAAAATAGCCAAACCAGCAAAATTCTCCCTTTCATCTCACTTTCCAAATCGGCTATTTTGACCTAGAATTTTTCATTCTCCAGTCATTCCAGGCTCGTTAGGTTTTGTACTTGTAACAACGAGCAGTTAAGCTTGATTTTTAACAATATTCCAAAATTTCTGCTATGTCATAACTATAACAATGTAAAATCCTTTCGGTTAAATGTTTACAATCCTTCTATGCTCTCCAAATAAATCAACAAAGATCTCCCCTCAAGTCACCAGGAACAAGTCCAAGATCCCCTGAGCATGGTCAGTAATTTTTCTACAATTACACACTTCTTTATCTGGACGAAATTGGTGTTTTTTTATTGGCGCATTGGCATTTCATAAATCTATATTCTCATTTATTTATGAGGTGTCGTGATTGACACGTTTTTCCTCGTCTGTAAAGTTATTGGCAAAGCCATGCCCAGTCACCAAAGTCATTTGTTTGGGCCCAGATGTCTTGCATTACTAGATGTCAATCTATTCCATATTACCTTTGGGAAATGTTACATATGTCTAATATCAAACAGGTCTTAACTGGTATAAGATGTATAAAATGTTATTGCATCTCTGGCCCCACCATTACCAGTGAACAATATCTGCTGAAAGCCTTTAATGTTCTGAATACGTAACTTTGCTCTTGGTCTCTGTACTGAAACAGGTCTCTTTATCTCTAAAATACACTTTAAACATTACGTCCCGGAGGCTTTTTCATATAGCACATGTGTATAACCCATCCTGTGTGATATGTCCATGTCTTTTGACAGAATTCTGTAAAAAGTGCCAAAACTAGCAGAGCCAAGAGTGACAGCTCAAGTCAATTTATCAATGTCAAGATTACTCTTGTCCAGTTTGGCGGGCAGAATTCAAATCAATTTTATTTCTATTCAGTTGTCTGTCAAGAACTATTAGTTCAGTCAGATGTTTGTGCTTTTGGTCCTATCGCGTCACTGTTGTGATGTTGTGACTTCTCCCTTTCAAATGATTTATTTTGGTTTTCTGTTAAGTGGAATCAGCCTTAGCCATCTATTTTGTGGCTATGTGGCCATCACCCAAGAAAAAATGACGTTATACTGCACACCAAACATAAACACCAAAAAAAAAACGGGTGCTAACCAATCAGTGGACTAGTCCTCAAAAGTCCTAAAACATAGAGTATATATAACTTGGAAGCACACAAGTTAAAAAAATGCAAATTTTTTAGTATCAAGCAAGGAATATACAAACTGTAAACAAATAAATGGTGTATTAGATTCAACAGTACAAACATAAGCATATGTATTCTACACACCACAGGCTATATAGAAAAACAATACAAAACATCATGGAAGCATAACAGTCCTCTAAAAGGGAAATAGGAACCAGAAATTATATCATACACAAAAAAGAAGCAGCTGCTGCCTGGATGGGTATGTGGTGAAACCTCACCATATGCTGAATCAGAAACACAAGACCTAATGTCTCAATGTTTCGGCTAACAAGCCTTTGTCAAGGGTCATCATCAACATTTGTGGCCATCATCAACATTTTAGCAGCCACACAAGTGTAGAGAATTAATGAGTAGACTAACAGGGTTATTCAAAGAGATCCGAATTGTGGCCGGAAGGTAACCGAACAGTGAAATTCAGCGTATGGTTACCTTTCCTGGCCATTTGGCTATTCAGAGAGCAGGCAGTTCGCCAAATCCTGGCGAATTGCCTGCACATACGGTGCCTGTTCGGTGCCTGTTCGAGGGCAGTGAATCCCCATAGAGAAGCAATGTTTTGTCTATTCAGAGAACAAAAACCAGCAGTGAAAAGTTGCCGAATTGCGATGCTGTTTGGTGGTTTCATTCGACAAGTTTATTCAGGCGAATCCCATAGGCTTCAATGTTAAAAATATTCCCGTTTTAATTCAATATCGAATAAACCGTTGATTATAATATTCTGCAGTAAAAAGTCTCTTTATTTATAGATTTTTTAGGATCTTTATGCATTTTTCGGGATTTTTTTGCAAAAATTTTTTCGTTTTCTTTAAAATCATTTTTTTTCTGTAACAGCCCTTTTTATTATCATTCATTGGAGCTTAAATGTAAATTTTAGACATTTTTGTTCTGTAGTTTCTTTGCAAACAGCCTTTCACCTTTCAAACATTCAAGCGTACTGTTTTTTTTTTGTTCACTCCAATCGTCTGCGGTGTCGGCTTTTTCCAGCGGCTGCTCTGCGCTGTGATCGGCTGTTGCTCGGGTTTCTCTGACGTGTTCCGCGGGGTTAATCCAGATGTTTTTGCGGGTTTTGGTGTGCGTACGCCGGGTTTTGCGGTGAGAGTCCGTCGGGTTTGCGGTGGCTTTCCCCTGCATTACGGCGGCCCTGTGGTGCTTGCTGAATACACCGCAGGGTCATCGAAATGGGATCGCCAAATCGCACCGAATGGAAGAGAACGAAAAGTCACTGAACGTGCGATGACTTTTCGATTCTCTTTAAATAACCCTGTTAGTGAATTCTGGAGATTAAGGTTCTGTAGACATTGCTACTTGATGTGCTTCTGCTTTCCACATTCTATCATCCAGTTTACTCAGTCAGATCTTCGTAACAGGCTTGACGGATTGTCCGACATCACGTTTTTCAACTTCGTTTACCAAATTAGGATAAAGTAGCGTTTGGTCAATAATCCTTATAATAATGTTTGTGAAGAAAACCAACATTTTTTACAAGCTGTTACATTCGTATAGTTTTAGAAATGCTGATTCCAGCTTTTACTGTTTACTTGTTATTTGTTGAATATTAAACCAGGCCATTCCTTTGATTGCAAAAGTGCAATATTCGTCTTTGTGCCTCCAGCCACTGCCTGTCAGGTTATTATTATTTCTGAGGTTTATACGTTTGACTTGGATAAAGAAGCTGCTGTCTTCAAAAGACCAAATGCGTGTTGCAAGTACTAGTGTAAAGCATTTACTGATTCATTTAAGAAACTGATTGAAATATGGGCAACATTTTTTTTTTATTTCCAGAACACTTTATGTTATTTGCTTGGAAGTTATGTCGAATTTTATTTAATAAGCTGCAAAATCTTGCATAAATTTGTACAAAAGCAAAATATAGACAAAGCTAAACCTAAAGCAAACAAATGTGGCCATAAATCATAAATGAACAAAAGGAGGTAAGGCTGCTCTAGGAGGAACAATGTTGTCCATACTACTGGATTGTCCCTGGATCCCATCACTTTTCTTTGGGCAAATTACCTTCTAATCTAATACTCAGAGTCACGTGTGTACTGTCACACATCCACTTTTCAAGGAATCAAACTATCTTTGTGGATATATTATTTTGCTATAGTTTATTCATCTGGCATGTTCTTACACTATCACTGTTATTCAGAGAAAGGTGAAACTCTGGAGAACTTTTGGAGAAGTGAAAATTCTAGGTCAAAATAGCCAATTTGGAAAGTGAGATAAATGGGAGAATTTTTCTGGTTCGGCTATTTTGACCTAAAATTTTCACTTCTCCAAAAGTTCACCAGTTTCACCTTTCTCCGAATAACCCTGTGTATGTTATTAAAATCTCATGCAACAGATGGTTTGATGGGATCAGGTCTGCCCTAAGAAATCATGGGTCCCCTAACTATACCACTGGACAGGGCCCCCTGCTATCAGCTGCCAATTTCAATAAGCTAAATAAAAATCAAACATTTTGCCTCTTTCTGCAAACCTTTATTTTACTGGGAATGGGCTGAATCCCTGGTGGTCCAGCAACGGGATAAAAAGTGTTCCCTGGTGCACATCATACTAATCGATCCCTCTGTTATGGGTCAGAGTGCTCATACCGGCCCCTATATGCTGCAGCCCACTGGGAAAATGGCTGGTATCTTGGATGACCAGTCCTGGGTGACATGGAGGGGCCCTTACCTATTTGGCACTTAAGGTGCACATAGGGTTTGGCAAGGGACCCCTGGATCAACTGGGCCCCTGAACATGTCATGGGCTGTCACTCCCTGATGGCTGCCGTGGATGGGATTCTTTTGTTCATATAGCATCATACGATTTCATGGATATGTCAGGCTCAGCTGCATTTTCTCAGCATGTCTACAAACTGGTGACCATTGCTTTTGTATATTTAGCCTACATGCCAGAAGTTGTGACCACTTTTTCATTGGCACATGTAGCTAAATGGAAACTCAGTGATCCTCACCCTCACTATTGGCATGTGTTTGCACCAATCAATGGAAAGTGGTAACAATGCAGACTTTTGTCGTGGGCAATTCTACTGAACCCATGCTCATGTGTTTCCACAGAAGGTCTGGATTCACGTGACTGTTAATGGGGACAGAGTGTGTGTATCCATTCTTCTAGTGGAAGCACTGGAACAAAGATGTGTCTCCTGAAGTTTGTAGCTTGAATCTTGCCCCAATTTTAACCTACCCACCCATGGTAATGACAATTGTGTGTTACCCTTTGCTGGATTGACAATGTGTAATCTGTTGTGGACTTAACCGGCCTTTTGGCCTTTGCTCACCACTGGTATTGATGCCTGGAGTCCATGGGACTCCATTGAGCCAATCCCCACCCTACGTTTGTGATCTCTGGTTGTGTTGAAAAATGTAACAGTACTTACCGATTATAGCCCCTATGCCAACCTTGTAGATTATAGGCAGCAAGTAAGGGAAACGTTTGGTGTGAACCGATAACCCTTAGCGACACCCTCTTACCCACCTTATTTCGAATGAACCACTGTACTAGCGACTCAAGTCAGAATATTTAGGAGCTGATCATTGATGCCAGCACAAGCACTGAAGTCCACCATTGGTATTGATGTCTGGAGTCCCTGGGACTCCATCGAGCCAAGGCCCACCCTGGGCAGACTCGCATATGTAGAGTGATTCTGAGGCTGCTAAAGGACACTAGGAACTATTTGCTTCATGTGAACATAGGATGTAGCGAATTGTCCGGCCCCTGAGCACCGTAAAACAGGGGTTAGTATAGTTTTTTTGGTCAATTCATTTTTCTGTGTTGAGTAGTGGTAAGTAAGCTTGTTCTCTTGCTAAGCTGTAATTATTGGCTTCTATACAAAGTATACGAGTCATTAATGTACAGTAAGGAGTCACCAATGCCAAGCCACAGCCATTAACTTAAAGGGACGCTACCACTAAAATAAGCTGTATCTAGATTACTTTTCCGGTACAAACAAAATCACAATATAAAACACATGCTGCTGTTTTTTTGTTTTTTTGTTTGAAGTAATTGCATGTAAAAAGGAAAAATAAAGTTATGTTTTTAGCTCCCGTTTACATTTTTGTGAATTTCTCTCATGATGCAACATTTACCAAACTCTGATGGCAAGTCTTGTACAGCTGTGGTATAGTAAACAGTAGTGAAGAAGCAATGGGGTGGTGGAGAGAATGTTTAGACAAGGCTGTAGGGGATCTGTTATGTTGTCTAAGCAACCGGAGATAAGGCACGACCGCTGAATAGGATCTGATAATGGTATGGCAACATTAAACGGTACCCCCTGGTGATGTCATTTAGATATATTTAACATAATGCAAGTCAATCGGTCAGTTTTCTGGATTTCTGACCCATAAAGTCCATTATATGGAAAAAGATGGCAAGCGCCCACTGCATGCACCACCACCGAAACCCCGAAGCTAGACCAAATGATTAGTGGTTTCCCCTGAAACAAAAAATATGAGGAACGTATACATAACTGGTCAGCGCGATTTGGATCGCTCTCAGGGCTTAGATGGCTCCCTCATATGACATAATCCACATGGATATATACAAAGAAGCAAAAAACATATAATAGTGCAGCAAATTGCGATAGATTATACAAAGGTTATATGACATATAGGGCCCTATTACATTCTCTGCGCAAGTGGTTTTGCGTGCGCAAATGCGCAGAGAATG
Organism: Leptobrachium leishanense; assembly: GCA_009667805.1. NCBI lineage: Eukaryota > Metazoa > Chordata > Amphibia > Anura > Megophryidae > Leptobrachium > Leptobrachium leishanense. Next base: position 314,847,183 of record CM019066.1, read on the forward strand.
TAATAGGGCCCATAGTCGTTCTCATGGCCGGACTGGCCTACCGGGATGCCGGGAGGGATCCCGGTAGGCTGCTTTATTTTTGGGCCGCTGGGGAGTCTGGAGATTACAGGAGGCTTTAGAATCTGGCTCCTCCCCTACTATTCCCCGTCTCTTCCTGTCCCCGCACACACTGTGTGCACAGGGTGGGAAGGGGGTGGGCTCTGGGTCGACCCATCCATGAAGCACTTGTCCAGGGCAGCCTCTCATCATGCTGCTGCAGTTGCTCCTCCCCATCCTCCTGCACAGCTTCCTGTCTCTGCAACACGAGGGAGGAAGGAGTGAGAGAGGTGGGGAGAGCAGGGCCAGCCTGTGCAGCAGCTGCAGCCAGCCCTAGAGTGGACATCCCATTGCAAAGTAAGTTTGGGATACCCCCTGGGCCCCAAGCAGCGTTTGTTTTTTTTAAATTAGCTACACACACACACACACACACACACACACACACACACACACAGGGTAGGGAGCAGGGATGCCAGGCTACTCGAGACAGCTGTAAAGCTGCTGGCTGTACAGCTGACTGCTCCCCTGCCCTTAAACATGTAGAAATCCTGCTCCTTACTTTGTAGCTGCTCGAATTTAAAAAATAAATAAAACGCACCTCTCCCTATCCTACCATCTCCTAACTCACTCTGCAGGGAAGGGACACATGCAGGCACTGCAGACAATGATTATTAAATCAGTGTGTGTGTGTACACAGAGACCAGGGGGGGTCACAGTGAGAGAGGGGATCACAGAGAGAATGGGGGGGGTCACAGAAAGGGGGGATCACAGAGGGAAAGAGGTGATCACAGAGAGAGAGAGGGGATCACAGAGAGAGAGAGAAGGGATCACAGAGAGAGAGAAGGGATCACAGAGAGAGAGAAGGGATCACAGAGAGAGAGAAGGGATCACAGAGAAAGAGGGGATCACAGAGAAAGAGGGGATCACAGAGAGAGAAGGGATCACAGAGAAAGAGGGGATCACAGAGAGAAAGAGGGGGTCACAGAGAACGAAGGGTCACAGAAAGAGGGGGTCACAGAGAGGGGGTCACAGAGAAAGAAGGGTCACAGAGAAAGAGGGGGTCACAGAAAGAGGGGATCACAGAAAGAGAGAAAGAGGATCACAGAGACAGAGGGGATCACAGAGAAAGAGGGGATCAAAGAGCGGGAAAGATGGGATCAGAGAGAGAGAAAGAGGGGATCACAGAGAGAAAGAAGGGATCAGAGAGAGAGAAAGAGGGGATCACAGAGAGAAAGAAGGGATCACAGAGTAAGAGGGGGTCACAGAGAGAGAAAGAGGGGGTCACAGAGAGAGGGGATCACAAAGAGAGAGAGAAAGAGGGGATCACAGAGAGAAATGGGGTCACAGAGAGAGGTGATCACAGAGGGATAGAGAGAGGGGATCACAGCGAGAAAGAGGGGATCACAGAGAGAGAGAAGGAGGGTATCACAGAGAGAGAGAAGGAGGGTATCAGAGAGAAGGGGTCAGAGAGTAAGAGGGGGTCAGAGTAAGAGGGGGTCACAGAGAGGTGATCACAGGGATAGAGAGAGGGATCACAGAGGGATAGTGAGATGGGATCACAGAGGGATAGAGAGAGGGGATCACAGAGAACGGGGATCACAGAGAGAGAAAGAGGGATCACAGAGAAAGAGGGGGTCACAGAGCGAAAGAGGGGGTCACAGAGCGAAAGAGGGGGTCACAGAGAGAGGTGATCACAGAGGGATAGAGAGAGGGGATCACAGAGGGATAGAGAGAAGGGATCACAGAGGGATAGAGAGAGGGGATCACAGAGAGATAGAGAGAGGGGATCACAGAGAACGGGGATCACAGAGAACGGGGCTCACAGAGAGAGAGAAAGAGGGGATCACAGAGAACGGGGCTCACAGAGAGAGAAAGAGGGGATCACAGAGAAAGAGGGGTCACAGAGAAAGAGGGGGTCAGAGAGAAAGAGGGGGTCACAGAGAGAAAGAGGGTGCATCACAGATGAAAGAGGGGATCACAGAAGAGAGAAAGAGGGGATCACAGAGGAGAGAGAAAGGGGATCACAGAGAGAGAAAGAGGGATCACAGAGAGAAAGAAAGGATCACAGAGAAAGAGGGATCACAGAGAAAGGACGGTCACAGGGCGAAAGAGGGGGTCACAGAGCGAAAAGGGGGTCACAGAGCGAAAGAGGGGGTCACAGAGAGAGGTGATCACAGAGGGATAGAGAGAGGGGATCACAGAGAGATAGAGAGAGGGGATCACAGAACGGGGATCACAGAGAACAGGGATCACAGAGAACGGGGCTCACAGAGAAAGAGGGGATCACAGAGAACGGGGCTCACAGAGAGAGAAAGAGGGGATCACAGAGAGAAAGAGGGGGTCACAGAGAGAAAGAGGGGGTCACAGAGTGAAGGAGGGGGTCAGAGAGAGAGAAAGAGGGGATCACGGAGAGAGAGAAAGAGGGGATCACAGAGAGAGAAAGAGAGGATCACAGAGAGAGAAAGAGGGGATCACAGAGAGAGAGAAAGAGGGGATCACAGAGAGAGAAAGAGGGGATCACAGAGAGAAAGAAAGGATCACAGAGAAAGAGGGGGTCACAGAGAGAAAGGGGGGTCACAGAGAGAGAAAGAGGGGGTCACAAAGAGAGAGAGAAAGAGGGGATCACAGAGAGAAATGGGGTCACAGAGGTGATCACAGAGGGATAGAGAGAGGGCTTCACAGAGAGAAAGGGGATCACAGAGAGAGGTGATCACAGAGAGATAGAGAGAGGGGATCACAGAACGGGGATCACAGAGAACGGGGATCACAGAGAACGGGGCTCACAGAGAAAGAGGGGATCACAGAGAACGGGGCTCACAGAGAGAGAAAGAGGGGATCACAGAGAAAGAGGGGGTCACAGAGAGAAAGAGGGGGTCACAGAGAGAAAGAGGGGTCACAGAGTGAAGGAGGGGGTCAGAGAGAGAGAAAGAGGGGATCACAGAGAGAGAGAAAGGGGATCACAGAGAGAGAAAGAGAGGATCACAGAGAGAGAAAGAGGGGATCACAGAGAGAGAAAGAGGGGATCACAGAGAGAGAGAAAGAGGGGATCACAGAGAGAAAGAAAGGATCACAGAGAAAGAGGGGGTCACAGAGAGAAAGAGGGGGTCACAGAGAGAGAAAGAGGGGGATCACAAAGAGAGAGAGAAAGAGGGGATCACAGAGAGAAATGGGGTCACAGAGGTGATCACAGAGGGATAGAGGGCTTCACAGAGAGAAAGGGGATCACAGAGAGAGGTGATCACAGAGGGATAAAGAGGGGATCACAGAGAGAGGTGATCACAGAGGGATAGAGAGGGGATCACAGAGAGAGGAGATCACAGAGAGAAAGAGGGGGTCACAGAGAGGGGATCACAGAGGGATAGAGAGAGGGGATCACAGAGGGATAGAGAGAGGGGATCACAGAGAGAAAGAGGGGATCACAGAGAGAAAGAGGGGGTCACAGAGAGGTGATCACAGAGGGATAGAGAGAGGGGATCACAGAGGGATAGAGAGAGGGGATCACAGAGAGAGGGGATCACAGAGAGAAAGAGGGGGTCACAGAGAGGTGATCACAGAGGGATAGAGAGAGGGGATCACAGAGAGAAAGAGGGGATCACAGAGAGAAAGAGGGGGTCACAGAGAGAGGTGATCACAGAGGGATAGAGAGAGGGGATCACAGAGAAAGGGTATCACAGAGAAAGAGGGGGTCACAGAGAGTGTAAGAGGGGATCACAGAGAGACTACTCATACACACCGCACATTGCTGTGAGTTTTATTTGCTGTGCAGCTCTGATACGTATCCTTTTCGTTTGCACTTACCACAAAATAGGGCTGGTCTAAAAAATATTTTCCAGGGCTGCTTTTTATTCCCAGTCCGGCCCTGGTTCCACTCACAAACATAGAGCCCTGTCACTGGCTCTGAGTGGGTCACAGCATCGAGATACACTCCAGAACTCTTCCGTGGTGTTCCACACCTTTAGGGATGATTTCTTGTTGTGACTGCAGATATATGGAATGGCAAAGAAGAAAGATCTCCTTGTGTATACCCGGTTTTATACAGTATACAGGCAGTATATAGACAAGTTTAAGCTCACTCTTGATGGAGCCTAAATAATCTCAAGGTGAAGCGCCTATGGATTTGTTGATCAGGTCAAATCCAAAAAAAACTCCACGATATCAGGTACTCGAACTCCAAAATAAAATTTATTATAAAAAAATGTTAAAAACAAATAAAACAAGCTAGACAGATGTCCAGAACGCGTTTCGCCGCTAGGAGCGGCTTCATCAGCTGGATTCATCAACAAGTCATAAGGCACTCTTGACAGTTCTTACGGGCTGGTCAGCCTCATCAGCAGGAGACAGGCTGGTGATTGTGGCAGAGTGATGCTGATACTGAAGGCAAATCAACAACTATTAAAAATAAAGAGGATGAGATTAAGGTTAATGTCAGATGAACGCAGTCTGAGCGCACTCTGCGTGTGTGCATAACGGACAGACGTACTGACAGAAGATGCTGTAGACACCACACGGTCCGTGTTTTTTTGATGGACGTAGAAAAAAAGGGAATTATGGGAAACAAAATTAATATGCAAAAGGATAAAAATTTGAAAAGGATATGAAAAGCCATTATGTGCGTTGCAAATGCGCTGCGTCTGACATCTCATCACTCACACAGAACTCTACGCAGATGTGGCGCACTCTGCGCGTCCGTCTAGCGGTTTTACATTCTTGCCTATCTTGCTACGTTAGCCACGTGCGTTGTGAGTGCGCAGTTAGGTGCGCATGTACTTCGTGTGTGAGTCTCTATTGTTCATGATTCTATACTACGATGGACATTAAACTGTGCGGCGACACGGACGTGATAACTGCCTTCGTCTGACATTAGCCTAAACGTCTTCATACTGCAAATTACAAGAAATAATATGAATAATTGTAAAAAAAACTACCCCACCTATACAAACTATTTCATTATATAACACGCAAAATCTTCTGAATTCTAAGATTGTGACAAGCAGTCTAAATTTTAACGGCTTAATAATCAAATTTTATGTCACTCACAAACACGAAAGACACACACACATACGCACACTATCAAGATACAATATTACAACATGTTGCTTTTATTAAATAAAAATAAAACGTAATAGTTCACTGTTGCATTAATTGTTTCAACTTAAAACCTAACGTTCTAATTACTATATTTAACTATAAAAATGCAAATGCAGTAAGTGGATTGATCGCTCATAAGAATGCCTTTATTCCATGCTTTAACCTCTATTAGTGAGGATTATAAGGACATATCCACATTGGCATTTTGTAAGTGTCACTGTGACAGCACTTGCAGCACAAATGCCTAGCTGTCAGAGTGAGGTTTATCACTAGGTTTTTTCCTGCGAATGCAGACTAATAAGCCCAGAAATTACAATTGCCTCCCTGCCGAATCTGTGATAGGCGGAAATAATGATATCAGTGCCCTGCTAATCTTCTTGCCTCTCCGCTTGGCACCATCCTATTGAGTCACCTGTCATACTCCGCTTTGATGAGGCGAATTCAATCTCTCAGCTATAATGACAATGGAGTCATTTTAATGTTGGGAAATGATTATGTGAAGGCTTCTCTTTGCTGTGTTTTGGCAAGCAAACCAGGTTAATGTTCACTGTGAGATATGCTCCAGCTGTTTGGAAGCAATGCTGTATTAAGTGAATATTGCTTCTACCTATAAGAACGGATATATTGCAAATGTACATCTCATCGTGGCATAAACACAGTTCAATTATTTAAACATATATGTGCACACATACACAAGCACATGCACACCTACCAGGACAATATAGATTAACAGCAATAAACATATAATAATCAGCACAATATTAGCAATATATGCTTTACTATTTATCTCTATCCTGGTGAAAGTATTTAAATAAAGGTGTTTATCAAACAGCCAAAATATTGCTGCACAGCTACATGTCTGTAAGCATCTGTTTGTCTATCTATCCATTTATTTATTTCTGTCTGAATACACACACACACACACATACACACTCACACATATCCAGATGGATATTCTTAATCTGGTTATTATATACATATGGATTCCATGGAACCTTTTGATAGATTTCATTTTTTTTTCTACTTTACATAAGTCCCAGAGTGCATCTACTAATCATATATATATATATTTTTATTATTATTGCAGAAGCCATTTGCACATCACAGCAATTAAAAGAACTGCATCCCAGAGCTCCTGTGCCACATTCCCCATATGCAGCAAGGAATTCTGAGTAGGATATGCAAATGACATCTGTCTCACTTTTTTGCATCCTGGGTCTGTTTTTACACAGAGCCCTAAAATCAATGCTATGCTATGCCATACTATGGCTTTTTTTTTTAGCAGAGATCAGGTTTATGCAACTGGTCTAAACCACTCCTAGGACAGTGCTGTTTTGAGTTTATTGGACCCTCTTCAGCAGGAGCTAGGCATCATGACCCGTTGCAGTGGATGCTTGGACCCGTAGGGTATATCAATACTTATTTAAATTGTGGTGGAGGACAAAAAATGAGATTAAAAGCCTCCACACTGCAAATTATAAAGTTTATTATTGCAGAGACCATTTACACATCACAGCAATTCAAAGAACTGCATCACCAGAGGCCTGTTCAATACCTCAGCAGCTGCTGAATTGCTGCAGCGCAGCAATTCAGTTTGCTGCAGCAGTGTCGTTGAACCCTTTGGATGCGAATTTTGAATCCAAAATGGCCGACAATTTCTTAATGAAAAATTCAGATTGTTTTTCGGATCACTCGGACAAAAAATAATAAAGAGAAGCAGTCAGCACAATTCCGTTTTGTATGCACACACCACAAATGATAGTTTTTAATGAATAAACGTTATGTTTACTTCTGAAACAATATATAAATTGAACTGTAATATATGTCTATGTGCAGGGGGAAATAATAAATAAATATTTTGTGCTTTGGTGAACAAAAACCTCAAAATTAACATTGCTGTAGGGAATTATTACTTGCTTCGAGGCGGCGGCCATCTTGCTGTAGGGCATTGTTACTGGCTTCATGCGGCGGCCATCTTTAATACGTCACACGAAGCATCTCCTCGGGTCGCTGCAAGTGCTAGGTTAGCACTGCTGAGCGCTGAGCGGTTGAACGGCGTTCAATGCAAGTTGCTAACTTAGCACTTGCAGCGGCTGAGGTATTGAACAGGCCTCAGGCTTCACAGCGGCTGCAGGGAGTGCTATTGAGACAGGAAGTCACACAGCCAATCAGGAACCACACATTGTGTTCATTGAAGGCTGAGCACACCCCAACGAACTCCTGAGGCATGTTCAGTTCCTCAGCCGCTGCAAGTGCTAAGTTAGCAACTTGGCACTGAATGCTGTGCTGCAGCTCAGCGATCAGCACTGCTAACTTAGCACTGGCAGCCAAGTCGAGAGGTGATGCAGGGTTAGCTGAGTGTGACGTGGGAAAGATGGCCGCCTCCACGGAGCAAATAATCCAATAAGGAAATGTTCAGTTTGAGGTTTTGGTGGAGCAAAACACCAAGGGCCACATTCCAATCTCGACGCTAAAATCCTAGCGCAAAGTGAAAATCTTTGCGCTAAGCGGTAAATTTTAGTGTCAGCAAATCATCGTTGGAATTACAACGTGCACACATCCGCTGATCAATAGTGCATGTGCGCGTAATGCTAACAGGATGTGCCTGAATGCACACGTAGTACCGCCTCGCGCAAAAAAATTTGCACGCGCTGTTTTTGGGTTTTTTAACGATTCAGCCAAAATGAAAATGTTTTCTATTGATATAAACTGCAGGTTCCACCCAAGGTGCACAGATCGCTACGTGTGTGCAATCAACAGCCCCCAGGACATTGGGGAAGCCTCCAAGTGCATAAAAGCCCTGTTTCACTCTTTAGAATCCCTCATGGGTGCTATGGATTCCTATATAGTGGTGCCAGTTGCACCTCATTGCTTGGAGGAAGCGATGGAGCACGATGGAGAAGGTGCACTGGCTGACACCGCCTAATTCAGCTAGAGGCTGCTGGAAGATGCCAGTGGCAAGGAACTTCAGGCAGCACAGCAACTTCGTCATCCCTGGGACAGATATCCGTGTCCCTGACCTGGACTCCAAATGGGACCGCAGCTGTAGGTAGAGCCTGTATATCTGTGCCTGGGTCAACCGGTAGCGGAGTCGACACTCAGCATCAGTCAGATGTTCCAATGTTAATCGTGTCCTTTGGACACGAGGTGCCCGTGGAACAACACGCTCCCTCTCCAACTCCTGCTGCCATCGGAGACGAATTCTGCGTCTGTGACGCAAAATGAGCACATATGCTGCAGCAATAATACATGCACACACAACATCATCCATTGTATTGGTTTGGTATGAGTTGAATGGGCAACTGTGCTTTCGTGCATTCCTTTTTATGGGCCTGTATATTTGGGGTTAGCCAGGTTATTCAGATTTGCCATTAGTACCAGCTTTAAGGAGTCGCTAAGATTATCCGAATAACGCGTAATTACCGCGAATAGATTGTAATACCTTACTTATGTAACATACAGGGTTATTCAAAGAGATTTCGAAAAGTCACCGCACGTTCGGTGACTTTTCGTTCTCCTCAATTCGGTGCAAATCGGCTTTCCCATTTCGGCTACCCTGCGGTGTATTCAGCAAGCACCACAAGGCTGTCGAAGTGCAGGAAAAAGGTGCCGCAAACCCGACGAAAACGTGGCGAAAACCCGGCGAATGCACGCCGAAAACCCGCAAAAACATCTGGATTAACCCGTCGAAGACGCCGGAAAAACCCGAGCAGGAGCCAATCACACGCAGCGAAGCCGCCGGAGAAAGCCGACACCGCAGAAGAAGGCAGTGAATAAATTAGGAAAACAGTTTGCTTGAATGATTGAAAAGTGAAACGCTGTTTGCAAAGAAACTACTGAGCGAAAATGTCTGAAATTTACATATGAGGTCCAGGGAATGATAATAAAAAGGGCTGTTACAGAAAAAATAAGTAAACTTTAAAAAAATCAAAAACAAAATCAGACTTTTTTTTAAAAACAAACAAACAGAAAAATGCTTAAAATATCCTAAAAAATCCATAAATAAAGAGACTTTTTACTGCAGAATTTTATAATGAACAGTTTATTAGATATTGGATTAAAACGGGAATATTTTTAACATTGAAGCCTATGGGATTCGCCTGAATAAACCTGTCGAATTAAACCACCGAATGGCAGGACATTTCGGGAACCTTTCACTGCTGGTTTGTGTTCTCTGAATAGCCGAAGCAGTGCTTTTTCATGGGGATTTCACTGCCCTTGAACAGGCACCGAACAGGCACCGTATGTGCAGGCAATTCGCCAGGATTTGGCGAATTGCCTGCTCTCTGGATAGCCGAATGGCCAAGAAAGGTAACCGAACGCTGAAAATCAGCGTTCGGTTACCTTTCTCCAGCCATTCGTATCTCTTTGAATAACCCTGATAGTGAATATATTTATTTTCTGTTAACCCTTTTGCTGCTGAGGCATTTCCCGCCTCTGTGCTGAGGTCATTTTTACCGGTTTTGCTCATCATGTTTAAACGTGTTTTGAAGGCTTATTTTAGTATATGACCCAGACATATTATATATCGTTCTTTCCGTCAGACTCGGCAGATTCATAATATGTCATTATTATATGTATACGTCATGACCTGTCTGTGTATTATAACAAAAAATGCAATAAAATATGAATTTTCAATAATTTACAACGTGTAAAGTGGGTTTTTTTCACATTTTAACATGCGAGCAATTGCGGTTATATTTTGTATGGGGTGCGCTTGTTAAAAAAATTAGAGATGGGGTCTCGTTACATTTTTTTTGGGGAAAATTACGCGATTTTTAACAAACGCACCGCATACAAAAATCGTTAGTGCAGCATTATTGTTCACATTATAATTGAAATAGGAACAATATTGCTGCATTAACGAACCAAAAAAAGAAAAAAAACTTGTTTATTTTTTTTTTATAATTTTTTTTTAAAATATTTTTTTAAAAAAAAATTTAAAAAAAAATTTCATGCTCATTTTTGGTATTGTTGGAACGGCCATGCTCTGGCCGATCCAACAATACCAAACATTAACCCCTAACTGCCACGGATCGGGAGATAGGGGGTTCATTGGAACCCCCTATCTCCACCATTGGTGGCAGTTAGGGGTTAACTCCAGGACTGGCGTCATCGTGCTATGCACGATGACGCCAGTCCTCAGGGGGCATTCCTGGAAGCTTGGCCGACATCCAAGATGTCGGCCAGCTCCGGGAAAGGATCACGAACCGGCGCTTTTCGGCGCCGATTCGTGATCCGGCCCCCATGGGGTTAATGCCAGGTACCATTTGGAACGGCAGGCTGTGCCCTTCCAAACGGTGCCTGGGTTAACCCCCTGCACGCCGCCGATCGGGAGGGAGGTCAGAAGGACCTCCCCCCCTTCCCTTTCAGGCGCCTCCTCCACACATGTTGGGGGGGCGCCTGAATTAGGTGTCATCGCGCCCCCGCGATGACACCTAATTACTCCGGCGGCGGTTCCGGGTGCTGGGCTGACATCGCGGATGTCAGCCCGCACCGGGGGGGCCAGCGATCGGCTGGAACCTTCCTCTGCAAGGAACGATACTATGGGTGGACGCGCTGAGCGCGTCCTCCGCAGTGAAGTGGTTAATCTGTATATTTGTGCAATTTTTTTTTTTTTTAGATTTTGCATTTTATTACTTTGTATTTCTGTAACAATTTAATGTTCTTGAACCCAGGACATACTTGAAAATGAGAGAAATCTCAATGTATCCTTGCTGGTAAAAACCTTTATAAATAAATAAATAAATAAATCCGAGCGCACATTTGCGTTTGCACTCACAATGTTAAGTCTAGGACACAGGAAGTACAGTAAGCTCGCGCATGGTTCGCACAGGTTCACACGCGGTACACGATTCCGCGCGGTTGTAGCGCTGAGTATGTAATTCGGAAGTCGGTGCAAATGGTTTTACCCAATGCATTAAAAATTACTTATGCATTGCAATATCATCCATATTTTTATCTGTGCTCATGTGATTATTTCAGGGATCTGTTTCAGATTCCTTTATTTCACAGGACGATTTAAGAAGAACACACATACTATTCAACCCATAGGTATTAAAAATAGCAAACAGTTTCATGTTTTCATGCTTCACTATTTTCATGAAAGGCCATTTTAATGACCTGTATAAAGAGGTGAATAATGAACATGTCCAGAATTTGATAGAGAGGTAGGAATTAGATATTTAATTCTATGAAAATCCTGTTGGATGGGAATAACCTTATTGTATCAGGGTAATGATATGGAATACTACACCAAAATGTGAAAGGTCCTTCATGGACGGACCATGGGTCACACATTGCTAAGATTAATCAAGTGCTTACAAATGGCAACAGGGGTGTTTACATGCGTATGTGTTATTCCGGTATACCGAGTGAATACTAGCACAAAGGACCATTAATCTGTTGTTTTTGTGAGCCTGCAATCCTCACTTGAACCATGAAGGAGGGTTCTCATGGCCCCTCCAGATCATGGGAACCAATGTGAGCACATAATTAACTGCATCACAAACCACTAAGAATCATTCCAGTATTCAGAATGTAAAACGTCTTCATACAAAGACTGGCGGCCATTGCTGGAACGTGTTAGACAATCAGATTATAAAACACAAAACAAAGAAATCCTCTAAAGAGATACATTTGGAACACAATTAAAATACTTACACATAAGAAAAAAATACAAATAATGACTTAATTTAATTCTCAGAAAAAATATCAACTCTCGCAGCCAACATTTTATCTCCAATATCGGCTGATTCAATTTAAATAATTAATCATTTATTTGGTCTAAACTGTTCTCTTCTCCTGTCAAATCTCCAGACTTCACCCTTTAAAGAATAATAGACCTGTATGATTGTAAAGTGCTGTTGGTCTGAAACATGCACAAAATAAATAATATTTCATCCAGTATCATACAGATTTCTGCTTTTAAACATGGCTATTAGATTTCAGTCTTATTCCCTGAATATTATTTCTGCCTGAAAATCCATTGACCAACACCTTCCAGCACTTGTAATTATTTTTGGAAGTCAGCATACGAATATTTTTATTTTGGGAGAAAGAATTTTACCAGGAAGGATACATTGAGATTTCTCTCGTTTTCAAGTATGTCCTGGGTGGTGAGTATGTACCGTTAGGTGTCTTGCCCAAGGACACTTACTGGAGAGGTGCTCACTCCCATGACTCCACAGGCTCTCTCCACGCAGGGTAGTGACATTACCTCTACTCCACCCAGCTTACTGTACTAAGCACCTCCTATACCTAACATGGGGAGCGCAATCTATTTTCAGTACCTCGACAAGTTAGGTATTACAAAGTGTTGGCACAATTTACTGTCGGGACACGGTAAATATTTGTAACTACTAATACTTGAGGGACTTTTCAAATGAATATGGTTTTATATGTCTGTCTAGGTTGCCGAACTGAACTTGGTTTAAATACAAAAGACACATTTCCCCTTCTCTTCATCAAATTTACTAGAATTAGATATTAAAGTTCTATAGACCCCATGAACCCAGGGATACATAACTCAGGGTTATTCAAAGAGAATCGAAAAGTCACTGCACGTTCGGTGACTTTTCGTTCTCTTCAATTCGGTGCGATTTGGTGATCCCATTTCGGCAACCCTGCGGTGTATTCAGCAAGGGCCATCGTAGTGCAGGGAAAAGCCGCCGCAAACCCGACGAACACTCACCGCAAAACCCAGCGAACGCACACCGAAACCCGCAAAAACATCGGATTAACCCTGCAGACGAATGGAGTGAAAAAAAACAGTACGCTTGAATGTTTGGAAAGTGAAACGCTGTTTGCAAAGAAACTACAGGACGAAACTACAGGACGAAAATGTCTGAAATTTACATATAAGGTCCAATGAATGATAATAAAAAGGGCTGTTACAGAAAAAAGAAAAAACGATTTAAAAAAAAAGAGAAAACAAATTTTCGCTAAAAAATCCAGAAAAATGCCTAAAAGATCCTAAAAAATATAGAAATAAAGAGACTTTTTGCTGCAGAATATTATAACCAACGGTTTATTAGATATTGAATTAAAACGGGAATATTTTTATCATTGAAGCCTATGGGATTCGCCTGAATAAATCTGCCGCATGAAACCACCGAACAGCAGGGCAATTCGGCAACTTTTCACTGCTGGTTTTTGTTCTCTGAATAGCCGAAGCATTGCTTCTCTATGGGGATTTCACTGCCCTCGAACAGGCAACAAACAGGCATCGTATGCGCAGGCAATTTGCCAACATTTGGCGAACTGCATGCTCTCTGAATAGCCGAGTGGCCAGGAAAGGTGACCGTACGCTGAATTTCACTGTTAGGTTACCTTTCGGCCACAATTCAGAGCTCTTTGAATAACCCTGCATGTTTTGGCTGTTGGCCCTCCTCTTGGAATCAATGTCAGGATTAATCTCACATGAGTAGTCATGCCAGCATAGACCCCTGGCACAAAAAAGGTTATCTTGTCATAGTAACATACAGATACAATGAATGGCCAAAGGTTGGTACTCAATTCTCATTATTTTGCAAAGCTACGAGTTGTTAGTGCTTTGTAGGTTGAGAATCTGGTTTGTTGTGAATTGTGCTGGTTTTTGTAAGTTGGAGCTACTTGTCAAAGGCAAGATCAGTTTTGATCTATTCAAAATACATTATTAGAACAACAATTACCTCATTTATTTGATGCAACTCCACTGGGTAGTTTCTATTTCTAGGTTACATCAGATGCTCATCCATAGGGGCAGTTGTTGCAGCACCACATCAGTTTTTGGTTTCATTCCAAACTTTTTGAGCAAAAAAACTGAGAAATGTAAATAATGGGATTCTATGCAGCCAGATCTAGTGGTTTTACCTTGGGTGTTAGCATAACAATAGAATAATAACAAATGGTAGAAAATGCTTTTGGACATATTTCCATATTTCTTATTCTTAGTAGTGCAGAGAAAAAACATCAGCAATGAGCTTGTCAGGATTTTGGGACTTTCCTTGAAAGCTACTGGGCCACACTACAATCTTGACGCAAACGTTTGCGCCGGCATAAGTAATTTTTAACGCATGGGGTAAAACCATTTGCGAATTATATACTCAGAATCGTGTACCGTGTGTGAACCTGCGCGAACCTTGCACGAGTTTACTGTACTTCGCGCATCCTATACTTAACATGGGGAGCGCAAAGTGTTAATCAGCATTAGGATTACAAAGTCCTAACGCTGATTAACATCCCGCCGCGGTTAACAAAAAGTTAACCAGAGCCAGGACTTGGTGCTAACGGATTCTGCTGGTGTAGAATCCGTTAACACCAGCCAAAAAACTAAAAAAAATAATCGTATACTCACTTCCTGTCCTGCGGTGAGTACCGCGGCTCTGTCCGCCTCCTCAGTCCTCCGGGAGCAGGGAAAGAATGGGGGAAAAAGTCCCCCCAGTCTCCCCCTGCGTATCACTATCTCACAAGGCGAGATCCGGCTGGTCATGTGGCTGCCGGCATCTGCTTCAATGGAGTCCTATGGACTCCATTGAGATGATGCGAGCAGCTATGCTTAACGCTGCCGCGCCCATCCCGGGGGCTAACGTGCGGTAACAATGCGGGCAGCATTTTTTGCGCCTGCATTGTAATCTAGCGATAAAACAGTCGCGCTAGGGGGAAAACTGCGAGCACAGTTTTTCCTCTGTAGCGCACCCGTTTTACCGCTAGGAATGTAATTTGGCCCACTGTGTTATAGAGCTCTTTAGACATGCTGTGTCTGGCCCTTTAAGTGATTCCCTAGGATTTACATTCACTCCTATGGAGGGCGTCTGAACCTAATCTTCCTGCATGACGTTAAAGGGTTCTGATTGGCCAGTGTTTTTGCAAGGGGTTATTTAATATCCTTTTGGTTCACAGAAAATTATTTTAAAAAAACCCAGCCTTTCTTTACTTTTAAACACTAATATCAAGTTTAAGTGTGGGTTGGTGGGTTAAGTGCAAAATGCCAATGGTTGATTGGGGGCAGATATCTTGGTGATTTTCCACACTTATGTTATTTTAGGAATTGATCCCTGAAAGTAACAACTCTACTTGTGTGTATGTGTAGTATAGTCGGTCTATTGTCTTTCACTGATCGTTTTCTTCACCAAATTAACCTTTGTCCTTTCTGTGCCACCAGCTCTCTGATAACCAGCCAAATGACAGCAATAAGCCAAGTGAATTATCTTGTGCTTATCGGAAAACTATGCTTGCACATTATCGCTTAAAAACTAGAATAAATCGCAAGCTACTGAAAGCTCCGAGTCAAAACAATAAAAATATCTACCTTTTAAAATCACTTCTTTATGTTTCTTTCTTTCTTTGTTGTTTTGAGTCAAAATTCTATTTCAGCTTTTCTTTCTGCAACATTCCCTTCAAGATAAGTTCATTTACTCTTTTCATTATATTGGACTGACTGTAGTGACACAGGAAAATAATAAAAAAAATAAAGTTTACTCATGCCTTTGAAGACTGAAATTGGTACAAACTCATCTGTAAACTCAGATTTTAACCTCAGAGTGCCTCTCCAAAACATTTAGCAACTACTGCCATAAATATTACATAAGGGGTTATTCAGAGAGAGTTGATCTGGCCCCGAAATATAAACGGACACCGAAATTCAGCGTACGGTGACATTTCAGGGCCATTCGGCTATTCAGAGAGCAGGCAGTTGGCCAAATTTTGGCGAATTGCCTGCACATATGGTGCATGTTCAAGGCAGAGAAATCCCTGATAGAGAAGCAATGGTTCATCTATTCAGAGAACACTGAACAGCAGTGAAAAGTTACCGAAATACACTGCCGTTCATGTTTTCATTCGGCAGGTTTAATCAGGTGAATCCCATAGGCTTCAATGTTAAAAATATTCCCGTTTTAATGTAATATCTAATAAACCGTTTATTCTTTTATTCTGCTAAAAAGTCTCTTTATGTATAGATTTTTTTAGGATCTTTTAGGGATTTTTTGGGGATTTTTTCAGGAATTGTTTTTTTAGTAGCGTTTTTTCGTTTTTCTGTAACAGACCTTTTTATTATGATTCATTGGATCTTATATGTAAATTCCAGACATTTTCGTTCAGTAGTTTTTTGCAAAGAGTGTTTTAATTTTGAAACTTTCAAGGATACTGTTTTCCTTTTTTTTTTTACCCCGTTTGTCAGCTTGTTGGCTTTTTCCGGCGGCTGCTCTGCGATGTGATCGGCGGCTCGGTGGCTTTTTCCGGCGTGTTCGGCATGGTTTTTCTGATGGTTCCAGCGGGTTTTCGGTGGGTTTTCGGCAGGCTTGCGGCGGGTTTGCGGTGGGTTTTCCAGGCACTCCTACGGTGAATACTGAATTCACTGCAGGGTGGGGAACTTTGATTCCCCGAAGTGGAGGGAATTGTGGGGAATGAGAGAGCACCGAAAAGTCGACGACATTTTGGTGCTCTCTGAATAACTCCTACAGTATTTGCTAAAGAGTAGTTATGAGTTTCTTGCCTTATCTAAATATAATCAGAATGTATTATGTATAATACCCTAAAAATAGGAAAAATAAAAAAGTTTTCTTTCCTCAGTGCTGTCAATATTATATTACATTATTTACATACACAATACGTTATTTATCTATACATGATGGGCTCATTTGACAGGAATTATTACCTATATACTGTATATGTTAGTGTTTTTTGGTAACATATTCATATAGGAGAATTTTGAGTTATTCCCTGTCAAAGTTTTGTCATCATTCAATTCTGGTGGCATGCCGTGGGGTAAGTGACAGCTGTAAGTGGAAGAACGTTGTCTAGGTCAGCCATCACTCACTCTTCGCACCGCATTCGTGTGATTTGACTGACAAATTGACGACTGTGTGATGGACATTTTCTAGGAATGCCCACAAAGGAAGATGATGGAACCGGGTAAATTGCAGCTAGCAATATCTCATCAAAGGATAAGATGTCTCACACCCCGATGGGATATTGCAGGGAAAATGCACCTAGCCGCTATAGGTTCACTATAATAATATTATGTCACAGAACCAATCAATTTAATCATGCTGATATACTGGATAAACAGCATCTCATGTGTGTATGAATCAAAGCACAGCTTATTAGTAGGGATGTGCGTTTCGGGTTTCGGAATTTCGGAATTTTCACGAAATTTCCCGATTCGTGCATTCGGATTCAGCCGATTTTACGAAAATGTTCAGATCCGAATTTTCCGAAAACGAAAACTGTACGAAACGAAACTAAACTTTGTTCGGAATTTTCAAATGGACTAGAAATGTGTAAAATCGAAAATCATTTTCGTTCCACTCGTAATTTCGGCTCCATTCCTGATTTCGGTTCCATTTCAGTAATTTCGGACAACATATTTTTTGGTTATATCGCTGATTCTGTAATTTTGTATCATTCCCATCTCAATGTATCCTTCTTGTAAAACATGAGAAATCTCAATGGCAGAATTATCGTATCGACAGAAATATCAGACCCGAAAAACCATTAGTTTACGTCAAAACGAATAGACACTTTGAAACGAGGAGAACAGAGGTTCCGAAAAACACGAAAATTTCCGAAATTATGAAAAAAGTCGATACGAAAAGGAAACGAAAACGAACCGAAACGGAAATTAGCCGAAACGAGAATTTACAAAATACGAACGACCCGAACCGAATCGAACCGAAAAAAAAATCGGTGCACAAGTCTACTTATTAGAGGATAAATATTATAAATATTATAATAGGCAAAGTTACCGATTGCTTTGTTTTATACATGTTACTGGGCTGGATACATCTGGTGGTTGCAGCCGCCCTGGTGGGGATCAGGCACGACACCATTTTTACTGTATTATGCATATTTTTTGTGTTTCCATTTGCAGCATATTCCGTTCCGTGGCTTTGTTTTTTGATCCCATGGTGGATTTGTTTCTGGGAGGGTATAAATGAAAGCCTATCAGTCTACCTCATGACTGAAAAGCAGCATGAGCATATGTGGTTCGATACAAAGCAGCCTGTGGTTTCATTGGTCAGGACTCACCTTCACTAGAGGTGCCTTGACGATGGCTGGTGAGCTTACACTCCAATGGCCATTCAAGTAAAGCAAAGCCTCTAATTGTGTTTTGTTTCACACAGTGTTATAGGGATAAGCGCAGAAGACACTTTTTTCTTGTGAAATTACCGCTTTATTGGGTGATTCCTTGCATTTTTGTGAGCTTATGTATCACTTTTTTAATAGTCTTTTTCCCTGATTAAGGCAGTAGACACACACAAACACCCTTTATTTGTATACTAGTTAATTTGAAAATGTCACTTAGAAATATGGAGCCCTATACCTACCGAGCTGTTAGACAAACTGATCGAGCCGTCAATGCATGTGGTTGCCGCTGCAGTATTAATGGCTTGAGATGCTCTTCCGACCGAGCCACTGCAATGGTTCAGTGTCAGTAGCCTGTCCTGTATGAAACATATGTCTGAATTTAGCCCCCTAATGTAGTGACTCTTTGCAGACAGTAATCTAAGCATTTGCAAGGTCTGCCAAAATTTACAGTCACATTAATCTTACACCACATAAACTTACACGAATGTCTGATCAATTTCACCTGTTAAGACAATTTTGCTTTTAAAAATGCTATATTCTGGATTTAAACATGAGAGACAGACAGGAACAATTGTCACCAATTTAATGTTGTTCAGCCTGATATGATGGAATGAAAGATTATTAAATTTTAGAGATGTGCATTCGATTGGAAAAATTCAGAATTTGGAACGAAATTTGATAATTCGTATTCGGAAGTAATTCCGAATAACGAATCGATACGATACGAATTCGAAACGGTATATAACTAATTTATTTCGTTTTACACTGTGTCATCATCATAAAAGAAAAATTTGAATAGCTGATATCAACTATTGAATTTGAAATGAACTATCAAATTGATATCAACTATCAAATCTGAAATTAACTATCAAATTGATGTCAACTATCGAATTTGAAAAGAACTATCAAGTTGATATCAACTATTGAATTTGAATTGAAATAGCAAATTGATATCACCTATTGAATTTGAAATGAACTATCAAATTGATATCAACTATCAAATTTGAAATGAACTATCAAATCAATATCAACTATCGAATTGACCTTAACTTACAATACAAGTAATAGTAAGCAAAAGATTTTATGAAACAAATTTTGTTTCACTGTTTAATTTGACTCAAATACTAAATCTGTGACACAGCTTAAAATTTAACACTAGCTTTTCTTTTAACAGCAAAATTTGATCAAATGGGGTTTTATCTAGTGATCCAAAATTCAAATTGATATCAACTATCGAATTGATATATGAAATTCAAATCGATTTGAAATTTCAAATGATCCGAAACTAAACGAAATACGAAACGAAATTAGTTATGAAATTCCGAAAATGAATTGATTTAAAAACGAAACAAAACAAATTTTTCAGCCATGCACATCCCTAAATTTGACAAATTTGTCATATAATTGTTTATAGATTTCCTGTTTCTATGGAGATCTTATGAGAAGCAGATGATCACAATTTTAAAATACAAATTGTTGCCATTTAATTACAGACAGATAATCCAATACACTATTGAGTAGAGAGAGTGGGAGTACAGGATTGCACATCTTTTGTGGGTGTATTTCTTTCTTTGTATGGTCCTATTCAATGTTCATTTACTAACATAGATGCACTACTCTGCAATGCCAAGCACATCATTTAAAATAGAGCCTTCAGTAACAAGACAAAGGCAGGTGCTCATCTGCATGTCTACTATCACAGAGTGTAGAAGGCCAGCATTTCCCATGGGATCCTGTGGTCGATTGGTAACAAGGTCCTGAACTTCCTTGGTTCATTGATAGACTTTCCAAAAGACATCCTTTATGTGGTGTGTGTTATCGAATAAATATATGTGTCAGTTTCATTCATAAAAATGTATTTCTTGCTATATATTGACTAGAATGGACATAGGGAGTTTAAATGCTTCTGTTTTAACATTCTACATCTTTGTGAAATGGTTCTCATGTCTTCCTTTCTCAGAGGTAGCAGTCACTGCACAATGTGCTGCAAGGAGTCATGCTCCTCTGAGAGAGACATGTCATAAGAGCAGTCATTAGGTTAGGACGCACAGGACCTGCCATGAATAGAAAAAACGAAATTTTAGAAGACTAATGTAATGTACGATCATATTGTCTAGCTAAATCTCCATCGTTTATCTCTAATCAGGTGTTTTTTAAATATTTAAAATGTTTTAAAGCAAAGTGCTATTTTGTAGGCATTTGTACGACCAAAAATTTAAGTGCCAGATTCAGAAATTACTGAATCCAAATATTTTGGATTTGTTGATATTTTGGTCTGAAATGGACACTTCCAATTCCAATTTGAAAATATCAGAACAATCCGATATCGATTCATTTCAGAAAATTCCGATTGTTTCACAAAATGAGAGGCATGCATATTTTTCTCCTATACCACCTCAATACTTCTCTGTATAACCCTGCCCCATCTATATGCCTCTTTATTTCCTAGATACCAATGTCCATCCTAACCCCTCTCTATACCCCCATACCATAAACGAGAGAGGGTCAGGGATACTGTTAGGAGTTTAGGTTTAGGATTAGAACCTGTTGTTATTTTTAAGGTTAGGATTATAGTATCTATTAGTGTTGGGGTTACGTTTAGATTGGGTTACTATTCCTGCTTGTATTACGATTATAGGGATAGGATAAGGATTTTACATTGTACAGTATCAGCAACCCAATGAATCTGAATCAATCCAATTATATTCACATTGCATTTTGTTTAATTCAGTAAATTTATATTATTTTTATTCTCCTTTATTTATATAGCGCCACTTATTCCGCAGCGCTTTACAAGATCAGTGTACAAGGGGTTGATACATTAGAATACCACACATGGATGATGGCCTGATTCAGGAGGACCCTGTTCCCAAGGGAATTTACAATCTATGAGATGTACAAAAAATTTTTGTGAGGTAGGCACATCCATAGTGTTAGGTGTCTTGCCCATGGACACTCACTGGTGGGGTCTTCTTAGTGGGATCGGGTCAACTTTCCATGATTGTAGATCAGGTTCAACCCGCTTCTCGTAAAGTCGAGACTTGTTTCTCCACAGTTGTATTGAAGGGATGTGCTGATCGAGATTTGAATTGCTTCTCCACAGTTGAAGGGTAGAGATGAACCACTTGACTCTACAGCCGATATTGTGTGGTAGGCGAGTATGTACTATTAGGTGTCTTGCCCAAGGACACTTACTGGAGAGGTGCTCTGGCCTGGATTCGAACCTGGGTCTCCATGGCTATAGATCAGTCATTTTACC
Source organism: Leptobrachium leishanense (assembly GCA_009667805.1). Taxonomy (NCBI): domain Eukaryota; kingdom Metazoa; phylum Chordata; class Amphibia; order Anura; family Megophryidae; genus Leptobrachium; species Leptobrachium leishanense. The sequence continues at coordinate 314,868,637 of CM019066.1, forward strand.
TCTACTCCATCCAGCTGGATTTGGTATTCAAATGCTATTATATGGGAGAGGTAATGGTTGGGGGTGCATAATCATGGATGGGTGTGGCTAATGAGGGCCACTGGGAAGATTTATTGCACACGGCACCTGAAGGTCTAAATCTGACCTGAGCTATTCCAAGGGCATTGGCAAAATAACCAATTACTACTATAAATAGCTACCTCACTGTCTGCCTGTCAATCTTCTGTCGGTATGCCCAGCTTTATTTCTTGTTTTTATCTATCTGTGTCTTCTCCGGTGCAGCTTATCTGTAACGATGCATTACAGTATGACATTGTCTAACCTGGTCACAGTTTATTTCACACTTCTAGTGTCATGAAACATAAAAATATTTCGAAACAAGTAAAATATGTTGAGAATTGAAAAGGATATAGATGTAGGGCCAAATTACAATCTATGTGCTAACGTTAACGCTTACCTGCGTGAGCATTAATGTTAACTGCGGTGTCTACCGCATATTACAATCCAAACGCTAACAGGTTAAGTAACCCGTTAGTTTTCGGAATCTTGCGCTTTTCAGCGCGAGGTTACTGTACTTTGTGCTCCCTATACTTAACATGGGGAGCGCAAAGTGTTAATCAGCATTAGGATTACAAAGTCCTTCTGCAGAATCTGTTAACACCAGCCAAAAAAAATAAAATAAAATCGTACTCACCTCCTGTCCCGCAGCGAGGACCACGGCTCCAACTGCCTCCTCCGTCCAGCGGGAGCAGGGAGAGACTGGGGGAAAAGTCCCTCAGTCTCCCCCTGCATATCACTACGCCGACCGGCCGGATCTCGCGAGTCATGTGACCGCCAATACCTGGCTCAATGGAGTCCTATGGACTCCATCGAGTGGATGCGAGCATCCCGGGGCGTAGCACCCGCTACAAATGCAGGCAGTACTTTTTACACCTGCATTGCAATCCCCGTTAAAATGGGGCGGCAGGGGGAAAACGCGGGGATTGTAATGTAGCCCAAAGTCTTTATCTCCTCAAGCTCACACCCAAAACACATCTCGCCTTCAGGACTTTTCTACAAGCTGCCCCATACTTATGGAACGTTCTTCTCCACACATTCAGCTATCGCCACTCTTTCAAAACGTCCTTATAAAGTCACTACTTTAGAGAAGCTAATCAACTCCCTCCATAATTCCTCACCACATTTCATCTATTCCCATCTGCTGCCAATAGTTTGCACTGCATGCCATATTTTCAAACATTCAGCGCATCCAATTCATGCCCAACATTAATATTCACCCCACTCCTCTTGACTAGTCATTTGATCGGGGTCCTTGTCGACTCTTATTTATATATCAAACTTGTTACATCTATCTACAATGTAACTGTAATTGTAGGCAGGTGAATGACAAGTAAGACAAAGTCCCATTAGGAACATATGACCAGACGAAGGACAGAGAGAACGCAACAGACAGTACAAAATATATTGACATATTATATATCACAGTAGATATGGGACTTGAAGGACACGAAACTGAGTGGAGCAACATACAAACGAGACTTTTTAAGAGAATGAACATCAAGCAACTATTACTTTATCCTCAATTTTATTTGTTCATAAACCGGTCAGTTATAAAGATCTCAGAAACAGACCGTATATTTCTTTACAGACAATTAATTCTAAAGAAAACTGTTGGTGTTTTATTATGTCTGAATTTTGAGTAAAGTTCAATTTTAAAACATAATTAAATTGTATCACTTGATGTATAGCACTAACAATAACCGGACACCGGATGCGTGTAATGAAACTGGAGCCTGAGTACTTGACAAACATTGTGGCAGTTTTTCCTTCTCTGTTGACTTGATTGTTTCATTATTTTATTTTTTTGTGAAGATATACTACTCATGCATTAATTTGGCTACTGTGACAGTTAGCCTCCGTACCAGCTTTCACTGAGCAGTGTAATATTTATGCACTTTACAGCTGAATGGCAGGACCGAAACACCTCTTAAAAACACCTACGGATTGTTATAGATCCTGTATGATTGTACTGGAAAGGAAGAAATGGTGGGTCAACGGGTGGTTCTCTCATTATTATTATTATCATTTATATAGCACCAACAGTTTCCGCAGCGCTTTACAATAACCAAAGGGAACAAGATACCGATAAATGGACGTAGGATGGAAACAAGGGCCCTGCTCATAGGAGCTTACAGTCTAGAGGGATTGGGGTTGAGGAAGACCAGGGGAGTTTTACTGGATGTCAGGATCATTAGTGTCAGCGGTTCGGTAATGGTGGGGCAATGGAAGCGGCTTCAATCATGTGGGAGTGGGTGAGCAGGGGGTGAGTTGCATCAGTGATGTGGTGCTAATCTGAAGGGATGGGTTTTGAGAGATTTTTTTAACTCTTCCCATGCCTCTGCATCTCACTACATGTAAGGTGCACAAATATATAATTTTTGTTTGCTTCTGATTGAATGTTTACAGAGGGCAGCATGTAACCTGTTTCTTTTAATGACTTTGTACAATTCTTCGGCTATGCTATGCTTTTGGTGTTTTCAGAGCATAGAGTGTGAACTGCTAGGTGACACTGATAATTCACTGAGTGCCACAGGAAATCATATAGGAGGTGTATATCATCAGGAATGATCTACTGAAGACTGAAAAATGAGACTTATTTAATTTTTTTTAAGTTCTCCAGTTTTGGTAATTAATTGAATGCAGAAAGCATTTATGGTATCATCTTCTGGAATCCAAAGGACTCGTGGAGTTGGCGGGTGTCCTATGCGACATAGCATGAGTGTGATCTCGCAGAGCTGGTGGAAGGGCCCTGGGAACTGTTTGTCACATAAATAACAACCCACGTGGCACAAGTTATAATGAATGCATATAAATAAATAAACACATATATATGAGCCATAATCAAGACGATTCTTGTTGATACGAATGGTTTTTTTTTCCAGACTAATCATCTTGTTGGCATATAGAACCTGAAATACAGAGGTTACATAGAAATTATATATGTGGTGAAGACATTCCAGCTTCATGAATATGTAAATAGGTAATTAGAAATCATCAGCATATCAGTGAAGGAGATATCTTAAAGAGTGATGGAAGGCTCTGGCTGTCCCATGCAGAGCTGGGAGGGCATATCATACTCAGTCAGTTGCAAAATAGAAAAAGGTAGCTGGGAAGTCATCAATCTAGCCGATTGAGCTCAAGTCCATTCTTCCGCTGGATTTGGATAATTTGGGTAAAACATGGCTTTATTTGTTTGATATCATTAAATATTACATATACACAATAGTAATTTTGTTACAGGGATGCTCAGTTGTACCATACATGTATTTTAACTGGCTGTATCGTGAATCTCTCTAAATCTTTGAAAGGGCTTGGCACATAATATAAAAGGAAAATAATAAAATTGTTTACCTTTACAGATGGCAAAAACATGGATGAATCTATATTCTTAACTCTTAACTCTGTAATCTGATATAGATACTTATCCCCTGCACAAGACAGCAGAAACTACTTCCACCACTGCAGACAAGAAAATTATGAGTCAGAAGCAGAGTCTGTAGTATCCTGAAAGCTGCTGAATAAATGGGACTAACGTTCTGACTTGCAGTTACCACCAGCTTTTCAAAGACATTAAAATTATGAGCAAACGTCGTTCGTACAAATTTGCGCATCGATTGTAATACCATCCGCGTACCAGCGCACAAACGCATTTGCGCTCACAATGTTAAGTATGGGATGCGCGCACGAACTTTCGCTCGCACAGGGTTCGTGCAGGGTCACTCGCGTTAGATGTAACGTGCATTTTGTGAGCGAATGTCGTAATACGACGTTCAGCACGAAGGGTTTTTCCCCTCGTTTTAATGCGTTTTTGCGCACGCGCAAAATTGTTTGCGAGGAGTGTAATAGGGCCCAGTGTCTTTTTAAAATTCATACACAATACCTTTCTTTACTTTGGCTAGATTGAGAAGAAGTGGACACCACATCCTTTGTGTTCCTCTATTGAGTTCTCCATCATTCATCATGGAGATATGTGGAGGGGTTTCCCTACCTTCCTTCTGATTACAGTATATAGCGGTCCATCCACACCTTTTTTTCTTCGTTAGTTACCTGTGTTTAGTAGTAACAGAAGATTTGTGACTATCGGAAACATTTTTTTTTTTACTTCTACCTCTCAGGCTTGTTGCCTCGGTGTCCTCTGACTCTGATCTCTCCTTCGCTCCCCGCATTAATTCGCTAACCAATTCCTGCTATTTCCACCTAAAAAAACATTGCACGCATCCATCCCTATCTTAATCAGGACTCTGCTAAAATGCTCATCCAAGCTCATATTATCTCCCGCCTTGACTACTGGAACATCCTTCTCTCTGGCCTTAAGAGATTCCAGATTCTCCTCTGGAGTCTGTTATGAATGCCTGTGCCAGGCTTACCCTCTCACCCTAGCACCTCTCGAACCTCACCCCTTTATCAATCTCTACATTGGTTCCCTGTTTTCATTAGAATCCAATTCAAAATATTGGTGCTCACATACAAAGCTCTCAATTAACGCGCCCCTGCCTACATTTCCTCCCTTATTAGCAGGTACATCACATTCCGACCACTCTGCTCTGCCAATGATCTGAGGTTATTGTCCCCTCTGACCCACGCCCCCAACTCTCACCTTAAGGACTTCTCCCGAGCTGCCCCCGTTCTATGGAATTCCCTCTTCTGCAACATTAGACTCTCCTCATCGCTCCAGTCCTTCAAGAAGTCTCTGAAAACATATTACTTTAGAGAAACCTACCAGCTCACTCCCTAATCCCCCTCTGTTCATTTCTTGCACCATCTTTCCACCCAGCCCACATGCACCCCGCTACTTCATGTTCTCTATTTACCCTCACCTAGTGTGTCACCACTCTCCTCTTAGATTGTAAGCTCTTGAGCAGGGTCCTCTCTCCTACTGTACTGTGTGTTTATCGTGTATGTATATGTGTTATTCTGCCTCCCATTGTACAGCACTACGGAACTTGTAACTGTAACTTACTATCTCCTCCTAAGACAAAATGACATTGTTTAGAGATTTAATGACTGGTGAAATCCTTCTGTAGTTTTGTTGTTTATGAAAACGTTTCTGCATTCAGTTTGATTCTAAATATCCTTTGTGACTGAGCATAAAAAACTCTTTTTATTCTTATTATCCTTTAATTATAAACGCCACATATTTTGCAGCGCTTTACAAGATCAGTGTACAAGGAGTTGATACATTAGATACCACACATGGATGATGACCTGATTCAGAGGGACCCTGTTCCCAAGGGAACTTACGATCTATGGTAGATAGGCGCATCCATATCGTTAGGTGCCTTTCCCAAGAACACTTGCTGGTGGCGTCTTCTGAGTGGAATCAAGTCGTCTTTCCATGATTGTAGAACTTACTTGCTCAGTTAAAGGAACCATTCCTCGTGCATGCAAGCACGTTTGATGGCGAGGTTATCAGGGTTTAGAACACTGCAATTAAACTGGGCCTTGTCTGACAATTATTTATATGCCGCCCTTCGCCAGTTTAATGTTGACTGTCAGTATTTGCAGTAAAACGCAAAATGAAAGAACATAAAGGAAGAAACTAAACTTGCTAAACTTTACTGCAATAAATACTCCACCAATTTGACAAACAGTATTTCCTTCATACTAAGACTTTTTTTGCTACATTTTTTCTTTCTTCTTATTATATATATCTATAAACGATTAAATATTGAGCCTTATTATTATTGCTTAAAAATATCTGGATAGGCGATAGTAGGCTACATTACAATCCATGTGCTAAAACGGGGACGCTAGGGAGAAAAACTGTGCCCCGCAGTTTTCTCCCTAGCGCCCCCATTTTAGCACAGGATTAAAAAGCTGCCTGCATTGTTAGCGGGCGCTACGCCCCGGGATGCGTGCGGCAGCACTAAGCGCTGCCGCACACATAGAGTCGATGGAGTCCATAGGACTCCATTGAAGCAGACATCAGTGGTCACACGACCTGCCGGATCTCACCTTGCGAGATCCGGCAAGTCGGCGTAGTGATTCACAGGGAGAGACTGGGGGACCTTTTCCCCCAGTCTCTCCCTGCTCCCACCGGATGGAGGAGGTGGACGGAGCCGCGGTCCTTGCCGCAGGATAGTAGGTGAGTATCTGGATTTTTTTGGGGGGTTCTGGATGGTGCTAACAGATTCTGCACCAGCGGAATCCGTTAGCACCAAGTCCAGGCTGTGGTTAACTTTTTGTTAACCGCAGCCAGACGTTAATCAGCGTTAGGACTTTGTAATCCAGCGCTGATTAACACTTTGCACTCCCCATATTAAGTATAGGGAGCGTAAAGTACAGCAACCTCGCGCTGAAGAGCGAAAAGTACCAAACGGTAACGGGTTTCTTAACCCGTTAGCTTTTGGACTGTAATATACAACTTTATGGGTTGTACTGAAGTTGATGCAGGACTTAATCATCTTGTATCCTTCCTGGTAAAATCCTTTATAAATAAATAAACAAATAAAATAATATGCGGTGGTTACCCGGGCTAACGTTAACGCTCACTCAGGTGAGCGCTGACTGTAAGCACCTAGAGTGTAATGTAGCCCAGTATTTTTAATTTTCCTTCATAGATCAGGGCTGAATATTTTTAGACTCCCACAAGTGAAAGTCTGTCTATTGCTATTAATATTATTAACCTTGTTACATTCTTTCTTTGTTTGGGGGGGTCCTTTCAATTCTTTCCATATTACTAGTCATAAAAAAGATTAACTATATTGAAAGTTTCTTTTCTATTTCTTTCTTTTCAGTACGCTTCGTCGATCCAACACGCCTCTTGACGACAGTAGCAGCGGAGCACAGAAAGAGTTAATCTGTTATGGGTAATAAAGACATCATCTGCTTCTCTCCCCCCACATCCACCCACCCAGGTCTTCTGCAATGCTAACATCTGATACTGCCAGCTCTGCTTTCTCTATTTGCAGAGAGCAAATTATAAATACTATCTCAGTCATTTTTGGCAGGTTCTGTTTGTACTGCTCGAGGTTTAGCCTCTGCCACCGTCCTTTGGATCTCGCGTACTCTTGGTGGCCTGATTTGGATGTGAAAACACTGCCGAGTGCGTAGGATCAGCAGGAGGCGAGCTTTGTGTGGAGACCTCCTGGGTTCAGGCTTCCAAACCATCAGAGCCCAGCCACAGAAGTGACAGCTTCCATTTAGAAGGAAACTTTGTTTCCCCTCTATCTCTCTCTCCTCTAATTAAGCAGCCAATCTAATTATATGGAGTTATATCAAATATTTCTCCAAAACACGTCCCATTGCAGCCTGTTGGGTTGATCAAAGATTTAGAAGCTTGTGATTAAGGAAGTTGTCCCTGATAGGACCTGACATAGATTTCATCTCACTTGGGTGCATCTGCCTGCAAGTGTTCAACAATTCACCCTCACTCATTTGCTCTGTTGCCTGTATAAAGCTTAAAACATAATTACCAAACTTAAGAAAACATCCCTGTAATTAGCAAGGCAACTCTTTGCACAAGAAATGGAAATTAGTCACAGTATAATAAATTAGCTTGTGCATACATTACATGAGATGAACACTCATGGGACCCTATATTTGCTGCCTTTGGCTTGCAACCCCATGTATCTCTACAAAACGTTCATCCCTGTATGATTATCTCACAGCGAGGAAGGTTTTTTTCCCCCGTTGTTGTTATTGAATTTAAAAACAGCCCCCGTCTTCATTATTATTTATAATAGCTGTGCTTTTGTTGCTGTTGTTTCGTTGTTTTTGTTTTGTTTCTCTACTTCAAATTTGAATTACTGCTAGTAACGCACGATTTCCATATCAACCGCGAACCAAAGGGATCGGGCGTAATTTTAGGAGATATCTTACAAAAACAAAAATGCATATCATTTCTTTTTTCTGAGTGTATTTTTTTTATATTTGAGGACAACTTTTAATTTGACAAACTGCGCGTTGTATGTGGATGCAGGCAGGAAAGTGTTCGTGGTATCGGGTGTTATGGTTCTAATTATCTATGTTAAGGTATAATATTATAATTAAGAGTCCTTCTTGTATAGATTTGTGTTAGTGGCAGGGCGCGGCTAGGGGGGCGGGGTGAGGCCTGCACCGGGTGACACCACTCCTAGGGTGACACCCTAAGAAAATTTTTTTTTTTTTTTTACACAAAAATATTTTACCAGGAAGGATACATTGAGAATTTTCTCATTTTCAAGTATGTCCTGGGTAGGCAAGGCCCAGGCTGGCACTTTCCAGGGGGTGGCAAAAAAACCACCACAAAGACAATATTCACAGAGCACCAAAATAACGCAGACATTTCAGTGTTCTGCTGTTCCCCGCACTTTGGGGAATCAAATTTCCCCAGTGAATTCACCACAGGGTCCCTGAAGTGCAGGGAATCAACCACCGAATGCTGCCGCAAACCCGTCGCCTGCTGTTTTAAAAAGAACTACTGAACGAAAATGTCTGGAATTAACATATAAGTTCCTATCGAATGATAATAAAAAGGTCTGTTACAGAAAAAAAGAAAAATTGCTATTAGAAAAAAAATTGTTTTTTTTTTAAAAAATGCCTAAAAGATACTAAAAAAATAAAATCAATAAATAAAGAGATTTTTTACTATGGATTAAAGGAATAAACGGTTTATTAGATATTGGATAAAAACAGGAATATTTTTATCATTAAAAACCTATGGTGTTCATTCGCCTGAATAAACCTGCCAAATGAAAACACTGGACATCAGGACATTTCTCTGCTGTTCGGTGTTCTCTGAACAGATTAACCATTACTTCTCTATGGGGACTTTCACTGCCTTCGAACAGGCACCGTACTTGCTGTCAGTTTGCCAAAATTTGTGTGTGAGTATATGAGAGACCTCTAGCAATAAACCTCACAGTGCGCCGTGTATTATGAGCATTCAGTGTTATATGGGAATACTGATTTATGAGTAAAAGTAGTTAAAAAAAACCCGTAAAACTCGGGGGGGGGGTGACACCATAAGTTACCGCACCGGGTGACACCAACCCTAGTGACGCCACTGGTTAGTGGTATATGTGGGGTTGTGCTTTTTGGGTCGTACTGAAGTTGATGCAGGAATTAATCATGTTGTGATAGTTATATATTAGTATTTTCATGTTTATCTGGCTGTTTGTGTTTGTAAGTGTGCATATGTTTTAGGCCTGTAGATCTTTATGTATCCAGCAGTGATTATGTGTGTATATGTTTGTACAGGCAATTATCTTTGAATGCATATATACGTAGGTGTGAATGTACATGACGTTCCACACAGTATATACATATATAGCATTATTCTTTGCTGTGTTTACCTTTTTTGTATATATCCACAATATTTGAATTTCTGAATGTAAATATGTGACTATCTAGCTGCCAATGTAACTGTAGCTATTTTTGTGTCTGTGTTTGTATCTTTATATATGTCTTTTCATATTTGTGCGTGTGTTTATGTGGCCGTATGCATCTCTGTCTATGGTTGCGCTGGTTCTCTTTTTCCTGCGTTTTGGTCTATTTCTAAAACGTGAAGGGGAGGAATGTAAGGACAGGGAGACAGGGGATGGAGAGTAGGAGATAGTGGAATAAATAAATAAATTAAAATAAAAAAAGGGTAAGAAAAAAAAAAAAGGAAAATCAAAAGTGTAACATTGACCTGTGATTGACAGCCATTAATCCCGTCCTCATGAATGCTGATGATTCGCGTTACTTCTGCAGTGCTACTGTTGACTCTAATTAAAACGGGGTAACAAAGAAGTTCCTTGATTGTCTATTTTTGTATCCATTGTAGTTTAAAGCAGAAAAAATACTCGCAACAACAACAGTAAAGAACAAAAAAACCCTATGTATATATATATATATAAAAAAAGCACAGGAAATTGGACTGAGAACATACACAACATGGCATTTGCATCAAAATAATACAGCAGGGCTTCTGGAAATCACAATCACATCACTCAGAAGGAAGGCGCAGAATACAAATTAAAGAGATAATGTAAATTTTTTTGCCATTAAGCTTCAATGACCATTTGAAATGGTGCAAGGCACAAAGGTTTTTGATGAGCATCATCCAGTTTGATTATTCATACTTGTGTTTCTGCTTGAATTAAAGCAGAAGTGCTAGAGCCTGTTAAAGCAAAATATTTGAATTGGTAGTGAACTCTCACCTTACTTGCATCCATTTACTTTTCAATTGAATACCAGATAAGTTAGTGCATTTTATAATCGGCCTGTCTTCCAGTGAGTGCTGTCATTACATACCAATTTCTTTTAGAAGTGCTTCCTAAGAAACATTAAATACTTACAAATAAGGATCTGTCCATCACCAGCTGCAGGCTTCTGGTGACTGTTTTACCAGTGATGGGCGACAGAAGAGCATTTCAGATTCTTTCTCTCTGATTTGGTGTCTCATTTTCTCCTCTCTTTCCCTACACAATTACCCTGTGTATCTTTCTCTGTCCTTCTCCTGCTGCTAGTGCTCTTTTTTACAATTGCGGGGACTTGGGGTAGAGTACTGAGACAGATCTGAGTTAGGATGTGTTACATCCAGGCAATTCCTTGATGCCTGTGATTGTTAGTATAATGAGGATACTGTAATAAACACACTGACGTCTGATATAAAAAGGAAATCGGGGTGAATAATGTATAAATCACTATGTGCTTAATGTATTTTATACCAGTCTATATTAATTGTGTTAATGTATAAACACATCGTATGGAACAACACATGAGCAGTAAGGGACACATTATTGTATTAAATGATGTGAACAATAAATAATTGATCGTCACAGTTTTATACTAATATATTTTATCACTAAAACGTCCTAACCTTCAAAAATAAAAAAGAAGCCAGTCACTCCATTGTGATTTAAAAAATGTAGAGCTGATTTATTTGCGATGCAACGTTTTGACTCAATTCATGAGTCTTTTCAGGCATTTCTCTCTACATCCCTCCTTTTCACTTGGTTTTTATAGTCCCTTATCTCACACAACCTTCCCCTCTCTCATTTATGTCCCTTCTTTTATCCATTGTTATTTTTTCCTCTCTCTTTTGCGCACTACTCTTCCATCATTCTACCTCTCAACCTCTATTCCTTCCTCTATCCCCTTTACCTTTCCTAATAAATATTGTTGCATTCAATTCTTTCTTTCTTAGTTCCATTGAATTCACACTTATCTTCTCTCAATCTCTTGTGTTTATTTCATTTCTCCATGTCATTTCCTCTTTTTGTTAGCTCAATATCATAATCACCATCCTCCTCCTCCTCATCATCATCATCACCATCCTCCTCCTCATCATCATCATCATCACCATCCTCCTCATCATCACCATCCTCCTCATCATCATAATCACCATCCTCCTCCTCATCACCATCCTCCACCTCATCATCATCACCATCCTCCACATCATCATCATCACCACCATCCTCCTCATCATCATCACCATCCTCCTCATCATCACCATCCTCCTCATCATCATAATCACCATCCTCCTCCTCCTCCTCATCACCATCCTCCACCTCATCATCATCACCATCCTCCACATCATCATCATCACCACCATCCTCCTCATCATCATCATCACCACCATCCTCCACCTCATCATCATCATCATCACCATCCTCCACCTCATCATCATCACCACCATCCTCCTCCTCCTCACCATCACCATCTCCTTCTCCCTTTCGCTTTGTTTATCTCACAAATTACCCCAACTCCTATTTCTTAATTAATTTTTCTTTGCATTATTCACTTTCTCTTTTATGTTTCACGCTCAATCTTCAATCTTTTTGTATCATGCTATCTTTTTCTATTAGAAACACATCCTGAACCAATGGTATTATAGACCTGGAGCTGGAGATTTTGGGGTGCTCTACCACATCCCTCTCATCTCCATTTGCTTCTGCGTATCATTTAACTTCAAGGATGCCTTTCCTCCATTGCTCTCACCCCATTGTGTTTCTGCCCTATGTCTCCCAACCCTACTGTACAATTCTATGGATCCAGTCCAAACCTCATTGAAAGTGTTATGTAGCTAATAGCATAATGAGCTTCCATTGTTCTCCCTTGGTTGAATGTAATTGGTTCTCAAACAATCATCTTTTTCCTGGGCCTATTTCTGGACCTGAGTCTGGAGCTGAAGCATTAAACGTGTCTACGTTAATCAGACCTTTATTTTTTTCATCTCTTTCTACTTTCGCTTTTCCCAACCTCATTTTCCATCAGGGTTATTCAAAGAGATCCGTATTGTGGCCATAAGGTAGCCGAATAGGGAAATTCAGCGTACGGTTACCTTTCCTGGCCATTCGGCTATCCAGCGAGCAGGCAGTTCGCCAAATGTTGGCGAATTGCCTGCACATATGGTGCCTGTTCGTTGCCTGTTCGAGGGCAGTGAAATCCCCCATAGAGAAGCAATGCTTCGTCAATTCATAGAACACGGAATAGCAGGGAAAAGTTGCCGAATTGCTCTGCTGTTCGGTGGTTTCATTCGGCAGATTTATTCAGGCGAATCCCATAGGCTTCAATGTTAAAAATATTCCCGTTTTAATTCAATATCTAATAAACCGTTGATTATTATATTCTGCAGTAAAGAGTCTCTTTATTTATAGATTTTTTAGGAGCTTTTAGGCATTTTTTGGGATTTTCTTGCGAAAAAAATTCTAAGTGTTTTTTTAATCGTTTTTTTCTGTAACAGCCCTTTTTATTATCATTCATTGGATCTTATATGTAAATTTCAGACATTTTTGTTCTGTAGTTTCTTTGCAAACAACGTTTCACTTTTCATTCAAGCAAACTTTTTTTTTGTTCACTCCAATCATCTGCAGTGTTGGCTTTTTCCGGCGGCTGCTCTGTGCTGTGATCGACGGTTGCTTGGGTTTCTCCGGCGTGTTCGGCCGGGTTAATCCAGATGTTTTTGCGGGTTTTCGGTGTGCGTTCGCCTGGTTTTGCGGTGAGTGTTCGTCGGGTTTGCGGCGGCTTTTCCCTGCACTACGACGGCCCTGTGGTGTTTGCTGCATACACCGTAGGGTCGCCGAAATGGGATCGCCGAATCAAGCCGAATTGAAGAGAACGAAAAGTCACCAAACGTTTTGATTCTCTTTGAATAACCCTGCATGTCTTTGTCCATTTCTTGGTCATCCAGAATGCTCGACTAAAGAATAACAGGGTTATTCAGAGAGCGGTGAAAAGCAGGAGAATGACTGGAGAATGGAAAATTCTAGGGCAAAATAGCCAAACCAGAAAAATTCTCCCTTTCATCTCACTTTCCAAATCGAGCTAGAATAGCCAAATTTTGAGCTAGAATTTTCCATTCTCCAGTCATTCTCCTGCTTTTCACCTCTCTCTGAATAACCCTGTATTTATTTTTAAGACTTTGAAATAGAAATTTCGCTTAGGATAATTCATATCATTCTGTCGTTTTTATTGTTATTGCTGTAAACATAAGGAAATATTCAGGATCAACCATTTATAAGCACTGTAACGTCCCCACACATCCTCAAACATGAGATCCAAATGAAAGGGTTGGGTAGATTAGTTCCAGCAGATATAGCTCTCCGAGCGCCTTCCACATGGGTGGGCACAGAGAGTACTCCTCTGACAGGGGTCTGTCTGGTAATAGTTGGGAACTTCAGAACAATGCAGGACCGGCGGAGGTGATTATTTATCATATTCCGCATGCAGAATGGGGAGTCACCAAAGCAGAAAATGTGACTGGCCTTTTCAAGTGATTCATATCAAGCGGCTGTGAAGGCTGTAACCAGTCATTTGGATAGACTTTGGTGGTCTCATGCAGTCAATTTTCATAAAAAGCACTTTTGTTCTGCAAGGCAAACATACCATCCGGCATAAAGAACCTGTACCAGAGCCCTGCATATATTGCTGTCTCTATACATTGTAGACAACCATTCCCATCATGCTTGAGCAAACCATTATCGTGCCAGGTGTTTCCACATTCTTTGCGGAAACAGCCATATAACTATTTTAGTTTTAACTAAACTTATGAGATTTATTCATTTACGATTTGCTCATCATCAAACATTGAACTGGGAATTGTATGGGATTAAACAGGAAATTTAAAATAGTGTAAGAGTAGCCGAGTTTAAAATCAGATGATGCGTTCGAGAATTTCTTAGCCCAATGAATCTGTTATAAATTAAAATTTGATTCTTGGTTTTCATTTGCTTTCGCCTTAATAAAATAAGAGGGATAGTTCTAGAAGGAGAAACATTCTTATCATATGATCATAAAGGAAGGGAACCATAAATAAAATGGATAACATCTATTTCTAAAAGCTGCTAAAATGTTAATCTTCAAAGGTACGCAGAGACTATATTAAGGTGTGCACAGATGGAATACTTAATACTCACAAACTGTAAATAAACACGAGCAATTTTCATTATCTTTATCATGATTGGACACGTGTCCTAGAATAAATCTGTCTATTTATCTATATGTTTATCTCTCACGCAATCTATTTGTTTATCTATTTACAGTATCTCAATCAAATGATCTATATGACTATCTATCTATCTAGCCCTCTTTAAGTTTATCTATCTTTGTATCAATCTATCAATCAAGCGATCTATGTCTTTTTTTTCTATCTATGCATCATGCGATCTACATGTCTTGCTACAGTATCTCTATCTATTGGGCAAATATCCATCTAGCAATCCATCTAGTGATCTATATGTCTTTCGCTAATGAAATCTATCAGGGTAATTCAAAGAGAATCGAAAAGTCACTGTACGTTCGGTGACTTTTCGTTCTCTTCAATTCGGTTCGATTTGGCGATCCCATTTCGGCAACCCTGCGGTGTATTCAGCAAGCACAACAGGGTCCCCGAATTGCAGGGACAACTCACCACAAAACCCGGTGAAGGCACACCGAAAACCCGCAAAAACATGTAGATTAACCCGCCAAAAACACCGGAAGAACCCGAGCAGGAGCCGATCACACGCAGTGCAGCCGCCGGGAAAAGCCGACACCGCAGACGAATGGAGTGAATAAATTAAAAACCAGTTTGCTTGAATGTTTGAAAAGTGAAACGCTGTTTGCAAAGAAACTACTTAGTGAAAATGTCTGAAATTTACATATAAGATCCAATGAATGATTATAGAAAGGGCTGTTACAGAAAAAATAAGTAAAGTTTTAAAAAAAAATAGGATTTTTTTTTCAAAAACAAAAATCCCGAAAAATCCTTAAAATATCCTAAAAAAATCTATAAATAAAGAGACTTTATACTGCAGAATATTATAATCAACAGTTTATTAGATATTGAATTAAACCAGGAGTATTTTTAACATTGAAGCCTATGGGATTCACCGGAATAAATCTGTCGCATGAAGCCACCGAATGGCAGGGCAATTCAGCAACTTTTCACTGCTGGGCTTTGCTCTCTAAATAGCCGAAGCATTGCTTCTCTATGGTGATTTCACTGCCCTCGAACAGGCACTGTATGTGCAGGCAATTCACCAGGATTTGTCAAATTGCCTTCTCTCTGGATAGCCGAATGGCCAAGAAAGGTAACGGAACGCTGATTTTCAGCGTTCGGTTCCCTTTCGGCAGCCATTCGGATCTCTTTAAATAACCCTGTATATGTCTGTCTATCTATCTATCTATCTATCTATCTATCTATCTACAGTATCTTTATCAATCAAAAGAACTATCAATCAATCAAGGGATTTAGATAGATTGGGGGACTGGGCACTTAAATGGCAGATGAAATTTAATCTAGATAAATGCAAAGTTATGCACTTTGGAGTGAAGAACACACAAGCAATTTATACCCTAAATGGTACGGAGTTAGGGAAATCCAAGCAGGAGAAGGATTTGGGAATAATCATAGACTTCAAACTAAGTAACAATGTGCAATGTCAAACAGCAGCCGCCAAGGCCAGCAAAGTACTGGCATGCATTAAAAGGGGGGTTCACTCACGGGATGAAAACATAATTTTGCCTCTTTATAAATCAATGGTCAGGCCGCACCTTGAATATGCCGTGCGATTTTGGGCACCGGTCTTAAAAAAAGATATTATAGCGCTAGAAAAAGTGCAGAGACGAGCAACTAAATTAATAAGGGGAATGGAAGGGTTAAGTTATGAGGAAAGAATAACAAGCTTAAACCGGTTTAGTTTAGAGAAACGGCGCCTTAGAGGGGATCTGATAACCTTATATAAATATATACGGGGCCATTATAAACCATTGTCTGATAACCTATTCATTAACAGGACTATACACAGGACAAGGGGTCATCCATTTAGACTGGAAGAAAGAAAATTAGCTTAAAGCATAGGAAGGGTTATTTTACGGTGAGAACAATAAAGCTGTGGAATTCTCTGCCTGTTGAGGTGGTTGGGTCAGAGTCTGTACAGACTTTTAAAAAACGACTGGATGACTTCCTGCAGACACAGAATATTAAGGGTTATAATATTTAATATGTGGGTAAAAGCTTCTTGATCCAAGGAGAAATCTGACTGCCATTCTGGGGTCAAGGAGGAATTTTTTCCCAGTATGTTGCATATTGGCAAGCATTTCAGACTGGGTTTTTTGCCTTCTTTTGGATCAACAGCAGTAGGTTATGTGGGAGAGGCTGAACCCGATGGACGCATGTCCTTTTTCAGCCTATATAACTATGTATAACTATGTATAACTATGTAACCGCTCTATACTGTATGTCTATTTAGGTTTCTATCTATCTGTCTATCTGTCTCTCAAACAATCTTTGTGTCTGACTATTTCTATATCTCTCGATCGATCTGTGAAGTTTATTCAGAAAGCGCTGGTGTTTGCTAAAAACGCTGGACGAAAAATAGCCATTGCTGAAACAACAACAAATGCTGGTGTTTCACTATTGGAAAATCCAAACAGACGCAGGAGAAGCTTCACTCTGAAGCTTCTTCTGCATCTGTTTGGGGTTTTATTTTGTGGAATGCCAAAGCTGGTTTTCAATGTTGGCAAACAACAGTGATTTCTAAATAATCGCTTTTATGTTTGTCCGTCTGTCTATTCAACTCTATTTGTTTATCTGCATTGATTTCTTTCTAGATCTAGTTATTGGTATTTATCTATCTATATATCCGTCTATATAATGTAGTAATTACATAGTGGGTGGCAACTTTATAGGGCTATGATCTTGCCATTGGTTCCTGTCTGTCAGTAATAGAAATTGTGATGTTTCCGTATTTACCCTGTGACATCCCATACAGAGAAAGAACTGCATGGTGAGTTGGGATTGAGCTACTTGCTAAACCTTACAATCATGCTTTACTCAAGTTTATTTAGCTCACAATTATCTCCCTGTAACATATTGATCGCTATTCCCAGTCACCCTGTAACAGAACAGATCATTTGCTCTGCTCTCTAATGGGCAGGAACATGACCACTAGTCCCCAGGCTATAGGGAAATCAATGAAGCGGTAATCTGTCCAGTCTATCTCTGGCTTTCTGTAGCTGTCATTTACTACACGCTGCTTTCCAAGGGATCCTGATAACACAAAAGTCGAACGGGCTTAAGTCTTAGAGTCTAAGCATCCCCTATAAAAACTGACAGATTCCAAGTATCAGATGAATTCACACCAAGCTAGGCAGATGTGGTATCAAAATACAATGAACCGAAAGATAATGCAATCAAAATGCAATTAAGTACGAGTCAGTTGCTGGTCACTGTTACAGTGTTAATGGCTCTTTTAATGCCGACGTTTTCCTTTCAGAAAAATATGGTATTAATCATATACTTGGACTGTGCTGAGCTCTCCATTGGGAAAGCAGGATTTTCAAGGGGAGTAATGGCTAACCTTGGTACCCCAGATGTTTCAGGACTTTATGTTTCTTTGTGCTCAGCATCATGAGTTCAGTGGTTTTGAAACATCATAGGTTCAAAGGCCACTCATCGTTCTTCTAGAGGCTATATGAACGATGTACTATGTTTCCTGTATGTGGATATGATATAAATCTGGGATGTGATATGTGTATTTTTGTGTACACTAACAAATGAAGATGTGTGCCAAGCATATCCAACCCATTAGGGATGTGCATGGCTGAAAAATGTGTTTTATTTCGTTTAGTTTAGTTTCGTTACGTTTTTAAATAATTTTGTTTTCGGAATTTCATAACTAATTTCGTTTCGTGTTTCATTTCGTATTTTGTTTCATTTCGGATTGATTTGTATCGTATCGTATCGAATTCGTATCGAATTGAATTCGATAGTTGATATCCATTTGATAGTTAATTTCAATTTCACTCGTATCGTATCGAATTTGATAGTTCATTTCAAATTTGATAGGTGATATCCAATAGTTGATATCCATTTGATAGTTCATTTCAACTTCTATCGTATCAGATTCGTATCGTATCGAATCAAATTCAATAGTTGATATACAATTGATAGTTCATTTCAAATTCGATAGTTCATAACAATTATTCAAATTTTTCTTTTATGATGATGACACAATGTAAAACAAAATAAATTTGTTATATACCATTTTGTTTAGTTTCTTATCATATAGTTTCATTTTCATATCGTATCGATTCGTTATTCGGAAGTCCTACCGAATACGAATTATCAAATTTCGTTCCGAATTACGAATTTTTCCGAAACGAATGCCCATCTCTACAACCCATTGCCTGTTCATCTACTGGGTCTACCTGTAGTTAAGCACCTGCTTCAGGGATATATTTTCTGTTCCAAATTCAGTGCTGGGTGTTCATGCTGCTATTCATGCACATCAGCATTGAGATTCAAGTTCTTTAGTGTAAGTAACATGCATTGTCTGTTAAATATATGTTAGGCTGTTCATAATCTGGATCTAAAAAAAAAGGCATTAGGCATTTGGCTCAGTGTTTAGTCACTTGTTCTCCCCTTCCTTTTATGCTCATGTTTGGCCTAGCCTTGTCTACTATGTTTCCTTCCTGCCAGTTCTTATTCCATTTCTTATTTTCCACCCTTTTTTATTATTTAGATAGCATTTTATTAGCAGGACAGGCCTCTGTATCCTCATTATCATTCATATTCATGTATCAGATGCAACCTTGGCTCCTCTTTGTCTTTGGTTCTCCTTCCTGTCTGGCAAATCGCAGAGGTACACTAAGCTCCAAAATTATAACGATGAAAGCTGTGAGTTACCACAAGTAAATTGCTGCTCGAAAAACCCAAACGTCACTATGCGTGGTAGCACAGTGGAGCTGTGATCTCCTAGTCATGAGATGTACCGGCTGGGTGGAGTAGAGGTAATGTCACTGCTCTGCATGGAGAGAGCCTGTGGAGTCATGGGTTCGATCCCAGTGAGCACCTCTCCAGTAAGTGTCCTTGGCAAGACACCTAACGGTACATACTTGAAAACCAGAGAACTCTTAATGTATCCTTCCTGGTAAAATCCTTTCTCAAAAAAAATATCATAGCTTTGAGGGGCAAAGGTTTAAAAGTAACATCAGAAAGCATTATTTTACTGAGAGGGTGGTGGATACATGGAACAGTCTTCCAGTTGAAGTGGTAGAGGCCAAAACAGTAATTGAATTTAAGCAAGCATGGGATAGGCATAAGGCTATCCTAAACAAAAGATAAATCCAGGTAAAGTATCCATGTAATTGGGCAGACTAGATGGGCCGAAAGGTTCTTATCTGCCGACATTTTTCTATGTTTCTATGTTTCTATGACCTGCGTTCTGCCCAAACCCTGAATATGAAAGCAGCTAATGTAACTGAAACAAAAACCTACCTGCCTCCATCACTTGTTAACACACACAATAATTCAGAAAGTCTACTCTAAACTGGCCACATCATCAATTCCAAAGTGCAAAGCCTCAACTGTGAAGCTGACCTCTTCTCAAGGAAAAAACAGAAATTTGCAAATCTCGAGACCGGTCTGAGCGAATACTGAGGAGCGCCCATGGACCATGACTGATACTTTTGTCCACATAAAGGAATAAGACACCCAGAGCAAGACAAATGGATGCGAGCAAAGCTTACACACATGTATCCCCAAGAAGATATACAGGGTTATTCAGAGAGAGGTGAAAACCAGGAAAATGACTGGAGAAGTGAAAATTCTAGGTCAAAATAGCAGATTTGGAAAGTGAGATAAATGGGAGAATTTTTCTAGTTTGGCTATTTTGACCTAGAATTTTCACTTCCCCAGTCATTCTCCTGGTTTTCACCTCTCTCTGAATAACCAATATACACATTGCACATTTCTCTATTTGGCATGCAAGTCACCAAAGTCACAAAACAAAGCATCTAAAAAACATACAAGTGAATTTAACATAAAGATCCCATCAATAATAATGGTTTCCTTGACTTCAAGTTGTGTGTGCTGTCATCTGAAATTAAATCTTGAGAAGTGTCTGTTTTTTTCCTGGCAGTTACATTAATTAATGATTAGCTCGCCAATTCAGGATATGCGATGCATAGTGACTTTGGAGATCTTCATTGCACTATGGATGATCCAACTGTGACCATAACAACTCTAACGAATCTAGGCCTCTGCCTGCCCTGGATTGCTACAAGGTCAGCAGGCTGACTTTTTCTTCAACTATGCTCTTAAGGCCAGGTGCGCACGAGCGTAGTCTGACGCACTTTATGACGGAAGAGATTGTTAGACGCCAGCTGATCCGTTATTTTTGACGGACGTCGTAAAAACTCAGTTTGAGAAGGTGCGCTCATTTGACGTTCTGTTCCCGCCTTCACCACGCGGCCAACGTAGTCTATACGGCGTCAATCCTAGCGCTTTCGCGTTGGTGTTACCATGACGGAGGTCTTCAGCGTGCGTTATGCGTTGCGCGCGTACTATGTGTGTTCTTCTCTATCCGCGTCATTATATGCTACAATGGATGTCACGACCCACTACGCGCGCTGCTGCGCAAAGACGCCGGGTTAAGCCGCGTACTATCTATCTATCCTAGGCCCAGATAATTACGCGCACTTCTCTACCCGTCCCGGCCACACTTTCTCTCACAACAGGCACGTAGAGCGCGATATACTGATCCCAGGATTGCAACGCAGTACAAGTCTTCTCTTGAAGCGCGTACTAACTACGTCTCTCACAATCCCAGAGCTCACTTTCTTATTCTATTAGTAACGCTGCCACCAGTCCTCACGGACAATACGCGCGTTGCAACAGGAGACGCAGGGCTTAGCAGCCGCACTATCCTAGACTCGGACAGTGACTACGGATCCCACAATTCCCTGCTGTTTCCTGACGACCGCAACACGCAATTTCTTATATATAACCAGGCTTAAAGCAAATAGCAATACTCCCAATCTCTTAGTTAGCGTGGATTTCATCAGCCAGAGTCAAAACTTAAATACTTTTTGTTTATTTATGATATAAAAAGAATCACAGTGCTTGGTTACATAAAAACTTATAACTAGAATAAATCAATTACTTACACACTACACAGCAAAATAAAAAGAAAAAGGTGTTAATCACAGAGCCTTACTTACGACGGAATAATCAGTAGCTAGCATCGGTGCCTCCTGGGGCCTGGAGGTAGGAACATGGACAGATCAGTCCTCTTTAGAAGGTACCCCAAGTGATCAGCCAAAAGCACATGGCCAGTGTTTGAATTTAAA
Organism: Leptobrachium leishanense; assembly: GCA_009667805.1. Classification (NCBI taxonomy): domain Eukaryota; kingdom Metazoa; phylum Chordata; class Amphibia; order Anura; family Megophryidae; genus Leptobrachium; species Leptobrachium leishanense. Next base: position 314,890,219 of record CM019066.1, read on the forward strand.
CACTTCCTGATCTTTCCAGCCCCCACCCACCAATGGCCCAGTGTCCTGGACTCCATTTCCCAGAGTGCAATTCTCGCTCATGCTCAGTAAGCCTGTCAATTAATCTTTAATTGCCTAAAGGCGTCCCTCTTCCCTCCAGACCCCCCTTAGAGATCAAGGATGTGCTTCCTGTCTTTGAAGATTGTGTCCCCATCTCTTGGGGCTGACCTGGCTGCCAAGGTGTGATTTTCTATGTTAGTGTACAAAGAAATTCCCTTTTTACAGCTACGTGTTATATCCTCCCCCCAAGGGAGAAAGCTAAACATTTTGATTACATTTCAGCTGTGGACACAGGGATACACTTACCAAATGGCCAGACACAAATATGAATATCACTCTATATGGAGGAGAGGAGATATGTATGAACCGGCAGATAGACACATATATACAGGCAGACCCTTATATAGATAGAAATACAGGTCTAATCTGCCACAATGGACATCATATAGTGCGTCATAACGCACGTACTGTCCGCAGCAGACTACGCTCGTGTGCACCCGGCCTTAGCGTTAGCTCCTGCAGAATTGGATCAGACCATCAGTAAGATAAATGCTAAAATTAAGGTAAATAAAGGGCTGCCCATTTCAAGCTAAACAGGCTGTGTCACCTATGTTTACTATGTGCAAAAAAAACCAGCTCTTTACAGGGAATAGCTGAATACAGATAGTTAAAGGGATATTCTACACACCTGACCACGTTAGCTTTTTAAAATGGCCAGGGTGTGTATCCTCCCCCTCTCCTCCCCCCTTCCAGGTCCTCTGAACTCTTTAAAATGCTGCATGAAGTGGAGAGATTCTCACACCAGCACCCCCACCCCCCACAGGACCAGGCAGCCGGGAAGCTTCCCGGCTGTCAGTCACTAGTTTGATCACTGGAGATGTCAGCACGCTCAAGCTGCTCTCAGGCGACTCCTCCAGGCCGGCCTACCTAGCTGACAAGTCACACACGTCATTGGCTGCAGGGGGACGACCGGGGTTTCAGGCCGTCCTGCGACAGCCAATGACATGCGTCGTATGCTGACTGGGGGTCAAGGCACAGGAGTCAGCTGGGCATGCAATGGTGTCCCGCGGAGTTCAGGCCCGCCCACCACCGATATGGCATAGCACTCCCCATGGCATTAACGGGTTAATAGAGATATATGGGCAGTGTCCGGTATGAATGGATAAAATGCATTAGTATTCCTGCTACCCATAACCCAAGAAAACCACTAATGAGCGGAAGAAATTGCAGTTCTCAAAATATAAACAAAAGAAAAGAAATGAGAAGAGACAACAACAAAAAAAACACAAAAACGTAGACTTAGCAGGAAGTGGACAGATGGTTAAATTTTGTACCTCTCTTTATCTTTCTCTCCTTCATGGTGTATGAGTATTTGGATTCATATAATACTCAGATAGCAAAATGTTGTGATATAACCTGTCAAATCCTAAATTGTCGTGCTATTTGAGCTATATTTGGTTATGATCATGCCTGGCGGATAAACACACTGCTATACCAGGCTTTCCGCACTTCCAGCAGTGCACACACATACATAAATCATAGCTTAGATTTATAATCCCTGCAAATAGCCAAGGCTTTATTTTCAACAGACATGCATTGATTGACAACAATGTATCACCCTTCTATTATTTCCCCATTAATGCCTAATTGGCAACTGTTTACTCCATGGTGGGAGTGGGACACAATGAAGGGCAGGGTGGGATGTGAGGCAGTGTCTTTGGAAAGGCTCCAGCTTGCTGTGTTTACCCCCTTTCTGGGCTCCACTAACAGGGGTTAGCTGCAGATAATAAGTGCTGCCTTTTCATTCCCTGCTAAAATCTTGTCTGAGCTGCAGTGACAGTAAATGGGGGAAGGAGGGAGACGCTCAAAGAGAAGAGACGCGTAAAAAAAATATATAAAACGGTCCTCTGTGTGCGCCGTTTTGTTAAAGGGAAGTTTTCTGTATTATGGTTTGATGGTTTTGAAATTGGTCTTGTGTGGGCCAACAATGAGGGATGGTGCAGCTTACATAGCAGAAAATCCATACCCTTCAGACACCTGCTTACGTCTGGAGAATCGTACGATACTGACCTTCAATTCAGCCTGCAGCATGAGCTGATTCCAGCAGATAAGAAGAACTAATCTGTCAGTCTCCAGGCTTTTGGCTTTATTGACTGGAGCCGGCACATAGGAAATGTTTTCTGAGTCTGGAGCGTTGAAAAAGAGGAATTCACAAGCCATTAAAGGGCAAATTAAAACACAAATCATGCTGATAGCGAAGCCTAGGTCCGGCAAAAGGTAGCAATGCCTGTTATGATTACAGCTTGTAAATACGCAAATGAAGAAGTTGAGGAATTTGTTTAAACACATCCAATAAAATGTAAATATGATAAATATGTCTATCAGGTCTATTCACTAAAGGTGAAACTCAGGAGAACAGGCAGGAGAAGTGACATTCTAGGTCAAAATAGCAAAACCAGAAAAATGTTCCCATTTATCTCACTTTCCAAATCGGATTTTGGGTCTAGATTGTTCTCTTCTACTGCCAGTTTTCCTGAGTTTCACCTTTTAATGAACAGAACTGATAGTCTTTATTTTTTTGTGTTTTTGAAAAGTATCATTCAGAATATATTTCAAGTAATCTCATGTTTCAACCTCATTGCAACTGCGGAAAGGGGTGTTTAGGAACAATTGTCTGAATACAACACTGCTGTAAAGCAGCCGTGAAATGATCTTCCCTTTTCCAGTTATCTCTATTTTCTATGTGATCACATAGTTAGATGTCTAACGGCAATAATTTGTCACCAAGATCTTGTATTGATGATGGGAGAGTCGGAGCGCTGTGTAAAGTCTTCTCCAGCAAATCTCAAAGATTCTCAATGGAGTTAAGGTCAGGACTGTGTGGTGGCCAATCCATGAGTGAAAATGATGTCTCATATGAATATGTCTCCACCATCAGGGAAGAAAAAAACCCATTGATGGAAAAACCTGCTCATTCAGTATATTCAGAGAGTCAGCTGACTTAATTTTTTGCAGATGAAACATATTAATCACTGCAGTAATTATCCAATGGAAGGCAACCCCAATCCAACTAGATTGCAAGCTCCTTTGAGCAGGGCCCTCTGCACCTCTTGTTTCCATCACATGTCAGTATCTCATTCCCTTTGGTTATTGTAAAGCGCTGCGGAAACTGTTGGCGCTATATAAATGATGACGATAATGATAATAATAAATAACCTAAGTGCTTAGTTAAATCTGGGTTCCGACTTTTTTGCGGCTAAGCAGTGTGTATATAGTATTTATTCAGGGGCGTACCTAGAACATTTGGCAAGCGGGGTAGATCCTATATTTGGCACCCCCCCCCCCCAACTTGAAAATATAAAAAAAAAAATCACACGGCCTTTTTTTTATGTTTTCAAAAATATTTTTAGTTATAGCATTCTGGCAGGACATGATGTTTACATATAATAATGATACATTATGAATCTGCCGATGGTGGATCATTCATGCGTCCTCTGTGCTGTGCAATAAGGGGCGAGGGTAGATTCTTTTTGAATAATTGTTATTTTTAAGTGATTTTGCAAACTCACAACATATCCATCCTATAATGTTTTTTATTTTTTCTGTAAGAGACCTTTTTATTATCAATCATATATGACCTTATATGTAAATTCCAGACATTTTCGTTAAGGAGGCCAACTCCCTGCACTTCCGGGACCCTGCGGTGAATGGTGAATTCACTGCAGGGTGGGGAAATTTGTTTGCCTAAAGTGCAGGAAACAACAGAACACCAAAATGTTGGCGCCATTTCGGTGCTCTGTGAGTAACCCCTTTAGTGGTGGGTTTTTTGCCAAACCCTGGAAAGTACCAGCCTAGGCCTTGCCTGCCCAGGACATACTTGAAAATTTGTGAAATCTCAATGTATCCCTCCTGGTAAAATACTTTGCAAAAATAAATGTTTTCTTTTTGTTTTTTAGGGTGTCATCCCAGGGGGTGATGTCACCTGAAAATTAGTGAAATCTCAATGTATCCCTCCTGGTAAAATACTTTGCAAAAAATAAAAAATATATATATATGAGTGGTGTCACCCGATGCGGCCCGCCCCCTCCTAGGTATGCCCCGCCCCCTCCTAGGTACGCCCCTCTATTTAATTACATATATATATAAAATTATTTTTATCTATGAATATATATTACTTTCCTTACTTTCCCCAAAGTTTATTTTTTTGGGACTAGATCCATGCAAAAATATTAAGAGCCTCGCTATTTAACTTCCTGCAGATGCTGTAAAACTCAAATGAGGCAGCGAGCCAATCCAAATCTTTGTGTGACGCCTTTGTATCCATATCCCCAACTCCCACCTTCAAGACTTCTCCCGAGCTGCCACCTTTCTACAGAACATCCTCCCCCGCAAAATCAGACTTTCCTCATCTCTCCTGTCCTTCAAGAAGTCTCTGAAAACACATCGCTTTAGAGAAGCCTATCGGCTCACTCCATAATCCCCCATTGTTCATTTCTTGCTCCATCTTTCCACCCAGCCCACATGCTCCCCGCTACTTCATGTACTCTATTCACCCTCACCTAGTGTGCCACTGCTCGCCTCTTAGATTGTAAGCTCTCGAGCAGGGTCCTCTCTCATACTGTTCTGTGTGTAATGTGTATGCATATTTGTTATGTTATTCTGTTTCTCCCATTGTACAGCGCTATGGAACGTGTTGGCGCTTTATAAATACTTGTAACTGTAACTGATACAATTTATATGTACAGTTGTGTTCAAAATTATTCAACCCCCAATGCTGTAAAGGGTTTTAGGGAATTTAGTGTACATTTGTAATTGTATTCAGAATGAAATCCTACAAGGACTTTTTAAAGAACCATATGCAACTAAAATGACATCAATTGGTTTTGTAATACAGTAGTAAATGTTTCTTTTGTGAATTCTTCATTGACACAATTATTCAACCCCTTAAAGACTACCACTCTGAACTGTAGGTTTTGACATATACAGTTGTGTTCAAAATTATTCAACCCCCACTGAAATTGAGTGTTTTGGCCAGTTTGACATTGATTTTGATCATTCAGTCATCTTGCTTACAATTAAATCAAAGAGGCACGTGTAGGTCAGACAAATATAACATAACATTTATAATGAAATAACCACAAATGTCTTTTCTGTGCTCACATCATTATCAGTTTTATTCAACCCCCAAGTGACATTCAATCTTAGTACTTAGTACAACATCCTTTTACAGTTATAACAGCTTTTAAACGTGAAGCATAGCTTGACACAAGTGTCTTGCAGCGATCTACGGGTATCTTCGCCCATTCGTCATGGGCAAAAGCCTCCAGTTCAGTCACATTCTTAGGCTTGCGCACTGCAACTGCTTTCTTTAAGTCCCACCAGAGGTTCTCAATCGGATTTAAGTCAGGTGACTGCGATGGCCACTCCAAAATGTTACAGCCTTTAATCTGCAACCAAGCTCTAGTAGACTTGAAGGTATGCTTGGGATCATTGTCCTGTTGAAAGGTCCAACGTCTCCCAAGCCTCAGGTTTGTGACGGACTGCATCACATTGTCATCCAATATCTCCTGGTACTGAAGAGAATTCATGGTACCTTGCACACGCTGAAGCTTCCCTGTACCTGCAGAAGCAAAACAGCCCCAAAGCATGATTGACCCCCCGCCATGCTTCACAGTAGGCAAGGTGTTCTTTTCTTCATAGGCCTTGTTCTTCCTCCTCCAAACAAAGCGTTGATCCATGGGCCCAAACAGTTCTAATTTTGTTTCATCAGTCCACAGAACACTATCCCAAAACTTCTGTGGTTTGTCCACATGACTTTTGGCATACTATAGTCGACTCTTCTTATTCTTTGGAGACAGCAAGGGGGTGCGCCTGGGAGTTCTGGCATGGAGGCCTTCATTACACAGTGTGCGCCGTATTGTCTGAGCTGAAACTTCAGTACCCACATCTGACAAATCTTTTCTCAGTTCCTCAGCAGTCACACGGGGACTTTTCTCCACTCTACGCTTCAGGTAGCGCACAGCAGTCAAAGTCAGCATCTTCTTTCTGCCACGACCAGGTAGCGTTTCAACAGTGCCCTTTGCCTTGAATTTGCGAATGATGCTTCCTATGGTCTCTCTTGGTATGTTTAACATCTTTGCAATCTTCTTATAGCCATTGCCCTTCCTGTGAAGAGTAATCACCTCTTCTCTTGTCTTCCTGGACCATTCTCTTGACTTCACCATGTTTGTAACCACACCAGTAAATGTCTAGAAGGAGCTGAGTATCACAGTCATTTTAAAGCTGCCTAATTGGTGCTTATTATGCTTTATTGCTGCTCCGAGACATCCACAGGTGTTTTCAATACCTGATTGAAAACACTTGAATGAACCTCTGTTCTTCAGAGTGGTAGTCTTTAAGGGGTTGAATAATTGTGTCAATGAAGAATTCACAAAAGAAACATTTACTACTGTATTACAAAACCAATTGATGTCATTTTAATTGCATATGGTTCTTTAAAAAGTCCTTGTAGGATTTCATTCTGAATACAATTACAAATGTACACTAAATTCCCTAAAACCCTTTACAGCATTGGGGGTTGAATCATTTTGAACACAACTGTAAATTATTCTTGTCTGAACTTGAAATACCAGCTTTCTTTTATCAGAAATACTTTGGAAAATAAAGGCAGTTTTCATATGAAAATGATAAAAAAAAAAACTTTACAGGGTTATTCAAAGAGATCCGAATGGCTGCCGAAAGGGAACCGAACACTGAAAATCAGCATTTGGTTACCTTTCTTGGCCATTCGGCTATCCAGAGAGCAGGCAATTCACCAAATCCTTGCGAATTGCCTGAACATACGGGGCCTGTTCGGTGCCTGTTCGAGGGCAGTGAATCCCCATAGAGAAGCAATGCTATTCAGAGAGCAAAAGCCAGCAGTGAAAAGTTGCCGAATTGCCCTGCCATTCGGTGGTTTCATTCGACTGGTTTATTCAGGCGAATCCCCTAGGCTTCAATGTTAAAAATATTCCCGTTTTAATTCAATATATAATTCAATATTATATTATTTTTTCTGTAACAGCCCTTTTTATTATCATTCCCTGGACCTCATATGTAAATTTCAGACATTTTCGCTCAGTAGTTTCTTTGCAAACAGCGTTTCACTTTTCAAACATTCAAGCAAACGTTTTTTTAATTTATTCACTCCATTCGTCTGCAGTGTCGGGTTTTTCCAGGAGCTGCGCTGCATGTGATCGGCTCCTGCTCGGGTTTTTCCGGCATTTTTGGTGGGTTAATCCAGATGTTTTTGCGGGTTTCAGTGTGCGTTCGTCCTCGTTTTGCGGTCAGTTTTCGGCGGGTTTTCGGCGACTTTACCCTGCATTTCGACGGCCCTGTGGTGCTTGCTGAATACACCGCAGGGTCGCAGAAATGGGATCGTACCGAATTGAAGAGAATGAAAAGTCACCGAACGTGCGGTGGCTTTTCGATTCTCTTTGAATAACCCTGAGTGTGTCAGCTATTTGTTAAATAAAGGTACTTTAAGTTCATGACCTCAAACCAGGCGAAAGATCAGCATTCTACTGAGCGATAGATTAAAGGAAAATAGAGTTATTTAACATTAATAAACAGTTACTTTTACAGCAGATAATCCCATGTAATAGTCATTACACAGCCATGATGATTATGTATTTTTGCCCGTTCATTGTACTTTAGTTTATGTATGTTGACGTACAGGAAGACACAGTTGGCTGCTACATATATTATGTTACATTTAATAAACAGAGCTGAATTTAATTCACATTAACAAACACAATGTGTTGGCAGGTCCTTCTGTCAGAAACACATAAATAATGAATATATGTTCTTGTTAATATGTTTAAAATTTTTATTACATTAATCTGTCACCAACACAAGAAAGGAAGAAAGAAAGCAAGAGAGAGAAAGAACGAGAAGGAAGCCACAACATTAAAACCACTGACAGATAAAGTGCATTACATTGATTATATATATATTTATTTTTTGAGAAACGATTTTACCAGGAAGGATACATTGAGATTTCTCTCGTTTTCAAGTATGTCCTGGGTGGCGAGTATGTACCGTTGGGTGTCTTGCCCAAGGACACTTACTGGAGAGGGGCTCTTGCCGGGGATTCAAACCTGTGTCACCACAGTCTTCACGGTTATAGAGCAGTGATGTTACCTCTACTCCACCCAGTCAATATATTGTCACAATGGCACCGTTAAGGGTTGGGATATATTAGACAGTAAGCAACCAGATCCTTCTTGAATTTCATGTGTTGGAAGGAGGAAAAATGGGTAAGCGAAAAGATCTGGGTGACTTTGCCAAGGGCTGAATAGTGATTCCTAGATGACTGGGTCTGAGCAGCTGCAAAACGGAAAGTCTTGTTGTGTGTTCCCGGTATGCAGTGGTTTGTACCTACCAAAAGTGGTGCAAGGAAGGACAACCGGTGAACACATTTCAGGGTCATGGGCACCCAAAGCTCATTGATGAACATGGGGAACAAAACCTAACGTGTCTGGTCTGATCACACAGAAGATCTACTGTAGCTCGAACTGATGAAAAACATACAGGGTTATACAAAGAGATCTTAAAAGTCACCGCACGTTCGGGGACTTTTCGTTCCCCGCACTTTGGGGCGATTCGGCGATTCCTAGTTTGCAAACCTGCGGTGTATTCAGCAAGCACCTCAGGGCCCCCGTAGTGCAGGAAAAACTCATTGCAAACCCGCAGAACACTTTCTGAACACTCACCGAAAACCCGCAGAAACCGCCACAAAAACCAAGCCGAACACGTCGGAAAAATCCGAGCAGTCGGCGATCACAGCGCAGAGCAGCCACCGGAAAAAGTCGACACGAAACGAACGGGGTGAAAAAAAAACAAACAGTTCACTTGAAAGTTTGAAATTTGAAACGCTGTTTGCAAAAAAACTACTGATCGAAAATGTCTGGAATTTACATATAAGATCCAATGAATGATAATAAAAAGGTCGGTTACAGAAAATTAAAAGAATTTTTAAAAAAAACGAAAAAGAGTTTGACAAAAAATCCCAAAAAATGCCTAAAAGATCCTAAAAAAATCTAAAAATAAAGAGACTTTTTACTGCAGAATATAATAATAAACGGTTTATTAGATATTGGATTAAAACGATAATATTTTTAACATTGAAGCCTATGGGATTCTCCTGAATAAACCTGTCGAATGAAACCACCGAACAGCAGGGCATTTCACTGACATTCCTCAGATGTTTGGTGTCTCTGAATAGACAAAGCATTGCTTCTCTTTGAGGGATTTTACTGCCTTCGAACAGGCACCGAACGTGCAGGCAATTCGCCATGATTTGGCAAATTGGCTGCTCTCTGAATAGCCGAATGTCCCCGAAATGTCCCCGTTCGCTGAAATTCAGTTTCCGGTTACATTTCGGGGGCCAGATCGTCTCTCTCTGAATAACCCTGATAATGCTGGCCATGATAGTAAGGTGTCAGAACCCAATTGCAATGCAACACTTATTTAGAGATTGTTGCAGACTGTACACACATGGCAGAAATGGTTTGCGAGACATGGCACACAACTCAAGGTGTCCAAATTCCCCAGATCTCAATCTGATTGAGCATCTGTGCTGTGCTGGAACAACAAATCCAATGCATGGTGGCACCAACTCATAACTTGCAGGACTTATAGGATCTGCTGCTAATGTCTTGGTGCCAGATATCACAGGACACTTTCTGAGGTTTTGTGGTGTCCATGCATTGAAACATTAAAGCTGTTGTGACAGCACAAGGGGGACCTACACAGTATTAGGCAGGCGGTTTTAAGGTTCCGGATGGTCACTTTGATCCAGTAGGTAAACTAATGACAAGGAAAATGTTCATAAATTCTTATATCTTTGAAACAGTAGGACCACCTGTATTCTTCCATAGTAGGAGTCAACTACAGCTGTTCTCTGAAGTAGCTGGTCTTCGATATACCCTATCCGGAATGCATAAGATTATTGTGGTTGCAACAATGTTGGTTTTATTTGTGTAACAACACAAAACCACGAAGTTAGTGGGTAACTGCTTTGTGTTGAGAATTGTTCTGTTGCTTCTAAGGGAGTTGCTAGACTACCATATAGGAAATTATTGACCTCTTTTAAATATCATTTAAATGTACATTTCAGCTCAAAATAGCCTAAACGGAAAATTCTTAAAGTCAGCCATTTTTCTAGCCCAAATGTTATGGTCAAAAATGAACAATCCCATAATCCTAATTCCTTCATCACAAAATCATATGTGTGTGCGAGTGAAAATCCTCTTATGTCAATCTATACAATGATTGCCAGAAGAAACATTTGAAATATTTTGTTTTAGATCCTGCCAATATGCAAATATGATTTCAAACATTGAAATGGCATATTAGGGTGGTAAAAGATAAGGAACTCTAATCAGAAAAGCGCATATGGAGAATAAAAAAATCTGGTGCAAAATGCATACTCGATAATTAAAATAAAAAATGTTTCTTAAAAATTCTATATTTCGATTTATCAGATTTTACTGTTATTGACAGCCAGGAATAAGGACATTAAAACATAGAAAGATTTTATTTTTTTGCCCGGTACTTGCTGTGCACGTGACCCATAGTACTTTTTCTAGTGCCTATTGATCAGTGTGTAAGGAAACCATTATTTCATTATCACGCTTAGTCCTTTCCTGCCAATGCATTTTAAGCAGATAAAGTTGTTTTATGCAACAGCAAAGATACAAGGTTCGAAATGTGACTGATTTGAACCTGGTAACCTTATCCAAAAGGAAGGAATTCTGAGAGCAATGGACGAAATTCAATTAACTGAGATGATAGAAAATAATTTACGGAGCCAATGCATCAGTGAATTGGGCCTTTCATAACTTTCAAAGGCGTTAATAACCTATTCCTATTCTTTTTATCTTATGTCACAGGAGTTTTAACTCGGCGGTAGTTTCACAATTTACTTAATGATGTCTAAATGCTGCTGCCAAGCAATTAGAGCTTCATTGTGCGGCTAACTTCTTCATTTCCTCAAATGGCAATTGAACTTCCAAAGGTTGGGCTGTATTAGAAGAGAATCTGGTTAAAATCATCCATGAGTATCAGGATGTAGGGTGGGACAAGGGTTGACAGGGAGAAATGGCGAATAGTTCCTGGGAGATACAGTTGCAAGTGGAATAGAGCCTTACATATGGTGTTTGGGAATATATAAAACATCCAACATAAATTAACTGTTCACTTTGACCCCCCTGAACGCAATCATTTTCATAAAAGCAATAAAAAATATATGAAAAACTGCAGCATGTATTGCAATTTAAAGCCAATTTATGAAAATAGGAAATGTATTTAAAAACAAATCTGAATATGTTATAATTTCCTTTTCCTCCTACAAGTCCTTCATGTCAGCTCTCCCATTGGTTTCAGCATGTATCCTCGGCATATACCATAAGAGCAACTATTTTTATCCATAAAAACACAAATTCAGATTCATAGAAACAGCAGGGATCACAAAGCCAACAGAGTTCGGCTATTCAATGGACAATTAAAGCAGAAGGCACGATACAGCTACACTTACGTACTTCATTTATTCTGACGTTAAAGCTGGAAAAAATGTGCAACCGTGAAAGCCTCAAGACACTCAATTAGACACTGTTTCCTTGAGATGTTCACTGCTTTACACAATTCTCATGTCAAAAAATAAAGATCTCAACACAAAGGTCCCATCAAGATCATACAGGTCCTCCTCACACACAGTCCCATTTACACATGTACATTCACACACTCACATATCTCCCAACAGAGACATGCACCTACACGCGAACCCAAGTACATGAGGTGGACATTTGGAGCCAACCTTAGCATCTTTGATGTTTCAGAACTGCATTAAAGCACATGGGGTGCCATCACCACAACAGGGAGTGATTTTAGTTACATAGGCTGAAAAAAGACATGCGTCCATCGGGTTCAGCCTCTCACACATCACCTACTGCTGTTGATCCAAAATAAGGCAAAACACTCAGTCTGAAGCGCTCGTCAATATGCAACACACTGGAAAAAAATTCCTTGACCCCAGAATGGCAGTCAGATTTCCCCTTGGATCAAGAAGCTCACCCACATATTAAATATTATAACCCTTAATATTGTGTATCTGCAGGAAGTCATCCATTCGTTGCTTAAAAGTCTGTACAGTCTCTTACCCAACCACCTCAACCGGCAGAGAATTCCACAGCTTTATTGTTCTCACCATAAAATAACCCTTCCTATGCTTTAGACAGAATTTCCTTTCGTCCAGTCTACATGGGTGACCCCTTGTCCTGTGTATAGTCCTGTTAATGAATAGCTTTCCAGACAATGGTTTATAATGGCCCCATGTATATTTATATTAGGTTATCAGATCCCCTCTAAGGCGCCGTTTCTCAAGGATAGTTAAGGACAAACCGTAGGATGTGGGCACTAGGGGATAAGAGTCTATCTTTAGGCAAAGTATACAGTCACATAAGTTCTCGCTCTGCCTGGGGCCTCTCGAGCTCTATTTGTTCACTATTTGTTCCAAGTCTCACTCTGCTCCCGACAAGAAGTGGTGGATCAGGCCACTCTCTTCCCTGCATGATGAGAGGCGAGTATGGAAGTTTTAGATTGCATCTCCAATACCTAACATGGGGAGAGCAAAGTACAGTAAGATCACGCAAGCTGCGAGGCGCAAGATCGAAATATTGATGCCAGATGTTAAACTTACTTGTCCTAGAGCAAACGATTACATATCGAGATGCTACGATAGTATCAACTGTAGAATATAGCCCTATATTTTTTTATGTTTCATTTTGAATATTATTTGGCACACAGTCACCCTTTAATATCAATTGACCATTATTTGAATGTCGCTGTTGTTGAACATGCACATTCTCATGTGACAGCAGTTTTCACATTTCCTAATAGCTCCATCAAGCAGGACAAAGCTCTACTTCTACCTCACAGGCTCGTTGCCTTGGTGTCCTCCTAGACTCTGATCTCTCCTTCACTCCTCACTTTCAGTCACTAACCAAATCTTGCTACTTCACCACAAAAAACATTGCACGTGTCTGTCCCTTTCTTAACCTCCCTGGCGGTCTAATTTTTTCAAAATTTTGTGTCTAAAAGCGTATCAATTTTTTTTTAAAGGAAACGTGTTTTTGTACATAGTTAGCCTATAATAATTAGGAATCACACACTGAAATCCGTGCAATCAAGAGCTCTTACTGGTAAAATCCTTTATAAATAAATTAATTAATTAATTTAAAAAAAATAGTAAATACACGGAGTCCGATAAAGTTTGAAACACGACATAATAATTTATTATCCCAAAAATAATTATCCAAAATAATGCAAATAAATGATATTCAATAAAATACAACAAAAAACACTGAAATCTGTCTGAGAACAAGTGTGAGACGATGTATGGTCTATTTCTTATCCTGTACTGCCACCTAGTGGCCGTTCATAAACATTTCCATTTGTATTCAGTGAGTTTTGTGAATGAAATTTGCTGCGGTCCAGCCCCTCTGCATCATGTGACTCGCAGGGAGCCATCCAGGAAGCAGCTCGCTGTGATCACACTGCGAGGACAGCGAGGGAGCCAGGAGGAGGTGAGTAAACATCCAGCCCAAGTGTGGCTCGGGGTTACCGTTCGCAGTAGCGAAATTTAACCCCGAGTCACACTCGGGAATACCGCCAGGGAGGTTAATTTATATAAATATAAAGTCTTAGGGCTCTATTACATTCTTCGCACAAATGTTAACGCGTGCACAAAAACGCATTAACGCGAGGGGCAAAACCCTTTGCGCTGAACGTCACATTACAATGTCTGCGCAAAAAATGCGCGTTAACGTCTACCACGGGTGAACCTGCGTGAACCCTTTGCGAGCGTAATGTATTGCGCGCGTCCTATACTTAACATTGTGAGCGCAAATGCGTTTGTGCACTGGTACGCGAATACCGCGAATCACACTCGGGAATACCGCCAGGGAGGTTAATTAGGAATCTACTAAAATGCTTGTCCAAACTCTTATTATCTCCCGCCTTGACTACTGTAACCTCCTTCTAATTGGCCTTAAGAGATCCCAGATTCTCCCTCTGCAGTCTGTAATGAATGCCTGTGCCAGACTCATCCATCTCACATCCCTTACCTTTCACACCTCACCCCTTTTGTCAATCTCTGCACTGGCTCCTTGTTTCCTTTAGAATCAATTTCAAAATACTGGTGCTCACATACAAAGCTCTCCATATCCGCACCCCCACCTACAACTCCTCCCTTATTAGCCAGTTTATCCAATCCCATCCCATCGCTGTGCAAATGATTTGATTTTAACATCTTCTCGCAAACGCACACCAGCAGCTTTCACCTACAGGACTTCTCCCGTGCTGCCCCCTTTTTATGGAACTCCTTCCCCGCAACATTAGACTCTCTCCGTCCCTCCAGTCCTTCAAGAAGTCTCTGAAAACACCTTACTTTAGAAAAGCCCATCAGCTCGCTCCCTAATCCCCCACTGTACATTTCTTGCTCCATCTTTCCACCCAGCCCATATGCGACCCGCTACTTCACATACACTGCTAATTCCCTCACCTAGTGTGTCACCCCTCTCCTCTTAGATTGTAAGCTCTTGAGCAGCGTCCTCTCTCCTACTGTTCTGTGTGTTTAACCTGTATGTAGATTTGTTGTTCTGTCTCACCAATTGTACAGTGCTACAGAATTTGTTGGCACTTTATAAATACTTGTAACTGCTTCACTTTGACTGGGCTTCTCTAGCTCTCCAACTGTCTGTGTAAAGGGATATGGATAATGGGGCACAAATTTCATTGGAATTCTACAGAATGACCTGTTAACTATTTCAGTTACAACCCACTACGGATGTTCATCTTAAACCCAAGCCTTTAAAAACCACCCAATTCTGTATTAACTCCAGTCCCACAGCTCAGACCTTCCACAACTAGTTTTGTCTTTTTAATATATGGTGATCCCAGAGTGCTGTTGCTATTTATTGGGATTTTTAATTTATCTCCAGCCTCTGTTTTCAGTCCTTCATTATTTCCACATACCGAGGGCATAGGATTGGGTATGACTGTGGTGATAATGGATGAATTGTATAGCTTGGAAAAAAGACGAGACAGAGGAGATATGATAGAAACATTTAAATACGTAAAGGGAATCCACAAGGTAGAGGAAGGGAGTATATTTAAACGGAAACAAAGTAGCAAAACAAGAGGACATAGTCTTAGATTAGAGAGGCAAAGGTTTAAAAGTAACATCAGGAAGCATTATTTTACTGAGAGGGTGGTGGATACATGGAACAGTCTTCCAGTTGAAGTGGTAGAGGCCAAAACAGTAATTGAATTTAAGCTTGCATGGGATAGGCATAAGGCTATCCTAAACAAAAGATAAATCGAGGTAAAGTATCCATGTAATTGGGCAGACTAGATGGGCCGAAAGGTTCTTATCTGCCAACATTTTCTATGTTTCTAATTGTGTCATAAATCATCATATTTAATTAATTGTTATACCAAAGAGGGAACACTAGGGGCAGTGTGAGGCTTTTTGGCCTGTGTGGTTAGCTGTGACATCATTAAGCCAGCCCACTCTGGTGGGGGAGACATGACTCTAGGCCAACCTTCTTTTCATTCAACCAGGAGTTCCAGGAAGGGATCATAGAAACATAGAAACATAGAAAAATGTCGGCAGATAAGAACCTTTCGGCCCATCTAGTCTGCCCAATTACATGGATACTTTACCTGGATTTATCTTTCCAAAAGGGATCAGCCCTTTTGTCATTTGGCTTGGACCTACGAGCAGATGGCTGTGCTGTTCATATCTTGGATTGGGTTAATGTTGGTCTTGTTGATCCCTTTATATATCACTTTACCTATGCTGAGTCTTTGTGTTATTGCAGTGTCCAGGGTTTAGTGCGGAATATGCTGGCGCTTTATAAATAAAGAATAATAATAATAAATAATGTTTTAATGTTTTATCTTTCTGTTTATCCTCTTTATTTTAAAGTAAATTCTTTAACCATCACTGTGTGTTTGTGTCGTCACTCACTACTCGACGTATCCCGCTATCGGCTGGTATTTACCTTTTTAAAATCACAACAATGACAAAAGTGACTGAAATAGTTTACAGTATATTTCCTACTAGATGATCATTTTTATTTACATGTATACATGTCCAAAACTAAATGTAAGGAAATGCTAACCCTTTTGTGGAAGATGACACGCAAGGCCTGCCTTAATAACAAGTGATTCTTAAAATTATTTATAATGAAAGCGTAACAAAAAACATATAAATTATAAGGAGAGAATGGAAAATTATGATTTAAGAAACAGATAAAATTGCTACTTAACTCAAATGCACCAACACCTGGGTGTAGTTAGTTTCATGCGCTCTCTTGTTATCTTTTTATTGATATATTCGTTTAAGTAGTTGATTTTAGTTTGTGACGATGTCCTACTTAAAATTACATGTATAGCGATTTGTTTGCTATTACAAATGTCGACTCATATTTAATAGAGCAGGCAGAAAATTATCTGGAAACAAAACGACAATGAAATCATTTTCTTTTCACTTTACTTCGAACTATCAGCCAGCTGGGGGCACGATCAGACAATGCAAGAAACATCCTGCCAGGGATTTTACATCATGCTGCTACACAGCAAACAAACTGCAGTGACTGTGTATCCTTCATTGTTACAACCTCAAAAATCTCCCTATATTCAGCGACCATGATCTCCTGAGCTCTTACCTGTTGAACCTCACATTATCTGAATTGCTTTGCTTTAGAGAGAATGTTAATTAACCGAAATGCGCATAAGGAATAATTGTTTTTTTATATCATTTTATAATATATTTATAATGATCTCTTTATATATTTTGTATCGCATGAAGAGTATGATGGTGTGTTTTAAAGGATTTTCTTTTTGTGAAAGCATATAAAATAGTGACTAGTGCTTTGCTACGTTTTAATTGTTAAATCAGTTGGGTTTTTTATTTAATTTTTTGTTGTTGTCTGTTTAAATATATAAGTGGGCAAAACTACAAATAGCAATGACTGAATCAATCAAGACTATATATAAATTTTGAAAATTCTAAATAATAATCAGTGATTTTAGAAAAAAGGAAAAGCGCAGGGAAGTTGTGCAAATAACAGGTTAACGTTTGCCACATTCATATTTTTTTATATATATATGCAATAGATTATATCATTGTGGCCATTTAATCATTGAATCATTTTATTTAATTAATATCTAAATTATTAGAATTTATATTATTTAATTTATATAAATATAAAGTCTTAGGGCTCTATTACATTCTTCGCGCAAACGTTAACGCGTGCACAAAAACGCATTAACGCGAGGGGCAAAACCCTTTGCGCTGAACGTCACATTACAATGTCTGCGCAAAAAATGCGCGTTAACGTCTACCACGGGTGAACCTGCGTGAACCCTTTGTGAGCGTAATGTACTGCGCGTGTCCTATACTTAACATTGTGAGCGCAAATGCGTTTGTGCACTGGTACGCGGATGGTATTACAATCTATGAGCAAAATTAAACGCACAGCGTTTGCGTGCATAATTTTAATGTCTTTGAAAAACTGGTGGTAACGGCAAATCTGAACATTCTGGCCGAACACAAATACACCAGCCCGAGAAAAAAAAATACAGCAAAGTATAGTTACACATTCTACACATACCCAAACAAGAAATTTGAGAAGTTGTGCGTGTTTTTTTTTGATACAGCATATATGCGCAGATTGACTTTGACAGGCGTGAAAACAATTCTGATTGGCTGAATCGTGTGAAAAAACAGTCCGCACAACGATTTCTGCGCGCAACGTTAACGCACGCGCATTTTTTGCGCACGTTATTTTTTGACGGATGAAATAATGCGCAAGGATTGTAATACCAGCGTTAATTTACGCGCGTTAACGTTTAATGCTTTCCGCAAAAATTCACGCATTTACCGTGCATTTTTGCATGAAGAATGTAATAGAGCCTTAAGATTATATTGTAGGCTCCACTAAACAACAATTGAAGAAACACTCTACTCCCCTAAAACTAAACAAAAAAATATAAAATAATATAAAGATATTAAATATTAACCTCTGCTGTTTAAATTCACATTCTCCAACGCAATGGTCTCGTCTAGCGCTCTACCGGTCAGGCTGTCTGCCTGCTTCCTGCAGTTTTGGAAAACTTTCTTTAGATTGGTGTGGGCAGAACAAGTACGCACACTGCCAGTCAGTTGTCTCTCAAAACTTTTGCATTGAAAAGCATTTAAGGGTCAACTGATCCAATGAGTCAACTTGTTAGGTTTGGTAGAGTCTCAACACAGATACATGTGTAGACGAAGATATCACTAACTGATAGGTTGGTTCACAGAATGGCCGGTGTCTGCTAGAAAAGACTAAACAATGTAACGAACCAAAATCAGGGAACCAGAAGTAGACAAAATCCAATAACATAAGTCAAGGATAGGAGAAATACGGGTAATCACAAGAAAAGCCTAAAGGTCAGCACAGAGTAAACAAGGACGTAACGTAACTCGCTGAATGGCAATAATGAAACCACTACAAGGTGAGAAACATCTGAACAGTTTGAGGATAAATAGGATGAAACCTACTGGATGGTAACAGATCCAAGTGCCAAAACGTGAGCATGTGTTGTGAACGAGGTGACACTGCGTCATTAAGGTGAGGCCATATCATATGCACATAAAGCCTTGCAGAGATTAAGATTTCCACATCGTTACGGCTAGCAACATAACACAGCAGAACCCATGGCTAAATTGACATGATGGCTACCTGTGACCAATGCGAGGAACCACAACAACCGTGCGGCAGTAGAGCACCTGCAATACTGCATGGAGAATGAGGCTGATCCAGCGGCACAGAGGTACAAGTCATGACACAACACAACTCTTTCTTAGATTACATCAGCTTGCAATTGCATGTTGTCTTAATTTTGCTGAGTGGCTTCCTTGCCCCTGGAATGATGTACAGCAGCCAGTGATTGATAGTCTTAAGGCTAGGGTCAGACGAACGCATTTTCGCGTTGTCTGTGAAAAAGTGCGTTCGAACGAATGGACGCATTTTTTCACGGAGTACGCGATAGCGGTCATACGATGCGCATTTGCGTTCGTGATTTTGTACGGATCATCAATAAAACTCTTTTTGTGTCTGGACGTTATGTTGGCCGGACATTAGCAGTGTCTGACATCTCCAAATCACGCACACACGCTGCTAGCAGACGCAGCGCACTCTGTACGACCGTACTAGCGGTTTGAAGTTCTCGACAAAATGCGTTCGTTTGCCACTTGCGTTGCGCAGCCGGACTTTCGTGCGACCGTACTTCGTATATTGGCCCGTCATTGCCCGTCATTTGCTGCTAGTGCGGCTGTAATTAAGTGCGCCAGAACGCATGTTTAAAGTGCGCTAGTCTGACCCCAGCCTTAGGTTGTAGGGAAGACCTAATCTATGTAGAGCTGTCACAGTGACCAGGGACAGCCTGGTAGTTTATGGAGAGCCAGACTCCTAATACAATGACCTGTTAATAAAGTTAATGTGGTCATTGAGGTTAGAATGTCTCTTTAATAACTCTTTGACAAATTCCCAGGTAACAGTGTGAATTTTTTTTTCTCACAATCACAGAATTTAAAGTGGCTATGAGGATACTGGAGCACAGCAGAAAACTGAGGAAGAAATTGGTGATTTGTGGCCATACAAATATTAAAAATGGTGGGCCCTATTATTTTTTTTGAGAAAGTATTTTACCAGGAAGGATACATTGAGATTTCTCTCGTTTTCAAGTATGTCCTGGGTGGCGAGTATGTACTGTTGAGTGTCTTGCCCAAGGACACTTACTGGAGAGGTGCTCTTGCTGGGATTGAGCTCATGACTCCACAGGCTCTCTCCATGCAGAGCAGTGATGTTACCTCTACTCCACCCAGCCGGTTATTTACCCCCATATTTACATGTTAACTATGCATCCGACGCAGTTAAAAATATATGCTTTGTGCAGACTTTTGACTGTGCTTCAGTTCAAGTAGAAATGTGACAGAAAATAACTATTTTCAATCGTGCCCCACAGTATTATCTCTAAACTTGGTAACGAAAAATATAATAGTAATAGATGTGAGAAAAAGAAAGATTAAGCAGCTGAACCAAGTATTCTAAAAGCTAATTAAGAACACTAACGGATGTATTCTCTCCTGTATTCTGCCCTAGGTGGTGAGTATGCACCATTGGGTGTCTTGCCCAAGGACACTTACTGGAGAGGTGCTCTTGCTCACTAACTCAGCTCCCCACTACCTGTCCTCACTAATCACCAAATACACCCCAGCCCGCTCCCTAAGGTCAAACAGAGACCTGCGCCTAGCTTCTCACCGCATCACCTCTTCCCATGATAGACTGCAGGATTTCTCACGCGCAGCCCCCACTCTCTGGAACGCTCTCCCTCGTACTGTCAGACTTTCCCCTAACTTCTCTTCCTTCAAACGCTCCCTTAAAACGTTCCTATTTAGGGAAGCCTACCACCCAACTCACTGACGTAATCATCAATCACTCTAACCTTACAGTCCTCTCCTCCTGTTTCCAACCCCAACCCTCCCAGATTGTGAGTTCCTACGGGAATAGGGCCCTCATCTCCTCCTGTACTGTTTGTCAAATGTTGTTCAATGTATTGTAACCCTGTCTATACTGTGCTTATTGTACAGCGCTGCGGAATATGCTGGCGCTTTATAAATAAAGAATAATAATAATAATAATAATCTTGCTGGGATTGAACTCATGTCTCCACAGGCTCTCTCCACACAGAGCAGTGATGTTACCTATACTCCACCCAGCCGTCATAGTTGATGGTAAAAAGGAGACATTAAAGTAGGAAAATCTGTGCCTGCACATTTTCCTTACCGTCTCCATTTTATCATCGTATTCTGCGGCAGGTGCTTTGTTAGTGACTGGCCCTGGAATGAACCTCAAATCTACCAGATACCGGCAGTGGTGCTCCGCGCCACTGTAAATATCAGCTTGTACAGTCCATAGGACCATAGGAGCCTTATACATCCTGGCACCGATCTCCACACAAGCTTGCTCTCTTGCGAGATTACACAGAGTCGCAAAGTAATCATGGAGGGAGACTAAGAACTATTTCTTCACAGTCTTGCTCCGCTCCCGGCAAGAAGAAGCAGAGAATCAAGCCGTCCTCTCCACCGCAGGGCGAGAGGCAAGTATGGGATTTAATGGGGGGGAGGGGTTTAGAGAGTGTTAAATAAGTTTACATTTGTAAAATCATTTAAAACCAGCTTTTAGGAGTCGGTATTTCTCAGTGAAATACCATCTCCCGTGTGGAAGCGCAGGCTACTTTGGAATAGCCGGTGCTTCCACGCGGAGGTTACAATTAACGTGTCCCATAATACAGTGGTCCCCAACCCTGGTCCTCAGGGCCCACTTACAGGCCAGGTTTTGCAGATCACCTTGGGGAAATGCAGACTGAATCCTGCAATCACTGAGCAGCAAATCATAACACCTGTGCTGTGCTTCAGATATCTGGCAA